>CM033720.1:361524-1561524 GCA_019671005.1 Hibiscus mutabilis | reverse complement strand
GTATAGGAACTCAAAAACTCGACTCGACTCGAATTTTATAAACCCGAATCGAAAAAATTTCAAATTAAGTTTGAGTTGTAAAATATGACGCGTCAACTCGAATAAATAAAATTCTTTTGACTCGACTCGATCGAACTCTCACCCCTACTAATAGCTTATAGTTGTTTCATTGTTTAAACAAGAAAAATAACATATAAGGACATTATTATATTCAATACTCGAATAAATCAAAATCTTGGTTTGCCCCCCAAACTAGCTTCTCAAACCTTGGTTTGCTAAAAGTTAATTTTTCTAGCTTTTGCAAAATCTTGGTTTGCCTCAAACCTTAGTTTTCGCACCACTACAAAAAACAAAGCATAATTTATTTTAAAAGTACTTAAGGTTACTAAAAGCAACCAAAAACACACCCTAAATATTTTGCAAACGGGAATATCCTGAATGCTACGATAGGAGACCAACCTTCATTTGTGGGAGTTGTATTTTTAAGGCAAAACAAGCACTCAACGATGATTTCTTTTGGATGGTTGGTATTAATAGCATGGTTCCGATGCATGGCCAGCATTGGGGTGGTTCATCTCGTGTTATCCTTTCATCACTATATCTCGACAATGCTGTTAACCCGGTCGTTTGTGGTGAGTTTATGGTATCAAACCAAGCATACTGGAATGAACATATGGTGAAACAGTCGTTCCCGGTTGAAGATGCTAACAGAATCCTGGATTGCCCTATATCACCTTTAGCTTATGACTACTTGATTTAGGGGAAACATTCATCCGGGACATACTCAACTCGATCTGGTTATTTTTGGTTACTACAACGGAATAATGTGGAACGAGATACATCTTTTATTTGGGCTGCTCTTTCCTCCTTATCACCGTTACCAAAAGTTAAAATATTCGGCTGGCGTATTTGTTATGAGGCCCTCCCTACTCTCGGCAAACTCCTTGTTGCAG
The DNA here is from genome assembly GCA_019671005.1 of Hibiscus mutabilis. Taxonomy (NCBI): domain Eukaryota; kingdom Viridiplantae; phylum Streptophyta; class Magnoliopsida; order Malvales; family Malvaceae; genus Hibiscus; species Hibiscus mutabilis. The sequence goes on along the minus strand of CM033720.1, from coordinate 1,560,571 downwards.
GCATTGGAGATGAAAAATGTGAACTTTGTGCTGCAGATAACTAAAATGTGCTTCATGCTCTTCGGGATTGTGGTTTTGCTAGGGAAGTTCTTTCCTGTTAGTGGGATTGACAGAACTGTTATAGATGATACTTCCATAACATGCAAGGAATGGATCGAACATGCTTTCCATGTTCTTGATCGCGGCCAATTCACCTTATTTATCATTCTATTGTGGAATTCATGGAATCGCATGAACAAAGCTACTCATGAGGAGGTCTACCAGAACTCTCGGCATGTTAATGAAGATGCATGCAACCTATACTCTGAAACTGCCCATCTACTAGATCAGGCCCCAAGGGTTCTTCTTCCACCTTGCTCGATCCGTTGGAATCGACCCCCGTACGTGGGTACCATCAAAGTCAATGTTGATGGTGCATTCCTAAAGGACTCTCGAGTAGGGGCAGTCGGTGTGCTTGCTCATGATCATCACAGGTGGCCATGCTGGACGATTGGTGAATCAAGTTTCTGCTGAACTTGTCGAGGCTCATGCGTTCCACGAAGGTGTGGCTACAAAGAAAGTGATAGGGATATGTCGATTACTGGATGCTTTCTGCAGCGCACTCGGCTTCTCTTATAGCACCACCAGCATATTCGTATCTGTGAGGTTCATAGACAAGGCAATGGTGCTGCACATAGCCTTGTACACTGGGCGTTAGATACCAGTCAACCAATTTGGTTCGAATTTGATCATCCTGCTTGTATTACGAATGTTGTGTTGAACGATGTTGTTCTTGATTAATATACTTTCTTTCTTAATTTCAAAAAAAAAAATTATAATTTAATATTTTATTCGATTCGTGTTCATGAGATTTGGGTCGAGTCAAGTCGAGTTGTTCGAATTTAATTGTAAACATTTATAATAGTATGATTCTAATTAGTTTCAATTTAAATAGTTTTCTATAACCATATACAATACACATATATAGTTCATATTTTTTTCATATGTGATATATATATTAGATAGATTTGAAAGACTCGGCTCTAACTTAAAAATTGATCAACTAATTATTAAAAATTCCGAATTATTCAAAATTTTATTTTATAACTCAAATTTTATTTGAAATTTTTTAGAGTCAAATCAAGACGAGTCAAGTATTTACGCCTTGAATCAAGTATAATATTTTAATTTTTTCGAGTAAAATTTTGTCCAGCCTAATAGGAACGCGTGAAAAAGGTATTGATTGCGGGAGTGGAGATTGTAACAGAAATAAAATTCCCGCTCACACCAAATCCGTAATTCAAAAATTGAAGTTCTCATCCCTCCCTCCGATTCCATTTCCAAATCTCTTTCAAATATTTCCACCCCGCCAACCTCAACTCCCTTCATTTCTTCCCTTTTAGTATTTATTTCTTCGCCTCCACCGCCGCTTCAATCGCTCTCCAACTCCGCTGCACAAAAATGGCGGAATCGTCCTCTCGTCATTACGCCTATAGTCGCAAGCAGAAATCTCTCGGCCTCCTCTGCTCCAAGTAAGTCTCACTTCCCTCTCCCTCTCACTTTCAACTCCTTTTCATTTTTCAATTCTAAGATCTGCCTTCTTTCTTCTTTTATTCTCCACGTTGCAGTTTTTTGAGCATGTATAATACGGACGCCACTGAATTCATCGGTCTTGACGAAGCCGCTGCAAAACTAGGTCTTTTTATTTTTGCCTTTAAAAAAATAAATCACCTATGATTTTCATGTTTTTTTATAATTTATTTTTTGTGATATTTTCAGGAGTTGAGAGACGGCGGATCTATGACATTGTCAATGTTTTGGAAAGTGTTGGGGTAATTTACTTCTCTAATTTTTGCTTCCTTTTTTTTCTCTCTCTCTCTCTCTCAATTTTTGACTTATGATTTAAATTAAAATGTTTGTTTTGCGTTAATATGATTAGGTTCTTACAAGGAAGGCTAAGAACAAATATACATGGAAAGGTTTTGGAGCAATTCCCAAGGCTTTACAAGATCTTAAGGTAAATTCAAATTTCTTTTTGTATTGTTTTGGTTAGTATAACATTGAGAGAGCTGGTTGAAAGTTGAACTGATTTATGGCAGGAAGAAGGTATCGGTAGTAATTTTAAAAAGTCGGATGCAAACAATAATGCAAAGGTAAGCTGAAATTTTATACTGTTTTTTTTTTGGTTTCCTTCCATCGAATTGTTTTATTTTCCTTATGCAAACCTTCTGATCTTGATGGATTCAGATCTCAGATGACGACGACGAAGAAGAAGAGGATGAAGGCTTATCCAATCCCAACACTGGGAGCCAGACTGAGACTTCAAGATCTAGCTCTATTCTCAAATCTTCATCCGCGAAAGCTGGTAAAATTCCAATCCCTAAGATCATGTTGTGCAAACAAATAATCTTTAAGAGGCTGGTTTCAGTGAAATTTAATGGTGTTTTAATATGCAACTGCTGAAGGAACCTTATAGATTATGATCTTAATGTCTGCAGATAACCGAAGGGAAAAATCCCTGGGGCTACTTACTCAGAATTTTGTCAAGCTATTTCTCTGTTCTAATGTGAGCATTGTTCTTGCTCATTATGAATTGCAATTTTTTACTTTGTTTTGGCCGTTATTTTGATGTTTTTAGGTAAATGGTTTTCAGGCTGAATTGATTTCCCTTGATGAAGCAGCGAGGTTGTTGCTTGGCAATGCTCATAATACTTCAGTAATGAGAAGTAATAAACCTCATCTTTTCTGCCTCATTGTGAATTGATGAACTTATAGAAATGGATTATAGATTGACTAATTTGTTGTTTAATTGATTGTTTAACAGCAAAAGTAAGGCGGTTGTATGACATTGCGAATGTGTTGTCTTCCATGAATCTTATTGAGAAGGTAAACACAAACCTGAGAACTAGAAAGGGCTTAGATTTAAGTTATAAGTGCTTTAAAGTTCTTAAATTTAAATGAATGTTGTGCAGATCCACACCGTAGATACCCGGAAACCGGCATTTAGATGGTTGGGGTTGAGGGATAAATCCGAAAACGGATCTGCTGATACTTTTGTTCTTAATGAGTCCAAGAAAAGGATGTTCGGAACTGATGTCACAAACATCAGTTTCAAGAAGAGTAAGGTTGATTCATCAAATGAACATAATCCCAACCAGTGCATCAAGTCTCAAAAGCCTAAAAAAGTTGAAATTTTAGCTGATAGAGGTTGCTCTGAGGGGTCGAAACAAGGCTCAAAGAGCTATCAATTTGGTCCTTTTGCTCCTATAAACTTGACCAAGAGTGGCAACTCCGAGACCGGTGCAAAGCTGGTTCATGATTGGGAGAGTCTTGCTTCCACGTACCGTCCTCAGTATCACAATCAAGGTAAGGTAAATAATTTCGATTCACACTCCATACTTCCGATATGAGTACCCTTTGCACTTGCCTCTGTAGCCATTGTTTGCAAAACTCTAATTTTGGTGACATGTTTGTAGCTTTAAGGGATCTTTTCTCTCACTACATGGAAGCCTGGAAATCATGGTACTCGGAAGTTGCTGGGAAAAATCCAATACAACAGATGCCCTAATGCTTTTGACTCAGTGAGTCAGCTTTCTCCGGTTGACAGCAACTGGGCAGCATTCTTTTCCCAACTCTGAACTATCTTCTTCGTTATTTTCTCCCTCTTTTTTTTCACTCTTTGTTTTAGGTAGAGATTTGACTTCTTGTTAGATGCGTTTTCTCTTTGCACCAATTTGCGTAGCAAGTACACAAATTCGTCAATCACATAAATCATCTCTCTTTTTTAAGTTTTTTTTTTGAAGGTAGGACTGAATTGGAAATTAAAAAATCTATTTTGTTTACATGCTAACAAAGTTGTCGTCCAATTTCTTAGTGCAGTCTCTAACTTCTCTAGTTTCTCACTCCAATCTCTCAACTATACCTTCTTTCAGTTTAGACCAATATAAAAAAAAATATCGGAGAAAGTCACCAAGACTATATGATAAGTTTAGTTTGATTTTGATAAAAAATAATATACACCAAGAGAAGTCGTCTAGGAGGTATGACAAGTTCTATAATTACTATAAAAATTGCTCCAAATACCTAAAAAAAAGCTTAAGCTACCCTATTTCTCTAATTTGTTAATATTATTAGTTTACACAAGCCTTTTAATCTTAGGGTTTAGAGATTTATGTTGTGCTTTAGGATTTAAGGATTTAGATTGTAGGGTGTAGAATTTAGAGTTTAGGGTTTAGGATTTAAGATTTAAGTTTTTGGGTGTTAGGCTTAGGGATTTAGGATTTAGATTTTATAACTTAAATATGAAGAATTGTATAAATTTTTTTATACAATTTGTAAATCCTTTTAAAAAAACTCAACCGTGAGTTCACAAATATAATTAGCATATAAAACCAAGAAGTTTAAAGGAAAAAGAGTTTTTTAAATAGTCTTATTCAACTATAAAAAATAATTTAATGGTCGATAATTAATATTAAGAGTGATGGTTAACCACCAACTAAAAAGAAATAAAATTACAAGTGACAAATATTTCAAAGAAAGTGACTAGATTAAAAAAATTGAGAATATATATACATTTTATAAACAAAAATTATTTAAATCTAAACCTCCTAATATAAACGCAACTTGCTTGAAGGAAAAGGTTTAAAATAATTACTCTCTTTGTTACATTTATTTTATTTATTGTTGATTTTTCACACAGTTTTTTAAAAAAAATTTGTATAAAAATGTATAAAAAAGATTATGTAAAATAATTAAAATGATAAATTTTTTTTTTAAAAATTAAATTTTGTTTTGGTGAGAAACTAAAAAAAAGAGTATAAATATAAATGTGTTTTATAAAAGTTATTAATTTTTTAATAATATATTTTAAGTGAGATAATTTTAAAATAAAAAATATATATATTAAACAAGAGATAGAGTACAGTGGATGTGCATGAGGAGAAAAAAGGCATGGTGTGGTGGGCGTGGGTGTGAATGTGATTCCAAATCCAAAGAATCGCAGACATGAGCAGCTGATGGGCACGTGCGGTATGGGGTAATTAGACAACTACTGTATACGTGTCACGTCAGCAGAAGTGAACTGTTTCTGTCATGGACGCTTTTGCCCTGGGCCCAACACCATCTCGCTTTCCACCATTGTGTGCTTCATGCTTATCGCTAAGCTCTCCCCCTTCTTCTCTAATAGATTCATCACTTTATTAATTAATTTAAATCAATTTAAATACTAATATTTGAATTTAGTATAAATAATAGTAACTAAATTTATAAATTAAAGAGATCTACTAATTTGTCTATTAGTTAAGGATGCTTACATTATCTTATTTTATATGTATATAAATTTTGGCAAGACAATGCAATACATTTATATTTAATCCAAAAAAATCAAAATTTAAAACAAAAATAAAATATATCACCTGTCACTGAATTATTTGCAATCGTTATAAATGAACCATTTTAGAGATAATTTAATTACTTTTTTATAAACATGTCATTGTGACGTTAAAATTAAAATGAACCGCTAATGTGGCTTGACATAATAATAAATTTTATCCTAAAGCTTACACATTTTATGAGTTTGTCCATAATTCAATAAAATCATTTGTATCCAAAAATTTGTTTAGTGAAATAATTGTGTCTACTAGCAGAAGATATTAGGATCATAATAAATTTGTTCCACTAGTATGTATGGTATCTAGTAGTGTAGTAACTTTGCTTGTCAAGCTATCCTATTTTTCGGTTATCGAGATGATATATAATATCATGAAGTTCTATGAGTGGTTCGAGAGTGTGTCAGGAACATGCAATGTAAATTTTTTTTAAATGTAAATGGTTAAATTTATTGAATTAGTTTAAATTAATAGCAAAATGATATAATGTATAAATTTTGAGGATTAAAATTATTATTATACTAAATCAGGATTCAATTTTAACGGTGAAATAATGATTTGTAATAAAATTTTAATTAAATAATTAGATTATAACTTAAAAAGCATATTCATTTATAATCAAACACATAATTGAATTATAAAAATTGTATTTCTCTAATAAATTTAATCTCTTTATATTTTTTAACCTTTTAATAATATACACATAACACACAAATGCTCGAACCATGCTCTTATATGATTCAATTTTGAATTTAAAATAAGCAGAAATTGTAGTAATTGATACATGGGGTGGGACCGATTATATTTGATCGCAATCTGTGGGCAAATGTAGATCAGGGATCGGGTGCCACGTGTTACGACATTTTCGAGTTCAGGGTGGAGCCCTAAACAGTGGAGATTCTTCACTTATCTGGACTCTCGTCTTTGATTGGGATGGCTCTGTTTGACGCATTTGCCCCCCCCCCCCAAAAAAAAAAAAAGCAAAACTTTCAATCACCACCCTACACGTGGGTTGCATCGATTGAAACCCCACCGGTGTGGGTTTTGCATGGTCGGCACGAAATCTGGGGACCACCGTCTTTCAGGGAAATGGACACCTGGAGCTCAAACATTGGCTCTATTGCTTAATTAATCATGCAAAGGGGCCAAAAAAGAAAAAAACAAGCGCATGTGCCCAATTTTCTTCACGGTTGATTTCATGTTAATTTTGAATTTAGTATTGCTTAATTAATCATGATGTTAATTCAACAAAAAAAATGATTTCGATGTTAGTTTTGGTGTTCGAATTTTTAAAATTTACATAGACATTAATTTTTTTTTATAAAATAATTATTAAATTATTATCTACTATTAAAGGGATAACACAATAATTAATAAAATTTATATAATATCGCATTTAATTTTTTAATTTACACATTTAATTAATTTATTTTTAATTAAAAATTAAATAAATTTAATCATACTTATTTATACATTTTTTTTTTCAATTTTTCTCACATTTCTTCAAGTAGATGGAAGAAGTTTGATAATAGGGGGCTTGAACCTTTGAGGGGAGGGAAAATGGGACGCGTCTAACCATTGATCCAAAACAACAATTTACCATATAGGCACTCTGGCAAGCCAATCATAAACGTGGTGGAGATGACTGTTTCAATTCCAATTTCAACCACAAAAAGAATTTTTTTAGAGTAACTCAACCCTCAACGTTTTATTTTGGGTCAAAATAGCCCTTATGCTGATGAAAATTGTTAGAAACTGACGATAAACAGTTTGAAATGACTTGACACGATAATAAATCAGCAAAAAATATTTTATATTTTATATAATTTTATAAAATTATTTTTTGACTGATGTAACGTTTTTTCAAGTCAAAATATTTGTATATATGACACTGCCATATCAACGTACACTGTATATAAGTTTGACATGTCATTTCAAGCCATTTACCGTCATCTGACTTACAGTTTTCTTCCACAAAGGGGCCATTTTTACCCAAAATAAAATGTTGAGGGTTGAATTGCTCAAAAAAAGAATAGGGGCCAAAGTGATTATTCAGTCAAACGTTGGGGCATTTTTTGACTTTATGCCTTTCAAAAAGCCCAAATTTCCTTTGATGAACCAAAGTCGCCAAAATCAAGTGTGTGACACAGGAAACTCACCCACAAAAGTCAGATGTGAGGTACATATCGATCTGTATTACTCATAGTAAAACTCTGAAAAACCGGGAGGGCAATAAAAAAAATAACACCATATGATAATCTCTTGTTACCCAAAAGCCAAGTTTACGCCCTTATTAGACATCTAAAATTTGGGTTACCAACTTCAAAATACAAACAAGATTCGACTAAAAGTGATATGAGGAATTTCTCAAGTAGTCGATTCTATAATGTGAAGGAGGCAAGCTTGGGATACTTTGAGACATTTCAAGAAGGAAAAAGAAGTAATTTTTGTGAAAGATTATGAGAAAAAAATGGAAATAGGATAATAAGAAGAATAAAAACAATAATAATAATGTTTTGAAGTAAAATAATTTAATAAATTTGAGATGTTTTACTATTTTAATCAAAAATTAATATAATTTAATATTTTTTTGAAAAATGTCACATGGAAGTAGTAGAGTGGTTCACATATCTGTCATGTCATCTTTTAACATCATTAATCTTGAGTGACATAGTGGAAGACGAAAATCGAAGTGTATAATGCACATTAATCATTTAAAAAATAAAGGCATCACATTATCGTCAAAGTACGAGGGTCATTTATGATATTATCCCTTATTTAATTATTCAATATAAAATATGAAAAAAATTGTTTTAATATTATTGTCATCTTCATTATTTATGAAAATATTTTTTTATAATTCATCCAAACATGTAATTACTGATTCAACCATAATTTATCCTAAATATTTTTTTTAAACCATGAAATAATTATTTAGCTTGGTGCAAACTTAGGTGTTGCTTACACCTAGGTCTCATGTTTTATTTTCTTGGATTCATTCGTATTTTCTTTAAAAACTTTGTATCAACCACAATTTAACCTAAATATGATTTTTGGCAATCATAAAACAAATATTTAACTTAGTGTCTATTACCCAGGTTAAATCCCATACACCCATTCATATTTTTCAATCTTGTATCAATCAAAATGTAACCTAAATATTTTTTGTCAACTATGAAACAAAACTTAGCTCGGTGAAATGGTAGAGTGTGAAATAAAGCCTAAGGCTCTGTTTGCCGTTGAGGCAGTGAACGTTCGTTGACGGGCAACGCCCGTTTGAACAAAAGCTAGATTTTTAGTTGTGGGTGAACGTTCGTTGGCGGCATAAAATCGTTTGTCTGGTGAACACTCGTTGAAGAAGCAGCCGCAAACGAACCCTAAGTCTTAGGTTAAATCACTAAGCTCATTCACATTTTTTCTTATTTTTCACAAATAAAGATGATGCCTCGTGTTGGGATCTTATTAAAATATTAAATTTATTGAATTATTTAAATTTAAAATGAAAACTAAATTGAAACGATTTGTAAATATCAAGGGTCAAGTTATTGAATTTCTTTAAATTAGAATCAAATTGATAGAATGTATAAAATTTTAGGACAAAAATTATAATTATACCATACCATATTAACAATAGTGATAAAAATAAACATAATGTTATTGACTAAAATAAAAAAAAACTCAAGGATCATAAATAAAAAGAGAGATAATAGTTTAGTGAGAAATAACATAATTTACCCTATATTTTTCATATAATGACCGGGGTTTTTTATTATCGATTTTTAATATCCAACCTAATGGTCAAAGATGTTAATATTATTTTGTTTTGTACGAGTTTGAATCTCATTATTCAATAAAAAATTCTCTTCTCTTTTTTGGCGCTCTCATTTATATCTCACACTAAAAAAAATTAAGTTTAGGGAATTGGATGTATGATGTATTTAGGGTTTATAATTTAAAATTTAGGGTTAGAGCTTATAAAATAATTTTTGGCTTAAATGGCTACTTTTACCCTTGTAGTAGTCACAATTTATCGATTTCGTCCATATAGTATTTTCACATTAATTTGACCCCTATAATAGTTGAATTGCGTCACCATTTAGGGTTTAAAAATACTTTTATATTTTATAATCACTTTAGATTGATAATTTATTTATTAAGATTTAAAATTTAGGGTTTAAGCTTTAAAAATTAGGTTTAGAGTATCAGTTAAGAGGCAAACGATGATACAATTCGACTACTTCAAATGCCAAATTAATACGAAAATACAAAAAGAATAAAATCGATAAATTAAGACTACTATAATGACAAAATAAACTTTAATTTTTTAACGTTAAACATAAAAAAAATAAAAAACATACGTTTTTTGCTTCTTGGTATTTAAATATAATTCTCTCTTAATTAATTTTTTTAAAGAATAAAAAAGCATCAATAAGCAAGAAAGGGATGTTTTATTTTTTTAACAAGTTTTTCGAGAGGCTTTAAGCCAAAACTCTCTTTCTGCATCAGCTTTGGATTCTTCATACGAATAAAACAAGCTGCAACCAAAAGGACGGATTCCAATTTCCAACATTTCTCAAAACAAATATCCTTATTTTACAGAGGGAAAAACAAAACAAAACAAACCATCAAATTTTCCTTTCGGGATTGGGAAGACACATGAACAAGAAATAATATTACACAAACAAGATCACAACTTAATAAGCTGAAGACCAAAAGGCCTGATCTTCAACATGGAATCCGAAATGATTACACGAACTTGCGGGCAGGTCGGAATAATCGTTGTCTTCCAGTTTTGGGAAGATGTAAGGAGCTGGATCGGACAGGATCTTACTCAACTCATCTTCTTCCCCATCTTGTGTTACATCAGACTGGTCTGGTTCGAAAGAATGAACCCCATCAGTGTAATGAGGGCTGTCGGAAACTGAATCAAACATGTCACTTCTGGAACAACTGACCATGTCTTCCTGTTTGCAGACCACCCCGGAAGCGGCAGGTTGTTCTGCAACAACATCAACAGGCTTTTCCGGTGGTTCTTCTTGCTTTCCTTTCCCTTTCATAGCCAACCTATCTGTGAGCTGAAGGACCTGACAACAAGTGAAACATGAAAATGAACAAATCTTGTTCATGGAAATTAGTAATCGAATAGAATTCGTGGGCCCTTCTCTGTCATCGAATTCTAGTATTAGTAATTACCTCTTGTTTTAGTTTATCATTCTCCTTGAGGAGATTCTCATAGTCGGCCTTGAGGTTTATAAAGCTGGCTTGCAAAGTGTCATAGTCTTTCTCGAGCCGCTTTGTCTTCCACCGTGCACGGCGGTTCTGAAACCATATGGCGACTTGTCGAGGTTGCAAGCCGAGGTCTTTAGCCAGCTGAATTTTCCTTTCGGGTTCAAGTTTATTTTCCACCTCGAAACTTTTCTCGAGAAACTGGACTTGGTCGACAGTGAGCCGCTTCTTCTTCTTCCCAGGTTGAAGAAAATACTCATCTAAATCATCATCGTCCCCATTCCCTTCTTGAACAAACGTTGTAAAGAATGATCTGTTGCTGTTCGGTCGATGAACATGTTCGAAGCTCAACATCGATGTCGTGCCTGAAACTGAAGGAATTCATGGTAAAAGCTAATTGATTATTTATTACAAACTAATTGAGGGGAAGATTACCGAGGAAAGAAGAGGCCGGAGCCGGAAGGAAAATTGGGTCGAAAGGCTCAGACGAGGGAGGAGGAGCCCTTTGAGTTTGAAGCAAAACAGAGAGATTAGTAGAATCGCCGCCTCCCGCCATCAAAGTTTCAAGCTAAAGGATCGATCTTGGTATTGTTCAAGATATTAACATCTTCTTCAATTCATCACCAAATGATCTAAAAAACTAAGAAAAATGGAACTGGTTTTCTTTGTTTTTGAAAGAATACAAAAATTGTTGACTTGTTTTAAGACTTATGACGGAAGAAGCTGGTGATGATGATTTCGGTGATGTGGGAGGTGTGGGAACAACGGCAGCTCACACCCATCATTCAGAAGAAACTAAATTTTTTTCTAAGCTTTGTCAGATTAAACTGAAGAAGAAGAAGAAGAAGAAGAAGAAGAAGCAAAGATTCTTTCTCTGAAGGATGAGCTTTGAAAGGGTTAATAAGGGACTTTCCTCGGCTATGGTGGGCAGCACGCAATTACGTTTATGCCCTTTATATATATATATATATATATATATTGGCTTCTCATAGTCATATAAGTTATTTCGAGTTTTTCTTTTTTTCCCCTTTAATTTCTTTATGAGATTAGTGTTAATTTAATCACTATACTTTAAATTTTCATAATTATATGGTGTAATTATTTAAATAGTTCCAATCAAGTTATTTGCTGTTAAAATTTAACGAAAATAATGACGTGAAAGTTAATAAAAATTTATATAATTACACATTTAGTCTATATTATTTACATATTATATTAATTTAGTTTATAATATTAATTAAATTTAATAAATTTAATCTTTTAATCAAATAATGACACGTATAATCGTTTAATTAATTGATAATATTATTTATTAATATATATATTTTTTTAAAAAAATTTAATTAAACAGTGACACATGTCACTGATTAAACAAAAAATTTCAAAGGCAAAGCATGACATTGCTTCCCATGGAGTTGACGTGTAGACAGAAATGCAAACTCCCAAGCCATTGAGCCAAACCTATTATACATGATAAAGTTTACATATTATTTTATTAAAGGATAATTTATGGGAGAAAGTTAAATAAGTAAAAATAAAATTTAGAGGAGAGAAAAAATTACATATTAAATTATTAATGTTTAATAATATTATTAATACTAATAGTTTAATATAATATTTTAAATATGAAAGTACTAATATATTTTAATAAACTATTTAGTAATAATTTAATAATATTATATTAAACTATTAATATGTTTTTATAAAATATTAATAAACTATTAATATATTAATAAAATATTAACATAATATTCTAATAATTATAATAGTTTAATAATAATATATTAACAATATAATCTTCTTAAACTATTACTGAATAGTTTATTAAATACATTAGTAATTTCATATTTAAAATATTTTATTAAACTATTAGTATATTAATACTATTATTAAATATATTATAATTTAATATGTAATTTTTTCTCTCCTCTAAACTTTATTTTTACCTATTTAATTTTCTCCCATAAATTATCCTTTAATAACATAATTTGTAAACTTTACCACATGAAGTAAGATTGGCTCAATGGCTTGCGTTTTGGGATTTTTTTCTTACACGTCCCGGGTTCAAACTCCATGGGAAGTAATGGCATGCTTTGGCTTTCTTTAATCAGACACCGTTTGCTTGGATTAAAAATTTATTAAATTTAATTAATATTATAGACTAAATTTAATTAATATTATGGACTAAATTGATATAACATGTAAATAACAAGGTCTAAATGTGTAACTATACAAATTTTTATTAACTGTCACGTCTTCGTTAGGTTTTAACGGCAAGTGACTTGAGTGGAACCACTTATATAGTTACATAGTGTAATTGCTAAAATTAAAAGTATAATAATCAAATTGATACAAATTCCATAATTAAATGGTCATATGTGTAGTTTACCCTAAATAATTTAATGAATGATTTTTTGAGATATAAATTATGTAAAATTTATTATAATTCGTTCATTTTAAGTCTAAATCATAAATTATAATCCTAAATTTTAATTTTTAAACACTAAAATCAACATGTGTATATCAATTTTTTTCATATTATTACTCTCTCACACTCATTTGGTGATTGGATTTTTTTACTTAATAATATTCATTAAAAATAAGTACTATTATAATAATTTATTTAAATTTTAAAATTTAAGAAAAGTGATCATTTTAAAGGTGGTTATTTATTAATGTAAAATAAATTATCGGTAAAAGCTTATAAATTTATCTTATTTATTGCTCATTTTACTCTTGAATTACATTAAATGGTTGTTAAGATCACATTTCTCAACGGTAATCTTGAAGAAACAATTTATTTGGTGCAACATTAAACTTTGAGTCAAGAGACCTAATAAATATATTTTGCAAATTAACAAAATTTATTTATGAACGCAAACAAGCTTTCCGTCAATGATGTCATAAGTTTCATCAAATAACTGTCTCATCTGAATTTGAGATGACTATCATTGATGATTGTGTGTTTCAAACTCCATGGGAAGTAATGGCATGCAAAATTTTGTCACGTGTGTTGCTAATTATGGATGAACTAGAAAGATCAATAAAGTTATTTTTTGACAATAAATTTAAGGTCCTCTATTTCAATAATAACATAAACACATCAAAGTCGAAACACATAAACATTAAATTTTTGGTTGTTAAAAAAAATCACAATCATCATGTGTCTATAGAGCATATTAGTACAAGTACAAACTTCAGGGTTGCACGATTACTAAGTGCTTATCACCCAAGGTCTTTTGTAACTTTAAAATTTCAATTACTGCAATTTAGAGATGTTTTATAGTTATTTTCTGCAGGAATAAAGTTTCTTTTAGTTTATCCACATTTTGATTTCAGTAAAGTTTAATTTTACTAAAGTTTAAGGAGGACTAATTGAAAATAGACATGTTTAATACACATTATATGTAATTTTTTATGTTACACATTCATGGTTATCTATGTCATTTGGTTGTATTTGTATATGTGACCATTGATGGTTTGAGCCATGCTTAATATTACAAATATTGTTTTGATCTGATATGGATATAGTTACTAGACGTGATTGTTATATAATATCTACTATACAATAAGATTGTACATTTATTAGGAAACATATGTTGTCCAAGTGAGATTGTTCGATTAAAATTTATACTTGTGGGCACATATGTATAATGTATAATGCTATTATAAAATATGATACAGAATTAATTGACAAATTATGTTACACATAACATATGTATTAAAGTGTCATAGAAAAAAATATAAATTCCATAAGTTGTATTTACAATTTGACGAGGGATAAAATTATAAATACATAAAAAGTGATTCAATAATCGGTTATATAAAAAGGTAGTAGTCTTCAAAAAAATACGTTAACTTGTATTTTTTTGCATCCCAGTCAGGTAATTTTACAACAAGAGAAAACTTATATTATTGAAATATCAAAACCACAAGATTCAAAATTTCAACATTAAAATTTAAGGTTTTTAATTTATTAAATAATTCAGATATACTTCCTTATCCAATACTTTTTATTCTTAATAATTTTACATGATAGACTCTGAATTAAATTTTATATCAAGTTAGATTTTAGTTATAATTATGGATATCATGTCATGAAATGAACATGGACACATGCAAAATCTAATTCAGAATCTTATTATAACGGTCTGTAATATGCCCTACAATTAAAATTTATCTGGCGCAATGACAAGACGCATTGCATTCTTAAGAATAGGACATATATTTAAACTTCGAAGACGATATTATTGAATGAAGAGCCACAACTTTTAACATGAACCATAAAATTAACATAATTTTACCAAAAATATGTGTCCTGCAAGTGAAGAAGCCATCGTGGAGAGTTTTGGCAGGTTCGAGGATGTTCTTGAACCCGGATGCCATTACCTACCTTGGTTTCTCGGAATTCAACTGATCTTTTGTAAGTTAAAATGTTATAACATTTTCTATGTTCAGACTGAAGTTAGGTCCGGTCTTCATTGCTCCCCGACCGAGCTGTTCCCCACATAAGTTATCAATCTATCAACGTCACATTTGTTTTGTTATGATGTACTGATTTTCCCTTCATGAAAATAATTTTAATTTTTTTAATAATTTAAAGGTGATTACGACGTATTATCTGCTCATACAATTTTTTAATTATTTAATAATGCACGTATTTTATAGACTAAACGATTGTATTCGAGTCTCTTAAGATAAACATCGTCCGTTTTTTTACTAAGAGTACTTATTAAGTTAAAAAAAATCAGTTTAATTACCTTATAAAGTATCATAGTACAAAATGTGATACAATGAGTTGGTTTCTTTATTTACACCCACGTTCCCTGCAAATTATACAGTAATATTATTATCATATTTAGCTATAAACTTGATGTTCTTGAACAATCAAGGAGCTTTATGGATTTGTTCGATGAGTTTCGCAACTTCTTATTTCTTCTGCATCAATGCCTTGATATTAGATTCTCTATGGTTTGAAGTTATAGACAAGAATTTAAATTGAGGTTACGATCGTATTTTTATTGGCATTGTATTTATCGTAGTTGCAAACATAATAAATATAATTGCGGTAGGTCGTAATTTTTCAAAAAACATATATTGTTGTTGATATAACAATTGCGAGTATCGTAATTTTGAATAATGCCAAAATTACTATATAACAACTGCAGACCGCTATAAAATTTTGACCATAAGCTTTAATTTCTCAGGCTTCTTCTAATCTTGAGAGTTCTTTTCTTTCTTCTTCTTCTTCTTCTTTTTTTCTTTTCCACCTTTTTTATCCTTCTTATCCTCACATTTCTTTTCTTTATTCTTCTCCTCCTCCTTTTTATCTCCGATTTCTTCCTTGTGATTTTCTTGTCCCTCCAACTTCTCTTTTTTCTCGCATTTCTCCTTTTCTTCCTTGCGATAGTCATGTTTCTTAAAATATGCTTTTTTATCTCATAGTTTCCGGCTCTAAATATTAGATTATCGAAACCAATGTGACAACTCGAACCTGATCCGATCTAATTTAATACAACAAAGGCTATCTCACCGGTATGAGCTGAAACCTCTACGAATGTATGATAATGGATCCATTTTGAAAGTGATGTCAGAACATAAATGAATCACAAATAGGAGGGGAATGGATTTAGAAACCTTGAAATCTGAATTTAAATTATGGGGTTGATAATTTCCACCCTTGTATCCTTCATATATATATATATATACAGTGGCGGGATAGACTCATTGTCCATGTTTGCCCCTTAATTTAGGTTTTGCAATGTTAATCAAAGGCTCAAGTGGCTATTGTTTCTGCGAGAATTATGAATATCCACTTGTGAAATGCACATAGTCCTTGGGTGGTAAACAGTTTCTACCTTTGCTTTCTTACTATTTTTATTTTGAGGCTTTAGTTTATTAGGCATATTTATTTTAAAGGGCTAGGCCCATTTTATTGTAGATTTTAAGTCCATTGAGACTTGAGAATTGAGAGCAATGGTTCATGGTGGTTTATTTTCTTTTGGCTATTCGGATTTGAACAATATTATTTAAGGGAAGAAATGGAAAGATGGATAGAATTGGATGTTAAGGAACACAAAGGCTCATAAATACTTAATCGGCTTGATTTGACATGAATTTTACCTGAAATTAGATATAACTTGACCTTAACTTGTTTCGGAATCAATGTGACCTGGCATCAGAAATGTCACACACGAAGTCTATCTGAACCTGAACTAATCATATAACTAACCGATTTGGATGCAAACCTGATATTGATTCAACCCAAAATGTGTTTGAGTTGGAATCAACCTGACGTTGATAGAACCCGAATTGACCCAAACCCAATTTAACCCGATCCGAAACGAAACTCATCAGAATATCTGATTTTACATCCCTAGTTCTAAGCTTTCCTGGAAGTAAGCTTGCAGTTTTCTGAGCCTAAAGAAGACAATGAATTGTTGTTAGGTTTGAATTCTGTTAGTGTACCTGCTTAAAAAGCCATTACCAATAATCTTAGGGAATTTTCCAGAAATATGGCAATTAATTTTCAGAAATCTAAAAATATGGTTCCGACTTGTTTATTTCCAGAAATATGGTACTTTCTACGGTGAAAGTGAAGTCGGAGCCTGCTAAATTCGACTTTGAACAGTGTTTTACACTGAAGTCAAAGCCTCCTGATGTCATCTTTAATTTTTTTATTCGAAATATTCAAGTTACTGTCTAAAATCAGAATCAGCTGAATCCGTCTTTTAAATTACCGTAAAAACAATAATATTTTTAGAAATAATTTGGGTGATGCAATATTTGAAGGAAAAATATTAACAATAATATTTAAGTAAAAATTCCATAATCTTATTGCTTCAAAACACTATTAAACTATTCAGGTGATTGAAATTATAAACTAAAAATTCTATGGATTTGACATCTGATTCCATTATTAACAATGATAATGCCAAGGCCTAGCCTTACATGTTGGTTTGGAGCCAAATTGTTTTGAAAATTAAAGTTGGTAAAAGCTGCCAATTGCCAACAATACATCTTGACTTCTACTACAACAATCAACAATGTCACACTCTGACAACACAAGCCATTATAGCTCATGTTTCAAATGGATTCTGCAAAATCCCACTAAATTTTGTACTGACCACATGCCTCAGAATTCACTTCAATAAAGTAAGTTAAAGAATACAAGGCAAATCCATGAAAAATGGAACATAAATGAGGTGAATATAGGGTTTCTATGTGCTCGAGAAAGAAAAACAATTTCAATGTATAATCAAACTCCCACCCATTTTAAAAGTTTTCCCACTTTCTCTTATTCCAAGTCTCCCATGGTCAGTCCAATTGCAATACCCAAAAAAGAAAATAGAAAGATGTAATGACTACTGGCACCGGCAGTGGCCACTTTCTTCCCCTTTTCACTCCTTACATTGTTTAGGTTTAAAGGGGACAACATTTTCACCCTCTTTTCCCCACCACATCCCCCATAATCTGGTGTCTTAAAATTTGCTAATAATAATATATATGTGTCTACTCTACATTAACCGGTCCGATAAACTTGGAAGCCTTCGGAAAAAGTTCAAGCTAGCCGGCGGCATGGGGTCTCTAAACATAGGGTGCCTTAAATAATAAAACCCTAATGCCACAGCCACCATTTTCGGTGGCACAACGTAGAGTATCAATGTGATGGCTAAACACACCCCAATGAACAACTTTGTAGCCCTTGGGTCCCTCCAGCTCACCAAGGCTTGGACCCTTTCCCCTTGGGTTGCAAAATCTCCCAATACCGTTTGGACCCTGCCTGCTAATATTCTCAACCTATCGTATCTAGCTCGAATTATCTCCGGTGGCTTTGAACTCGGTATCGTGTCAAATTCCTCGTCGATTTCGTCGGGATCGACTGTTTCAGCTTGGGACAACCTTATGTCCATGCCTGCCGGGATCTTGGGTTTGAACCTATAATACCAAACTCCAATCAGAACAACATATAGGGACCCTGTTGGCATAACCAAGTCCGGGTACCAAACTAGCACCAAATATAGAACATGGACCAACACTGTAGTGACCGGGTTTTTCCACCTCCGGATATTATCCAACCATTTGGCTAACCCGACTGCCCATGCCAGAACCGCCACGATCCGAAACCAATTCGCCTTACTCTTTCTCATGCTCCATGTATGAGAGTCTGCATCCAGCATGTACTTCACCACCTCCTGCCCGAGCGGCGGCTCCGACCTTGCTAGCCATTGCGCCACCATCTTCGTCGCGGCTCCGCGTAATGCCTCCTGTTGAGCCACCCCAAGTGGGCGGAGATAATGCATTCTTGGAAGCAATGGCTGCCCGTAAGCCGAACATGTGTCCGGTAACAACGACGGACATGCAAACCGGACTGCCAACTCGATTTCGCCCATTTTCTTTAGCCCCATTCTTGTTAGAATCAAGAGTGGATACGAATTGGTGTACACTTTGTTGCTCTCCAGCATAGATATTCGGATCCGGATCTTACCGATACGGGAGTCGGGTTTGTCTTCTGACACGTCAGCAAACATTCGCCAGTTGTCGAAAACCCCTACAGTTAGGACGGTGCAGGGGTCGTAGACTTGCCACGTGTACTGCTCGTTCCAACGTGGATCAAAGCTGTCCGTAACGGTCCGAGTGCGGACCCACTTTTTCCCGTATTTGGCGACGCAATAAGCATCGGTGGAGCCTTTGCCTCCGCCTTTGGTTTTCATGGGGAGTAAGCCGCCAGCCCCGAGGATTCCCAGCTCCAGAATCCCAATAGCCGGCTTCCACAGCTGCTTAGCCGTGGGCCGAAAGTCGCTGCACACGTGCGCCGCTTCATCCAGCACGTGATAACCACCTTCCAAGCACAGCCGCAGGTGGATTCTCCCGCAGTAGGGCCCACTACCGCCACCTCCTTCCAAACCAAGCCATTTAGAGGCCACGTGCCGCTCATCTATCCGTTGCTCGATTGAGATCAAAGGGATCATGACGTGGCCGAGAAGGATCACGTCTTTGTTCGTACGATCTTCCACCAACAGAATTAACGAATCTTCAAGAGGTTCGCCGGCGACGAATATCAGATCCTCGTTCCAGTGCACCGACATACTATGATTGTTCATGTTCCCTCTCCTTGATCGTACCGATTGAAACCCTAGCTGCGCTTTGACTCGAATTTCAGGCACCGTTAGAGGAGGCAGATTCGGAGCAATTTGAAGATCCTGAGCTTCGATAATAGTCAATCTCAAGTACCAGAGCTTGGGAGATTGATAAACTTTTGATCGACTGTGCGCCACGGATGGTGCGTCTGAACTCCTCGCTTCAGGAAAAGCGTCGTCGTTTTGAGTGCCGATCCAAACAGCAAGTTGAATGTCACCGGAAACGTTGCCGTAATTTTGATCGACGGCACTGCTTTCGAGACGGTACCATTGCGGTGCTAAAGGACTATCCGGTGGCTCTCGAACGGGGACATCAGAAAGATCGAAACAAACGCCGCCGAGAAAATTTTCCGTCGGAGAGTCCCAAACAGAGATTTCAAGCGTTGCGTTAGCTGGTTCTTGTTTGTTGTGACCTATAGCGAACACCTCGCGCCACTCCGGCGAGTCGGTTGGCTCACCTGGACGGTAAATCGTCGGGTTCGATTTGAGGTAATGGTTGGAGGTACGGATTTTAACATAGGGGGATTCATTTGGAGCCAATCTACGCGCTTTAACAATCTTAATAAACAAATATTGCATTGGCTCAACTAGATCGTATGGATGGATCCTCTCGGAGCCACCGACGCCGGCAGAGGCGGCGTTGTCACCTTGAGTTTTGCTGCCCCCTATTTCTCTAGGCGAATAGTCTCCATTTGGTCTCTTCAAAACCCTAACTCTCTCGCCTCTGCTACTCTGCATCTTTCTCACTTCTGGCACTGGAAAATGCTCCTCAGGAACCGGAAATCCCGGCGCCATACGCGGTTGCTCAGGCATGGGAGTTGGCTCAGCAGGAGGCGGTAGATCATCGTGAACATGAACAACGTCCGGTCGAGATTCCTCGACAACCATAACGGGCGGCGAAGGGTAACAAGGAACAGCACCATGACCATGAGAATAGCCATTAACTCCATGAGGATACTCCATATGTGCACTAGGGACCTCAAATACCCTCCCTTCCTCTACGACAACAAGCCCGGGAGTAGGCTTTGTATCCTCCGCTTGCGGTGGCTGTTGCTGCGGTTGCGGCGCTGGTTCTTCAGGCGGAGGCTGATCTTCGACAATCTCATCATAGTAATAAATCCTAAGCCCAATCTCACCTCTAATCCAACTAAACACGCTCTTCTTCTCCAGTGGAAAATAAACCAGCCCTTCCTCTCCTCGCTTGGCGAACTGGCTCCCATACAACTTGACCCTACCCAAAAAGTGATTCTTACGGCCGCTGCCATTCCCGAATTTCTTATCGTTAAAAACCTCAATCTCTAGCTCTTCGACGTCCATACTATCCGGGTCGGAAACGGTGAACTCCAGCGCCTCGTTCCAAATGGGGTTAAGGTCCCTGTACTTGGTGGAAGTTCTCTTCTTTTGGCCATCGAAATCGGCAATGACATAAGGGCTGGAGCTTCCTTGGCCATCTTTGAGAAGAAGGTCACGAGCCTCGACCACTTCCACGATCACTTTGCGCACCGTCCTGGGTGGTTGCGGTGGAAGCTGCTGAGACGGCGTCGTCATGGTGTCATTTTAACCTCGGCAAAAGTAAGTACAAAAAAGCAAGTAAAGAACAAAGAAGAAGAGGAAGAAGAAATGGGGTATTGAATTGATGGGAGAGGCGTTGATAGCGGAGGTTGTTTGGTGAATACTTTGTTTTGTCATACGGTTGATTCTTTATATTTGTTTATTTTGAGTTTAGATTTGAGAGAGAGGAAGAGAATATAGAGAGCGTCGAGATGTTGCTGCGGCAGTGGGGAAATGAATTTCCATCCTCTCTCCCCCTCCCTCCTTTCCCTCCATCAGCACCCCTAATCCAAAATTCACCCTATTTATTTTTATTTTTTATAATATAATTTTTTAATATAATTTTATTTTTGTTTAATTTAATTTCTAAAGTTTTTAGTTAATTCGGTTGACCCTACTTCTTTTTAATTTTTTATTATTTAGTCAAATTAGTTATATTAAAAATACCAGACTCAATTATTTAGTGAAAAGAGTTGAATCAAAGTTAGAGGATTGAACTGCTTTTTAGTGGATTGAGCATTCAAATATGTTAATTTGGTTGTTTGGTAAACAAAAGATTGTAACAAAAATGATTTAAATAATCCACATATGTTTTTTAAGTAAAACATTTATCATATATAACTTAAATAATTATTTTTCATTCAAATATATGATATTAATGCATATGCTTCAAATATCATTTATATTTAGTAATAAGTAAAATTATATTTAAAAGATAATTTCATAAATGAAAAATAATATATATGCATCCTTCAAATATGTCTAGTGTAGATATCAAATATTGTTAACCAATAAACTATTTAAACAAGTGTTGAATATAATCACGTAATAATATATCGTTTTTCTTGTTCAAATAAGCAAACTATCCGTTATCAATTAATTTTAATTTTATAAAATACTTTTCAATAATTAATTAATATAATTTACTATTAGCTATCCACAGGTCGTCAAACAATACCTTATCATTCTAGATTAGAACTCAAACTTCAAAATTCAAAAAGTAGAGTTTTTTTTCATTAAACCCACACCATAAGGTACGACCAGAGAGTCGAGAATGTATCCCCTTCATTTCTACTGAGATTCTATGATACAAATAGGAACACGGGGTGAGGAAATAAAAGCAGTTAGGGCTTAGGGGTCATATATAGAGGTCGCCTCCCTTAAAAATTTATATATTTATTAAAAATTTATTTTTACTCTTTAAAATTTTATAAATTCGCCCTTAGCATAAATTTGTGCGTTCGTTTATACGAGCACAACTGGGCATTTAGATGCGTATGCAAATGCAAGGCACATGATTCCACCTCCCCAACCATGGCCCTCTCCTTTTCGTTAAAGCAGCTACATTTTGAAGTTGCTTATCCCATTCCCCCTACAAAGCATCAACTTTATTTCCTCTTATTCCTTTTTTCTGTTTACCCTTTAACTTTTGTCCTACCATATCCATCCATCTCACATCTCAGGATGCCCTTGTGCTGATGAAGCTGCTATATGCCCTCAAAAGTTCACCTCACTTACCCGCTCAAGAAAATAAACTCACCCAATCTCTCCATTTAGTCAATAACTATGTGATTTGATCAACAAGTACAATGGATTATCGTTCTCTTAGAAATAAGGTTTATAAAAGTGGGATTAAGTCGAGTACAGGCAGGGATAGACCGAAGGGGTGTTGAGGGGGGCAGTCGTACCACCTAGAAATCTCAAATTCTCATTGGTTTATGCATTTTCTATGAATGATCAAAATTCACGTCTCTTATATTTCTAATATAATTCGTTAACCGTTCGCACCCTTGACCTAAAATCCTGCGTCCGTCCATGAGTACAAGATGCGACTCCTGAGGTTGAACAATCTGTTATTGACAGATTGTAATTTTGTAATCAAACTACACCAACAAATGTTAACCATTACAACTTGGGACAATAGGTCACAGCTTTTGGCAGGCATCTTCGTCCTCCGTGTTTGTTTTCATATTTGTATTCGGCACTTTTAGAATGGGTGGACTGCTGATGGGATCTGATCCTTTAGGATAAAAGTGGTTTTTCAAAGGGATGCTGCCTGGGTTTTGGATTAGATCAACAAAAAATGCTTGCAACACCAACACATACAAGTGGACCACCTCTTCATCACTTCATCTGTTTTGATTAAATCTTCAAAGAAAATAAAGAGAAAGAAAAGAATGACGGACTACAATTCTAGAAAAAAAAATATTACTATAAGAGCTGAGAAATGTTAATAGTTTTTTTTCTTTATAAAGTACATGTTTATTTTATGGTCTATGCTCGGATGTTGATAATAAAAAAATAGTATTTTGCAACAGCGGAGATTTAAACCCTTAATTACCTTGCATAAAAAAAAGAACAAATTGAGTTGAAACGAGGCATGGGCCGTGATGTTTTATTTTTGAACCGAGGGCCATGATGTTTAGAAGGAACAGATTTACAATAAGGAGGAACAACAATACCTCTAATATTAGCTTTATTTCAATCCGTTATTCATCAAATATCTAAATTAGCGAATTTGGCCAGTTAAACTTTTAATATTAGCTCAAATCTCTAATTTTGATTCAAACTGTTATTTATCAAACAAGACCATAAATGTAATACCCTCGACCCGGATGCTGCAATTGGGCCACTAGCCCGAACCACTCCCATAAAAAATTTCGCTTTTAAAAGTTAGTAAAAGAAATTCAACCTTATAAATTCAAATGCGACATATCAAGCATTTAAATCCATACTTACTTAAAACATTCAAAATACTTAAAGGAGCTCCAAATACAGTAATAAAACATTTGACCAATACAAATTAAATCAAATAGAGTTACAAATACATAGAGGCATACAAATACATAGCCTACTACATCTAAGTACTTGTACTCTACCAAAAGGCCAATGTTGGATCCTTGCTTCGATGGTGCTCCGCTACACTCAAACTATCTATCAACCTATGAATGGAAACAATGATTCCAAACGTTGAGCTAACAAAGCTCAGTGGATACACAACCACTCGACCATGCTTCAGGTGAATCATAATTAAGAGCATGCTATGATATGACATCATGATAGGATAAAGCATTGGCGCTACTATAACCGCCTAAACACATGCTATAAACAAACATCACCTCAACAATAACATAAAAGTAAACAAATCACGAGTGAGGGCAATGTCACCCGACACTAGGAGACCCACCCATGCTCGAAATCTCTTATCGAGCTGCTCGGAATCTCGCATCGAGTGGTATACTCGGAATCTCACATCGAGTCTTCGCTCAGAATCTCACATCGAGCGGGGCTCAGAATCTCGCATCGAGCAAATATCATCACCCGAAATCTCACATCGGATGTCCTTCAATTCATCACCCGGAATCTCACATCGGATAGCCTTCATGTGTCGCAACACTCACTCACTGGGTATCCGGATCCCATCAAACAATGACTCATAACCAAACAAGTGCCCTTACTTGGCACGACCACAAATAATCCACCAAGGATCCCTAAAACTCGCTTACCAAGCAATTCATTTTCATTTCAATATTCGATTAACCATTTAATCCATATAAGCAAAGATGAACATACATTCTCGATTTTACCAGTCATTTTATATCATAAGGAACCCATTAGAACATTTGTCATAAATCATAGAACCCCCGAACTTAATACGTAAAAACTTAGGCAGATTGCCCAGCGAGTATCGATACTCTAAGGTGAGTATCGGTACTCCCCTCTAGGTATCGATGCCCCATGCTGAGTATCGATACGCCATTTAGATTCGAAAGAAAACGACCATTGCCCCATACCGATACGCTTCGTTCCATACCGGTACTCTATATCGGTACTGAGATTGCCTCGTACCGATACGCTTACCCTATCGTACTGGTACGCAAATCCTTTCTAGGCAATGCAACAGTGGGTACTGATACGCCCCGAGCGTACCGGTACACCAAGGTCTCACTAGAATTCTGCTCTAACGAGGGGTATCGATACGCGGAGAGGCGTACCAGTATCTCACAGTTCAACCCTTGAGATACGAAGGAGTACTGATACGTAGCCACCCCGTACCAGTACTCGAGCCCCGATTTTGAAATCTGGATCTCGGGATTGCATCAAACCCCCACTCAACCATCATGGTTAAGTCCCAATACGTTCCTACACGTTATTTGAAGTCATTAGGTGAGTTTCTAGCCATTTTACCCTTAAACATTAACAATTACATGATTTACCATTGATGATCATCCAAGCTCTAAATTATCAAAACATCATATATCAAGCAACACATACCAAAATGATGATGCATATGAACACATAAAAGTTAGAAGTGTACTAACCTCGGATTACAAGCTAAAAATGAGCCCCAACTCTACCTCAAGCTTTCTCCTTTCCTTGGGCCCTTGAATGCTCCCCAACTTCTTGAACTACAAGGGAATGTTGTAAACAAGTTATAACGTTGTTGGGAGGTTAAAAAGGAGCTTAAAAGAATGTTCAACCACAAGAAATGGAATTGAAAACACCATTCCCGTTCTTTCACTAAAACCCCCACTAAACCTCAACCTCCATCATTTCCCACAAAACTTACCTTGGATTGTAGATCCTTAATTGCTTAACAACTCTCCCTTCTACACCAATCCATGATTTCAACTCAAAACTAGCAAAAATGGTGCATTTTCTTTCAAACTCAAATGAATAGATGATGGAGTGGTGGGAAGAACTTTTGGGGACAAAATGACCTCATCAACATACAAAAATCTGCAGCCCCATAACTCCCCCTCTCATCATCTTCTTTAATTATGAAGTTACCATAAAACCCCTCTCTAAAACCCCATACCTCAAGCCCAAAACCAAACCCAAGCCCACCAAGGCTTAATGGGCCTAACAACATAAACCAAATGTGAGACCCGTACCTCAGGTTAGACCATCGCTTGGGTTCTCAAAACCCGGGTCGTTACAACTCTCCAATTCTTAAAGAAAATTATATCCTCAAAATTTACCTGGTGGAAAAAGATGCGGGTAGAGCTCTCTCATCTCGGCCTCAACCTCCCAAGTTGCTTCTTCAACCCCATGGTTTATCCACAACATCTTTATGAGGGGTATACACTTGTTACAAAGCTCTTTAACTCCCCTATCAAGCACTCTCACTGGCTCTTCTTCATATGTCAAATCCGTGTCAACCTCTATCTATTCGAGCGATAAAACATGCGAATGATCAGAACGATAGCGTCTCAACATGGATACATGGAAAACATCATGAATACATGCTAACTTCGGAGGTAAAGCTAGCTGATATGCTACCGGTCTGATCCTCTCGATCACCTCGTATGGTCCAATGTACCTCGGGCAAAGCTTGCCCATCCGCCCAAAACGGATTATCCCATTCTATGGAGATACCTTTAAGAATACTTTTTCACCAACCTCATACTCGATATGACTGCGCTTCCTATCTGCGTAGGCCTTTTTATCGATCAAAGGCCGCTTGCAATCTTTCCTTGATGATTCGAACCATCTTTTCGGTTTGTCTAACTAAATTAGATCCCACGATCCTTCTTTCATTAAGCTTGGTCCAACACAGGGGTGTTCTACATCTACGCCCATACAAGGCTTTGAAAGGGGCCATCTTGATGCTTGATTGACAACTGTTGTTATACGCGAACTCAACCAACGATAGCTATTCTTCCCAACTTCCTTCAAAATCTATGGCACAACACCGAAGCATGTCCTCAAGAATCTAAATAAACCACTCAGACTGGCCATCGGTCTGAGGATGAAAAGCCGTACTAAAATGCAGCTCGGTGTCTAAGGCACTATAAATCTTCTTTCATAACCTTACTGTGAACCGCAGATCCCTATCCGATATGATCGAAGATGGCACTCCATGCAACCTCACTATCTCCTTGATGTACAACCGAGCCAACCATTCTAATGTGAAATCCATGTGCACATGCATGAAATGAACAGACTTAGTCAAACGATCCACTATTACCCAAATCACATCATGCTTCCTTTGAGTCATCGGTAAGCCTGTGACAAAATCTATGGTGACATGATCCCACTTTCATTGAGGAATCTAAATCAGCTGTAGTAACCCTGATAGAACTTGATGTTCTGCCTTCATTTGTTGGTAAGCTAAGTATCTCGTCACAAACTCGGAAACATCACTCTTCATGCACGGCCACAAATAATAAGGTCGAAGATCTTGGTACATCTTGTTGTTTCCCGAATGTACGGTGAAAGGACTACAGTGTGCCCCCCGCAAAATACGATCCCTCAAATCTTCTAAGGCCGGAACACACAACCTCCCTTGAAATACAAGTACCCACCGTCTCGTACTTCAAAATCTGAGGCTTCGCCTCTCTGAACCACTTAAATATGAGCCACTAAATCTTCATCCAGAGCCTGACTTCTCCTTATTTCTTGTACCAACGTGGGTTCAACCCTAAGCTCAGCTAGGAGCCCACCATCATCAGTTATTCTCAAGCGGGCAAACATAGCTCTCAAATCAGACATCGACTTACGACTCAAAGAATCCGCCACTATATTTACCTTGCCCGGATAGTACTCAATAACACAGTCGTAATCTTTTAGCAACTCGATCCACCGACGCTGCCTCAAATTCAACTCTTTCTATGTGAGAAGATACTTTAAACTCTTATAATCCGTATAGATGTAACACTTCTCCCTGTAGAGATAGTCTCCAAATTTTCAAAGTAAAGATCACTGTGGCCAGCTCCAAATCATGGGTAAGGTAAATCTGTTCATGAGGTTTAAGTTGCCTCGAGGCGTAGGCAACCACTCTACCCTCTTGCATAAGAACGCAACCAAGTCCATTGAAGGACACATCGCTAAACACAACATGATCTTTTCTCGACTCGGGCTGCGTCAGAACAGGAGCTTCGGTAAAGTAGGCTTTCAACTGTTTAAAGCACTGTTGTCTTTTCTCATTCCATACAAATGACACTATCTTCTGAAGCAACTTGGTTAATGGGGCAGCTAAGATTGAAAAACCCTTAAAAACCGTCGATAGTATCATGCCAGTCCAAGAAAGCTGCGGATCTCCGAGATATTTCTGGGTGGTTTCCACTCTACTATTGCTTGAATCTTCTAAGGGTCAACACGGATCCCATCCGCCGCCACGATGTGGCCCAAAAATACCACTTCGGAAAGTCAAAACTCATATTTACTGAACTTTGCATAGAAGCACTTGTCTCTCAACGTCTGAAGAACTACTCGCATATGATAGTCGTGCTCTTCGACCGATCGTGAATAAATCAGGATGTCACCGATGAACACCACTACAAACTGATCCAAATAAGGCTAGAAGATTCTATTCATCAAATCAATAAATGCTGCTGGAGCATTAGTGAGCCCAAAAGGCATCACCAAGAACTCATAGTTTCCATACTGTGTCTTGAAAGCGGTCTTCTGATCATCTTCTTCCACCACTTTTAAATGATAATACCCTGATCTCAAATCTGTCTTCGAGAAAACCCGGGCACCCTCAACTGGTCAAACAAATCATCAATTTTGGGAAGAGGATAACGATTCTTCACTGTTACCTTATTTAACTGCCGGTAGTCAATGCACATTCTCATTGACCCATCTTTCTTCTTAACAAACAAGACTGGAGCACCCCAAGTAGAGACACTTGGTCGGATGAAACCTTTCTCTAGCAATTCCTGAATTTGCTTCTTCAACTCTCTTAGTTTTGTTGGTACCATCCGATAAGGTAGAATAGACACTGGTGCCGTGCCGGGCATTACCTCAATTCAAAACTCAAGCTCGCGATTCGGTGGTAATCTGGGTAGCTCATCCGGGAAGACATCCATGAACTCACAAACTATCTTGAGGCTCTCGATGGATGAACCCTCGACTCTTGTATCCACTACGTGAGCCATAAAACCTCACAACCTTGCTGTATTAACCTCTGTGCTGCTAAAGGCGAGACTATGTTAAGGATGCAATGGCGTCTCTCTCATCTAACTATTAACTTAGATCCATCGGCCACACGGAGTTTCAAACCCTTGGTCTTACAAGCCAAACTAGAATCGTGCTCTATAAGCCAATCCATACCCAGAATTGCGTCAAACTCTTAGAACGACAAAACCATAAGATCTGCTGGGAATATCGAACCTTGAGCTTCGATAGGGCACCTCCAGTACACCTTGTCTACTAACATATCTAACCCTAATGGATTAGACACACGAACCCATATCTCTAGGTCTTTAGCCGGTATGCCCCAATGCTGGGATATCTCACTACGGATGTAGGAGTGGGTAGAGCCTGAATATACTAATGCAACAATGGGAACAGAGAACAAAGAGAAGGTACCTGCAATCACATCGGTGGGCTCACAATCCTCTTGAGCTCTAACTGCATACTGCCTCGCCGGTGCCCTCGCCGTAGACTAAAATATACCCCTACTCTGGTGGCCGGTCGCCTGGCTTGACCCTCCCCTAGAGAACCTTCAGCCTCTTAGAGTCTGATAAGAAACCCTCGGTGCCTGAACTGAAACAACTGTGGAAACATCGTGTCAATCCTTCACAAGGTGATCCTGAGACCCACACTCAAAGCAAGCTCGGTTTGCACCCCAACACTCTCATCGGTGCCTACACCCACAATGATCACAAAACGGTGCACCCGTACTCCCCTAAGAACTATCTGGGATCATCATAGACAAAGATGGTGTAGGCCTCCTATGGCTGGCAGACTCTAATCTACGGTCTGACCTCGCACTCTGACTCGAAGCTCTTATTCCTTGATTCTATCGGTTCCTGTCCCTTCTCGAGTGAGATTGCGAGCTGTTAGAGAAATTCTGAGGCTTGCCCACTAGCAAAACCATATGTCAGCCCTTGCACTTGCTCAAGAGACTTTGCACTTGCAGTCAACTCAGAAAATACCTTGGGTGGGGCAACTGTCAAATAGGTTTGTATCTCCTTCTGTAACCCTTTTATGAACCTCTTGCACCTCGTTTTCTCGGTAGCCACAAGCTCCGGCGCATACCTGCTCAGCTACAGAAACTCTTGTTCATACTCAAAGACGGTGCGGTTCCCTTGCACGAGGTGAGTGAACTGGTCCTTCAACCTGTCAACGTGAGCCTCACCCAAGTACTTCTTCTCGAAATCGTTAAGAAAGTCGTCCCAAGAAGGTCAGCTAGGGTGCTATTCCAGCTCTATGATTTCCCACCATTCTCTCGGGCTTCCTTTGAGCAAAGATAACACATAGGATAACTTATCCTCGGACCGCAACCTCATTTGTCTCATAATCCAACGAGTGTCTCGAAGCCATTGGTCCGCTTTCACCGGGTTGTCCTGTTCTAACCCAAGAAAATATGTGGCACCCTGTCTACACACTCTTTCAACTAATGCCTCTCTAGGGGTAGATGAATGCCTCGGAATCGCCCTCACAATCCTGTCTAGGGCCCGATGCAAATGGGAGAAATAGTTGGCTTCATGACTAGCTCCTCCATCTAACTCCTCCACATCCGGCACGTAGTCTTCATCGAAGCTTCCACCCCGGGAACCCAAACTTTCTTCCAGTCCTTAGCTCTCATTGGCATGGTCAGCTCTGTGCAAACAAACAACATGAGTACACCATCAAAAATCCAGCTTAATCCAAGTACGACTTTAACTTATGGGCATGTATTCGTTAAACACCTATTTACCACACTAGAATCCCCTAGGGACTGTCTAGAACCGACTAAACGTAGGCTCTGATACCAAATGTAACACCCTCGACCCGGATGCTGCAATTAGGCCACTAGCCCGAACCACTCCCACAAAAAATTTTGCTTTTAAAAGCCAGTAAAAGAAATTCAACCTTATAAATTCAAACGCGACATATCAAGCATTTAAAACCATACTTACTTAAAACATTCAAAATACTTAAAGGAGCTACAAATACAATAATAAAACATTTGACCAATACAAATTAAATCAAATAGAGTTACAAATATATAGGGTCATACGAACACATAGCCCACATCTAAGTACTTGTACTCTACCAAAAGGCCAATGCTGGATCCTTGCTTTGATGGTGCTCCGCTACACTCGAACTATCTATCAACTTGCGAATGGAAACAACGATTCCGAACTCTGAGCTAACAAAGCTCAGTGGATACACAACCACTCGACCATGCTTTAAGTGAATCATAATTAAGAGCATGCTATGATATGACGTCATGATAGGATAAAGCATTGGCGCTACTATAACCGCCTAAACACATGCTATAAACAAACAACACCTCAACAATAACATAAAAGTAAACAAATCAAGAGAGATGCCCAATGTCACCCGACACTGGGAGACTCACCCATGCTCAGAATCTCACATCGAGCTACTCAGAATCTTGCATCGAGCGGTATACTCAAAATCTCACATCGAGTCTTCGCTCGAAATCTCACATCGACCGGGGCTCAAAATCTCGCATCGAGCAAATATCATCACCGGGAATCTCACATCGGATAACCTTCAATTCATCACCGAGAATCTCACATCAGATGGCCTTCATGTGTTGCAACACTCACTCACTGGGTATCCGGATCCCATCAAACAAGGACTCATAACCAAACAAGTGCCCTTACCTGGCACGACCACAAATGATCCACCAAGGATCCCTAAAACTCACTTACCAAGCAATTCATTTTCATTTCAATACTCGATTAACCATTTAATCCATATAAGCAAAGAGGAACATACATTCTCGATTTTACCAGTCATTTTATATCATAAGGAACCCATTAGAACATTTGTCATAAATCATAGAACCCCCGAACTCAAAACGTAAAAACTTGACAGATTGCCCAGCGAGTATCGATACTCTAAGGTGAGTATCGGTACTCCCCTCTAGGAATCGATACCCCATGCTGAGTACCGATACGCCATTTAGATTCAAAAGAAAATAGCCCTTGCTCCGTACCGATACGCTTCGTTCTGTACCGGTACCCTATATCGGTACTGAGATCACCCCGTACCAATCATTACCCGTACCGATACGCTTACTCTAGCGTACCGATACGCAAAGCCTTTCTAGGCAATGCAACAGTGGGTACCGGTACGCCCCGAGCGTACCGGTACACCAAGGCCTCACTGGAATTCTGCTCTAACGAGGGGTATCGATACGCAGAGAGGCGTATCAGTACGCCTCTTACAGTTCAACCCCTGAGATACGAAGGAGTAGCGATACGCAACCACTCCATACCAGTACTCGAGCCCCAATTTCGAAACCTAGAGCTCGAGATTGCACCAAACCCTCCCTCAACCACCATGGTTAAGTAACAAAACGTTCCTACACGTTATTTGAAGTCATTAGGTTAGTTTCTAGCCATTTTTACCCTTAAACATCAACAATTACAAGATTTACCATTGATGATCATCCAAGCTCTAAATTATCAAAACATCATATATCAAGCAACACATACCAAAATGATGATGCACATGAACATATAGAAGTTAGAAGTGTACTAACCTCGGATTACAAGCTAAGAATGAGCCCCAACTCTACCTCAAGCTTTCTCCTTTCCTTGGGCCCTTGAATGCTCCCCAACCTCTTGAACTACAAGGGAATGTTGTAAACAAGTTACAACGTTGTTGGGAGGTTAAAAATGAGCTTAAAAGAAGGTTCAACCACAAGAAATGGAATTGAAAACACCATTCCCGTTCTCTCACTAAAACCCCCACTAAACCTCAACCTCCACCATTTCCCACAAAACTTACCTTGGATTGTAGATCCTTGATTGCTTAACAACTCTCCCTTCTACACCAATCCAGGTTTTCAACTCAAAACTAGCAAAGATGTGCCTTTTCTTTCAAACTCAAATGAAGAGAGGATGGAGTGGTGGGAAGAACTTTTGGGGACAAAATGACCTCATCAACACACAAAAATCTGCAGCCCCATAACTCCTCCTCTCATCATCTTCTTTAATTATGAAGTTACCATAAAGCCCCTCTCTAAAACCCCATACCTCAAGCCCAAAACCAAACCCAAGCCTACCAAAGCTTAATGGGCCTAACAACATAACCCAAACGCGAGGCTCGTACCTTGTGTTAGCCCAGCGCTCGGGTTCCCAAAACCCGGGTCGTTACAATAAATTTTTTGTATTCTTGTTATTTTCAACATCAGTAAAATTTTTCTTATTCTGCACATGATTTTTTTCAATTAAAGTTTTCCATATTAAATCTTAATGTTATTTTTTGTGTGATCATATATTTATCACGTATAGTATATCAGTTCATATAAATACATGATAGATTTGCTTGACTCTGCTGGTCAAGACTACAAAAGAAACATTAACATAAATATTTTAGTTGAAGAAAAAAATAAATTTGAGCCTATCATTGAAAATTGGGCGGCAAGGATGGGCCATGAAAACTCCAATCATGTACAAATGGATGATTAAAATAGAATTCGAAATTGCTAAATGTGATGTGCTACAAAACTCATGGTCTAGAAATATACATGGACTGTCAACTTCATTTTGGAAGGAAGATTTTCTTTTTTATTTCCATGATTGGTCGCCTTCATCATTTGTTTCTTTATTATTAGCAAAATCAAAGATAAGGTAAACCCATATGTTAATGCTTTTAAGGAGAATCTTGATGGGTACAAATGATATTTTTTAAAAACTAATAATAAATGTGTAATTATTTTATACACCGGAGGTGAAAAAAAGTTTCCACAAATATATTAGTTTTAGGAATACAATTTAGGGTTTATGATTTAGGTTTATAGTTTATAATTTAGGAGTTGTAGTTAGAATTTAGAGTTTAAGGCTAAAATTTAAGGTTTAATGGTTAAAATTTTAAATCCCTAATCATATTATTCTAAAACCTAAATTCTAACATTTAAACCATAAATTCTAACCACGATACCTAAACTATAAACCTCTAAACATGAACATTTAATTGAATCTCTAAATCATAAAACTTATTTTTTAAATATAAGATTTATATTATACTTCACAAATATGTTGAGGCATAGTAGTAAAGTTTTGTTCCTACTCGATCTAGAACCCACAATTTAGAAAAAGAGAATGTGTCAACTGAGAGCTTTTAACACTTATTTTAGGGATTGTTAACAACTTTCAAATAAAAATCTAAGTTTAAATCTTTGTGTCAATATTATTTGTTCAATCATAATTTCTTCTATTATTGGTTCATTAAATGATCTGATTCTAAAAGTATTGGTATGGATTATAAAATAAGGATATTTTCAACTTTTTGTATATATATTAAAGGGATCGTATCTTATATACATATTTGAGTATGACTATAATAAAAATGTCAAATATCAGAACTTAACAAGCGATTCCAGTTGAAAAGAAGATAATGTTCATTCTAGGAAATTCAGGTTTGAGCACTTGTGCGTGCAAAGTGTGTACGTTATTAAAGGGTTAAAAAATATAAATAAATATTATCATGTAATCATACAAATATATAAAAAAATGTGAAATACGATTTTTTTTATTGAAGATAAAGTATCTTGGATCGTACCATATAAATCAAGTCAATAACCTACACCTTCAAGGTTAATTTGTCAGATTAATGTCATTTTTATAAACAAGAAAGCTGCTC
The DNA here is from genome assembly GCA_019671005.1 of Hibiscus mutabilis. NCBI lineage: Eukaryota > Viridiplantae > Streptophyta > Magnoliopsida > Malvales > Malvaceae > Hibiscus > Hibiscus mutabilis. The sequence continues at coordinate 1,525,731 of CM033720.1, read as the reverse complement.
TAGTTTAGCAACATATCTGCCCTTATAGCATATTCGATTAATTAACATCATAGCATGAGCTTCAACTGTAAGTTAGGAAGATATTAGTACATCAGTTAAATAAAGAGAGTTTCTGAGTCGAGTAGTTCAACAGTTGAACTACCCTATTCATCCATTATTAATAAAAATAGCCTTAGCCAATACAGTCTGAGTATTGGCTAAGTAACTTGTCTTGTCCTAAATAAACAAGAGACATTAATCTCACGTCGAAAAAGAAAAGGGAAGACTTCGTATTTGTCAACTATATTCATTAGTTTCTATAAGGAAAAGCAGTCCCCAGTCCTACAAAGGAGGTCCTCTTGACAAACCTGCCTTTCATTCTAGGCCTTTTCTCCGCATTCAGCTTCCGCACTTCGTATCTTATTTTCTTCGAAAACAGTCTCGTTCTTCGCTTCTCTCTGTATCTCGATACCCTCGCTTCTCTTTCTCCGTCTGTGTTGTTTCCTCTTGCCTGCCTGTATGTTCCCCCTATGCCTCCATTCAGCTGATTCGAGCCCTGAGGTGCAAAAGATTGTAATTACTTAATTAAGCATACATAATAGACTATTCGATCACGAAGTTTAGACATTTTCTTTGAATTGTACCATGAAGTCATCCGGATTGAGTTCTGGTCGGGTTCCGGTTGTCCAAGGAGAGCGTTGGTTGGTCCAAGCATTGATCACTGACTCATAGTTCAGCCTCAGCAACTTGTTGCTCGTCTTCTCTGCCTCACTCGCACAATTCGTTGTTGTACACTCCGCTACCGGAATCGCCTTCTGTTCCTCCTCGTAATCGAAACAAGCTGTTCTACCTTCTTCTTTGATTTTCGATATTTTGTGTTCATGAAATAACTCGGTTCTGTTTTTGATTTTGCAGTCTAACAATTCAACTCCTTTCATGTCGCGAGAATCCTCATCAGGTCCAATTCCTAGCAAGCTCTCAACATCGGCAGCAAATTCGGCAAGATCCAAATCTGATTGTAATAAACCACGCAAACCATCATCCAATTCGAATGTTCTTTCATGTTCATAACTGTCCACAACTAAATTCCCATATCCATTCGGCATAACAACTTCGTCACAATCACTTGTTACCATATTACATAATTCTCCATAAAAAGGATCGAATACCGGAACTCTACAAAGCATGTGTTCTTCGCTCTCATCGACCGATCCTTCTTCACTGCCAACCTCAGGAACAAGAGGATCAGTAGGATACAAGGTCAATTCCTTCCCCTCATCTTTTTGCCTCCCGGACATGGACTTGTTTTGCCTCGGTGTTCTGGCCTTCCGAGTGAAACCTTGATGCCATGCCGGTGGAACATTTTGATTAATAGTACCACCATGCACCGAAGAAGCATTGAAGTTGGAAGACGCAGTTTGAAGCCTAACCCTTTCATGTCTGCTGGCTAACTGATTAGCAGAGTGGACCGAAGTGTCGCAACCCTGGCAAAGAAACGCATCATCGGCCGCACAGTACCAACGTGCACGCTTATGCAAACAACCGTCGCAAGCTCTTGCCGTCTTGCCTCCCATGGCATTCGCCGCTTTCTTGTCGGAGATCATTGGATTCAATAGATAGAAAAATGATGAAACAGGCTTGAACTAAAGTTTGGAACTAGCTCTACTCAACAGAAGAAACAAGTTGAAGAGGCGAATTGGCATTACAAAGGAATAAAGGGGTAAGTTGCACCTATTTATTTTGAGGAGCCAACTGTCCAATGATTGGGGTTGAGGGGTAAGTTGTGTTCGAATTTGGGTCCTGAACATCTCTTTTCTACTGAAATCAATGGTCGAGTTTGATAGGTAAGTTGTTAAATTATGACTTTTGGTTCTTGTGCTGAGGAGAGCATGTAGCCCATGCTCTTTTTGGCGGCATGCAAAAGGGTGGTTTTCAAACTTTAAATTGCTCATTTTGGGACCCAGAGGTTGGGGATTATCTCAGTGGTTATTGGCCGAAACTTTGAACTCCATCCTAATCCCTGAATTCTCATTGGTTATTTGTGAACCCCAAGGATTCCTTGTGGTCCCTACTGTTAATTTTTCTGGTTTCTGTCCGAATTCTGCCAATTGTGATTAAGACTGTATGGTGTTTGGTTTCTCATATTCTGCTAAAAATTTACCTGTAAGAGTGTGAAGGGAGCGGTCCCCTACTGACGTGTGTGGATGTTGCTTTCGATTCTCATGTGGCTCCCAGTGTCAGCACCGATCCTCACTGGTCTGATTGATGCAGAGAGGCACACAATGGGAGAACCATCAACACTTGGGGCTTCACAATATGTTTTTTTTTTTTTACGTAAAATTTTATGTTAGGAGGCAAACTTATAAAATTTTAAGGCTACGAACTTATAAAATTTTAGATGGCAAAAATAAATTTTTAATAAAAAATATATAGATATTTCAAATTTTTAGTAAGTGCTACCGTCATCTTTAGCCCCTCTCGATCCATCTTTATTTTTTTTGGTTTTCATTTTCCTTTTGCTTTAAATGGAAGAAGAAATTCTGATCTGGTGTTGTCGTTTCTTTTGAAACTTGTTAAATTTGCCTTTGCAGCAAACCGATCAGTTCATTTATATCCTTGGTTTTGTTATCCATTTTGGACTATATCTATGAAAATTTAAAATCTATTAGGGTAATTTTGATCCGAGTAATTTGGGAATAATGCAAACCTAAATAATATTTTGAGTTTTGAGGGACGTTGGGGCATATTTTGGGATCTACGGCAAATTTTACAGTGCAAGGTGAAGTCGCCACTTGCAGATGTCGTCTTTGCCCAAGTCGCTATCTGCAGGTGGCGACTTCACTCTGCACTGTAAAATTTGCTGTAGATTTTAAAATATCTTCAAAGGTACCTTATTTTCACAAATATTCAATCCATTTGGATTATTTGCCAAAGCTGCCAATTTTAATCCTTTTCTCTTTTGATATGTGTTCTAAATAACTTATGACATAACATAGGTGACTATTCAGAGATAAGAGTAAAGTATAGGATTTTGTTCGAAATCGAGAAACAAATGAATGCTCAAATCTATATTCAATAGTCACCTTTTTTTAATCAGAGAGATAATTGAATTTTCAAGGTAAATATCGAGATTTGAACACATATAAAACGAGATAATATAAATATCCTTGACCACTTGGACAATTAATAGATCTCATGCCCGATAATCACCTTCTGAATACATAATCTAAAATAAGAGTAAAGTTTGAAAATGTCACCAAACCATCTTAAAATTTCATTTTGATTAAATAACTTCCAAATGTTATAAAATAGACATTAAACTTATAATTTTATTACAAAATAGTCAAATTGACGTTAATTGCCATTAAAGGGGGTGGTGTAGCACAATGGCTGATGCATGCAAACCCCTAGGGGAGTAGCTGCATTCTAATTTTTTCGGAAACACGCTTAAGTTGGCGTGAATTTCTTCTTTAAAAAATTTTAATTTAATGTGTAAAGGTAAAAAATATTTCTGCATACCTATTTTGGAAAAAAATTAGTTGGACCCCCATTTTTAAATTTCTAGATCCGCCACTGGCGTAGCAGTTGAGAAAAACTATATAAGAGCACATTTAGTCAATAATATTTATACATTTAATCAATTTAGTTCTAATTTAATAAATTTAACCTTCATTATTTGGTCTTATTTTTAATTAAAGAATAAATTATTTCTAATTAAATATATGACCAAATTGATAAAAATGTATAAATAATAAGATAAACATTAGCTTCTTGTGGTTGCATGAAACGAAACATTAACAATTTCAGAAAGAAACTGCATATATCATTCCCAAAATAAGTAAACATTGTTCCAATACGTACATTCTACGTAGAGCTACTAATATTCAAAGAAAACAAATCATTAATAAAACCTAAACCAGAAACCCAACATCAGATTAGAGATTACACTAACAACTTTGATCCCCAAAACCATAAAAACACCTTGAAAACAGAATTACAGCAACAGTCACCATTGCTAAGAGACCATGTGTCTTCAATCTTCTAGCACTGCTCCGGCCAAGCCCCAAACCCATGATGCTTGGTCTCGGTGCCACCGGAACATTTGGGTTCACCATGGTAAGAAGATGCTGGGGAACACAAACAAAACCAAAACTTATAATACGACGATCGGTTTAATAACAAATTTAATCCACTTCTGGTCATAAAAAATAATTTGATTACCAGCTACAGAAGAAGAGTGATTTGCCCCTAGAGAAACTTGAGAATCAGTTGAGCCCGGAGGGGAGGACAATCCTTCAAGCAGAGAAATCAATTATAGTAGAAAACAAGCAGGAATGCAAGATAGTTAATTCATGAATGGTACACAGACAGTAATTATAAGGGATTAGTGGGGTCACGGTCCCACAAAATATTAAAAATTGAAAAAATTTATGTTAAAAAATATAAAACTTAGTGTTGGCTCCTCCTAGGTTATTTTAAAAATGACTCATTCAATAAATAATAATGAGTTCCGCTAATGATGGTACCTGAGCAAGCAGAGGTGTTAGCTTGGAGCTTGCAAAGATGAGGTAACTGGAGAGCGAGAGTCCTGTTTATAGGAAAAGCACTCATGGCGGTGTCATTGAGAAGGAGGCAAAGACAACCAGGTTGCAGTCCGTAGAGCTGGTCGAGATTGTCGCAGCAGGATTGTGCCGGTCTCGGAGCATTGCCCTGCACAAATGGTGCACACGGCATGAGAGCCACCAGCCGAGGGCTGCAGTCGGATACGGTTTGTCCATGGCAAGTGGGAAGACCCACAAGGAAGAGCAGTAGCAGAACAATGCCAGAAACAGCTTGTAAAACTGCCATGGTGAACACTGTAAATTGTAAAGTTGGTTGATCTGTGCAGAAATTAGGGTTCACCGGGTGACTATTTAAGTTGTAAATGCATGGTTTAAGTGTGAGTAATTTACGTGCATGGTGTGTGCTATTCTGACATGTAGATTTTGTTCGGTTCCCTCTCCCTCCGAAACAAAGTTTTCTTCTCTTCAACTCAAAGTATATCGCATGTAGCCATCCAAATGGTAAACAACTTGATATGGTTAAGTATATCTCAAGTTTGAGGTATTGTGTATGTAAAAAATCTACTGAGAAACTCACTCACCAAAATCAAATGTCGACATGGATCGGTCTGTATTAATTATGGCAAAACCCTGAATAACCAAAAAGGACAAAAAATACACGACTCCTATGCTTACACGTTTATGTTGTTTATATTTGGTCTTAAAAAGGAAAATTTCACAATTTAGAAATTAACCAATGAGTTCGTACATAGAACACTAAAAAATAGATAAAACAGAATAATGAATCTATACTCAAATTTAATATCCAAGTCCATATTCACACACAAAAAAAAATGCTCGATTCGAACTTCAAAGCCCTAGTATATTTCTATGTTCAGAATTAAAATGTGTGTTTTTCTACCAAGGGAATCAAGACTAAGGTCGGGTAAATCGGCTTGGATCTCGGATCAAGTTTATCATGTCTAATCAATATAAGTAATCGGTTTGGATTGTCTTCGGTTCAATTTAAAATCGGTTCAGGTAAAATTTGTGTCGGTTTCAATTCAGTTCGGTTATTTCGAGTTTCAGATCATATTTGGGTCGATATCGAATCTCAGATCAGGTAAATCAGTTTGGATCTCGGGCAAGTTTGTCGGGTCTAATCAGACAAGTAATGTTGAAGGTAGGTATGTGAGCAACTCTAAAAGAAATCATTATCATATCTAATGATTGCTTTACAAGAAGACATGAGTTCAAAGGGCCATCCCAGAACCAATAAACCAACTGATCAGAAAACACAGAAAGCAGAATTCCAACAAAGAAGATGCAATTGCATTGTACCATGAACTGAAGTCCAATGGTACTAAGAATAGGTTAACAGAGTATGAAGAATGATGGATCCACACGTGACACAAAATTACAATAATGTTACATAGAAACAGGACAAATTTTAACCTATGTTGCTCTGATTTTTTCATGAAGTATTCGTGTCTGAGAATTGGATATAGAAACACATACACTTTAATTGGTCTGACACTTACATCTGAATCCGAGTAACAAAGACCCTAACACCAAACGAATGAATAACGTGTGCTCGACTTGATTTGCACACCCAATCGAATATTTTTAACACAAAAAAAATGAGAAAAAGAGCAAGCCCCTCCAACAAGCTGCCTAGGTGCTATAAGCTTTGGATAATCACCTAAAAGTGAGAAGAGATACCAAAATTGTGATGAACAAAGTTAGAAGCAGCTTCGAGTTACCACAGTGCAGTATCATTGCAGAGGAGGTTAGTGATTCTCTGCAAAACACAAGCGTCCATCATTAGTAATACAAAGCGAAACCGAGAAATTTCAATTAGGTTTCGGTTTTGGATATATAACATACTTCTGCAAGCTTCTGAGAGCACCACAGTATAAAACATTATCAGGAGGAGCCAACTCTGTCTTGCCATTTTCCTCAGGATTCACAATTCTCATGTAGGTCTCTTGGCCTAGGTACCACCTATCCAAGTTCTCCACTCTAAGGTTCCATACTCCCACATTGTCAAGAGAGATAAGGACTGCTGTCCATCCACCAGGGTACACCTACACAAAAACCAAAGGCACAAGAGAAATTAAGCACTTTCAGAAAGCAATGCAAAACGATGTCTTATTTGTTTAGAGAAAAACAAACCTCCGTCGTGCTGCGAGAGATCGAATCCCATTTATTATAACTGCTTCTGCTGGCTTCTGTCCACAGTCCAAAATCCATTCTGCATCAAACACCCAAAAGAGTAGTTCAGCACTTGGCACATTATTACACATTCATACTAGTATAAGTTCCTTACCCAACAATATAAAATGCATAGCCATCCATGTGAAAGCTCTGTACTTTCGTGTCGTTATTCTGCAATATAACCTCTGCGAATCCTCTGTACGTAGCGTTGATTATGGACGTGTCCATCTTGGGAGTTCCACCATGAGGCTTATTGGGGAAGTCCATCTTATAAGCACCCTTTACATGGTGCAGGTCTGCTAGCCTGATTGGTGTATCAGGCTTGACGAAAGAGATACCATTGAGTGTAGCACGAAGCTTCCCGTTAATCCTACGTGGAGGCATGCTTTGTATTATGTATGTGTCGGTCACATTAATCGAACCATAATGAAAAGACCCTTGGGGGTTCGGTCGAGCTCCACTCGCTGTAGTATTTTGCCTAATCATTACAAAATCGAGAGTTCAGTATGTGTAAACAAAGTATGAATCTGAAGACATGCTAAGGAAGTGTGGGCATAAACCTGACGGCCCTAGGCTGGTTCATCGCTGACCATTGGTTATAAACATCACTCAGAGGAACAGGCAGGGGACCTTTGGCCGGTCCTTTCGAGTTGGAATAATGCAAGATGGCCACACCGGTTACTCTTGCCCACACCGATTCATTCACATACCTAGCACTTGCCACAATGTAGTAATCTTTAGTTGCATTCTGATCCATGGTAACTAAGAAGGAATACGACTGTCCCACGTGAATATCAAAGCTAGTGAAATTTTGTTGTGTCGTATAACGTCCCTCGGTTTCCACTAAGAGAAGATTATGGCCCTCTATCCTAAAGTTCAAACTAGTCGATATCCCAACATTATGCACTCGAAAGCGATACGTTTTGCCTGCAATACACAATGCCATTGCAGATTAAGAACTAAAAGCCCCTCTCAGCTGATGTTACATGGAACATTATAAATAACTTGTTCGAAAAGAATACCTGGATGAACATTAATGGTTTCATATTCAATACCATCAGGGACAAGAGTTGAGTTATACCGGTAAGGTCCCTTCCCGTTAATGAGAACTCCATCCGGCATACCAAGTTCTTTACCAGAGTCAAGAGTTGTTCTCAATGCCTAAAAGAAGAGTGTCGATTATTAGACTTAAACTGCAAAAAGAAGTTCGATGCACGTAAAAACGAAGTCCTGACCCTTCATCGCATACTAACCGTGTGGTTTTTGGTATACCAGTCACCAACCAAGACGACAATGTCACCGTCTGGTTTAGCAAAAGGAATGTCTATAATTGCCCGGTTATTAACAATAATGGGACCAAATCCACCCGATGCTCGTTGAAAATTGAGCGAGGGGAAGTAGAAAAAGCTCCCGATTTGATCCTTAACTTGAAATTGGTAAGTAAAATTCCTTTTCGGATGAATCGGACAATTCGTTCCAAGAACACCATCCTGCCACGAGTTCCTCCGCAATTGAACTCCTGACCTGTAAAAACCATACATCACAAGTTCAAGAACTTCACTTTCAACACAATAATAACATCCCAAGGAAACTCAGATCCTACCAAGTCATCAAAAGATCTTCATCCAGTTGATTGTGAACATTGATAACCGCATTGTAATTGGTTGTAGTATTAAAAACAGGTCCAGGAAATGCCCCATTAACTGCTATAACCTGCCAATAGAAGAATCAAACATAAGCAAAGGAAATCAAAGAACAAGGATTCAACCAACTAATGGACAAAACTACTAGTTGATCTAGTGGTACGAGACGTTCAGACACATGAACAATGTTTAAAGTTTGGATCTTGACATTGTCTCTATACTATTCGATCCGGATTAGTCGACTAATGAGACAAATGGCCTATAAAGCAGGGATCTTTGAAGTTTGACCCTCTAACAAAGATGGGGTAAAACCAGCATTTGAGAAAAAACTAACCTGTTGAGGAACACCGAGAGGGGAGGCGGTGATGTAAGAGAGTTTAAAATCATAGAACACATAAGGGTCGTCGGCAAAACATAGGGTGGAAAACAGAGCAATGTGAAGCAAAAGAAGCATATCCATGTTACAGAAAAATAACAACAACAACAGCAGCAGCTTTTTTTGTTTCAAGGAAAAGGGTTTGAATACAATGAAATGAAAGTAAAGAAAACAGCTTGTTTATGGAGTTTCACGACAGTATTTTATTGGTGCAATATGTATGAATGGATCTGAGGTGGGGGGAAAACAACAAAGTATAAGACAGCACATTCCATGGAAATATTTTATTCGGTCTGTGTATTGCTTTCACCTGCTACAGCCGGTGGTGGCACAGGCAACCGTAGGTGCCGCTAAGACAGAGCAGATGAATGAAGAAATTGCACTGTTTTCTGCCGTTACTAATATTAAAATCAGGAAATTTCTCAAGCTTTCAACGTTCAGTTTAGAAAAAGTGTCAGATTCACATGGGGTGCAAGGCCGCACACCATTTTTTCAGATTATTCAATTCCTTAATCCGCTCTCTCTTGTTTCGTGAAGCTGTATTTCTTGTGCTATTAATTAATATCAACTTGCAAGTATGATTCAATGATTATGGTTTATGGGTGGAAAAATCCAGCATTTTTATCAAATTCATTGAGCACACAATAATAAACTAATTTAGCCCGCCTCATATTACGGTGTTTGAATTTTGATCCTATTCATCCTTCAACTTCCATACATTTCTCTTTTCTTTCCAACATAGTATAATGTATTTGTTAGGAGTTGTGATCTGAAATTTGTCTTGTTCTGGTCTGAAAAATTTATGATGTAACTAACTTAATGAAAACTAAAATTTGAGGGGAAAAAATAAGGATATGCGGTGGATGCAAAGGAAGGGGTCTAAGTCTGGCCGAGGGTGGGGGCTTTGATTCACATATACACAGTTGGTGTCCATACATGATTATATTTTAAATTTTGGCACTAGATTCCATAAGGAATGCCAGTGACTCGAATTTTAGCGTTATGAATGGAACAATTGAATTTGGAGACCTGTGAAAACTGGTCTAAAATTTTTTCGACTTCCGATGGTCAAAAAAAAACTTTTTTTTCAAGAATTACTACAATAGTAAAGAGTTCTAGTAGTATGATTAATTAAATGTGGATTAGATTGTAAGGTGAATTGGAAGTGTTTAGTGACTAAAATGTAAAAGAATAAAAGGTTGAAGATTAAAGTATAAAGTGTTAAAAGTGAGAATTAAGGAAAGATGAATGGCAAAGGTTAGATTAAACTACAAAGTGACGAGAGAAATGAGTGGAAAAGAAGAAAGACTAACTCTTCAATTATACCTTTTACATTTTGCTGAATAAACAAACTAGGTTAAATGATAAGTAAATATAACATTGAAACTCAACCAAGGGATTTCCTAGTTTATGGTTTTTTGGGTAAAAAGAGAAAGATCATGTCATTTTCTCCCAAAGTCAAGTACAAAAAGGAAAAACTTGGGATTCGAGAATTGTTGTAAGTTAGTTTGGATTAAGAGTGTGTTTATGTATGTTTTGTTTTGTTTGATGTTCATTGTATAGATTAGCTCACTTTGAGCATATGAATGACAATATTGTCGGTAAGGTAAGCTTTAGTAAGCTTCCCGGAGCATCGATTATGAAATGTTGTGTTCGAAAGGTGTATTTGTAATATGTTGCATACATGAATTATAAATTGAATGAAAGATGTGGTATGAACATATATATATATATATATAATGTGATAAATGTTATATGATAGCCATGTTTATATGATATTGATATTGATCATTGTATGAGATAATGGTGCCCTTGAACATATAGGAGATATGGGTTCAAGTCGCTTTGTTTGTAAGGTGTGTACGCATTGCCAAAAGATTAAGAATACGTATAAACAGATATTATCTTGTAATCGCCTTAAGACTATTCAAGGTATTACAATTTTAGCTAAAAATTCGCTTTTGAATGTCTTGGCAGCATTTGGTTTCTCCCCTCTATTCATTAACTGGATTCTAAAGTATATTAGCATGCCACAGAATTTTTGTCCGTTTAAACTCGGTTCATTTACACCCCTAATCGAGAGCTCAAAAAACAACAACAAAAGTATAAATGAATTCAGTGTTTTGTGTAGCACAAAGCTCAGCCATATCTCGAGTGCACCCAAAAAAACATGGATATTACCAAAATATGTTCCATAGTATACTGTTTGCCTCAAGCTTAGATTTACCAAAATTAACCCCATGGAATCTCATTTAGATAGATAGAAACAAGCTTTGACCTATCCGATTAACAAGGTTATTTGAGAAAGATAACTTCACAATATTTGACCGCCTCTAAAATAGACCATGCTAACCTGTTTGCAAACTTTGCTAAATGGTTGATAAATTAACAATAGAATTCATATTCCTATTGCAATCATTGCCTTCGAGTTCTAATGACCGTCCTTAACTCTGGGATAGACTGAGGGGAGTTGAAACAATCGCACTTTTAATAATTTTAAATTTATATTTCTTTTGATGATCTAATTTTACACCCTTAAAATTTTATAATTTTTTACCCTTAAACTTCTAATATTTATTTAGTATTTCCTAAATAAAAAAAAGGTATAATGCTTGCTTAAATCAACCAGATTGACCGAATGAATCAATTGGAGCCATAAAAGCAAAACTACAATTTTGAATAATGCTTGCTTAAATCAATATAATGTAGCATACAAAGAGTACATACAGATTGACATGGAAAATCCTCTCTCAACTACCTTTTTTCTTCTTCTTCCTATCTGCTAGTATCTCAAGATAACCCAATCCCTCGGTAGTACGAGAGGACCGGGAAGGATGCACCTCGGGTGTACCAGTTATCGTGCAACGATAAACGTTGGATAGCTAAGTCGACTATCCCTGCTCTTTCTTTTATTTTCATTTTCTCCAACTTCTAAACACAACTCCATGATAATCAAAACTAGAATCATGGAGAAGGCTGAAAAATATTCTCCTCGTCAAGTTATAATGAAAGCATCTTTCCTCTTCATTTTATAACTATAGCAAAGAAGAATATGTAAAACACACTATTTATACGCTTGGGGCTTATGTTGCCCCTGTAAAATAGAATCATACATCCAGTTCTGGAGCTTCAGATCCTGATTCGGAAATCCTAGCCGCCACCTCGGCCACCACTAGCCTTGTCAACAGAAGCCCTGCAACTAATGCTGCTCCCATGAGCATAGTAAAAACTGCACTCCAGCTCTCGGCAGAGATGTAACCAGTTAATAATGGTCCAATTGCTGCACCAACAGAGCCTGTTCCATCTATGATTGCCGTCACAGTTGCCAATGCCTTTGAGTTTCCTCTTAATGAACTGTGTGTTCCCAGGTCCGCTGAGACAGCAGTTGTTATAAGAGCATAGGGGCCATTTACGAGCATCCCGCAAATGAACATGAGTGCTATGTTCATCGCCAAGGAAATGTGTCCGTAGCTATGGTAGAAATACAGAGCAGGGATAGCGCAATACATAAAAGTTGCTGCAGTTATGGCTCTCGCATCTAGACGATCGGAAATGTGTCCGGCTAAGATCCCTCCAAGCACCCCTCCAACGTCAAAAAATGTAGACAAGTTTCCAGCCGTCTCATTGGATAAATATTTACCCTCAATTGCTGCAAGATTGAGGAATAAAAAAAGACAATTAGTAATGGATCACATGTATCTTGGTCTACACGAAAGAGACTATGTCAAAAAGAGCAATTCATAAATTCCCCTGTTTCTTTCTATGGTCAAGCTCGCAAAGTACATGAATGCAGAAACATATATATATATATATATATATATATATATATTATACCTGTATGGCTAATGTAGTATGGAAGTCAATAGAGGAAAGTGTAAGCAACTAATTTGGCAAAGAAGAGGCAGAAAGCAAAAGGAGCAACCCCAGGGATTTTCCATGCATCAATGAAACCCACAGCTTTTTTCTTAAGCTCAGTATCTGAGCCCAATAGAGGCTCGGTTACTTCCTCGTCGTTCTTCCTAAGAGAATCCACTTCTTCTTCTTCTTCTTTATCAGCTCCGACCGATTCAGGACTAACAGGCAGAAAAAGGAAAATCACCAAACCGATGAAAGCAATAAGCAAACCAGGCACAACAAAGGACCAACCCCACCCATAGTTCAATAGTGCTGAAGCAATCAAAGAACCAGTAATGTTCCCAACAGATGTGTGAGCATTCCATATACCCATAATCAGCCCTCGTTTTTTCTTCCCGAACCATTTACCAACTACTGCAACAACCGAAGGCCACCCCGTCGATTGAAATAACCCAGCAAGCATTTGCACTATCAGGAAGTAGTAAAAGTTATGGATTTTAGCCCAGTAACCAACACCAAATAGTGAAGTAAACAAGCCGGTTCCAAGCATTCCCACAGTCAGAAAGATCCTTAAGTTCGTTCTATCACCCAAGTGTCCTGAGAAGTACATCCCAAAAGCATATACCGCAAGAAACGCCACATCGAGTTGGCCGAGCAAGGCCGTCCCATCGGATCCATTGAATGGTGCCCAACCATCTCCTAGAACCCATGAAAGTGTTTTGCTTTCAGCTGGCGCGCTAACGTATGTCATCCTCCATGGGAACTTCAAGCCTATATCAGATGATTGGGGATCGAGGGCACTCTTGACAATGCTGGTGGTTTTCCTAGTCGCGTGGTAGCTAGTGTAGGCGAAAAACGTTACGATCAACACAATGGCTTGATGACTCTCATAGGAAAGCTTAGTTTTCTTAATGTATTCTAAGAATCGAATTCCGACAGGCTTGCTGTAACTTCTGTCAGCCGGCAACTCAGATCGCGAACCCATATATTTCGATCCCCTCCAAAAGAAAAGACGAAGCAGAGCTCCAACTTAGCCTGATACCCCAAAATCAAACAAAACCAACATAAGCAACGCTGGAATATAAATTCATATATGAATTCCAAACTAAAATAATTGCTCAATCAACAAAAGAATTTAATGTAAACACAAATCAAACAAAGAGAGCAAATTAAGATCCACAGAAATGTAAACACATCAATTTCTAACAATTGAGACGCTGTGCTAGAACAGTCTCCCCAGTTTGTAGTCAAAATTCAAATTTAACAAATAAGGCATTTATGAAACAGTCAAACTACAAAATAAAAGGCATTAAGAAAATTATATTCTTTCCTACCAAACAAGATCCTAGCGTTACGTTACTTACAAGAGGATTCAGTAGAATCTTAGAAAAATGAAATGGTTCTCAAAAACGGCAGCTAAAAACGCAGCAAGCAAGAACAAAACTCAAAGAAGAACCCAACAAGCAAGTTAATATACACTAATTAGAAGTTGCATATAATCACGAGACAGGGAGATGATTACGGCACCGTTCGAAATCGTTATTAAATAAAAATAGCTGTCCAAACGAGCACAATAACATCCACCGCAATCGCGATAAAACAACACGACCGAAAATACAATTTAAATTCTTCGAAACAAACTATACAAGCAAAAGAATCATTACCTCAGTAGATTGATTGCTCTTGCTTTAAGTCTTGGATTTCTCTGTTGTTTTCCTCGAGATATGGGGAAAACGTTTTCTCGGATTTTTATGCTCCAATCGCAGCGGAGCATTCTTAAAACTCCATATAAAATACTAAGTGTTTAAGGGTAAAACTTTGATACTGTGTAAAATTAATTTTACATAAACTTGTGTATTTGCTATAAAAATTCAAATTCTAAATTTTTAACCTTAAAAAACTAAACCTTAAACCCTATACACTAAATTTTAAACATTAACCTTAAATTCCTAACCCTAAAAAACTAAACCCTTAAATCTTAAACCCTAAACTAAAGCCCTAACGCCTAAAATTAAAAGGCACGTGTAAACTATGTATCAAAGTTTTTTCATTGTTTAAACATCTCAATTGTCAATCATGCCCGTCCTTGTATTTTGTTCTAGACGGCCATTGGCTTGAACATTAACCTTAAATTTCTAACCCTAAAAAACTAAACCCTTAAATCTTAAACCCTAAACTAAAGCCCTAACGCCTAAAATTAAAAGGCACGTGTAAACTATGTATCAAAGTTTTTTCATTGTTTAAACATCTCAATTGTCAATCATGCCCGTCCTTGTATTTTGTTCTAGACGGCCATTGGATCACACTCGATCACCTCATTTCCATCAAACTGACTTAATTGCCTCTCTCTTAACGTGTTAGGAAAATATTGTTTTTTTGTGAAGAAAAATAAAAATATTTAATTACGTAAGAAACTCTTGAACTTTTAAAAAAATTAATTAAACTTATAAATTTTTTACCTAATTAAGTTCCTAAATCAATAAATTGAATTAATTAAGTCCTTTAACCAACATTAAACGTTGAATTTAACGATTTTTTGAATCGGTCGAGCAACGATCATCTCACAGTGCTGCCATTTGACATTTTTATAATTTTTATTTTATTTAAAAAACTCTTTAAAAGTCTTAAATATTCGAAAAAAACTTATAAAAATATTTTTAAAAATATATAAATTTTATATGATAGAACTGTAGTGTATCATGTGGCAATAATATCTAAAGAAAAATTATCATGATGTAATGGTCAAATTGGTCAAATGGCTTAATTGATTCAATTCATTAGTTCAAAGGCTTGATTGAATGCAAAAAAGTTTAAAGACTTAATTAATTTTTATTTAAAAATTCAAAGACTTCTTATACCTTTAAGCCTAAAAAAAATAAGAGACGCGATAATAAAGGGAGAAATTTATATTATTTTTAAAATATGAAATATGTATCATATTTGTTTCAAACATAAAAAGAATAAATATTTTTCTAATATTTTAAACATGATGAACATCCTTCAATAACAAATTTTTATATTTATTTGTTTAGTTACTTGTAGTATAAGAACCAAACAAGTGTCTTAGTAAAAAACGGATGATATTTATCTTAAGAGATACGGGTTCAAACCGTTATGTCTACAAAATGTATGCGCATTGTCAAAAGGTTAAGAATATATATGAACAAATACTACCTTATAATCATCTTTAGACTATTCAAAAAACTAATTGTAGGATAAACGTATGGGCAATTCGGTCTCATCAGACAAAAGAGATAGAGGATGTGGAGGGTATTTACGTGAATCCAATAGGGGAATGAATTTAATAATCGAAAAGGCTAATGGTGTCGGAAAAGGCATATTCGCATAAGAATTATTCTTCATGGTAGGCGTACATCCTCTTCGAGTCGGCGGTGGGGACCCACAACTGCCACGTCGGAGTGGGCTGAGATGATGTGGCATGAGTGTGGACAGTGCGTTAGGGAAAACTTATATTATGGGTCTTTTTCGTCACGTTATTTATAGGATCAACCAATCAAATATATTAATCTCATTAGTTTTTTTCATCTCATTTTTTACTAAGGAAATTTTTACTTATATTTACTGTAAATCAAATTTAAAAATACTTTTTACCAAAAAAAGATCACTTGATAAAAAATAAAATAAAAAATTAATAAAATAAATATATTTAATTAATTAATTTTATAGATAACATAACGGAAAAGGCCTATGATATGATTTTTCGTGCGAGACAGATTAGTTTTGGGGCAACGGCTTAGGACACGTGGAGTTGGCTATACGCCTATTTCTTTCTATGTGTTTTCAATGGCTATAGGGATGGTAATGGATCTTGGACATGACCCAAATCCATAGATCCATATCTGTTTTATAGGGTCTGAATTCTAAAATTTTGGACCCGGCGAATTCGGGCCGGATCTGGATCTTCTGATTAAAGTACGGATCCGGATCTGAATCTGACACTAAGATCCGACCTGGACCCGTTTACCCGTTTATAGAAAAACTCACCTTTGGTTTTAAAATATTATTTCCCTTCCTTTGCTTTAATTTTATATTTCACATTATTATCTAATGTAATTTTTATTTATTTATGACATACACTTTTGAAGGAACACATGCTTCTTCCACTATTAATGAAGATTGTGATGATGATGCGGAAGTGGTGGATATCATTGACATGATAACGAATAAAGTTATTATATTACATAACCTTAATATTAATATTTAAATTTCACAAATATTATTTTCACTAAACAAAATTTTCTCTTTGGTTGATTGTTTCTTGTTTGTTTTAAGTAGTGATGAAGACTAGCACTCTAAGGAAGTAAAAGTGCAGTATTCGGCTTGCGACAATGGAATGTTTCATGATATACATTTTTTAATGTTTGCGTTATTTAAAAAATATTTGTGTAATTGTGTTGGAGTTTTTTTTTTAGACTTTAGTTTATCATTTTTTATTCTGTTACTAGTTGTATTGAAATTAATATTTCTTTCATTGGAGATGTGATGTGAAATTAGTCAATAACAATTTTATTACGTTAAAGAATGTGTCGAATGATCATTTTTTAATAGATCTGTTTTGAACCCGAATCCGTGAGATCCGGTGGATTTGAATCTGGGTCCCAATTTTCTAGACTCGCGAATCTGGAGCGAGTCTGAATCTAAGATGTGAAAATAGATCTGAATATGAATTCAGCTCAATCCGGTCCAGATTCGGCCTGTTGCCATCCTTAGCTATAGGCTGTCCATATCATTATCGGCAAGTGGGAGCGTTACGATGGGCGAACCCCAAACTCAAAACGCACAACTTTCCATGCCTGGCAATTTACGCTTTAACTTATACAGACTTTTATTTCTCAAGTACTAGTATCAGTCATTGTCAACTAATTCGAATCAAATTTTACATAAATCTAATACGAGGGTGATCATTTTAAATTATTTTTTATTTACAATATTAAAATTTAAATTTTTAATTTTATTTAAAGAATTTAGTGTCTCTTCTTTTTATACCGACTAGTTGTTAATAATTTATACGAACATTGGCTTTGGATAATTAACCTACCAAATTTTATTCCAATTTATAATTTTTGTCTAGTTTCCTTTTTTCTCTTATTTAGGAGATAATATGTCATTATCAAGCTACCGTCATTTATGTTTTATTATTATTTTTTTGTGTTTTTTATTTTTTTCTAATTCGTTGTTTATATATATTTAAGTTTTTATATTAATTTGATTAACAAGTCTTTTCTTATTCAAACGTAGTTAGAGATGTTTTTTTTTTCACTTTTGTAGCACGTTTAATATTTGTATTTAGCACATTTTTTTGTTACTATTAATGTTTAATTGGTTATTTTGTAAATTTACTATTGATTTAGACTCCTATGTGAGATCCTTTATATCGATAGATGCTCGCAATCACAAAGGTATATTGTGGTTGAATTATGGCAAAATCAATTTATCAACGTGTCACTATTGATATGCATTTTTATGTTAATTTTGATAATGTTTGTCCTACATCAACGGCAATGATGTCTATTCATATATATTATTTTACTGAGTCATTTAGTTGATTTTGTTGTTGAATATCTTTTTTATTCAATAAAAACTTACTATTACTAAATTAGTAATAAATGTATTAATTTTTTTAAAAAAGTTTAGACTTAATGATAAATTTTTTAAGAAAATTAAAAGAACTTAATTAAAAATATTTAGAAAAGGGTAATCTTCACTTGTGGTCCCTTTATTTAGGTTTTGTTCTATTTTGGTCACCCAAATTTAAAAAATATTATTCTTATCACTTACGTTTGAAAACGTTTCTGTTTTGGTCACTGGACTGTTAGTCTCCATTACTTTTATTTTCGGTTTGTTTTGTTTTGGTCACCGATTTTATTTTATTTTGTTTAAGTCACTTACGTTATCTTTTTGTTCTATTTTGGTCATTGGGCCATTAATCCTCATTAATTAGATGATGCGCCACGTTAACAAAAATGAGTAATTTCTAATTTAATTCTTAAACTTTTAAACTTTTATTTTTTGCATCGTTAGGTTGGAGTAATTTCTAATTTATTCTTGTATGTGTATAGCTTCCAAAGTAAGAGCGCGAATTGAAAAAGAATGTTACCAATCCCGCTTCCAAAGTAAGCGCGCAATGCCTAAATCGGGTGAAGATATACACAGCGCCCCCAAATCGGATAAAAATATACACAGCACCACCAAATCGGGCAAACCACTCCAGATTAGCGATGTCGCTCATGGTTAGCAAACTCTCTTATCCACTCCAACCTAACGATGCAAAAAATAAATATAAAAAATAAAATACATATCTTCTTACCAAAGTTTCATCTCAAACCCATGAACGTAAAGTTTACAAAACTATCAACTATCAACAACATGGGGACAAGCATACATATAATCTGCTCTGAGAGAATGATAACGTTTGTAAATATGAATATGCAAACATACAAGAAAATAAGGAACAAGTTAGAGAACGAATTGACGAACAAGCTAGCGACCTGGAGATAAAGGTTCACTAGCCACTTTCACAGAGGCGACCAAAAAAGAATAGTTCGCAAGCCACTTCCAAGTGCGTGATAAAAATAAGCGATCAATTCTATAACGATTGAAATTATCTCACCCGAGGGACAAAAATCCTCAAGCTAAGCGAACTCTCCTACCGCTCTTGGTGTTTTTTGCAAGAACGACAACGAATAGCCCCGCTTATAAACAATAAAGAGCTGAATTATTTGCACAAATGAAAAATTAAATATTACCACTAGTGAAGGCATTACATTGATCGCCTGCCTCTCTAAGTTACACGGCTAAGTGTCCGTCACTATCAAGTAAACACATGACAAAAATAATAAATTAATATCCAAATGAGAGTATAGAAATCAAAATTATCTCACCCATGGGACAAGAATATCCCCATCCAAAGTAAAAAAAAAATACGAGCACACAAGATAATATAGTTCGCTACCTACCTATCTTACAAATTTGCAATATCACAAGTCTACATTTATGTGTCGATATTTTTAAAGAAAGAAGCATTTTAAGAATTCAAAAACAAAAAACAATAATTCTAGGCCTCAAAAGGTCACTTTATAACCTTCCATCGTCTTGGGGACAAGAGTTAACAATCTCGCTTTGAGTTAGCGATGTAGCTCTAAGTTAGCGAATGAGTTAACAATCTCGCTATAAGTTAACAATATCATTATGAGTCAATTCGTGAATCTGGATCTATATGTTAAAAGCAATAATTTGCTTCCAACGAACTACTTTTCAAAGGAGACGCACATGTTCGCATCTACAAACAAGCAAACACACAAAATCTCGCCAACTGCCAATTCAAAAATTCCCGCCCAACGAGTCCTTTTTAGAATCCTTTCAACTTAAAATCACTGTATAATCCACTCTAAAAGAGATATGCCATAAGAAATGACATAAAAACAAACTTTCCTACGAATTATTTAAAAGTCAATATTCATTAAGTGTACCTATCAAAACAAAAGGCTAATTTTTAAAACTCCACAGACTACGTGTACCTATCAAGATCAATATGACTTCAAATTAGATTCATTAAGATTTAACAAAACAATCTGGATTTCTTTGATTTTCAGCGCTCTTATTGCGTTGCTAATCTTTTCCATTTCGTACCATTCAGCATGGGCAATCACGTTCGTGCTAATATCATACAGATCCGCGACTATAAGAGAATAATTTGTCATAAACTTCAACTAAAGCAATTTGACCTCAAAAATAGCAGATAAAATCTGCAATGGCTTTATTTCTTTTCTAATGTCAATCAAGATGCGGTAATTAAATATGATAACTCCGAGAATGTTCAATGTCCAAGACAGAAAAGCGCATTAAAACCTGAGAATAATTTAAACTTCATAATTAAGTCTCCATAGGTTTCTAATCACTAGGGGTAGGAATTCACCCCAAAAGAAAGATAATAGGTCATTACGAAATAGGATAAAATTACTATAACAAAATAAAAAATAAAAGGCGAATTATACAAAGATTACTTTTTAAGACTCTCTCTATAAGCCCAACTCGAGTTTTCAGACTTGCGAATATCACTTTATAACATTCCCTCGCCTGGGGGCAATGGTTAGTGCTTACAAATACCTACCGCCACGCGTCAAGACCACATGGCCCGCAGCAAACAGATAAGACTGCGAATGACATCACACAAAGAATGTCTGGATCGTCTGCGGTATGCCCAAGTACTGTTCGCAACCTACGGCGAGCAAGCAAGACCGCGAGCAACATCGCATCTAGCGATCACGTGACGATGCACGTGATCCATGTCGATATCCGAGCCATGACAACTCACCAAGACACTTGTCTTTCTTGATTGACACGTGTCCTCACCTCACTCATCCCTTTAAAAGGGGTCATGCACCCCCAAACAAAGACCAGGGCTCCCAATAATACACACCAAAACTCCATAACCCAACCCCAAGCTCTTCAAGCTTCATAAGAACTCCATAATCTCCACCGTCAAGGGCCGTTGCACACTTAGGTGATCAAAAATATTATATTAATTTGGTTCTTATTCTTAAAAAATATAACAAAGTTTAAAAATAACTTTAAATTTAAAAAAATTATTAGAAAAAGTTTGTACAAGTAATTTGTGTTCAATATTAACTCATTTGCATATATCTTTTTTATGGTAGATGCACATTTGATTAATATTTGTTATAAAATGGCTACAAATGTTATGTTCTTTATTTATTTTTAATTCTTAAAGTTATTAGGGAACTTTTCATTATGTTATAATTGTTTGTGAAATTTTTCACTGATAATGCACTAAATAATTATATTTTAATTATAAACATATATTATCTTAAAATTATTTAAAAAAATTGCTTATCACAATTTCAAGTTTCCTGTGGACATTTTTTTCCTCCACACTGCATATTTATCCAATAAGCATAAAAAATCTTACAAGCAAAGTATATCATAATACTATATCACATATAGAGTTGCTATTGTAACAAACATCTACAAATAATAAATATTTACAATATGTTCTGAATTTTATTTCAATATTTTTAACTTGATATAAATTTTAGGAGATACGAGCTCAAATCGCTTTGTCTACAAGGTGTATACACATTGTTAAAGGGTTAAAAATATTTATAAACAGATACTACATTGTAATCACCTTTATACTATTAAAAAACTTGATATGAATTCAAGTCCAAAAAAATCGGCTATTCTAAATTTAAATTACTTATACATTTAAGTATTCATAATATTTTAAATTATTTTTATACCGATTTATCCGTTAATATAACTTCAAAGAATTTTATCCCTATTCAAAATTTACATCTTGTTTTGTAGGGTTATAACTAGCCTGTTGTATTATTTAGTACATCTCTATTACGAAACTTACTTTTATACGTGTGCTTGATAGATGTGAAATTTAATACGATGTATTATTTTATACGCAAGTTGGGTGATATTTGTCACGAGGTGAATGTGGTGTTTATTAACACGTCAATTATACCCACATTCTATTTTTTTACATATTTACATCATTGTAAATATGCTAACCCTAAACCTAAACCTAAACCTAAACAATGATCTCTAACACCCAAACCCAAACCTGAAACCCTAAATAATAAAATCTAATCATAACCCCTAAATCCCAAACATCAACCCACAAACTATAAACACAAACAATAAACCCTAACTCTCAAATCATTGAACCATAAACCCCAAACCCTAAACTATAAACCTTGAACTCTAAATAATAAAATCAAACTCCAAACCATGAACCATAAACCCCAAACAAAAATGCCAAACCACAAACTATAAACCCTAAACCCCGACCACACTAAAACCCCAACCATAATCCTAGACCATGAACCCTAAACCCTAAATTCCAAAACATAAACCATAGACCTTAAACCCCAAACTAAAACACTAAACAATAATCCCAAGCCCTCAAAATAAACCTCATACTCCAAACCTACAACCCTAATCCTAAACCATGCACCCCTAAACATTGAGCCTTAAACTCTAAACCTTAACCCTAACCCACTAACCCCCAAACATTAAACCACAACTATAAGAGAATAATTTGTCATAAACTTTAGACAACAAACTCAAACTCCAAACCATGAACTCTAAACCCCAAACACCAAACGTCAAACCACCCTAAAATCCAAACCATAAATTTTAGACCATGAACCCTAAATCCCAAACTCCAAAAAATGAACCATAAACCTTAAACCCCAACCCACAAACTATAAACACAAAAAAATAATCTCAAACCCTCAAACATGAACCATGAACTCAAAACCTAAAACCTTAACCCTAAACCATGCACCATGAATTTTAAACTCTAGCCACCAAATTCCAAACCCTAAACCATAAAATATAAACCCTAAAACCAAAATCCTAAGTACCAAACCTTAAACCTTAAACAATGAGACCTAAACCCTAAACACCCAATCTTAAACACTAAACTCTAAAAATAATATAACAATCAATGTCAAAACAAGAAAAAAATATGAAATTAGAATTTTAAAGGTAAAAGAACACGTTGATACATAACACTTATCGTTTAACTTTATCACAAATTTTATTTATCTTTTTAATACATAAGTATTGTTTAATACAATATACGTTCGAAATAATAGGTAATGGGGTAAGGCAACAAAACGTTGTAGTTTGATAGTTGGGTAGGACCCAGTCATAATGATATAATTGAGATGAAGTTGCAGCCGAAGTCAAATCACTATCGGCAATACTTATCCAGTTGCCCAATTGACTATAACTATTCCTTTATTAATCATACCAATCAAAACTTCCGATTCTCAATCACTCCATTCTCCTTCTCATATTTCCCTTTCCTCATCTATGGCCAGAGGAATCCCAGCCCTCGACGGCTCTTATGACGGCACTGGAAGCGGCAGCGGCGGTGGAAGCCAATACATAACGCGATCTTACTCTTCGACTCCGGTCTCCAACTCTTTCTACCACTCGTCGTCGAATCGATGTGCAATCGGAGACGTAATATAAAGGACACGAGAGATTTAGTTTTCAAGGAAGATGTTCTGGAGAGTTACCGTAGGGAAACGGTGATGAAATCCGTGAGGCGGCGGTCGAAGAAGAATCGATCTCGAATGTCGGCTGCGTGGAGTTCTTGAAACTTCTATTACGGTATTGCTGCAGATGTATAATATGATTCGTTTTTTAGTTTAAGCAGGCCGGAAAAAACCTTCACATATTCGTGATTGATTCGAATTTAGTTTCAATAAAATCAGCTGTGAACTGTACAGATTGTTTTCCTTTCGATTGTTTTGGTGATTGCGAAGGCACTAGGCAGTTTAGATACCGGAGTTCGCCCAAGTGCTCCTCGCCGGGCGATTCTATTTTTGAATTATTATTTATTTATTTTATTGTATTGGTTCATTTAATTATTAATCTATTTTTGGCATTTTTTGCGTGTATGATTCAGAAGTGAGTTGGCATTTGATTGGATCGATTTCAAAATTAAATAAATTCTCTTTTAAGAAAAACAATATTTAAAAGGTAAGGAAGTAAAAATAACCAATCATTATTTTAATATTTTCATCAACTTTATATAATTTTATTAACATAATAAATTTTATCTTTAATATGTAAACATTATGTTAATTAATTTGAATTTTCAAAAGGATAAAATGTTAAAAAAAATATTTTTTAATATTTAGCTGATGATCGTTTTGATTTTTATTATTCATTCTTCCTCAAAACTTTTAAATTTTTATTATAAATATATTAAGTATTTTAAA
Organism: Hibiscus mutabilis; assembly: GCA_019671005.1. NCBI lineage: Eukaryota > Viridiplantae > Streptophyta > Magnoliopsida > Malvales > Malvaceae > Hibiscus > Hibiscus mutabilis. The sequence goes on along the minus strand of CM033720.1, from coordinate 1,501,331 downwards.
TAATTAAATTTTATAAGATTTGTATTTTAAAATTATTTGATTAGAGGTATTTAAAATATATTTTTTAATATTTTTATTAATAATTAATTTTAAATAATTACTAGTCAAAATTAAAAAATTAACCAAAAAAATAATAAGAGAAGATCTTAGTAGGATTTTAATTAAATACATCGTATTATGTGCCTAATTTTACATATGGATACATGAGCATTTGTATTATATACTAAATAATCAATTTAATTTTTCTTAAAAAATGTACTTAATTTGACTATTGAACTCACGAATTATAATAATTTAGTTCTTTGACTAATAGTGATGGTTAATATGTTGACGTAGACGTTAACAGATGTGACAGATCACTTCTGACATGACAAATGTGATCTGTTTGTTGATGATGGCAAATGTACAGTATTTAATTTTTTTAGGTAGTTTGAGAGTAAAATTAATTTTTTTATATTAATATAATTTTTTTTTTGAAATGTTAAGTGCCAAAGTAGATAAACAAAATATGAATGATTATTTTTTGGGAAAATTCTACAACGGGCGTTGAACACCGCTGAACATCACTAACGCTGAACACCATTAAATTGATTAATAAAGATTAAAAATCTCAAAGAGTAAACATATAATTATAAATTATTTAAAATAAAATTTCAATTAAATTATTTTCTATATATATATTTTAATATTTTTCAAATAATTGGATCAAATACAACCTTAATCAATTTAAAAAATAAAAACTCTATGTAGCGATGTCTGTTTTGCTAGAAAAACGAGGTTTCGAAGTGTTGTTGGCCTTTCGGGTATTAAAATATTTATTCCACGGGGGTTTTAAAAAACGCGTTTTATTTAGAAATTGGAGTCGTCACTGGCTACTCAAGTAGGCCGGACACCATAAAAACCAGAGATTTTGAAAACTTTGGGTTCAGGAGTCGGTTACGGATGGGGAATGATTAGCACCCCCACACCGCCCAAAATTGGTACTTTAATAATTACCGCCTTATTAATATTAGACTTTCCGGATTAAAGTGACGATTAAATTAAAATTTGGTTATAAGTACGAGTATATTTTAAAGGCTCCATTATCCGAGAGCAAACGCCCAACCACTATCACTACGCCTGATACTGACCCCGTTTGCGCTCGGATAAAGGGCACCGTATTGACAATTAATATTTCGTTATGCAAACCTAAAAAACATTATAAACAAATATTTACAAAGACATGGAACTACAAAAACATAAAAGACATAAACATAATAATATTAATTTGCAAAATGTATGAACAAAAACATTGTAACATGTCCTAAAAATAAAACAACAAATACAAATATAAACATGCAAAAAGAGACATGCTTTCCAAAACTAAATTAATTAAATCTAACATACTTACACATAAAGATGAACCACAACTACCACCTACATGACATATACATGCGGCATAATATGATACCAAAATAATAAAACAACATATTAGAATAAAACTAATATTTAATACTTAACATATGACACAAATTACATGCATAAATAAAAATATTGTATATGGCAAACAATATCACACTATCACATAACCTAAGAGGCAAAAGATAAAAAAACTCATGTAAACATACGAACATGACATATAACCTAAACTAAAACGTAGCATGTGAGACAAACATGAATACGGCATTAACAAAATAAATTAAAACATAGGAACACGGTATAACACATTTTAATACACAAATTATATGGATATAAATTAACATACTATACAAAACATATACCAACACCAAAAGAACGATATGAACATGCTAAAAACACATAAAAAGGATAAATATTTAAACATGAAAAAAGGACTGAAACGGAATAATAAAAAACAGAAGGCATAAATTAAAAAGTACATTTAGGGATCGAATTAAGAACCAGGCAAAACCCATAAGGACTGGAAGTGTAATATGACCAAGGGGCAAGCTCAAAATGGAAACTTTGAAAACGCGGGATGGTTCAACATGTGATTTCACCATTTATAAATCTGATTTCGATTAATTTAGTGATCAAATCGAAATAAAACAGAAAAAAAGGACCGGAATTGTAATTGACCCATGCGGCGAGCTCAAAACGAAAAATCTAGAAACGCGAGGGGATTAAAGCTGTTGTTATACCATTTTTAAAATAACCAGGTCTATAAATAAACCCCTTTAGCCTGAAATATGCCTCTTTGGCATTTTAAATTTTTGGCTTCAAAATAAACTCTCCCCCCTTTATTATTCTCTCAACTCAAAGCCAAATGAACCTACATCGACTGTCTTATTCTCCAAAAATCGGCGAGCTTTCGCCGTATCGGCCCCCTCAGACCACCGCCAGCCGCCGCTCGTCGGCTCCAGCGGTCCTCGAACCAGGGCCTAAAACACCCCTTTTTTCACTCTAAACCCACATCCTACCTTAGATTTTAGAAGAAAGAGACCTATTTTTCTAGATCTAAAAAACAAATCCGAAACTCTTTATCCTCTTGTTTTTTTTTAATGTTTTGTAAACTAAGACCAAACAACCCCTCCCTTTTACTAGTTCACTGTGTTTGGCTTAAAAGCCTTACGGCTTATTACCGGCGGCGAAGAACCTTAATCGTCGAGGGTAAGAACCGACCACTTTTTCATTTTTTTTGATATTTTGATACTCTTGAAAGATATGCATACAGTAAAAGAAGAAAGGAAAATACCACTGGACTTGTGTTTTTTTTTTGTATTTCTGGAAAAACTAATTACAACTGAACTCCCCCTTGTTCTTACAACCTCTCACACATATATCCTCTCTGATCGTTTTTGGTAGAAGATATGATACAAAATACATATTTTTTCTGATTTGGTTACTGACATATCTGTTTTTTCTTGTGTTTTTGGTGATGTGTCTGATATGGTGGTTGGTACGACGGCATGGGGAGGAGGCATGGTGGTGATCATATGGCCAGAGCGTCCCTTGGCCGTTGGATCAGATCTGATCCAACGGCCGGGGTGATTTGAAGATAGGTGACCAGGATTTGATTTGGGGAAAGACGAGACTGCCTAGGATCTTGCCACGTGGAGCTCAGTAGCCGAGGAGTCCTGCGTGTGTGATACACGCGCGCGTGTGGAGCCGAACGATCCGCGTGTGGTTCCACGCGGCCAGCTGGAGAGATGCCATGGTTTGATCTCGGCCGTCGAATTTGGATCCAATCCAATGGCTTTCCTTTATCCGCGCAAGGGATAAAAACAATTAGGGTTTAGACAGTCTGATATGTGTTATGGTTTTGGGCCAAACGGGCCTTGTAAATTTAAGTTTTAAGTTTTGTAACTGCATGGACTGGACTGTTATAATATATGTGGGTTTTATTTATTTTAGATCTGTTACATATATTTGTATTACAATTAATATTAATAATAAAACCAATAATTAAAACACATATATATTACTACATGCATACGTACATAATTAGACACACACACACACATATACACGCATAAGTTATATAACATGTAATATTAATAGTAACTGATAATACATATACACACACTCATGTATATATAACATACATGCGCACATATAAACTAATAATAATACATGACATTAATATCCTAATAATAATAACATTAATTCACATGCCATATACGTACATAATCACATACTCGAACATTTATACATACACATACATGCAATCATACACATAAATAATAACCATACACACATGCACACATCACACACATATGTTGCGTATTTATTAATAACACGTATATATATACATAGTATAACACTTCTACATGCGATAATAATACCCTTTAATTATTATATTAACAATATTCGCAAATCGGATAAAAATGAGTGATTACACCCTAAAGCCTAAAACTTTAAAACCCTTAACCCAAAACCATAAACCCAAAACCCTAAAACCGAAACCCAAAACTTGAAACTCAAACCCAAAACCTAAAAACCTAAATCATAAACCCTAAACCCTAAATCAATTTAATGGTGTTCAAATACCATCGTACATAACCCCATTTATTTTTAATTAATATAACGAATCGTTTAACCACATAGGGAACATTAGTTTTAATGGTTACTTTGAAAAAAAATAGTTACACAATAAATTAGTAATTAAAATTAGTAAATACAGATATTAAAAATTAAAATTTTAAACTGGTTAATGTTATTTCACTTGAATGTTAACAAATAATAAATTTTGATAGAAATATAAGTAATATATCATATTATTGTAGTTTAGGGTTTAGGAGTTTGAGTTTTAAGTTTAGGGTTTTAGGTTTTGGGCTTTATGTTTAGCGTTTTGAGTTTTTGGGTTTTATGGTTTAGTGTTTTAGGGTTTTTTATTTTTAAAATTGACTAAGGTTGGTATTTGATCCAATTATTTGAAAAAATTATAATATATAATATATATGGAAAATAATTTAATTGAAATTTTATTTTAAATAATTTTTAATTGTATGTTGAGTCCTTGAGATTTTTAATCTTTATTAATTAATTTAATGGTGTTCAACGGTTGTTATAGCCCATTTTAGTCCGAGCCCACATGACCAGACCCCAACAATCAATTTTATTGAACCCATTAAATTACAAATACCAAATACCTAGATCCAACCTAAATTAAATACATACACAATAAGCCCATTTACCCAAACAAATCTGGTAACCCAATTATACACCCCAAAAAAACCTAAATTACACTATTACCCTGACTAAAAAAACCCTAAAAAAATTTTATAACCTAAACCTTATCCCCATCTGTTTGCCGCTGCACCTTCCATCCATTCAATGCGCTCGTGGCCGCCACACGCAGCATCGTTGGCCACACGCACCACCATCGGTCACCTCCACCGCCCGTATTGACATGCCATCTGCTGCCACCGCCCAAATCACGACTGCAAAAATAAATAAAGAGGAAGTCAGATCTAGAAAATCAGAGGGGAAGTTGAGCAACTTGTATTATTTTATTTACTAAAATCGGGTATTTAAACCCGCAAATCACCATGTAAAAAGGGGAGGTTTTTCGATTTGAAATAATAAAAAAAGTGTTCGAAACAAAAAAAACCAAAAGTCTTGCATGTTCTATCATATATTCGGGCATAAAAATATACAAAACAGAATCGAAAATAGAAAAGAAAAAAATATACCTTCATTTTTAGATCTGCGCGAACAGGGGTCTCGTTTCGAAAAACCAATCTTGGATTTGGATTTGCCGCGTCGAGGAGAGCTGGAAAGTCCTAACCTTTGAAGTCACCGGCAATCGTGGGCAGCGGCGGCCACTGCAAATGACTGACGATCTACGGCGGCAGAAGACCGGCAACTAGGCTCGACCGAATGAGAGGGAGAGGGTTGAGAGAGAGTTTTTAAGTTTTTTTTTTAAGATCAGTTATCAAATGATTTTTTTGGGCAAAGTCATATATTTATGTGCATCTCAAAACGACGTCGTTTTGGGCGTCACTGTTCAAGCCCAAAATGACGTCATTTAGTTCTTATACCCGTAAAGCAGACCCGACCCGACTCCAAGGTCCTCGTGTTTTGAATGGATGGGGAAATTGTAGAGTTCGTCCCTCCACCTTTTGTATCCTCACAGTTTGCCACCCCAATTTTCATTTTATTTCTTTTACGCCCTTTAGTTTTATGTTTTTTTTTAAATTTTGTCACTGTTTTAATTTCTTTTCTACCTTATTACTATATTATTATATATTATATTATTATTATTATGTATATATTATTACATATAGTATATTATATATTATATAATTTTTGTTTTTATTTTTATGTACTTTATATTTATATATATTATTATATATAGTATTTATATTATATGTATATTATTCTTATATTTAATATTATTTTCATGTTTAGTATTATTACTATTATCATATATATATTTTATTTTTTTAGTACTTATTTTACTTTATTTTTATATATAGTATATTATTATTATGTATATATCTTTTTGTATATGTTAATATGTTATTTATTATCTTTATAATTATTTTTATTTTTGTATATTATATTATGTATTTGCTATATTATGTATATTATTTTTAGTATATTATAAATACATGCATATTATTTTTTTTACAATATATGTTCACTATATTTTATAGTATATTATATTATCATACTTATATATTTTTGTTTATTTCATTTCAGATATATATATATTTTAAACTCTCGGCCAATTTAAGGGAATGTTTTCCATTTTATTTCGGGTAACTGGTTAGGAAGTGACATCCTAACTCATTCAGGTGTCATCTTCCCCGGTTTTTGTAAATAAGGAAATGTTCTCCTTAGACCACTTTTTGGGTTAAATTTTAAATTAAAGATTTGAATTTTTATTTTCTTACAATGACAACACTCAATCAACACAGTACCAATTCTGGGTGTTGTGAGGTGCTAATCCTTCCTCACGCGTAACTGACTCCCAAACCCAAAATTTTTGAATCTTTGGTTCCCTTTTAACGGTGTACGGCCTACCAAAGTGGCTGGTGGCGACTCAATCCATTTTTTATATGTTCCGCGTGATCCACCATACCCCATTTTCCCATTTTAAAATTTACAGTATTATGTTGGGAGCGTCATCCCGGTCTATGGGTGACGTTTTCTTTGGTATCGTAAAAATAACCATTTTTTATAATATTTTCGGAGTGAGGGTAAAACCCCTGTTACAACAGCTTGGCGATTCCGCTATGGACCTTTTTAAGAGAGTCAGGCCAATATTGATTTTGTGTTGTCTTGCAAGAAATTCAAAAATTCGATTTGATTTGATTTTTAATCTCTTGGCATTCATGCATGAGCTTTCTACCCGGGCTCATCAACCCTTAAGTGGGAGAGATTACTTCGTTTCGTGGGATCTTTACCTTCGTAGTGCTGTAATGTGCTCCTAGAGTACTGGTCCTTATATTTCGTGGGGTTCACTCTCGTATGGTATAAGGGTCATATTCCCCCGAATCGATGTCCTCGCGATAGTTCGGGTACCATTTCCTTTAGATCCAAGCCACATATAATGAGCCGTAGGAGTCAACCTTTTAAGCCATGCGAAACTCTGCCCGTTTAGCGGTCACCCTTTTTAGGCTTTGGTGCCTTTATTTGTTTTTATGTACAATTTTTTTCTATTTTAGATTTTTTCCTTATTTTGTTTATTTAATTATCTTTATTCGAACTGACCTTATTTTCTTATTTTGATTGCATTATATTAAATTCACTCATTTTGCATTATTTGCATGACCCATCATTTGAATTTCTTACATTTCATTCGCACAAAGTACTGATTCATGATTGGTTCCCAATTTGAAAAAATTTTATCATCGGGAGAAAATCTAGTACCCTAGATATCAATGCAACATTCAAAGTTACGAACAAATCCCGTGAGTTCGGAAGTTGAGCCGCGAGAACTATTTTTGAATCAGTGTCTCTGCATCTAGGGCATACACCTTGCATCTACATATATACATTCACAGTTTTGAAATCGGTCCCCAAGATACCCCGTGCCAGCAATGTCATATAAAGCGAGGTCTAGCATCATGTTGAACCTACGTAAGGAGCCCATCCAAAGGCATTTTTGAGAATAACCTCTACATTCATATGACACCATGCCTCTACAAGGCCCCACGTCCAAGGGCATTTCCAGGTTCGACTAGGGGGCAACATATAGCATTCATCCTTCAAGAAAAGGCAAAAACATACTTCAAGCTTCGATTTCGCTTCATTCCATACGAAGTTCAATGAAAATAATTTTGGGGCATAGAAGAAGATAATCAAAGCCAAAGAAGATTGGGGGCATCTCTGCGAAACAAGTTCAAAAACTCAACCCGACCAACGAAGTCAGGGGCATCCCTTTGAGGGGCAAAAAAATCATTTACACATTCATTAATATCATTTGGCATCAAGTGCATACATCATACGAGTTATCATACATTAAACATGCATTAGGCATAAAGTTAGGAGCATCCATCATGCATTCATTTTTTGGCTGGAACACATAAACAAGTCCAGGAAAGAGACCGAGAAACCTCAATCACGGGGGCAACAACATGATGATCAATCTTTAACCCTGAAAGAAGGCCGAATATGCAAAAAATCTCAAAACATCCAAGCAACAACGACAAAATTTTAAACCATTACTAATTGATGTTTTCTGTTCTTTCGTGTTTAGGTCATGACTACCAGCCAAAGTGGTAAAGCTGACTTCTTTCAATTTTGCCTCCATCGGTGGAGCTAGTCCAACCCAGTTCAGGTCTTGTCTCTCAGTCAATAGTAGTGGAGCAACCCTACTAGCTTCAAGCCTTGCCTATTCGTCAGTGCTACAGCGAGGTCGAATATACTCTCCGTCAAAATTAAAAGTTGGATCAGACATAAGAATCTTCACCTTTCGACCCATTTTCTTTGCTAGTGTGGTGGCTGGATCAGAGCCATTTTGGCAAGTCCAATAGAAATATTGGCGTAACGTGCTTAAACATGGTAAAGTTTAAGATAATGGATAATTCAAATATCTATCGAAAATCTATTTTTGCGAATGGTCGAAGGAAAATAAATCCTTTGAGAAAACCCAATGTCATGATTGGTATAAACTGATTGTACCTAGGGGAATGATATAACTAGCCTGAAGCAAACGACTACCAATAAAGGCAACTCAAAACCGTTGATCCATGTGCATTTGGGAAAATGCGAAAGAAAACCTTCAATTAACCCCTCTTTGTTAGTGTTACCGCTGGATCAAATATCGAGACCTTCATCTTTCGATCATGTCTATTTGTTAGTAGGACAGATGGATTAGAGCCATTTTGACAAGTCCAATAGAAATGTTGGCGCAACGTGCTTAAACACGGTAAAGTTTAAGACAATGGAAAATTCGAATGTCCATCAAAAATCCATTTTTACGAATGGTCAAAGAAAAATAAATCCTTTGAGAAAATCCAATTTTATAATTGATATAAACTGATTGTACCCAAGGAAATGGTACAACTAGCCCGGAGCAAACGGCTACCGATAAAGGCAACTCAAAACCGTTGATCCCTGTGGATTTGGAAAAAATGTAAAAGAAATCAAACCGAAAAATCAAATGCTCAAACCTTCAATAGACTTTGCCTTTGCGTCAATGTTGCAGCTAAGTTAATTCTTTCTCCAAAGTTTGCTTAGAAGAACATCAAAAAATATCAAGAAGCCCAAGGAAGAAATGGTGGTCAGAGCAAGAATCCTTTCCCCAGACCAGACCGTTTTACTTTAGAATGTACTGTTTTATGACCAAGACGATCAGAATCGGGGCATCATCTCAAAGATTTTTTATCTATCACTGGTATTGGCACTACCCGATAACAGATTGAAGTGTCAACTTTATTTGGAATATCAAGATGAAATACAAGAAGAACTCTCAGCTTGAAGATTACATCTTCGGCTTTGATGAGGATTTTATATAGGAGGAATTCTCAGCCCTACCTCTGGTGTTGATGGAAGTTTTATACAGGAAGAACTTTCAGCCCTACCTCTGGCTTTGATGAGAGAGAATGACTCTCAGCCCTATATCCTCGGCTTTGATGAGGATTTTATATTGGAGGAATTCTCAGCCCTACCTCTAGCGTTGATGGAAGTTTTATACAGGAAGAACTTTCAGCCCTACTTCTGGCTTTGATGAGAGTAAAGGACTCCCAGCCCTACATCCCCGGCTTTGATGAGGATTTTATATAGGAGGAATTCTCAGCCCTACCTCTGGCGTTGATGGAAGTTTTATACATGAAGAACTTTCAGCCTTACTTCTGGCTTTGATGAGAGTGAAGGACTCTCAGCCCTACATCCCCAGCTTTAATGAGGATTTTATATATGAGGAATTCTCAGCCCTACCTATGGCGTTGATGGAAGTTTTATACAGGAAGAACTTTTAGCCCTACTTCTGGCTTTGATGAGAGTGAATGACTCTCAGCCCTACATTCCCGGTTTGATGAGGATTTTATATAGGAGGAATTCTCAGCCCTACTTCTGGCGTTGATGTAAGTTTTATACAGGAAGAACTTTCAGCCCTACTTCTGGCTTTGATGAGAGTGAATGACTCTCAGCCCTACATCACCGGCTTTGATGAAGATTTTATATAGGATGAATTCTCTGGCGTAGATGGATGTTTTATACAGGAAGAACTTTTAGCCCTACTTCTGGCGTTGATGAGAGTGAAAGACTATCAGCCCTACATCCCCGACTTTGATGAAGATTTTATATAAGAGGAATTCTCAGCCCTACCTCTGGCGTGGATGGAAGTTTTATACAGGAAGAACTTTCAGCCCTACTTCTGGCGTTGATGAGAGTGAAAGACTCTCAGCCCTACATCCCCGACTTTGATGAGGATTTTATATAGAAGGAATTCTCAGCCCTACCTCTGGCGTGGATGGAAGTTTTATATAGGAAGAACTTTCAGCCCTACTTTTGGCGTTGATAAGAGTGAATGACTCTCAGCCCTACATCCCCGGCTTTGATGAGGATTTTATATAGGAGGAATTCTCAGCCCTACCTCTGGCGTTGATGGAAGTTTTATACAGGAAGAAATTTCAGCCCTACTTCTAGCTTTGATGAGAGTGAATGACTCTCAACCCTACATCTCTAGCTTTGGTGGAAATCTCATGCATGAAGAATTCTCAGCCTTACCTCTAGCATTGATAAAGATTCTATATAGGAATAACTTTCTAGTCTCAAAGCAAGTTACATTTTGATGTCAAGATGGTCAGAACCTGGGGCATCCTTCAAGGTTTTCCAGTTTTTGGCTTTCATGGAAGCAGTGAAACCTTCTGGTAGTCTTATAGCAAAATACCCTTTCATACCTATGACGATCAGAAATCGGGGTATGATTTTAAATTTTTCGGTCTTCAGCTTCTTAGGAAGTAGGGAAAACCCGTACTTCTGGTACTAACACTACTCAGGAATAAGAATAAACTGTCACCTTTTTCGAAACTTCAAGACGAAGAGTTCTATATAGGGAGAACTCTCAACTCGAAGATTCTACCTGTAGAAGGTTCTATGTAGGATGAACCTAGAGTTTCAAGATTAAAAGGCTAAAAGTTCTATATAGGAAGGACTTGCGACCTGAAGATCTCTCAAGAGACTTACAGGATTTTAGGCGAAGGGAGAGAAAACAGTTCTATATAGGAAGAGCTTGTGACCTCGAACTCCCAACTCAGAGATTTTGCATAGCACTACAATTCGAAGATTTTGCCCCTAAAAGCGGTCAAGCGGATCAACTGAATATCAAGAGAGCGAGCGGTGGTCAGAGAAGAACCCTTAACCTACTCGGACCAAAATGGTCACTATTTTGTCTTTGATCTATCCCTGTTACACAGTAATGAGCAAATAGGGGCAGCTGTTATAGCCCATTTTAGTCCGGGCCCATATGAGCAGACCCAAACAATTAATTTTATTGAACCCATTAAATTACAAATACCCAATACCCATATCCAACCTAAATTAAATACATACCCAATAAGCCCATTTACCCAAACAAATCTGGTAACCCAATTATACACCCAAAAAACCTAAATTACACTATTACCCTGACTAAAAAAAACCCTAAAAAATTTATAACCTAAACCTTATCCCCATCTGTCTGCCGCTGCACCCTCCATCCATTCAATGCGCGCGTGGCCGCCACGCGAGGCACCGTTGGCCATGCGCGCCACCACCGGTCACCTCCACCGCCCGTACTGACATGCCACATGTTGCCACCGCCCAAATCACGACTGCAAAAATAAATAAAGAGGAAGTCAGATCTGGAAAATCATAGGGGAAGTTGAGCATGTTGTATTATTTTATTTACTAAAATTGGGTATTTAAACCCACAAATCACCATGTAAAAAGGGGAGGTTTTTCGATTCGAAATAATAAAAAATGAGTGTTCGAAACAAAAAAATCAAAAGTCTTGCATGTTCTATCATATATTCGGGCATAAAAAATATACAAAATAGAATCGAAAATAGAAAAGAAAAAAAATCATACCTTCATTTTCAGATCTGCGCGAATAGGGGACTCGTTTCGAAAAACCAATCTTGGATTTGGATTTGCCGCGTCGAGGAGAGCCAGAAAGTCCCAACCTTTGAAGTCACCGGCAGCCGTGGACGGCGGCGGCTACCGTCGACTGGCAATCTACGGCGGCGAAAGATCGGCAGCCAAGCTCAACCGAATGAGAGGGAGAGGGTTGAGAGAGAGTTTTAAAGTTTTTTTTAAGATTAGTTATCAAAAGATTATTTTGGGCAAAATCATCTATTTATGTGCATCTCAAAACGACGTCGTTTTGGGCGTCACTGTTCAAGCCCAAAACGACGTCGTTTAGCTCTTATACCCGTAAAGCAGACCCGGCCCGAGTTCAAGATCCGCGTGTTTTGAATGGATGGGGAAATTGTAGAGCTCGTCCCTCCACCTTTTGTATCCTCACAGTTTGCCACCCCAATTTTCATTTTATTTCATTTATGCCGTTTAATTTTGTGCTTTTTTAGTTTTGTCACTGTTTTAATTTCTTTTCTACCTTATTACTATATGATTATATATTATATTATTATTATTATTATTATTATGTATATATATTATTACATATAGTATATTATATATTTTTTATTTTTATTTTTATGTACTTTATATTTATATATTATTATTATTATTATATATACATATATATTATTATATATAGTATTTATATTATATGTATATTATTCTTATATTTAATATTATTTTCATGTTTAGTATTATTACTATTATCATATATATATTTTTATTTTTTAGTAGTTATTTTAATTTATTTTTATATATAGTATATTATTATTATTATGTATATATCATTTTGTATATGTTAATATGTTATTTATTATCTCTATAATTATTTTTATTTTTGTATATTATATTATGTATTTGCTATATTATGTATATTATTTTTAGTATATTATAAATACATGCATATTATTATTATTTTATTTTTTACAATATATGTTCACTATATTTTATAGTATATTATATTATCATACTTATATATTTTTGTTTATTTTATTTCAGATATATATATATTTTTTAAACTCTCGGCTAATTTAAGGGAATGTTTTCCATTTTATTTCGGGTAACTTGTTAGGAAGCGACATCCTGACTCATTCAGGTGTCATCTTCCCTGTTTTCGTAAATAAGGAAACGTTCTCCTTAGACCGCTTTTTTGGGATTAAATTTTAAATTAAAGATTTGAATTTTTATTTTCTTGCAATGACAACACTCAATCAACACGGTACCAATTTTGGGCGTTGTGAGGGTGCTAATCCTTCCCCACGCGTAACCGACTCCCGAACCCAAATTTTTTGAATCTTTGGTTCCCTTTTGACGGTGTATGGCCTACCAAAGTGGCCGGTGGCGACTCCATCCATTTTTCATATGTTCCGCGTGTTCCACTATACTCCATTTTCCCATTTTAAAATTTACGGTATTCTGTTGGAGCGTCATCCCGGTCTCCGGGTGACGTTTTCTTTGCTATCGTAAAAACAACTATTTTTTATAATATTTTCGGAGGGAGGGTAAAACCCCTGTTACAACAACGGTGTTCAGCGTTAGTGGTGTTCAGCGGTGTTCGACGTACGTGGTTGACTCATCCTTATATTTTGATAGTATACTTCTAGGAAATTCTAACACATAATTAAAATATTCCTTAAATGTTGATGATTAAGTATATTTATCGATTAAATTGATGTAATGTATATACGTTAAATATTCATTATGTCCCACTCAATATCTTCAGTGTTAATATTTTAAAAGTTATATTTTTAAATTTGAAAATAATTATTTAAATATTTTAATTAATTAAATTTTATAAAATATATATTTTTAAACTACTTGATTGAAGGTTTTTAAAATATACTTTTTCACATTTTCTAAAATAAAGTTGGAAAAATTGACAAAAAAAGTCAATACTTAACGTATTGAATTAGACGGAGAGATTAAACTTATAAATAATTAATCAAAAATATTAATATTGTAACTAATTATCTTTTACTCACTTTTAAAATTGTCATGAATTATTTTTAAAAAAAATTAAAATAACTTAAAAAGTTTTTCTTACATATATGATTTAGATGTTTGCTGAGATTTTACTTAACTATATTATTTTATTATACCAAGTTTTCTTGTAGGATGTTCCATTGTTGATTTTTAAAATATTTTGATATGAATTAATCAAAATTGGTTGAGTTTTGTATGCGTAGGTAGTTTTAAAATTAAATTCAATCAGCATAAACGTCTAATCATGCATGGATATGTACGTAATATTATACCACACAGATTATAAATTTTTAGAAAATTTTATTAAAATTTAAATTATAAAAATATATCAATAAAAATGAAAAATATTTCATTTAAATTATATAAAAAATTAAAACTTTAAAAAATAAGATTACCTCTAATATCTGTCGGTCCAACTATGTTGTCATGCATGATTGGTACATGTAGAATACAAATAAAATAAGCAATCAATTTGGCCGTCCAAAGAGTCGGCGGCCGAGTTTGAGAAAGCCACTGATTTTATTAATCAAATAGTTTATTCCAATATTGAAAGGGGAATGATACTAACAATTATGTTCGTGGATAAGTTTATTAAAAAAATTAAATATTGATATTTATAAAATAAATTTTAATAATTATAGAAAAATTTAAAAAATTAATCGCAAATGTTATAAAAAAATTAATATTTTAGTTTATAGACATTTTAAAAAAATTTATTTTTTAATTGCACCCTAAATATATTGTATTTCAGACCTACCCCAAAGAGTCGGCGGCCGGGTTTGTGAAAGCCACTGATTTTATCAATCAAATAGTTTATTCCAATATGGCAATATTGAAAGGGGAGTGATACTAACAATTATGTCCGTTTGTTCTAATATTATTATAATTAGAGACGAAATTACGATCAATATTAGAATAAAAATAAAAGTTTATTAAATTTTTAAAATTAGGAGAAATAAATATATTATTTAATTAAAATTTAAACTAAAAATAATGTAAAATAATATTATATCAAAAGAATTTAGGAGGGTCAACAATCTCTCATGTCTACTAAATGAGTGTACTATTTTTTAAAACAGGTTAACATGTTGCAATAGTCACTTATATTTAGAGTTTGTATAATTTTAGTCATCGATTTTTGAATTCGATCGTTATGGTCACTTACGTTTTCAATCTGTAAACTTATGGTCATTGAGACGTTTGTTGCTGTTAAACGTTAACGGGAGGCTGATCTGACACAATAAAAAGAAAGATAAATTACCTAGATATTCCTTAAACTATTACTTCACTCTTATTTTGACCATCAAAATAAAAATAATTTATATAATTACACATTTAATTCTTTATATTTATAATTTTTTAAATTCTTCTCCCTCCACCATCTTTTATATTCATCTTTATTTAATTTAATCCTTAATTTTCTACTATATTAATTAATCCTCTAATTTTTTTGTTCGAAGATTATCATTGATCAGTAGAATCATAAAAATTGTTATCACTTTCTTTGTTGGTTCTGCTACATACGCAAATATCTTCAGTTTGACCTTTATAACCTTGATTCAAGGTCGGTTCTTTCATAATCGGCTTCTGCCTGTTTTTCCCAATGATGTTATGATGAAATAGAATCTGCATTGATGGGTTGTCTTTTTTACAGTTACTTTTCTACTGTTACGTTTGTTAATAGAATAGAAATAGTTTGTCTTTTAATTATGTTTTCGGTGCCATAACTTTAAAAAAGTGAATTTAAGATTTAAAGTTAGGGTTTATGGTTAGGGTTTAAAAAATTAAGGCCAAGATATATTTTTAGGGTGTAGGATTTAAAATTTAGGATGTAAAATTTAGGGTTATGATTTAGAATTTAATTTTTAGTGCTTTTTTAGTGCGAGACATAGAAAGGGGCATAATTAGTAGGGTTGGACATTCGATCGAGTCGAGTCAAAAAATTTCGAGTTATTCGAGTTGACACGTCCTATTTTATCATTCAAACTTTATTTGAAATTTTTTCGAGTCGAGTCGAGTTTATGAAATTCGAGTCGAGTTTCAAATTTCTGTATAAATTTAATTATAATTATTTATAATATTATAGTTCAAATTGATAAAGACTTCTTCTTCATATTTTTTTTGCATGTGTAAATAAGATTTTTAATATAATTTAATAAATCAATTGTTATCAAAAAATTATATAATATATTTATAATGATATTTTTATAGGTAATATGTTACTTCATTAAACTAAGACCTCATTAAAAATTGGACCGAAATTGTCACCGGAAAACAAATCGGATCAATCAACCTTGAAATCAAGGACAAACAAATATAAAACATTCATTAAATCAAAGCAAATTGTCCATCATCAGAAATCATAATATAGATACATTCCGATTTCAAACCATTGAGACTATATTGCAAAATTTTCAAATTCAGTGACAAAAATGTGAACTTACCAAAGTTTAGGGACTTAACTGAAACTTTTAACAATTAGTACTATATAGATTTGGGTCTTGTTGTGGCTTACACATGAAGGAAAATTATTATCACATTGATCAATCTTTATCATTCAATGGCTAAACAATGAATTTTCAAAACTTTGGGGACCTAATTGAAATTTTTTTAAAGTTCTAGGACCAAAGGAATGTTCATTTCAGTAATAGGTTCTATTCTTAATCTCATGTTCATCTCAAAATTTGAATTAAAAAAAATCTGCAAGAGTTCAATTGAAAAGGTTATGAAATAGTGATCAAAATGTAAAATTTTAAACTTTTAAATTTCGGTTTTTCGGTTATTCGAATTTCCAAAATTCAGATCCGAATCGAACTTGAAATTCATACGAGTTATTCGAGTCAACTCGAACAACTCGACTCGAATAACTCAGAATTTGAAAAAAAATTCGATTTTTTCGAGTCGATTCGAGTTTTGCCCACCCCTAATAATTAGGGGACAAAAGATTTTTGTTCATGCTAATGAGCATTCAGCACGTGCTGCTAGACTTGCAGCTGGTTTGTGTGCTGACCTTGCTTAAGGTATATTTTCTGGACAAATGAGAAATATTTTTTTTTAACATAAAACTTCATATTAAGCAGAAACCAAACTACAAAAGTAGTTGCAGACCATATGAGATCGAATTATACCAGTTAACCAGAGTATAAAATCATGCCATCCGTAATGCAGGAATAATCATGTATCATGACCATTTTAAATATCATGTCATCACTGTCTATGTTCATCAGGTATTCACATGTATAATAATTTCTTTAATATAAACTGTCATCATGTAATCATTTGCATATCTTATTTTGTATCATGATCATATTTTCATCATGCAATCATTTGCATATCACATCCTTTAACATAGCCCAAAGTATATAATATGAGATCAAGGTACGTGAGTCATCTTGATAAGACACCATAGTGTCTAACATAACGTTAACATGAGTACATACTCGATGACGCTCTTTGCTCCTCATAAAAGCACCTCGTCAATGCCAATAGCAATGTGGGTTTGGATCCTCATGGTGCACACCAAGGGCTTGGGTCCCCAAGGTGAAAGTGACACCGTAGTGCCTAACTTGAACATAACATATGAGTGCTATTTGAGGAAGCTCTTTGCTTTTCATTAAAGCACCTCGTTAGTGTCGTTAGCACTATGAGCTTAGATCCCCAGGGTGCAACACCAAGGGCTTGCGTCCCCACGGTGGAAGTGACACTGTAATGCCTAACTTGAACATTACATATGAGTACGTATTTGAGACACTATTTTCTCCTCATTAAAGCACCTCGTTAGTGCCGTTAGCACTATGGGCTTGGATCCCCATGGTGCAACACCAAAGGCCTGGGTCCCCAAGGTGTATGTGACACCGTAGTAGTCACAAAACATGAAACATATCCAACTATACCATGAACTCTCATATCATAATACTTCGGCTTTTCATTTCATTATCAATCAATCCTTATCTTTCATGTGAACGGGCAATTCACATCCCATATTTCATCATAATTTTTTATATGTACTTGCCATTACTATATTATGCATCAATGTAAATCATATAGTCGATGTTAGGTAGTTCATACCCATTATCTAAAATATGATTTATCTTAGATAAATCGTTATGCCATATCAGTGTATCACATATGTCGTTTTATATTTCATGCCATTTACATAACTTTGATTAGCCTACATTTTCATTAATATTAAGATAGACTTCTTGCAAGTCTCTCTCGTGTCATATATATAAAATAAATAAAAATGCACTCATTTATATCATATATATAATAAATAAGTAAAAATACACTCACCTGGGTCATTTATTAGCATGCCTCACTAAATTCTACTCGATCATTTCCTTCACAATACCTCGAATCTTCTTTTGATTTAGATTTGACTTGATTAACCACATGAATATAAACAAACATTTGTTAAATTCACTTCGAACAATATTTCAATCAAACTATCTAATCATTTAACATAAAAATTTCCATAATTTTCCTTCTTTCCTTGTACTGTCAAAAAATTCATTTTGGTCCTTAATGACCATTTTGAACTTCCAATAATTGTTTCGAGCTTGTTATCAAACATTTAGATACAAAATGTATCAAATTCTATTATCTGGCAACTTGTCCTACCTTCAGAGTTTTACTTCTAAAGATCATAATACATATTGGATCTTAATATCCTTCATACTGTAATAACTAGATTCGTTAACTATTCTATCGGTATAATCCACATAAATTAACAAAATCTAAAAAAATTATGAAAATTCTTCAAACTACAGAGTTGTCCTGCCTAAAAACTGCTCTGTAAATTTTCTGACCTTCTTTCGATTAAAAATTCATATCTTTTAACTCGGAAATCGAAATCAGTTTCCGTTTATTGGAGGCGAAACTAGACTAACAAATCTTTACATCGATATAAAATTCATCATCTAAATTTTTTTGTAGAATTTATGGTGAATTTTTGAAGTCATTGCTGAAATTCAATCTTCTACATAGCTTTCCATAATTAACTTATAATTTATACTAACTTCTTCTTATTTTTCTACTTGTCAATTTAGTCCCATCACTTGCTTCAAACCGCCAAATCATCATCTTTTTCATCAAATAATTATTCAAAATAATTCCCACTAATTTTCTTTCTTTGCCTAAATAGTCACTAAATGCAAAGGTAAGGATTCAAACTTCTTAACTTTGCAATTTAGTCCTCAAATCAATATTACTACCTTAATTCTATTAGTTTAACTAAAAATCAGATTTAATCCCCATCCAATAATTCATTTCCTATTTGTTCACTTAATTTTGACAAATTGTTAAAATGGTCACTGATTCAATTCAACATCGGTTTAGCATTCTAACATCAATTTCACATCTCCAATATAATTAATTATATAAATACACTCAAATTTCATAAAATTCAAATTCGGTCCCTTAACTTCGAAGCTTTCCGAATTGGTCACTTAGCTTCTCTAGGCTCATTTTTCATCCAAACAACATTCTAACATGCTTAAATTAATTTTCCCAACATATATTCTTTATTTCCAATAATTAACACTTAAACCCCTAAATTCTTCCTATATGGCAAATTGGGTGTATAAACTTTCCAAGGACTTTATTTTAGTCCTAATGCCATACTTAAGCTTCTAAATTCATAATCTCTTCAAATCCATCACTAGGATAATTTTCACAATATTTTCCCTAATTTATCAAACATGCCAAAATAGTCACTTAGAAGACTAGTTAAGGATTTTTCATTCTAACATCAAAATCAAGCTTCTAATATCATCAATCTTTCATTTTCATCATCAATTTCAAAAAACCTAAATAAAATCCCAAATTCTAGGGTTAGGGTTTATGTCTTCAAACATGAAATTAATCTAAATTTAAGCTTGATTTAAATTCCACAAAACTTGATTTGCTTAAATTATACTTCAATCTCAACATAGAACATAAAACCCTATATTCTCTCTCATCAACAACATGAACAATTCTTCAAATTACCATGCAAAATTACTATCAAAAGAAAGAGCATTAAGCATAGATAAATTTTTCCCAAAGCAACATACCTTAATTCTAACTTTGGAGCCTTCAAAATTGCCTTGGAAATTTTTTGTGTATTTTACCCTTTTTTCCTCTTAGTTTCGAAATGATGGAGAGAAGATGAACAAATTTTTGTTCATCTTTTATCTTAATATGCCACATGTATTAATTAAATGAATATTAAATTCATTTAATTCCTTAAGTCCAAATAATCCTCCAACTATGTTTCTATCTTCAAATTTGCCATTATGTAAAAATGGAACCAAGTCTAGTTAGAGTCCAACTAGAAACATTAAAATATTCATAAAAATAATACTTTATGAATTTTCCATGGCTTATGGAACTGCCTTTAAAATTCCAATTCGATCCAATTACCCGATAATCACTTCTACGATTTTTCATTTTTCGAACTATCGGATCAAATCTGAATTTCTCATAATTCTGATTTCCATAAATAAGTATTATTGACCTACAAAATATTCCATAATTTTATAAAAATCAAAATCTTGAAATTTTAACTCGGTCCAATATACTGATAATTTACCTGAAATCTTTATCGGATATAAATTCTCTTAATAATCCTTTATATGATATTCATACGAATAATATTAACTCAAACTGATTCCTTTTTATCAGTCTCAATTACTGACATGAGACCTTCCCAAAAAGGTCACCCATCCTATGCCTTGAGCACGCTTAACTTTACAGTTCGATCTAAATTCGATATCTTATACTTGATTTTTATTCTCATAATCTATATCAAATTTTTCTCCATGATCTGTTTAATCTATGTACAAGATAAAATAATTACTGATAGATTCTACAAATATCCATAAAATAATATATTATAACTCTTCCAAAGTCTATGGAATCATCTCCGAAATTTTAGCTTGATCTGATTTACCGATAAATACCGAGAATTTTATCGGTTACTAAATAAATTCCTTAATCAAAATAAATCATAGAATTCATCTTGAATTGAACTAAAATATTTCTAACACTTAGAAATGACTTTTATAACCTTTCTCTATCATATGGTAAAATTTCATAATTTTCAGTTCGGTATGGGCATCCAAATTCCACTTAAACTTTGACTGAGATTTCCTAATAATCGAAATATCGGATCAAACGAGTAATTTCTCATTCGATCCACACCAATGGGAGCTCTATCTATTTATGAAATAAAACACCTAACTTTTAGGAAAATTACAACTTTGGTCCTTCAATTTTTCATATTTCAACTTGTACCACCCATGTTTTAAAACTTATCATTTTGGTCACTAAACTGTAACCTTGAATTCCCATTCAAAATTTTCTTGTATTTTAACCAAATTTTGCAGTATCATATTTTACTCATTCTCTATCACATGACACCTTAAAACCTCAGAAATTTCTTTTCTATAGTACACAATTGAAAAAATCCTAACTTTTACAATTTTGTCATTTTAGTCACTAAGTATGCTTTTAAACAATTATCTTAGCACTAAATGACCCTTAAACAGTACTATAAATTTTTGGGGTATTACAAATAGCACCCGAATCGTCGTGAAGGACAGTGGCAGCTCTAAAAGTCAAGTCCATCGACGCATCATAATTGATTTTTATCCATCATGTAGATGGTGGAATCCACGACAAACCTGTAGGAACAAAAGGATGCACAACATCATGATTTGCAATGGTTTGTATGATTTTTGATTTTCTGTTCAATATTCATAAGGTTTATGAATGACCTGATACTGGACTCACAATGTTCAATGTCTTCTTATCTGTTGATTGTTCATCATGGAAATGGTACCCAAGAGATATTTGATCAGAATATATCAGTGAGCTTTATGAAATAGTTCCCAACTTCCCATGAATTTTCTTTTGGATTTTATCTAACAAGCACATATCTTGTACCTTTTTCTAGGTATTATATATATCCTTGCATAGACATGAAAGAGGAAAGTTTTATCCTGGTGCTGGAGCAGTTTTTGAGGTGCTTGATTATTTATTAAAAATTTTGCTCTTAGCTGTTGAGTTTTTCATTGGTGCAAATTGTCACGGGGCTATTACCCTTTTCCCAAAAGACATGTATGATAGAATGTGCAGCGCTATTGTTTATATATTCCAAGACTCCCTTTTCTTTCCGATGTAAGATTAATGTTCTCGTCTCTTCTCAGGCGTAACATTCTCCCCCACTCAACCTCGTGACGCCCTCGTCACGAGTTAACCGCCCTCGTCACGAGTTAACCACGCTCGTGATGGCAATTGTCACGGTTGTTCACCCTGTCTACCCCATTCATGATAGCTCAGCGTGAAATCGAGTAGTCACAAGATCGCTCTGATACCACTTGTCATAGGGCCATTACCATATTCCCTAAAGACATGTTTGATAGGATGTGCAGCGCTACCGTTTATATATCCCAAGACATCCTTTTTCCTTTCTGATGTGGGATTAATGTCCCCGCCTATTCTCAAGCGTGACAAAATAGATTTGAAAAGTTTCTCGGAGAAAAGAAGAAAAAGGATATTAAGAGTAACAAATATGCATTTTCATTGTAATAGATTGCTTATGGTCCGTTGGGGACTCTTGGTGTCTGGTTGATGTGAAAAAAAAATATACGATGTGAATTGGGGATTAATATAGTAGAAAATTAGAGATTTGGTTAGATGAAAAATAATATAGAAAATTGTGGAGGGGAGAAAAAATAAAAATGTAATATTGAGGATTAAATGTGTAATTGTTCAAATTATTTTTATTTTAGTGGTCAAAATAGGAGTAAAGTAATAATTTATGGACTATCTAGATAATTTATCCTTCTTTTTATTATGTAGATCAGCCTCCCGTTAACATTTAACGACAACAAACTTCCAAGTGACCATAAGTTTATAGATAAAAAACGTAAGTGACCATAACGGTCGAATTTAAAAATCAGTGACCAAAACTGTACAAATTGTAAACATAAGTATGGATGGCAACGGGGCGGGTCAGGTCGTGTTTTCGACATCCCGACCCCGACCCAAAAAATCAAATAGAATACCCGACCCTGCCCCGCCCCGGCATCTAGAAGGATTCTACCCACCTCGAATTTTAGAAAGAAGACTCGTCCCTGACCCGTATTAATTTTTTTAATCATAAAAATAAAAAAATATTGGAAAACAACATTTTTTTAGAAATTTTGTTTTGCTTCGATGAAAAAATATATAAAAATTTGAACTTTCATTCAAGGTGGAAAAATAAAAGAGCTTAAAACATGATAACTTTGAAATGTGAAAATTAAAATAAAATAAAATAAAAACTAAAAAACATGAAGCATTTTTCATTTCTAAAACTCCCTCAAATGAAGTATAACCAACTAAATTCTTATTGTAATTAAATTTCAGAACAAAAACCCAGATAAAATTTAATATTCACTTTGTATTTGGCCTCGCAGTAGAAATTTTCATAGATAAATAATTTCCTCAATAATCAAATAGTAAAAAAATGAAAGAAAATAGAGTTACACAATGAAACAAAGAATATATCTAAAGATTAAAAGTTGAAACAAAGAAAAAATCTAACAAAGAAAGATGAATCGATGATTGGTAAAGAAAAGTGAAAGGGGATAGAATATTGAGCGGCACTGCTGCAGAGAAATGGATGAGAATGAGGGGAAAATGAACCCTAAAAGAATATATATAACAGTGGCAATTTTGTAAATATAATACATAATTAAACAAATATTGGGTCGGGTCGGGGAATTTTTTCCCTAAATCTAAACCCGCCCCGTCCCGAACATAATTTATATCAAAACCCGCCCCGAACCCAAAATTAAAACAAAAATACCCGGTTAGGTCGAGTCGGGACAAGTCGAGGCGGGTACGGGATTTCCGCCATCCCTAAATATAAGTGACCATTGCAATAGTTTACCCTTTAAAATATTTTATATTTTCTATTCTTTTTGATATCACTGTCAAATAGGCGTGTTTATTCCCGGGTATTACATATGTCGGCCCGTGTCACGACCAGCTTTAGTTGGATACCCGTTATTCGGGTGCCCGGAAAATCGGGTAACGGGTATCCGGTTCACATTTTTATTTTATTTATTTTTTAAATTTAAAAGTTTTAAAAAATTACATAGTAAACACTTAAAAATTAAAAATTCATAATACATAACTCAAACACAAAAATTAGTGATTTAAAGTCAGTTTTAAGATTAAATATTTGGATATATTTATTATTAAAGTTTATAACCAAAAAGAGATTAAAAATATTAATATCATTTTTTTAATCCCAGTATGGTAACATAATACCTCTCTATTTAATCAAAAAATATATAATTAAAAATTTTAAAACTTAAAAGTACATAATACAAACATAAAAATAATTTAGAGATTTAAATTTAGTTTTAGGTAAAAATATTAAGGAATATAAAATAAAAATATAATTTAAAGCTGAAAAAATAAATATATTAAAAGTATCGGGTCGGGTAACCAGTTACAAAAAAATTTAGCCAAAACCCGGCCCAACTACCCTGAAAAAATATCGGGTCGGGTACCCGGCCTTGTCAAATAATTTTTTTTCTTAAAAAATTATCCGACTTTTTAAAGTTCGAGTCGTTGGGTTGGTCAACCGGGTCGAGTATATTTGAACACCCCTACTATGAAATGGTTGATTCAGTTGTTCAATCGATAGATGGTTTGTACAGTTAGATTATCTATATCCATATACTATATAAAACCTAATCCTTTTGAAATCAAAACCTAATATTGAATTTGTTAATTAGTCTATAATATATATATATATATATATATATATATATATATTCTTAAACTTAATTTAGTATCACGAGAGCGAGTACATTTGGCCGGTTAGCCAAGCTGTTCATCTTTTTTCTTTCGTATTCCTCTAGATAAGATTATAATTAAAATTTATTAAAAAAATTAACATCACGAGTTACGACACTAATTCGGTTAATAAATGACTGAATTATTCTCAATTTAAAAGAATTAAAATTATTGTAGTAATATTTTTATTTTTTCATATTTTTATATAATCTTTAAATAAAATGATTGAAAATGACTACATAAGGATTAATTTACCCAATTCTGCTAATGATGGGCGAGACTGATAGATTCTATATAAATCTTTTACCACCACACCTATATTCATTTGATGATTATTTTTTATAAAACATTTTTGAAGTGTCTGATTAAGTTGGATGTAACTTAATTAGTGACACCAACTCAATTAAAAATATTAGAAAATAAAAATATAAATTTACAGTATTATAATAGTAATTTAAGTTTTATTTGGTGGAGAAGAAAAAAATAAAATAATAAAAAAAATTGAAGAGTACAAAAGTAAGAGATGAAAGACATGTTTTTTCTTTTTATTGATATACTTGGTTGTGATGATAAAAAATAGAAAAGAAATAATTTCTTTCTTTACATGGTACAATGTATAAAAAGGGAAAAAATTAAATTTCCTTATATTTCCTCCCTCCAAAAGTAAAGCTTGACTTTCCTATTTAATTTATTTTCATATGCAGACATATTGCAAATTAGAAAAATAAACTAATATAATCTATATTATATTATATGAATTTTTTTAAATACCCAAAGAATAGTGGTACAGATGCTCCCTAAAATTTTAAAATTCTTTTGAAATTTTTATATATTTTTTATTAAAAATCTATATTCGTCAGCCCTAAAATTTTAATAAAATTAATTAATTAAAAAAATTATATTTCAGTGAGCGTAATGAAATTCTAGAATAACATTTATATTAATATTTTAAGAAATAAATTAAATAAAAACAATTAGTATTTATTTTTAGAATAATATTTATCGGATCAAAACAAGCCCAAACCTAAACCAATGCAAAACCCACAAACGAAGCGTGTAGCCCAAGCCGCTTCAGCAAATTAAATCAACGTAACGGTATAAACCGTCGCCGAATTCCCAGAAACTCGGCGCCTCGACGTGACTCGTGAGGGCGGTTAATTTTTGAACTTCAAAAGGTTGCATTTTTTTAT
Source organism: Hibiscus mutabilis (assembly GCA_019671005.1). Lineage (NCBI taxonomy): Eukaryota > Viridiplantae > Streptophyta > Magnoliopsida > Malvales > Malvaceae > Hibiscus > Hibiscus mutabilis. The sequence continues at coordinate 1,475,313 of CM033720.1, read as the reverse complement.
TCTTATATTATATATTAAACTCCCCTTCCCTTCGTCTCTTCATCTTTGTAATCAGAAAATTTCATAATCTTCTTGGCTATCGGAAAATGGCTCCGGCGTACTTCACTTCCCGTTTCAAGCAATCGGTTACTCCCGATGCCCTCCGAGCCTATCTTGCGGAGTTCATTTCCACATTCTTTTATGTCTTTGCAGTTGTTGGTTCCGCCATGGCTTCACGTTAGTGCATTTAAATGGCTGGTTGTTTTCTTTTTCGAAACGTTCTAATAAAGACGATCTTTAATTTTTTTTAACCAGGGAAATTGATGTCGGACTCGGTAACCGATCCGTCCAGTCTGGTGTTAGTCGCGGTCGCAAACACCTTCGCGCTGTCGTCGACGGTGTACATGGCGGCGAACGTCTCCGGTGGGCACGTGAACCCGGCCGTCACTTTCGGGTTGGTAGTTGGGGGACATATCAGTGTCTCAACGGCTCTGTTTTACTGGGTTTCTCAAATGTCGGCCTCCGTCATGGCTTGCCTTTTGTTGAAGGTCGCCACCGTCTCTCAGGTACAAAAAAAAGACACCGTTTAATCCTTCATTTTTGTCTCGAAAACAATGTTTTCTTAGTGGTAACTTTTTGCAGGACGTTCCGATATATACAATAGCAAATGAAATGACCGGGTTCGGAGCATCTATGGTGGAGGGAGTGCTGGTATTCGGTTTGGTGTACGCTGTTTACGCCGGTGGTGACCCGAGGAGCGGTCCGTTGAGGAGCATTGGACCGGTGGTAATAGGACTGATGGCAGGAGCCATGGTGCTGGCGGCAGGGCCATTCTCGGGAGGGTCAATGAATCCCGCATTAGCGTTTGGGTCGGCGGTGGTTGCGGGTCGGTTCAAGAACCAGGCGGTGTACTGGGTGGGGCCGTTGATTGGAGCAGCGGTTGCAGGGCTTGTGTACGACAATGTTGTTTTCCCGGGTCAAAGAGTGAATTCAGACGGAGCAACCGGAGTTTAACTTATTTTTTTCCTGAGTCCTTTAGCAAGTGGTAATGGTAATGTAAATTAGGATGGTATTGTTATCCATTATTGTTGCGGTTGAAAAATATTTTTAAAAGTTAATTTGCAATTTTTTATAAAAATAATTAGAAATTAAAATATCAATTAAAATATAATGTTTAAATAATTATATATGAAATAAAATTTTTATTCTCTTTCAAATATAAAATATTTGATAAATTTTGTAATAATAAATTTACAGTTCTTTACTCCATAAACAACACAAACACCTCAAAATCAAAGTATTTAGACATTAAGTTTTTGGTTGCTAAATAAATTTCAAAGTGATCAAATATCTATAAATTAAACATATTGAGATAAAATCCATTATCCCCTTACTAATGGATTAACATCAAATACCACTTGAGAGCTCACGGCATATATATAATATACAATGTTACTTGAGGATATATTCATTTTTGGTGAGAGTTTGTCATTTTAAAATATATTTTTTGTACTATCCTTGCTTATCTATGATATATATTTTTTGTACTATCCTTGCTTATCTATGATATATAATTTTTGTACTATCCTTGCTTATCTATGATATTTGATAATGTTAATATACATGATTAGAGTTAGTTAACTATAATATATAAGTGGTCCTAATAGAAAAGCGGATGATGTTCATCCGAGGAGACACGAGTCACATAGTATCGGTAACCTTCATTCGCCCATTTCCTTACCATGGTATTGCAACACATCTTGAGTATCTGGATCCCATCAAACAAGTGCCCACACAACACATTACATCATTACATAACCATTATATCCTATGGTTGCTATCAACATGTAAGTCATATAAGGCTTTTACCAAGTTATTACTCATTAGGCTCGTATATGAAGCTAAATTCTCGATTTCTTAGTTTTACTATTCATTTTACCCTTTAGAAGCACATTGGGCCTTAATCCTCAAATTATGGGACCCCAAACTCAAAACGTAATTTTCGGGCAGGATGCCCAACGAGTACCGATACCCGCTCTTGGGTATCGATACGCTCCTGTGGGTACCTATACCCACTTATGCGTATCGTACTCAGCTTATTATGCTGGAGGGTTTAGCCAAAATCTCGTACCGATACACGGGGTCGTGTACCGATACGCCATCGGTACCGATACACCTCCAAGCGTACCGATATCCAAAAATGCTACTGAAATTCTCATGTAACATGGGGTACCGGTACGACCTACGCCGGTACCGATATGCCCTTTAGATTTAGCCTGTGTTAGCCACTCAAAGCTAAGGGGTATCGATACTGGTTCATCTACTATCGATACTCGAACCCAAAACTCGAATTCTGGAGCTCAAAATTCATCCCAACACCCTTCTAAACATTATAGAAAGACCCCAAAGTGAATTTACAAATTATGGAAGGTGTTTAAAGCGAGTTCCTACTCTTTTTACCCCATTTTAACATCAAATTCAGGTTTTATCATTTGCACCCATAATTAAGCATTTTAAACACCAAAACACCAACAAGTATACAAGACCTTACATTTAGGATTTGCAGGAAACAAAGAGAGTTGGAAGTGTATTAACCTTCCTCCAAGTACTGGAAAAGAGCCTCATTGCACCGACCTCAAGCTTTTTTCTCGCCTTGAGCTTTTGAGTGCTTTTCAACCTCATCAACTATAAATCGAAAGTTGCAAAACGAGTTACAACCCTTCTAGATAGAAAATGGATGATAAAGAAAGTGTTTAACATCAAGAAACAGAATCTAAGCTTCCATTCCCTTTCATCCACTCTAACCCCCACCAAAACTCATGATTTTTTACCACCACCAAACTTAACCATTCATACCTCAAAGGATAGATCCTTTGATGCTAAATCTAACCTCCTTAAGCCCCAATCCAAGATTTCAACTCTAAATAAAAGATTCTTTGTCTTGAATTCTTAAACCTAAAAATTGGGAAGGAAGATAGAAGAAGAGAGGGGACAAGAGTGAAGTCACAACCTCTTTTTTTTTTTTTTGCAGCCCATTAATGAGCTTTTGATCAACCAATCTCATTTAAAGGGAGCATTTTACCCAAATGCCCTTTCCTCATCTCCTCTTAACCCAAGCTTTTAGTCCAACAACATAGATGTGTTGGAGTATGCCCAAAGACCAATCATGAGATGGTTGTAAAAAACATACTTATTTTATCATGTTTATTAATATAAAGCTATTATTATTATTCAGTCTTATTATGTGCATTTATAAATAAACTGAATTATAATAAAGTCTTTAGAATGATATAGTTATTCTTGAATGTCCTTAGTCGAGTATTATTGTGGGCATGAACAAAAATAATATATTAAGACTAATATGTAGTTGATTGATGACAAAGTGTTGTCATTGACATGAAGATGTCAAAATCAATACATAAGTATGTGTTAGAGAATGACATACTGGACTGACCCGCTATGAGCATGTTTCTTGGATTATTATGTGACAGTCACAACATTGCTCATAGTGATAACTACATGTATGATTCTCAAACATGAGATCACCATTATTTCAACATCGTGAGTGACATATTTTAATGCGGTCAAACGTGTGTCGTAACTGACTACACTATAAATACTAATATTTGATATGTCGCAATCTATGTAGCAGAATATGGTTAATCAATATAGGATTTGTCCCTCCTACATAATAGGAGTAATATCATAGGCCACTTGATTGAGTATGGCTAGAAAATGCATGGTCATGCTCGAATAAATTGATATGAGATATCATAGTTATTCGTTTATTATAGCCTACTCAAGATATCAAGAAATATTAGATGGACTATACAAGTGTGACTATTCCATGACTTGTGTCCGATCTAGATATGAGGACAAAATGATGTAATACATGAAAAAAGTTAATCACGAAAAAGGTCATGTCGAACCACGACTTCCTGTAACTTAGGTAACAATGATGCACTGCTAGATGTCACTCATTGCTTGTAATATTAGAATTGTTCTAGATATTACTGCTAATGTTACATGAACCTACAAGGGTCACACCCTATGATTGAAACGAACAAATATCGACTAGATAGCATGTGTACAAACTTGTTGTACACGTGATAAGTAAAAATCGAAATTATTATAATTATTGTAATTATAGATAGTCTTGTTTATATATTTTTAATACTAGATAATTATTGTAATTATCAAATACTATTAAAATATATATATCTCTAAAGAAACCTAATTAAAGTAGGATCAGATTCTACATATTTAATTATATTCGGTTAAATATATTGTATATTTAATGAATCCGAATTTAATTAGAATTAGGTTTTTGAATGCTATATAAAGGCATAAGGTCTAGCAGCCGAAGATATGCCTTTTGCAAAAAACCTCTCTAACAGTTAGAAAAGTAAAATATTGTTTGTTTCATTCGGGTAGACTGCGTAGAGGCTGAAACGCTGTTGTGACGGCTTCGATTCGATATCGTGCTAGAAGAATTGGATTCTCCTAATTCCCTGCGGTTTTTCAGATTTATTTAAGGTAAGTTTTATCCATTTTCACCCTGAATTCGTTCCTCGTACATGGATCACTGGCAGAATACATCGGATAATTTTTCGCTGTGCCATGGGGTGCTCTGGCGTTTCCCTACAAGATGAAGCCCACAAAGGCATTCATTAGACACCCGAAGGCATAACTCATGGCCCAAAACTCCGAGCCCAAAACTCGAGTTTAAACCGACACATGGATTCTGAAATTCGGGTCGTTACACAAAGGGTTAAGAATATTTATAAACAGATACTACCTTATAATCACATGTAGACTATTTAAAAAAACTATGATATGTATAATAGAAGTCGTTTTGATTCGATGTTAACTTAGTCAATGTACGATGTTGTATGCTATTTACTATTATGAAATTGTTATTGAACTAAAGTCATCTAAAACGATTATGAAATTGTTATTGAACTAAAGTCATTTAAAACGATTAAGATTAATTGATCTTCATTTATAATATAAAGTATGAGTCAAATATGTGTAGATGCCTAAATAACTAATTTCGTTGATGAGTTTTTTAGAAAATAAACTTAATGTGCGAAGTTTAAACTACACATATGAGTGTACTCGAACCCGAGTTACCTGGATGAAATACATCATCCTTTATCACTGAGAATTTTTAATTTAAAGATTGATTTGATCTCGCTTTTCATATTTTTTTATTATCTATTTTCAAAATGCATTCTAAAAAATGTAGAAATAGTTTTTCCTCTCCAAAATAATATAAGAGTCTCTTCTAACAATGACCTTTAGCACTGTTTGGCCAACACTGCGTCGACGAGGGACGGGGGCAGAGATTCAAATTACAGTTGCAGTTGTATTTTTTGTTGAGTGTTTTATCATGGTTATAGAAATAATATATATTATTATTTAGGAAAATATTTTGATACACAAGCTTGTAAAGTTTACACAAGCCTTTTAATTTTAGGGTTTAGGTTAGGGTCTAAGATTAAAAGGTTTAAGTTGTATGGTGTTGAATTTAAGGTTTATGGTTATAATTTAGAGTTTAGGGTTTAGATTTTAGAGTGTTAGGGTTAGAGATTTAGGGTTTAGATTTTATAACTTAAATATAAGGGTTGTGTAAATGTTTTTTTACACAGTTTATATATAAAAATATAAGCCTATTATTTATTACGGTCTTTACGAACCGTTATCTTTCACAATAACGATTTTGGACAGTATCACTGTAATTATATAATAGCCTATATTGCGATAATGAACTGCTATTTGAATCTTGGTTTGGGATGCTGCCACCCACCTTTTGTTTGAAGTTTGTTTCTAGTTTACGGTTTTTAAAGTCTCCTGGGCTTTGATTGTTTAGACTATGCGTGATAATGAGCATGAACCGCTAACAAACTATTCGGGTTCGGTTCGATTAAAGTTCGGCTCGACTCGAGCTCGTGCTCGGCTCAAGACCTTAACAAATCAAGTTGAGTTGACCTAAGCTCGGCTCGAAAAGCTCGTGAACATGCTTGAAATAATTATATATATATATATATACTCCATATATACTTGTATGTTTTAGTGTTGTTAACTTGTTATCATGGTTAAATACTTTAAATTTCCTTCTCCTTGTGGACTTGTATAATTTAAAAAATGTACTATAGTTACTTATGGACTTTAAAAATAAATATTATATTTTCTCAAATAGACTTTCACATGTTATTTTTCAAAATTAATTTTTTTTTTGAAGAAAACAACAAGCTAAGTCGAGCTCAAATAGTCAAATTCGAGCTCAAGCCTAAAATTTCAAGCTCGATGAGCTTCGAGCCCAATAATACTATTTTCGAGCCGAGCCCAAGGCTAAGCTCATTATCACCCCTACTTTGGACTTTGTTAGCTCATTTTGTTCTCAGGTTTTGGTCTGTCTGTGTTGTAATTTCTTTCCCCTTTTTTAATGAAAGTTTTATGCTGATTAAAAATAAAATTATTATTTGTTGAATAGTCTAAAGGTGACCACAAGGTAATATTTGTTCATACATTCTCAATCTTTTGACAATGCACACTCTCTTTATAAATAAAGTGATTGAATCCGAGTCTACTAAAAAATAAAATAAATTCTCTATGATCTGTGTATATCTAGTTCTGTAATCATCAACTGTCTTTACCATTTTTGTTTCAAGCTATTTTTTTAAAATAATATCATATTAATATAAAATATACGTGAATGACAACATTATTTTTTTTTGGTTGTTTTTTCGATTTTTCTAGGCTTTATCCTGATTGATTCGAAACGACCCGTGTTGCACACTTCCTTTGGTAGGTGAGTCTTTCAACAATTTTGTTTTTGGACATACAAGGCCTCGAACTCGAGACCTACTTAAATAATACCAAGTAGTTTACTATTTTAAAAATAATAAATATTTTCATTAGCATTTTGATTAATTTTCAAGTGATTATATAATTGAAACAAACTTTTACGTATCTCAGTGCGAGTTTGCCACATTATAAGATAATGATAACAGTTAATTGTGGCTCTGGGCCGTCTGCATTTGCCAAAAGGAAAGGGCTTAATAACTTAATACCCTCTCGCCATATTTAAACTCAACTCAATTCAACTCAGCCCGACTCTCTTCACGATGGAGAAAAACAAAGCCCCCAGACTCTGTGGCATCTGCAACCGAAGCTTCGCCAATGGCAAAGCCATGGGTGGCCACATGAGATCTCACCTACTCAAACTCAAACTTCCTCTTTCTTCTCCCACCAAACGCCAACTTCCTTCCGAGCCCGACTCACCCACCACCAGAAGATCTAAACGTCTTCGTAAACTGGCCTTCAACTCGCCTTCTTTATCTACCGAAGATGCCGCCATCTGCCTTTTGATGCTTTCGAGGGACTATCACCAACAAAACCCAGAAACCCAAACCGAAGAATACACGGCTCATGAATCCTTGGATGTTGACGCTGCTGCCAATGGCGGCGGTGCCGGTGAAGATACGGAGAACGATGAGCTGTGTAGCAATACCAGTGGCAAAGCTCACCCAAAGTACTACAAGTGTGAAACATGCAATAAAAGTTTCAGATCTCACCAGGCTCTGGGTGGGCACCAAGCTAGTCACAGTCACAAAAACAAGCAGATTCTCGAAGAAGAAGACGATGAAGATTGTGGCGACGATGATCATCAGATTCATCTTCAACGAAGAATCTTCGAGTGCCCGTTTTGCGACAAGGTGTTCCGGTCGGGTCAAGCACTGGGTGGCCATAAGAAAGTTCATTTCGCTTACTTACCCGCCGTCGCTCATCAAGATAGGACTTCCGTTACGTCCTCCTCCACTGTTCAATCGTTCGATCTTAATTTTCCAGCTTCAACAGATGACATTGACGATGAAGAAGAAGAAGAAGCTAGCCTGGTTGCGGATTCATCGCCGTCGATCTATGGGCAATCCGGGTAAGTGTGACTTGCACAAAAATGGTAACAAAAACAATGTTGAAATTGAATTTTGTACAAACTAATGCTTTTCTGGGTACTTAGATTTTACATTGAAACACTGGGTTTTCTTTTTTGCTTAGATATTTCTTGGGAAATAAACTTCATTACATTTCTACAGTGTATTTGATTGACATTCTTGAGTTTGTTTAGCCTATAGTGTGTATATATGTTTGTTGGGGACAATTTGGTTGCCTAGCTTAGCCTATAATGTGGAAATAGGGTTTGAGTAAACTCAGCATCGGAAGGAGAAAGAAATCCTGAGATAAGATAGATTAGATACTAGGTTTTTTTTATGATGATGATGATTTGCATCAGGATGAAATGACAATTATACGCTTCCAATGAACTCAAAACCCTTTCAACTCAACTGTGAGTGTGTAGGGATAGGGTTTTGCAAAAATGGACAAATGGAAATCCAATCTTGATTCGAAAATTCGGTTAATCGAGTTAAAAAATTCGATCTTGGTATTGTTTTTTTTTGAAAAATTATTTGAGTTCGATTACGGTTTAAAGTTTTGGTTAAATTCGGGTAATTAATCTAGTCGGTTATCTATAATATTTGTAAATTTTATTCATTAGAGTATTATGTAGTCCAATAATTTCGGCATCCTCAAATTCTCTAAGGACTTTTTGGTCTCGAGTTCGGTTAGTAAAAAGAATGAACTCTCAATTTTTGACTTTTTAGTAAATTTAATAATTTTAATAAGTCAAGTGGAGAAACTATTATCATAATCAAAACCAAATATTTTAATTAACCTATCAATTGGTTATTCAATCATGGCTTATGATCGAGAATTGAACAACCTAAATTTACCTTTAATCAAACCTGATTCTACAGACCCTTATACAGAGCCAACTGAGCACATAGGTGTTAGTTGACACCATAATTTTTAAAAATTATATTTTTCTTTTAAAATTAATTAACACATTTTAAATGAAATTAACACTTATCATTTACTCACTTTTATTCTAAATTATAACATAAAAATTTAAATTTTTTTACTCTACGCTATTTAAATTTCATCTGATCAGAGCAAAACACATTTGGCCGGTTGGTGTATTTTCCCTTAAATTTAGAAATTACATTAAAAAAGTTCAACACAAACTGATTTAGATTAGTTTAATACTTAATAATATATTGATTAACTACTAGTTAGTCTAGCGAGATGAGACGTTGAATCCTTTAAACAAGATCAATTGTTTGATTCGTAATACTATGAATAAAACAAATTGGATCGAAAGAATGCCCCATAATGAGCCTTTGCAGTATTTGATTTGAATTAGTCGATCAATGAATTAAATATCGGTGATTATACTAAAGAATAATTTCTTAAAAAATGAAAGTTCAAATTTCACCAAAAATCCTATTTTTGTAAAAGTCACTTAAACCCACTCTCAATTGGCCACCTTAGTATGATTTAACTTTAGAAGGTACAAAAATAATGTCTAATTATCTATAATATTCAATTTTCAAAGGAAGTATATCTATGTTTCAACACACTCGAATTAAATATCTTTTGAATATTACAACAATAATTATATTAACCGAATTAATATTCAATCGATTGCTGATATAATTTCATTTGGTTACATGGTTTAAGTATATTCCCAATAGGCCATAGGCAATAGTTATTACCTACCACATAATAAATATGTTTTGCATATAGAAAACAATATACTAAATTTGTAAAAGTCAAAACAATTTTAGGCATAGCAGAAAATTTCATGGCCAAAACTTTTCTTTTAACTTCATATAAACTATCCATTAAATAACTAAAAGTTGTTGGTGGGTGATGCTTAATTCTTTTTGTTTTTACCTTCAAATCTCAACATTGATGACTGTAGGATTTCTTGCCACGTTTGCCTTCAGTATCTCATCAGAATTTATGAATATTAAATAATGGCACATCCACAAAAGAGTGAAAAAAATGAATAAAAAATTGTGTGGAAAAATATATAAAAAAATTAATTTATAAAATGAATGGTAATTATTTTACACTGAACGAGTGAGAATGGAAAATAACAATTTGGTGAAGTAAAAACCCTGAATCCTTGCACTTTGCCTGTTTTATTGTCCATATATTTCATTTATAACCCTTTTTTTTGTTTAGATTCATCAAATGCTTGATTCAGGGTTAGCGTACCACGTCGACATTCTCACTAAAATGAAAACACCCTAAAAATTTAGTGACAATATTATAAATTTTAAAAGTTTAGTGACCACGTTGACATTCTCTAACAGAAATTAACAAGAGTGACCTTAATGAAAACAAATTAAATGTTTAGTGACAATATTACAAATTTTAAAAGTTTAGTGACCAAAATGAAAGCACCCTAAAAATTTGATGATCATTTATGTAGTTTAGCATTTTAATGCCTAAAGTAACGTATAGAATGAAACTAAAAGGGCTAAAACAATTAAAATTTCACTACAATATAACAACCCAAATATATACTAAAACCATTTGAAATGTGAAAAAGTAGTTAAAACAATGGAAAAATTTACAACGGGCGTCAAATACTGCTGAACATCATTAACGCTGAATACTGCTGAATAATATTAAATTGATTAATAAAGATTAAAATTTTAATAACTCAACATACAATTAATAATAATTTAAAATAAAATTTCAATTAAATTATTTTTCATATATATTCTATTTTTTTATCTTTAGTTTCAAATAATTGGATCAAATACAACTCCTAAACTAAAAAACCCTAAATCTAAGAATTGTAAATTGAACCCTAATCATATTTGAACCCTAATCAATTTTGTTTGCTATCTAAATCTCGCCGGAAAATCTAAGAGCTGTAAATGTATCCTCTATCGCCGCCATTTTAACTGTTAGAACTTGTGCCCTTGTGTTATCAACCCAGCTAGTAGGAAAACATGCTCAATCATTGTCTGCTATCTTAATCTCGCCGGAAAATAATATTTCTTAGTCAAGTATAAGAAATATGATTAGGGTTCAAATATTATTAGGGTTCAATTTATAGCTCTTAGATTTAGGTTTTTAATTTAAGGATTGGTATTTGATCTAATTATTTAAAAATAAAAATTAAAAAATAGAATATATATGAAATAAAATTTAATTAAAATTTTATTTTAAATAATTATTAATTGCATGTTGAGTTCTTAATATTTTTAATCTTTATTAATTAATTTAATAGTATTCAGATGTGTTTAGCGTTAGTGATGTTCAGCGGTGTTCGACGCACGTGGTAGACCCATCCTAAAACAATTCCCCATGCTTCAATCAATATTATCTAAAAAACAAATAATTATTTTTTAATATATTAGTATAATTACATGGTAGTATTTATTTATATTTTTTTAACTCTTTAACAAGACACATATTTTATATATATGGATGAGTCTACCACGCTCGACGAACATCGCTGAACACCACTAACGTTGAATATCGTTGAACACCATTAAATTGATTAATAAAGATTAAAAATTTTAAGGACTCACCATATAATTATAAATTATTTAAAATAAAATTTCAATTAAATCATTTTCCATATATATTATTTTTTTTTAATTTTTTAATTATTAGATCAAATACCAACCTTAGTAAATTTAAAAAATAAAAACTCCAAAACCCTAAACCCTAAATTAAATTTGACTCTAAAAAAATTCGTTCATTCATTTTCCTTCTTAATCTGTATTTCTTCTTGCTTTTTAACTGAAGTTGAAGTTGAACTCAAAGAGGATCCACCATGGCCAAAAAAGCAGCTGAAGTTGAACATCTCTGAAAAAAGAATCAAGGTACTTGGATTTTTTTTTTATATTTTAAGTTTTAACGACCAAGTCATATCCTTATTCCTTACATCATCCCCTATATATTTATTCATGTTTCCACTTTGTTTTACCATTAACAGAAAGCCTTGAAGAAAGTTTAAAGGAAGCTGAAAGCTGCACGAGAGGATGTAACCCAGATGATGAAGAGTCTGGATTTTGGGTTTTAATTTTAAAGTTTAGGGTTTTAGGTTTGGGTTTTTTATTTTTTAAATTGACTAAACTTGTTATTTGATCTAATTATTTAAAAAATAAAAAATATAATATATATGAAAAATAATTTATTGAAATTTTATTTTAAATAAATTATAATTATATGTTGAGTCATTGAGATTTTTAATCTTTATTAATCAATTTAATTGTATTCAGCGATGTTCAACGTTAGTGGTGTTCAGCGATGTTCGTCGAGCGTGGTAGAATTTTCCTATATATATATATATATATATATATATATAGGTATATTATAGACAAATAAATTTTGAAATACATAACTATATATAATGCGAATAAAGTTGAATTTGGATAGTCAATTAGGTATATTATATTAATTTCAAAGGAAAGTTTTGGCAGTTCGTAAATAATATTCCTTGTTCGTGGAAGCCTTGACGTGAGGGAAATTAGTCTTCTCCTCACCTACCTTACTTACTACACTACTGCCATGCATTTCATCATATATATATATATATATATATATATATATATTCCCCAACAACGTGCCCTCAACTTATGCTTTAAACATTGGATTAGCACTTCCTCTTTAAAAACCCTATTCCTTAATCACCAAAACTCATCTGGTTAAAAACTTACACAAAATTAATCTATACCATGGAAGCCTCTTCGACGCGCCGCCATCACTCGGAGGCAAGGTCCGTATCACCTCCGCACCTACTGCGGTGTCGAAGTGGAACCACCGCCCTAAAAAGGGAACCCTCGGTGATCAACTCGGCCCCGAGATCGACTAACAGGTCGAAGTCGACGACGAGGTCGAGAACCCTAAGAAATGGAGAGAATATCAACCCCACCACCATCCTACCAAGCATGCCAAAGAAGAGTAATCATCAAGAGAGTACTACTACTACTAGAGATGGGTTCGTTAGGTTCTTGCAGCGTGGCGGTTCAAAAACAAAGGGGCCATCAAAATCGGTAACGAATTCTCCGTCCGCGTGGGCATTGTCTCCGGGTAGGTCTTCGCCGTTGATGGAGCCGAAAGTGTCTTCTTGGACGACTGAGGTAAGGGCTAAGTGCTCGAAAGGTGGCGGTGGTGTAAGTGGGGTTCTAAAGTACTTTAGGCAGAAGAAGGTGTCACCTATTCAAGAAGAAGATTATCACCAGTTTCGAGTTGTGTATAATAGGATGTTGCAATGGAGGTTTGCCAATGCTAGAGCTGAGGTTGCCATGGCCTCCGTGGATATAGATGCTCAGGTATGAACTCAATCGGGTCATATTTTTAATTAGAAATAATTTAATATTTTCTCCCCAACTAGATGGTGACTAATTAAAAATAAGACCACATTGATAGAATGCGTAAATAATAAGGGTTAAATTTAATGAATTAGGACTAAATTGATTGAATCTATAAATATTAATTGAATTAAGACTAAATTGATTGAATACATAAATATGGAGGACTAAATGTTCTTAACTACGACATCACCCTTTAACGATAGTTAACAATTTAGTGACCATTTTGTAACAAAAAACTAAAGTTTAATGACTATTTTGTAACATTTGAAAGTTGGATGACCCAAATAAAAATTTTGGGATAATTTAATGACGATTTGTGAATTTTCCCCTAATTTATCTATAATATTTTAAAACTATTCCATCTATTTGAACATAAAATGCTTATTTGACATTATATAAAATAAAAAAAGTGACAATATATTAAATAGAAAACAGAATTTGATTCGATTTTGACAAGTACAATTTAAACATGTGAACTACAAATTGTCTAAGTATTTTAGGTTTCATGACGCATATCATTTTGGGTTTGGGTTATTCTAAGAACGGTTCATTTATGGCTCAAGCCATTTTGAGTTTGAACCATTTTCAAGTTTATGTTGGACAAATTCCAATTCTATGACTTGGTATAACCAAATAAGATTTTATTAAAGTTAAACTCGGATTAAAGATCCACCAATTGACATTGTAGTTAAGGATGTTTATATTGTCCCTATCTTGTATGGGTTCGGATTTCGGCATAAGAATGTAATATCTTTCTATTTAATCAAAGAAAAAGTTAAACTCGGATTACTAAGTATAATTTCTAGGGTTAGATAAGAATTAGCAGATGTAATTAAGTCTTATAAATTGTTTACATTTCAGGATAAATTGTTTGGTGCGTGGCTAAGAATCCTAAAAAAAAGAAATTCCACCTTAGAAAAGAGAATTCTACTTCACAAGCTCAGACATGAGATCAAAATACATGAAATTATAGGCCCACAGTTGCATCTACTCAATGAATGGGTGAAGCTGGAAGGCAGAAACTTGGAAGCAGTTAGCAGAGTGATTCGGAAACTCTCAGCGGTACTAGTTAGAGTTCCCCTAATCCAAGAAGCCAAGGTATCGAGACACACATATCTTATTAATTCGAATATAAATATTTGATGTACTAACGGTATATAATTCTATTACAGGCAGACATGGAATCTATGCACGAAACCATGAGTGCAGCCATTGGAGTCATGGATGGCATAGAAGCCAACATTATAAACATTTTCTCACAGGTTCGTTTTTTTAATATATTGATGTGATTACATGATAATATTTGTCTATTTTTTTTATAAATTTCTTTACAAAGCACATACATTGTACACACAAATGCTTGAATCTGGATCTCATAAGACGAATATCATTCTTTTTTTTAACTTGATCAACTCGTTGGATTCTGTTTTATAACACATACTAGTTAGAGTCTATAATTACAATTAGTTTGTGTTGTAATGTGAATGTGGACAGCCGGTGGAGAAAATTCTTTATTTGGTTACCGAGCTTATAAGCATGGTGGAACAGGAGAAACAGTGTTTGGAAGATATGCAAAATGCAATCATGTTGGTCCCTCCACAAGTATTGGTGCGCCCATTAATTCTTTGCACAAATCTGGTCACATTATAATTAAATTTGGGGTTTTTGATTTGTGTATTTACAAATGTTTCCTAAACAGGTGTCTGAACAGAGTCTACATGTACATCTCATCCAAGCAGCCAAGGAGTCAAGGAGTGGACCGACTAATTAATTGCTATACAAATAACGAGATTGCTGGTGGTAGATTCAATGAATTAATTCGTTGAAATTAGATTTAATGGTTTATATATGATTTGTATTTGTAATGTTTAAAGATCAGATGTTGGTGTTGGGTTTCCTAAGTAAGGTCATAGGTTCAAATCATGTCTCGTGAATGGAGAAAATTGGTTTTAAAGGGTGTCTTTATATTAGACTTCTGCAAAATCTGATTCGAACTAGTCTGTTAATGAGTCGAATACCGATGGTTAACAAAAAAAAAATACCCATGAATTTTTAAAACGTTAAATGAATCACAAAATTAACATTCCATTGTAGCCTTTTGTGCTGTAGAATCTTGTGTGCCATCAACCACTTTGGTTCCATTAGCCACAACACTCTCCTGCGGTAGTTTCCGCTTGGGCTTGGCTTCTTGCAGCATCAACACGACATCCCTCATCGACGGCCGGTCCGCGGGGTTCCGGCTGGTACATAACAATGCAATTCTAAGCATTTGCATCATCTCTTCCCTGACCGTTGCACATGTTGCCCCGGCGTTTTTATCCAAAATGTCGACGACTCCGTCTTTGTTCTTGAGTTTATACCTTGCCCAATCCACGATGCTGTTTCCGTCGCCAAATTCCGATTCCACGGATCTTTTTCCACTCAAAATCTCCATTAACACCACCCCGAAACTATAGATATCACTCTTTTCATCGACTTGCAGGGTGTATGCATATTCTACAAAAGCCAATCATATAGTGTTTGTCATTACTGCAACAAACAAATGATTCGTCCCGATCTGTCTCTAACCCGATTTTTTATAAAAGTATAAATGAACTAATAATTGAATGGAAAACGCACCTGGAGCAATGTAGCCATAGGATCCGGCAATGACCGACATGGACTCATCGCCTTGAATCAACTTCGCCACCCCGAAATCCGCCACTCTGGCCTCCATCTCACCGTCTAATAAAATATTACTCGGTTTAAGATCACGGTGGACGATGATCGGATCGCAGTCATGATGGAGATAACAAATGCCTTGAGCCACCCCGAGAGCAATTTTGTACCTCGTCACCCAATCACCTACCAAATTTCCCCCCTTGTTAATGTTGCCATGCAACCATTCATCAAGGTTCCCATTTGGCAAGAATTCATAGAGGAGCATGGTGCACTCTCTGTTTCTGCAACACCCGAGCAATCTCACTATGTTACGATGCCTGACGTTCCCCAACACCTCCACCTCCGCCAACACCCCTTTCCGCCGTCTCGCGGTGTCTTTTTGCTTACCCCACAGCTTCTTCACAGCTATGATCTCGCCGCATGGCATCTCGGCTTTGTATACCGTTCCCGTCGACCCCATCCCTATGATCTCATCCGTCATTGACAGGCACTCCAGCACATCATCGGCCGTGAAATTCAACCGCCGGAAGGCGGTCAATTTCCACGGTCCGATCTCATGGTCATCGCCGAATCTACGGCTGTAATGGAAACAGCGGGTCACTGCCACGAGAACAAATAAACTAATGCCCAAACCAGCTGCCACTATCCAAACTATAGCTCCAGCCGTTTTCTTAGGCTGCTGCTGCTGCTTGTTATTGCCAGCTTCCACTTCACCTGTATACATTGCCTCGGCGGGGCACGGTTTCGCTACAATCATGCCGCAAAGTCCATCATTGCCGGAAAACGACGAAGGGTGTAAATTAGGAAATGTTGGACCGGACGTTGGGATTGGACCGTATAACAAATTGTACGAAACATTGAAAATTTCCAAAGTGCTACAATTTTCAAAGCTTGAGGGGATGGTTCCGGTGAGTGAATTGCAGGAAAGATCAACCGCATTTATGGAAGGAAGCGACGACAATTCCGACGGAATCATCCCCGTAAGCAAATTGCGGCTTAAATTCAAAGACAAAAGCTTTTGACAATGATCAATGTCCGAAGGGATGCTTCCCTTTAGAAAATTACCTTGGAGTTCGATCTTGTACACGTTATTACATCCAACAAAATCTGGGATTTTACCTATGAGCTTTGATGAGCTGGCTGAGAAAATTTGCAAGCTCGGTGCACTCCATACGTCGCTCGGCAATCCATCGTCGAAAGAGTTCTCCGAGATGTTAAGGTACTGCAACAATGGTGCATGGCCAAGATCCAGAGGAATCTCCCCTGTAAATTTGTTCATACTAACATCCACAAACGTTAAATTTTTCAAGAGTCCAAAACCGTGTGGGATGGTACCATTGAGAAGATTGTTTTGGATTCGGAATCTCGAAAGCGATGTGCACCTCACAAGGCTTCCCGGAAGCTCATGCGTGAACATGTTGTTAAAAAGGATAAGTTTGAAAAGCTTGTTTCCATGGCAGAGATTCGGAGGGATTGGACCGGTTAGAGAGTTCGATGACACATCGAGAGAGAGCAACTTCCCATTTGAACCAAGTTTCTGTGGGAGAATGCCGCTGAAATTGTTATCCCATAGAAGTAAAGTGTCGAGATTCGGTAACTCACCGATGCCTTGTGGGATTGTACCGGAAAGATTGTTGCCAATCAAGCTTAACCATGTTAACTCGGTCAAAGAAGCCAACTCTGCTGGGATTGTGCCACTGAGTTGGTTGCCAGATAAATCAAGAACCTTCAAAGCTTTCAACTTTGTGTAACTCACTGGGATTTCACCTATAAAGTCGTTTTTAAACAAATACAAAGCTTCCAGCTTGGTTAAATTGCCAAGTTCTTGAGGAAGATGACCCGAAAGAGAACAATTCGAGATGTCCAAGAACTTGAGATTCGACAAGAGTGTGAATTCCACGGGTACTGCTCCAGTGAAAGAATTGTAGCCAATCTCTATATGCTCAAGCTGGTTCAAGAATCCCAACTGAGATGGTAAGGTGCCTTCCAATGCATTCCCTGCCAAATTGAGCAACTTCAATCTCGTAAAGCTTCCATAGCCAACCGGTACCACACCTTCGAAGTAGCTACCACCAAGATTGAGCTGCTCCAAGAACTGTGAGCGTACGAAGCCTAGCGGCAATGGTCCGGTGAAATCGTTGCTGTATGCATTAAAGATTTTGAGGAACTTAAGCTTGGAAACACCGGGTGGGAATGTGGCATTGAAGGAGTTGTGGCTTATGTCAAGGGTGGTAAGTCGAGTGAGGCGAAAAAGGGCTGGCTGCAGAGGTCCATCGAAGTGGTTTCGGCTCAAATTCAAGTGGACCAAGCTAGTCAAGAATCCAATCTCCGGTGGGATAATTCCGGAGAGATTTCGAGAAGAGAGATCAAGAGATATGAGTTGAGATGTTGCTTGATTGCATATGATTCCTGACCACGAACACCAAGCCAGCTCATCGGAATTAGGATCGGAGAACGCGGGAGAAGGGTCCCAATCATTGAGAGTGGAGAGAGGGTCATTGAAGGAGGATTTTAAGGAGAGAAGGGAAAGCAAAGGGAGAGGAGCTGGTGCAGTTGCAGAGGAGACTAACAGAGATGGATTTATTAGTAGATAGAAGAAGAATGTGAGGAAATGAAGTATCATGGTGCTGTGTTTATGGTAAATGGATGATGGAAAACAGAAGCTTATTGATGTTTAGTTTATAGAGGAGAAATTCAAGGCAAGTGTTCATGGAGACAGATGCAGAGATCCTTTTTGAGTGCGTTTCGTCATTCTAGTAAGTTTGAATATCTATCTGATTATCGAGTGTTGTATATATATACCAAGGATTTAAATCTCGGTCGCGTCGCGGTTATCGCGTTTTCGGATATAACAGAGGTTATTGCGGCTACTGCGGGTGTCGCGGTCGTAAATTTTTTAAAATTTTGCACAATTTATTGTAAAATATACTAATTATAATTATAAATATAAAAAGTCAATTTCAATGATTTTTAAAGTATTTTTTTAACGCTTATGAACTTTTATTAATATGAATTTAAAAGTGAAAGTGATTTTGTTTAAAGAATTCTATATTGTATTATGATTTTGTTTAGTTTAGTTTAGATAATAAAATCATATGAATATTCTAAATAAACAATGTGCACTATTAAAAGGACTAAACATGTGAATAAACCTAAACAAAAAATAAAAAAATATTAATATAAAAAATAATTAATAATATTAATAAATAATAAAAATTAAATAAACATATTATAAAAACTAATAATAAACAATAAACATATTATAAAAAATTAAATATTTATAATATTATTAATAAACAATTATACCACATTAAATATAAGTCTTTATTCTCATTTATTTGATTTTCTTTTCCAATACTTATATTCAATATATACTCTAAGTCTCTAATTTTATTATTAAGTAAAAGGAAAATAAAATTAATATAATGTTTTAGGACTAGATTTAATAAAAAATAAATCTTTAAGGACATAATTAAGATAAAATAGAAATTTAAAGGCTTAATCAAAAAGTTTTAAAGTTTAAGAGATCAATTTGAATGCGGGTTAAAGTACTAAGGCCAAATTAAAAACTTTAAAAAGTTCAATGTCACCCTATGTAATTTACTCATTTTTTTTTCAGAATTGTAAACCCTCGCTCTTCTTCTTCCTCCTCCTCTTGGCAACTCTACTATTTTCCAGAACTCGGCAAAAACAGGCCGATATTACCGCTACAGACGCTATCGCAGAATATAGTGTCCGCGACAAGACGCTATCGAAGTGAATCTGTAGCCCACCGTAAAATTCTCCAAAAATAATTTCGAAAGGTGGCGCGACCGCTATTTTGCGGCCGCAATCGCATTAGCGGTCCGCGATTTGAATCCCTGATATATAGTACTACAACTAGTCTACTACACTGAAGCTACCGTTAAAAAGCACATATACATATGGAAAGCCTACCTACAAAGAAAGGGTAAATTATCTTTTTCATCACTAAACTTTTGTTTCTCTTATTTTGATCATTAGAGTTAAAAAAATTTAATTTAATCAATCAAATTTCAAAATATCTCTTATTTTAATCACTCGACCATTAAATAAAATAAAATTATAATATGGAAAAGAACATTAAAATGATGTCATTTTGAAAAAAAAAAATTGTACCCCGATAAAGTAGCTATCAAATCTACTTGGCCCATCAAGCCAGCTATATCAATTGACATTTAAAGTTAATTTGTGGTATTCATCATATCTTATAAAAGATAGACTTGACACGTCTAACAGACAGAGAGAAAATCACATTTACATTTAGAGGGATTGTTACCCCAACCCAAAAAAATTACCTTTAAATTATATAATAAATTTAAAATTTAATACGATAATTGTAAGTTGTCCTCATACTTCAAAAAAAATCATACTGTGCTCCATACATTGTTCTCTCAATGACTGAACCTGAAAGATGACATTATTAGGAGTGAGAGTCAAGAATCTCAAACATAAACTGTAAAATGGGCATATATTATATCAAAAAAATATAGGATTACACTTATTTTATAAAATCAATTTTTTATTCCTATTCTTTTTGTTTTATAATTTTTATTCATATGCGATAGGTTTTTTATGGATAATCATCTGATACACCGTTAAGAATTTTTTTTCCACAAGCGAACTTCTAAAATTGTAATTTGTCCCTTTTAGGGGTCCTAAACCATAAGCCTTAAATTCTAAATTTTAAACATAAAATTTATTCTTAAACTTTAAAACCTAACCACAATAACTAAAATCGTAATCTTAAACCATAAACTCTAACCACCTTAAACAAGTTTTTCACCTTTAGTACATAATTTTTTTTATCACATGTTATATGTCTTTTCTTATTCAAAAGCCAAAAAGAATGCTGCAAAGAAAATTAACTCCGGATTCTTTTTTAAATATACTGGTATGATTATATGGTAGTACTCGTTCATACATTCTCCTAGTTCTTTGACGACGTACGCACACCTTGCACACACATACATTCGAATACAGATTTTTTAAGATGAACATCATCTTTTTTTCCTTTAGAGTCACTCGTTAGATTTTAAATTCTTGTTTTATTTCTCGATGAAGAAGGTTTCGATATATATGGATATTAATTATAAATATATAAAGAATATATTTAACATCACTCTTTTTCTATTTTTGACTTTAATCATAAAGTATGGAAAATCACATTAACCTACGTTTCCCTTTCTTTCTCTCCATAAACAAAAGATGGAGAAGTAGAAGCAGACCAGAACACTCAACAGTAGCAATCACTACTGCCTTGTGTCTGCCCTAAGACTTTCCCACTTTGGGTGAGAAAAACTTAGTGCTGATGTCCCATTTTCATCTAAAGTTTTGACAACGAAATTGCATTCTCTCATTATCCAAGTCATGCAATTCCATACTTTGTGTGATTCCATGAACCGCCACATACTCCCGAATAATGCACCAGATGAACTTGTTTTATTATCTTCGTTTTTGGTTTTAACCACAGGTTTCCGATCTATTGACCGACTAATTCAGATCTAGTTTTACAGAGGTTCATTATGAGAACGATCCTCCGAACCTAGTTTTCTCCATTCAAAACACCAAGATTCGAACTTCTAACCTTGCTTAAAGGACCTAGCACATCATCCCGCTAGACCAATTAGTTGTTGGTTATTATCTTCCTTTTACACCGAAAACGATATGTAATAGTCCAACGTAATGCAATTATTCGAGCTTTTCATCAGCCTTATCTTTCCTTTTTCTGCCTTCTCTTCATGCCTTTCAACATTGGCTTGCATTTCAGCAAAGTTGTGCTGATTCCTCAATTGAACATTGAAGTGTTCCATCGGTTGCTTATTTAGATAAGAACGCAGCATTGTCAAATCTTGCAAAGTTTTGCATGAGATTGGTTTTCCCTTCCATATCTACAAGATTGTCATTAGGCTTTCTTTAAAAAGAAAAGGGTTTGATTTTGATATGCAATTCATTTTTTTTATAAGACTAGGCCATGTAAAAACAACAATCAATAATGGAGATTCATTTCCCATAAAAGTGTAATTAAACACTTTGCTCATACCAATAATTAGACGGGTCGGGTCAAGTTTGGATTCATGTCATTTACTCATTTAGGTTTTAAGGTTTATAGGTTTTTCAAGTTTGGACATTTTTTTGAATCATTTCAAGTTGAAGTCACTTCAGATTTGGGTCATTTTGAGTTTTACTCTTTAATTTGAGTTCAGATCAATTTGGGTATGGGTTGAACGAGTTCATGTTATTGACTTCTTAAGATTAAATTCGATTGAATCGCGTATAATTTCAAACTGGTCGTATCAAATTTTCGAGCTCATATTAGAAGTGACAAGTCCGACTTTCCTTAATATAATTAGGCATGATGACCTTCTTGGCCTTTCAACTTTACTAGTTTAACCATTTTAGCCCTTAAACTTTTGTTGTGTTTCTTTTGATCTTTGAACTTAATTTTTGTCAAATTGACCCAAATAAGATGGAACATTTTTCTTTATTGAAATGTAGATGTCAACTGTTTTTAATTTGGGAGAAAATAGTAAGGACAAAAAATAAGTAATTTGACCTTACTGAAATGTTGATACCAACTATCTTTTATTTTTAATATATATTTTTAATTTTTTGATAAAAATTAGTGAAAACGATAAAATAATTTATGACAACATTTTAATAAGGACAAAACAACATTATTGTTTAATCACATTTGGGTCAAAATTGACAATAAAAAATTAAATATTTAAGGGTAAAAAGGAGTACACCAAAATTTTAATGACTAAGCCTTTGTTTGGTAAATAATTTTTTAAGTTAAAATTAAAGGTTTTGCCAGTTAATCCGCTAATTTGGATATTTGGTGAATAGAAAATTGTAATAGTATATTGTGGTAAAACCTCTAATTTTAAAAAAGCTGCTAACAGGAGCTTTTTGAAATTAGAAGTTTTGACATAAAAGTCGTAAAGACTCTTTTACCCTTAACAATAACCAAAAATCTCTTAATAACTTAAATTTAACCTTTTTCTATTTTAATATCATTTAAATTTAACAATTAATTAAATTTTATTAAAAATAATTATATAAATAATAAACTAATATATAAATCCTTCAAATATACTTAGTAATACTATATTAAAAAATTAATTTTATAATCTAATTAATATTAATAGATACACAATATTGATAACTAATAAACGATTCAAACAAGTATTTAATACAATCATCTCCTTATATGTCGTTTTGCTTGTTTAAATAATCAAACAGCTATCAGCTATCAGTCAATTTTACCAAACACTTTTATACAATCAGCTACTACAATCCACCAATTAAATTAACTAATGCAGTCAGCTATCAGTTAATGTATTTTACGATCAATTATCAGCTATCTGCTAATTACCAAACATACCATAATATATAGGATGATGTAGTAGGTAATGAACATTGTTTTCACATAAGAGTGAGTTGAAAAGTGGGGCATGGAGCGAGTGAAGTGATGAAGATATCTTTTTGTTGGATTAAGGACTCTTATTCCAATTCAACTAATGCAATCAGCTATCAGTTAATGCAATCAGCTAATATAATCAGCCAATCAAATCAACTAATACAATCAGCTATCAGTTAATGTAATCTACGATCAATTATCAACTATCTACTAATTATTAAATTTGCCAAAATACATAGGATGATGGAGTAGGTAATGAACATTGTTTTCACATAAAAGTGAGATGAAAAGTGATGAAGGTAGCTTTTTGTTGGATTAGGGACTCTTATTCCAATTCTATCTATACATGCATTACATCAAACATTTGGTACCAATGAAAGTACTAATCCATCAATCTTCCAAACAAAACAAAACGTGCAATTATTCAATCATGTTCCGGCCCACTTTCTAATTACATGCCGCGTGTCACTCTTTTTTCGAAAAAAAACATTTGTGGCTATTAAATTTATTTTTTTTTATTTTAATAATCAACTGGTTGGAAATTCTCAAACATTTGAATGGTTGGATGCTCGTAATATCATCTTATGATCAAGGTTGGTAGGGGACTTGGTCCCTTGGTTTTGTAAAACTATTCTTTTACTCCCAAAAGTTGTAGAAATCTTAGTCCTTAACGTGGTAAAATTTCTCTCTGACTCTACTAATTTAGTAAAAGTGCTTTTTTGTCCAAATTTTGTAATTTTAGTTAATAAAATGAAAAAATATATCGTCTACTCTCGTAAAAAAACAATTTAATTTCGATCCCAATAAAAAATTTCTAACTCCACCCTACTTGTGATTCACCAATCAATATATAGATAAATAAATCCCTTTTTATTTTAAGAGTTCTTTGGGTAAATTACACAAATGGTCATTAAACTAAGCAAAATTAATTTGTTTGGTCACTAAAGTTTCGAAAGTTATAGAATGGTCATTAAACTTATCGAATGGTTACAAAAGTGCCACTACACGTTATAAAATAATGATAAATTTTGATAAGTTTAAATACATTTTGTAACAGTTTGATAAATTTAATGACTTTTTTAATTTCTAAAATTTCAGTGGTCACAAACATCATTTTTCTTAATTTATTGATCATTCGTGTATTTTAATTTTTTTGTCATTGGGTTTATAGTGGATGATGGCCGTAATTGCTTTGAAGTCAAGCATGAAGGCCATAATAATTAGTAAAATAAGTCAAGTGGATTGACTATTAATTGTTACTCCGTTTTAAAACCTAGCAGCACTCTCTCAAATCTCTATTGCCTGCAACTTTGTTTTTCTTCTTTTGGTTGGTGGTCGGCAACCGATCTTAATATTAGTTGTCGACCACCGGGTCTATTATTTTTCTTGTTTTTATATTTAATATGAATCTCTGTTTTGTGGCATACGTTTCCTCTGTCCTTGTGACACGTTTTTCTTTGATTGTTTGTGGTCCCTTTCATCTGTCCTTGTGGCATGATTTCAGCATAACTTAGCGGTCGGTTGGTGCTCGTACAGAGATCTTCATGGCGCTAATCTCTGATTATGGTTATGTCGATGGTCTTAGAAAGATGGATCCTCACTCGATTGATGGTTGGTTGCCGATGTAATCAGACCTGGGTAGCGGAGTAATCTGCCTGATAGCTTGGTTTGCTCACCACTCTTTTTTCACCCCGTAAAGCATCTCGTTTGGATAGAGACAAGGAGATTCATGAAGATTTCTGAATTTTGGCATGCTAATCTTGATGGAAGTGTCTGCTTTTCTTTGCACCATTGCAAGAGACTTTTAGTGGATTTGTCCCTTTTTTTCTTTTTGATGAATTGTATTATATTATCTTTCATGGTGATTAATAAAATTCAGATGCCATTGTTAAAAAAATTGTTTAGAATATCATACTCAAGAGAGAGCTTTATTATACCAAGGAAAACTTAATGAAGTTGAAAGTGTAGATGAGACCAATTATATACATTTAAAGTAATCAAAGTAAACACTTATTTCGATTTCATATATAGGCCTACCTTTGTCCTTTATAGGAATACTCATTTGGTAGCTTGAGTTAAGATAAAGAAAAGTTTTAATAATGGTGAGATTGCTTTGCATAAATTTGGCTCCTTAAAATATGCCAAAATTAACATTGATTTTTATCAACATCTAAACTTTGTATCATACTTGTAATGATTTAAAATTTTTCAAGTTTTGGGTGTATTCTACTCTTTAAAAAGAATTCGAATAATCCTTTGATATTTTTTATGATTGGGGTAAGGGTTGTTCAATGATCGAATTCGAAACCGATGTCAATTGAAGATTTGGAATTAAGTTCTTAGCCACTCCATTTATAGTTTTAATCATTGTATTGAAAGACCATTTAAAAAATTGAACAATTTTGATTATTATATTGAGTTAATTGCATCATATGTTCTCGAACTATAATTTTTATTTTAAAATAGTCTCTAAACTTTAAATGTTCTAATTTCATCCCCGAACTATACTCCCATTCTAAATGACCCCTAAACTTTTAAGTGATCTAGTTTCATCTCCAAACTATGACCCTCATTCTAAATTGATCCTTAAACTTTTGAACGATCCAATTTCATCATCAAACTATCGTTTATGCCACATCATATTATTACATAATACACACCAATGTTTACATGACAATTAACAATTTTCATAACAAATTTATTAACATGGAATATGATTAGCATATACTGATAATTTGAGGATGAATTTAGAATGTTCAAAAGTTTGGGGATCAATTTAGAACGAGAATTATAGTTCGGTTCAAAAGTTTGGGGGATAATTCAGAATGGTTGTCATAATTTGAGGATTTATAATTTGTGCTCTCCTCTCACAACCTCCATCCCTAAAGTTATAGTTGTGAAGCAAACTAATGAAGGGCTTAAGGCAATTAGGACAAAGACTAAGAAGAGAGATCAAAAATGCTGTAATGAAAAGACAAAGAAAGGGGAGAGTAGGGTTCCACAAGAGAATGATGAAAGAATTTGAACTTACCCTCCAGAAAATAACATCATTTGGGTGACTAAATTAAAAGTAATTAAGGACCCACTAATTCTCTTTTTTTTTTGGAATAAAATAACAGTAGCTTCACCACTCTATTGTATTTGATTTCACATTGTAGTTCCCTTACCAAGGAGAAATTATATCATGGGTCTGACTTATCACATCAGTCATAGTCCCATCTAATAAAATTATTGAATTCATTATTATTTTTCATGTCATCAACTCAACAATATAATAACTTTTAAAAAAACTATTGTTTAATTGACATGTAAAAGAACCAGTGAAGTTTCACCGGTTGAAAAAAATAATATGAGGAAAAAATGATGAAATGATTAGTTATCATTGGATGGGACCACAGTTGATGTGGTAAGTCATGCCTATAATATAGTTTTTCCTTGCTAGAATACATACATATGTACGTCCTTTATCCCAATATTATACCAATGATAAACTTCTCATATCCCCAACCCCAAGTGGAGAACAAAATTATGAGATTTTAAAAGTTGAGTGGAATTAGCATGCCGGATTCTGAAAGAAAATATACAATATAATTAATTATTTGATACATAAATTGTGTAAAATAAGTTTCGAGTAGCAATTGGGCCACATGTTTGAAGTTTACGTTAAGAACACACAAGATTAACCAAGTTTTAGGGGGACGGAATTGATTAAAAAGTTGATGAAGAAGATAATTGAGATCCCCATATATATTTTTCAATAATCACACATTTGAAAGCTTGAATGATAATGGTGGGATGTGTTTGAGAGCAAAGAGGAGAGGCCTAGGGGTCCCATATACACCATGATTACATGCCATGTTCTCTCCCATTTGGTTTTTGTTTGAAATAAAAGAAGAATTAAAAGATGCTTTAATATGAAGATAATGTGCACCCCCACTTATTTTGAGAACAACAACCACCTTGTGATTTAGACCTTCCCAAGGAATAACAAAAAAGTTGTATTGCTAAGAGATATTGGAATTTTGGGAAACTTAACCCACCCATTATAATTTTTTAATATATCTTTTACTATTCATATTCGAAATTAATTATTATATTACTTTTATTTTTTTAAAAATAAAGTCATGTTTTGAGTAGATGTGAGCATTCGATCGAATCGAGTCAAAAAATTTCGTGTTAGTCGAGTTGATGAGTCCTATTTTATAACTCAAAATTTATTTGAACATTTTTTAGTCGAGTCAAGTTGTTCAAATTTAATTTTAAACATTTATAATATTATGGTACTAATTAATTTCAATTTAAACGATTTTTTATAACCATATACAATATATATATATATATATTTCTTCATATTTTTTATATGTTGTATATATATATCAAACATAATTTTTTTTATATTTGATATGAAATTACAAGTTGAATCAAAACATGTTAAATTTTTCAAGTCGAATAATTTAATTTTTCGAGTTGAGTCAAATTTTACTTGCCCTAATTTTGGAAAGATGGAAACGGTAAGAGTAGTCCATAATTTAAGGTTGTGTTTAGGGAATTAGAACTTTAGGGAGAGTTAAAAATGCTGGTCCCTTTGTAAACTCATTTTTTTACTAAATTGAGAATTGGTGTTCACTTTTTCCCTTTTCTCAATAATTAAAAATAGTAAAAATAGAAAGTTTTAGAACAAATTAGAATGAAATTCAAATGTTAATTTTTCTTTCTCCCCCATCAAGGAATATTATTAATGCAAAAGCTTTATAGTCAGTCAAATTGGGTGTTCGAGGAAAAAAATTATTAAGCAAGGACTAAAAGAGATTAATCGTAGAGATCCACTAATTATTTTAGTAGTTAAAAATATTTATATTGCCTATATTTTATATATGTTCGAATCTCAATGTAAAAATATAATAATTCTCTATTTAATAAAAAAATTAATTGGAGAGGATTTTGCATTTTTTAGACAGTTGACTAGTTGAGCCGTTAGGGTCCATTTGAATAAAAGAAGAATAAATATATCATTTTCTCTTTATTTCTTCTGTTCTTCCTAAAATCATAACCCTAAATATTATGTCTCTCACACATCTAATATGTTTTGAATCAATTGGTCATGATATATCGCTTGTTTCGGTTTTCGATTCAATGACTCGAGCATTCTCTAACAAACGAGTAAATATTTGTCTAGATGAGACTAGAGTTGTAAATGAGCAAAGCGTTCGTCGAACCGTTAGTATAACGTTCGTTTATGTTTGTTTAATAAGCGAACACGAACTGAGGTGTGTCCAGTTCGTTTATGTTCACGAACAAGCTTGTTTATATGCTCGTTTATAGGATGAAATTGCTTGTAGGTGTATCTAAACGCTACTTTTTGTTGTTGCTAAGGAAATTATATAAGTTCATGTTGAAATGTAAGCCTTATTTTGTTGCTTTTGTTTTATTTATTGTTAATTTAGTTCATATTTCTGAACATATAAACAACACGTTCGCGAACGAATAAACGAACACGTTTGCGAACACTTAAATGAACACGTTCGTGAACACTAAACAAACGAACACGGACACAATATTAAAAATTTAAATAAACACGAATCGAACATAAACATTTTTAAGAATAAACAAACGAACACGAACATAATTTTGTTTCAAACTCGGTGCATTACACCCCTAGATGAGACGAACTATTTATTGTGAAAGCAATACGTAATACACATGATTTGGAACATTTTCAGTCATTGATTTGGTGTATGTTCATTTCATCAAGCAAGACATTACACTCAGGATAATCATAGTTTGCGGACACTTGGTGCATTTAACTCTTTTATTTTTGTGTAAAGTTTTTAAATCTTAAATTATTGGTTGGATACTTAGCACATGTCTACAACAATCACTCAATTTTTATATTAATAAATGTCGAAATTTATGTGTTTTATTATACACATGCAGAATTTTATTTTTGAGTAAAATTTAGACCAAGTAATTAAAAAAGTCTAATAAAATACTGAAAAAAATCAGTTGATTGCTTATAAAAATGTGCATTCGTTGAATCCTTCTATTAATGAAAGAAATCAACTTTTATTAAAAAAAAATTGCACTGACTATACCAACAAGTGTTGGGTACAATGTCAAGGCGCATTGCTCTTTTAAGGAGAAAATTTCGGCTCGAATCTTAGAAAAAATATTGTCGAAAAAGAAAACCATAAATCCTGAACATATATAGATAATAGAAAACGACCAATTGATTTTTCATTTTGTTCATGAGGACTAAATAGATCTTTAATTTTTTTTTTTCATTTCTTTACCCTTATGAAAGGTTAATATGCTCCTTTTGTTACCCTTAGTTAACAGTCAAATAGATCAATTTAATAGAAGGGTTTAATAAACTTTTTTCCAAATAATAAAACATGTCAGATTTTTGTTCTTTTTAAATTTTTACAATTACTACACCCTAAAGAATACTATTAATGTCGGGAGTGACAACTGCCTTCTGACCAAGCTCGCCGATGATACAACATTGTTTGTCTGTGGTATTGATGGCAGCAACATTTTGGTCGAACACTCCCCTCGTACCAGGCCATACCTGCATTTAATTTCATTACCTATGAGCTTCCAACAACATGCAATTATTACATTCAACTACGAAGCTACATCCATACACCAAACTTTCGGTGTCGACTTTCCAGGTCGGGTCATTTCGTGTTTTGTCGATGGATATGATATCCCGAATTTTTTTAGGTTACGTGTTCTGACCATATCGAATTCGTATATCCAACAATAAGTGCATGTATTATGTATAGGTATGCTTCTGCAAGTAACAAGCAAGGTGGGAAGTATGGCTTACATCGAATAGTGTTTCTCCCAGCTTCAACTTGACTGCTCCACTCTTATAAACCTGCATTTTCCCCACATGTCCCACCGGCAACTCTTCCAGCTGCCGGCCTTTCTTCAATGCTCCATCCCTTTCCGATAACACCGAGGTCTCCGCTTTCTCTTTTCCCTTCCTGCTGGCCAATTGCTTAGGTGTAGGAAGATTTATGGGAAGCTGAAAGAAAAACATTTTTTCTTTCTCAGCTTCCTCCTGTCACAAAATGATGGTTATTTTAGATATCTGTCTCATAAATGTACAAGTTTTAGGAGAACATATTAATATAATCACAAACCAGTAGACCAAGATCTTTAGCAGAATTAATAGTTCCCTCATCATATTCCATATTAGCGGCCTCTCCAAACTCTGCCTCATCAAGAAGTTCTACAAATCATAACAAGAAAACATGTTCGAATCAGCTCAAAAGACGAAAAGGGTATGCTAAATTTTCATCTCGAACTTACCAGGGTCACCCGAATAAGGTCTCCTCAGAGGAAGGGTAATAGGATAGTAAGTACCGTAGTCCTGCAATGCCAAGGAACCGAACGGTGTCAGTCCGTCGGAGACAAACGCAACCACGAATTTGGTCTCATTCACAGACACATGAAGAAGGAGCAGAATCTTACTTACCCATGGTTCTCTGTACTCTCCCTTGAGTTTTGGGGCTGGTGCTTTAGTAGTAGCATCTGAAGAACATATATCAGTCCAATCTTGTTTGGAACTCGAAGGTAAAGAACTCCTCTGGCTCGATTCGGTTCTTTTATCGGAAGTCTCGTCCCTTTGCGTGCCGAATGTCCTCAGTAAAGAGGATGATGGGGCTCCAGGACCAAATGCAACTTGCACCGAAGCTGCAGGTTATCATCAATCTTTACAAACAAACCACATCAAACATGAAAGAAGTAAAAGAAAAGCAAAGAGGGATTACATCTCTTCTCAACTTTAGGCAATTGCCGTGTTAAATTCTCCTGCAAAATGTGAGGGAATCAATGGTTCAATCTCTTTGACAATGCAGACACAACTCTGACTTTATAAAATGACCAACAAATGCCAGCAATCTCTTTGAATTAAACAAGAAAAATGTAATTAATGTATTATTATTTCTTTGAATTTAGTAAAATAATATGTTCTAACAATCTTAGGATCTACCAACAAGCAATTAGTCTATAGTAGATAAGGCACTAGATCTTTTAAGCAAATCAAGGGTTCAAATCAAAACGTTGTAAATAGAATAAATTGGGTTGAAATGGTCGTCTCATAATGAACATTTACAGTATCTGACGTAGATTAATCAATATCAGTATTTGAACCAAAAACAATCTCAAGATCTAGTGACAAAATATTTGTTATATGGTATCACCATGTCCGTACCACAGTCCACAATTAATCGATTATCAAAAAAGTAAAATAATTATGTAAATGCAAAAACCTATCCTAAATTGATAATTAAATAAAGAAAACTACTTCATACGGTTGAGACTACATAACTTTATTTATTTCTATGTCATCTGTTTTATTTAGAGTTTAGTATTAGGAAAAAGCTTTGATACACAGGCCGTGTAAACTTTAATTTACACGTGCTTTTTATTTTTAGGGGTTAGAGTTTAAGGTTTAGGGGTTTAATTTGTAGGGTTTAGAATTTAAGGTTAGTGTTTAGAATTTAAGGTTTAGGGTTTAGAGAGTGGAGTTTAGTTTTTTAGGGTTAGAGTTAGAAATATAGGATTTGAGTTTTTACAGTGTAAATACACAGGCTTGTGTAAAATTAATTTTTTACACAGCTTGTAAATTAAAGTTTTACCCTTAGTATTATAGATTGTAAGGGTTAATATAAGGATTCAAGGTTCGAGATTTAAAATTAGGATTAGAATTGAAATAGATAAGATAATATAGTCGTATGTGTATCAAATAATTTTTCAAAAGAAAAATCTTAAAACTCCTAACTACCGTTACTCGAAAATAATACAATTATCTAAACTACTCGGCATTTCGAATTTCTAAAATTGAAGGTAATTGAACACAAGTAAATCGAAATACGTACGTTGAAACGTCCAAGAAGATACTGAGCCTGTGCAGCTTCTGTATCTTCATCAATCGCTTCCCTGCATTTTTGAACGGTAGAATAAAATTCATTCATTTTCTTAAAGAATTAGTGAAATGAAAAGGGAGAAAATACTAGTAGGAGTAATAATACGTTTTGGCGACGGTGAGTTTGGGCTTTCTTGAAGGTTTTGGAGCTTTAGGAGCGAATCGGACCTGCACAAGAACAGCCAATCGCAAAAACATGATTAGATCAAATGGTAAAATCTAGAGATCTCGAAATTCGACGGAATCGAAAATCGTCAGAAAGAAAATTGAAATCAACTGAGAAATATATTTCGATAACTTCTTACCTTTCGCCTACCAGAGGGAGGCATGTCGTCATCCATGGCGGTTTTCAGAGTTCCAGGTAGAAGACGAAACAGAAAAGCAAAAAACAAAATTATGAACAAAAACGTAAAGGGAAAGGCTTCGAACCCTAGACATAGAGCTTTATGAAACATCACGTTTACCAACGGATTATAACATGTATTGTGATTGGTTATGAAACTTATTTTAATTATTGCATTAGTTTAATTCGTGCACTCACTTCTTTACTAAAAAAATATATTTTTAGCATTTTTTTTAATTTTCAATACATCCATCATTAGCATATATAGTCCAAATATTTTTTCCCTATTCAAAAATATATATTTTTTAAAAGACTAGCACCGTAAATTCCTTTCATTTCTTTTCCTTTTTGTTTAGTTAGCAACCGCAACAACTTTAATGTTAATTATTAATCGTCAGTGTTTTATTATTTTTCTTACTTTTTGATATCATATACTTTTTAATAAAATATATGTTCTTGTGGTACAATTTTTCTCTACTTTTGTTAAACTTTTTTTTTTATTTTTGTAGTATATTTCTTCCATCGTTTGACACGATTTTCACATACCTTAATAATCGGTTGCTGCTCATACAAAGATCCTCATGATGACTTATTTTCTGATTTGGGTTGTCGATAGTCATAGAAATTGTGATCTATTTTGGTGGTTAGTTCGATGTAATTAGGTCTGTGTAGCGGAGCAATCTACTGTAGTTCGATTCACTCATCACTATTTTTTCACTTCGTAAAGAGTCTTATTTGGATAGAGACAAAAAAAATCCATGAGATTTTTAAATTTTTTGAAGATATACACCAGTGTTAAGGGAATGGTTGCTTTTCTTTGCACTTTTAAATTTCATGTTTTATTTTTGTATGAATTTTTTGATAGACATAGTCCCATTTTTCTGAGTATATTATATTTGTGATGCATTTCATTAATTTTTTAATAAAATGAAATTGCCATCGTAAAAAAAAAACTATTAATTAATACCTATAAAAACTTAAATAAAAATATTAAAGTACATTTTTCTTTGAAAAGCCTTTTTAACTAATCATGTTTAACATGATTTTTTAGGTATTAAAATGGGTATTTTTTGAATCTATTAAAATGGGTATTTTTATGGAAAAAACTACATTAATATTTTTAATCGAAATTGTTAACCCTATTGATTATTTGAATTAATTAATGACACCATAAAGGTATATCTTTACGAGTAAAATGTTAAGCGAAAAACATAATTATAATTTAAATATAAAATTCAAAAATGATAATTAAATATTATTAAAACTTTGAAATATGACAAAATAACATGAAAAAGAAAGAAAACATGATTGATAAAGGCTAAACTGTTAAGCCTTTGAAGGCAAGGCTTGTACGCTGTCGTATCAGCTATTCAAAGCAAACGCGAAGACAAATTTCATTTCGAGGAGGATTATTATAAGGGTTTAAATTTGATATACAGGCTTTGTAAAATAAATTTTACACAACCTTGTCTATTTCTACTATAAATTAAAACTAAACCTAAACCCTAAAAAACTAAACCCTAAACCCAAAATTCTAAACACTAACCTAAAATTCTAAACCTTACAACCCAAACCCCTAAACTCTAAACCCTAAACTAAACCCCTAAAACTAAAAGATATGTGTAAACTAAAGTTTACTCAGAATATATATTGAAAATTTTCTCTTATTATAATAAAGACTAGAGAAAAAAATGTTGTAACTTACAGTTACTTCCTTCAAAAAAAAAATCACACTAAATTAATTATGATTTAAAATTCATAGTCTAAGGTTTAAAATGTAGGAAATAGAGTTTAGAGTCCCTAAAAGAGACATATAACAGCTTTAGAAGTCCCTGACGATGCATTAAATAATTATCCATTTAATAATATGTTATGATTTTAAATATTTTCCCACAAAATAACTGAAATCCACATTAAGAAAAAGAAAAGTCGACCAAAACACCAATTGACTAATTCTCTATTCCATGGCCTCAACCAAACTTCACTCTGAAGTACAACCACTCATCAATCAAGCACCTCATACATACTCATTTTCTGTAATAACCGCAGAGCAATCATGGGAACTACTTTCTAAATTCAAAACCCAGAAGAAACGACATACAAAACCCGGTGTGCTACACAGATTTCTACGGTTTCTTTTCACCTGCCAAACTCACCTGGGAAAATACATTAGAATCACTCGAAAAGAGGTATATAATTTAGAGGCATCGACTTCATACGAAAGGAATTAATTACCTTCAACTGATGACAGGGAAGCTCGAGGCTAGGCAACTTGGAATGGCAAATCTAATATCCTTACAAATAACCAGGAAACATTAACAAACAAAGCTGTTATACTAATACCACCACCGAAATAAAAATTGTCAGGAACCAGCTGCTGGAAAATGCATGAGAAACGAACCGTAGTCCATAGTAGAAGTAGAACATTAGTTATCAGGCATAAAACATAAGCCAATAAGCATTCATAGAAAGCACGACTTATTCCTACAGTGCAACGCTTATTTAATACTAAAAAAGTTTGAACAGCCTTTTCCAGAATGTCACTTCATCAACTTTAGCCAAGTATCTGCAAATTTCATAACAGTACACGACGGTTAAAGACGTGAGTTCCAAACTTCCAACATATTTATGGCAAGAGGTAAGAAATCAAGTTCACAACAGCTCCAAGAAACATCAATCCTGTAAAATGTTACAATAATAACAAGGGAAAAGGTTAAGAAATGTAAATATTAAATAAAACAGCAAACTTGGCAGATAAAGTTGCTAGATTCACATGAGATACCCGAAAACAGAAAGAGCATTTTGTCATAGGAAAATATACCATGAGATCCAAGCATCTTCTTAATCATTAAAAAAGGGTCGCAAATTTGTAAGCTTATCTCAGACTTTTTTTAAAAGCATAGTGAAACAATAAAAAAATTAACATGTGAAAACCTGATACTTGGCAAGAATTCCAACAATTTTATTTCACTAGAAGAAGACTGTCTTGAACATTTCTTTCCATTTCATATATATAAGTCACGTGAGAAAACCAAGATAAAGAGACAGATGGAAAATGCAAAATTAATGGCGCAAGATAAAAAGTTAAGAAACAATCAGTCAAAAGACTCTTATTAATTAACCCAGATCCTGTGCCGATAGAATCTCATTTTAGATCAGTTTCGTCTTCAATATGCAATATACAAAAAAGGGGTTATTCTCGATTGTAACTTGAACTTCCTAACCTTTTCAAGGCCATGACCTATATTATATATGAGCATTTGTATTCCTTTCACATAAAGGAGAAGATTAGAAAGGGTATTGTGTCTTTTACTTTTTTATTGGTAATCAAAATCTAACAGGCAGTTGGCTTATATGGTCATGACCAGAACCACGTGTAGCACTGCTAAGGATCTTAAGATGGTTATGTGGTGGTTTATCAAAAGTGAAACCAAAAGCTAGAAAAACAGCATATAATTATAGAAGAAGCAAACATGTTTAACTCATTACCTTGGCATATAATTATAAATGTAGTATCTGCATCACTTCATCTCCGCCATGAACTTCTCATACTCAGCATCTGCACCATAGGTTGCTTTATCTGCAGGTGAGACTGTTGGAGGCAAAGGAGGGTTTGGCGCCCAAGGTACATTACCAATGCTCTGGGAATGGTCTGCCAAAGATGTGGGTGCTGGAGGAAGGGGGGGAGGAGGAACTGCGTTGTAATAAGAAGAGTAACCTATAGAAGATGCTGGGTATGCAGCTTGTGAATTAGACCGTATTGCAGTCATTGAGTTCCCATATATATTTGCAGGGGCAGAGGTATTGCTTTCAGATTGCACTCCAGGTGGGAAATTTGGTGGCATTTCACTACAAGTCACAGGCGGAGATGGAACACCTGGGGGAACAATCGGCATATGTGGGGGATATTGCAAGCCATAAGGTGGCATAGGCTGACCTGCAACAGGAGGATACATGGTCGATCCAGGAGGAGGTGGAGGAGGAGGGTAAGGAGCATAAGGAGGAGGAACTGGTGGTCCCCATGGAACTGTATTCCCAGCATAACTAGCAGGAGCAACATTAGTAAGGGGACCTCCAGATGTAAATTGCTGTGATGGATAACCAACTGGCTGACTAGAAACTGGGCCAGGGGCCACTGATGATGTAGGAGGACCAGGAGGCACAGTAGGTTGAGGTGGCTTGCCAGCAACTCTCACAGCAATGGTTCTTCCTTCTAGGCGATAACCATTCATTGCGTTAATAGCATTGTTTGCCATGTCAACATTGGCATACTTCACAAAACCATACCCCTTACTCAGTCCAGAAACCCGGTCCTTAATTACCTTTGCCATCACAATATCGCCATAAGATGAGAACAAACTGATCAAACCATCATCATCAAGGTTGGGAGGTAAGTATCCAATGTACAAATTAGTATCATCAAATTCCTTGGGAGGCTTAACTGCGTTGAACCCTAAGCCAGGGTGTGCACTTCCACTGTTGCTAGCCCAAGGAGGATTGCTTCCAGAAGTAACAGATGCAGAGTTTTCCTTGCTTGCAGAATCAGGAACAGCACCTCCTAACTCGGCCAAGAAATTCTGGTATTCATCATCCATTTTCTTCCCAGTTGTTCCTTTCATTGGACAATCAATTGTTGGATGCCCGCCATCACCGCAAATCTTACATAAAACATCACTCTTAAAAGTAGAAGTGCGCGAAGGACATGCATACTGACGATGACCCGGCTCTCCACACAATCTACAATACTCTTCATCTCTTATAGTTCCATTCAAAGCAGCCAATTCCCTCAATTGTAACCTCTTATGCTCGTTCAACACCTCATCAACAGGATGCAAGAGCTTTTCCAACATTGCTGCAGCAGCTTCAAGTGATTCTTGTGTTTCAGCCTCAACCAAAACATGCAAGTCCTCATTCTCGGAAGGATCAGGCTTCATATCCCTCTTCTGCTGAAACCTACCTTCCTTCACCGAACCTTTACCCCGAATTACAATCTTCGCACCCGTTTCCTTCTCCATCCTCTTTTGGGTATTCCCCCTTGGCCCGATAATCAACCCAATAAAATTGTAACCTGGGTATTCTTTCATCGGTATATAAAGCTTCTTCTGAAGCTTGGGTGGCCTATAGTCTGCTGGCGGCTTGAATGCTGGATTCTTCTTCAGGATCTGAGATATGATTTCTTGTCTCTCTTTGTTCAATTTCTCTCTAGCCCTATATTCCCTGGTATTAATCCTAATTCCCATATTATCATATATAGGTTCTGGAGAAGGTGACCTAGCACCCTCAGGCCTATCATCCAAAGGTAATCCAGACTGCAACATTCTACTAATCTCTAGCAACCTACTGTTCAAAGCCTGAATCTCAGGGTCAAATTGGATACCTCCAGAGAAATCTTTCATGAAATCAGGTAGCTGAATCACCGGCTTAGGCTCGTCATCTGCCCACCGGGACCTCCTCTTCTTGTTCCCACTACCCATCTCACCATTCCCGTTCTGGTTGTCGTTCGAATCCGAAGGAGGGTCCCAACGGCTCCTCCTCCGCCTTCGGCTGGTGGTTTCCTCTTCTCCGCCGGAACAATCCTTGTCGGTGGTGCCGCTCAGCGTGTTAGTTAACCCATTTTCCGATAGCAGTGGCTTACGAATCTCGGGTTTCGATGAAGAACCGTTGTTGTCACGTCCATGGTCGGGAGTGGATCCTAGGGTTTGGGAAGGATCTGAAGATATGGCTTCCGATGGAGGTGGCGGCCGCGGCGGGTAATCGGTAGGTAGGGATTGAGCAGAATATGATTGGGAGTCGTTAAGGTTGGTGTGGACAGAATCCATTGAAAGCAAAGTCGCAAAAGTAGGGTTTGAGTTTGTTCGACAGAGAGCGGCTGAGAACTTTGAGAAGAAAACAGAAATTTGGGCAAAATAAAGGCTAGTATTTACCCTCATTTAAATACTAGATTTTTTATATAACTTTTTAATTAAATTCATATATATTTAAGGAAAAAACATGATGTTAGTTTAGGGTTTAGGGGTTTAGATCGTAGGATTTAAAATTTGAGGTTAGTGTTTAGAATTTAGTGTATATGGTTTAAGGTTTAATTTTTAGGGTTAGAGTTATAAATTTAGGATTTGGGTTTTTATAGTATAAATACACATGCTTGTGTAAAATTAATTTTACACCAGCCTGTGTATCAAAGTTGTACCTATATTTAATTTACTAAACTAATTAATCTAAGACTTAATATAATATAAATTTTTGGCAAATTCTAATTATAATCCTACTCAGAGAAAAATGGTGTTCTTAATAAATATAAAATTTATGACTTAAGGGAATACGAGGAAACAAAGATGAACAACTTAACCAATCAGACAAATGTTCTTGCTCCGTACACGATATAATTGACAAAACATGTTTATTATTTTAAATTACATATATAAAATTATTGTTACGAATTTGACTTGTAAATTGATTTAATATACTCAGTCAACACTAAAATATTATTATAGATTTTTTTTTCTTAAAAAAATGGTTCTAGACGTGTACAAGAACAACGATAACACAGGGCCTCGAGTAAAGAAAGACTCAAAATAAGTTTATTAAAATTGATAAAAAAAAACACGAAAAATTAAAATAATATTATATTTTATGGACTTTGAATTCTATTAGACTTATTTTTCATTTAAAAATCAATCTTTTTAAAAAAATTAAAAACCTTATTTTATTAAATTGCACAAAACTTCTAAATTTTTAAAGAGTTCATATTACTTATTTACAACTTAAAATACAAAATAAATAATAACTATTTAATCAGATTAAATTTATAATTAAAATATTATAAGTTAAAATTGAAAGCCTTGATATTTTCAATAACGTGTTTGTTTTCTGCATGAAGGAAGCTTTCATGAACTCCACAAATTTCGTGGGCCTAAAAAGGCGTAGAGCCCATTATTTAGACACTGGAAAATATATATATATATATATATATTAAAAAAATTCAATATTATTTTTTGAATAAAATTAATATTTTTTATCGTTTAGTTTTAAAGTTTATGCAATTTCAGGTCCAGTTTGTTTCGAATTTGGGTTCAGACATTCATGTTTGCTAATATGGTCATTTATATTTTTATTTTTATTTTGACACTTGAATTTTAGTCGTTTCAAATCAACTATTTGGATGATTTAAATTTTGAGTTATTTTTAGTTCCGAATCATTTTCATAATTGAGTTGGATTTTCGAATTCGAATAATAATTCAAAAAAATGTATGTTTAAGTGTTACTTTGATTTCAATTTCAGTTTAACTTAATGATTTTGTGAACGAGTTAATGAGTTCTAATCCTAGTTGGGAACCTATTTAAAATATTTAACTTAAATAAACCATTATTTAAACTGAAATTGTCTATATGACCAATTTCAAGGGAAAAAAATCTTCGATTCTACAAGTAATAAGGGGAAAAGTGGAGTCTGAAAACATACAATAAAAGCCAATAATATTTCATGATTCATGATGTGCAGACAAGTAAAGAAACCACAACAAATATGCTAAAAGCTATAGGATAGGACTTGATTATTTTAAAGGATTGGTATGCATTTAAATACAGGTATTTTCCCGACTGTAATCGTGTGCATAACAGTAGTGTTCCCAAAATTCCAGTATATATATATATATATATATTATGAAAAAATTCCAATATAAATTGTAATTTTAGATTATATAATAATAGTAGGTTTCTTCTAGACTCGCTTATTGTTGATTGAAGATGTAGGAGTAGAAAGAGCCAACCAAGTTCTTGGAGAGGAAGGTGATGAGTATCCCCTTTGCTGCTGCCGATTCCCTGATTCCCATTGGCTCATCTCCTTCTCTTTCTTACCATGTATCATCTGTAAAACACAGTGAAATCACAATATTGTCAGTTTCCTCCATGTTACTGTCAAGTGATACAAATTAATGAAAAGGGTATTGTCAAATGATGTCTTCTCTGATATGTGAGTGGACATGGTGAGCTGTGAGAGTGAGACCCACAATACCCATGGTGGTCCTGGAGGTTGCCATTGCCAGGGACCTCATTCAGGTTGACGAGACTGTTTGCATAGTGGGGGGTGGGTAAGTATTTGACGGCAGCAACACTTGTGTTTCGCCTCTCAGGCAGCCGTTTGACAATGGAGGAGCTGACAGAGGGAGGGGTGGGGATCGAAACTAGGTCCTCATTTGGGGCAGCAACCTGGCGGGATAGGCACATGTTTGGCCATAGGAAGGTCCCTTGTGGTTTGCATATCCTGAACCCACTCTTCAGCCTTTCATTTTTTGATGCTTTCTCCTCTCTTGTTACAACTGGGCTTCTTCTTTTTCTAGTAACTGCTGGACTCTTTTCTTCTGACTCACCATCCTTTTCTTCATCTGATATTACCGGTACAGTTTTGTCACTTTCAGTGCTTGATGGCTGCGTTGTTAATCCCATTAGAAGTAGTGCATTTGCAGCTTCCACTTTAGACTTCAGCTTCCCCATCTCTTCCTGCATGATTCATCCATTCCATTTCATCACCAGAATTATGAAGAAAAAAAAACATTTCAAACTTCAAATTAACAGTATGTAATCTTCTAATACCTCCACTCCACACAGAGATTTTCCAATTTCACCCAGCTGCCCCTCAAGTTTGTCTTTCAATTTCATCAAACCCATGTACTTTTCCCGAGCCAAACCAAGAAATTTCTATTAATTAAAAGAGCCATATCAATGATGAACAAGATAAGTACTCAAGAAGCCTTAATAAATCTACCTTCAATGGAAGTAACATATTAGCTTCATGAACCATGTTTTGGCTTGCAGCAGCAGAATTCGGGGTGGTGACAAGAGCTAGATTTTCTTCAGTCTTTTTGTTCTCCATCATGCCCCTTTTAAACATTAGCACATGTAAAGATCAGTATTATCAGCAATGAAATGGTGCTTGTTTGTAAGGGCTAAAGTACATATATGGTGCAGGTGAGGTGAATGACAAAACAATAAAAAGAAGAAAGAGTCCATACTTTTTGAGCTTGGCTATCTCTTCCCTAAGATCCTTCAGCTCTCTAGCACAAATTGGATCCTGGGTGGGGTTATCCCCAAGCTTCCAACCAGGAGGTGGGGTCCAATAAGGATCCTCCACCCCAGCCTCCTTCCTGATATCCATTAAATCAGCACTCTCCAACCAATACTCCATTGCCCCATCGGCATTATGGCGCCTCATGAATCTTTCTTCACCTCCAGGAGTCACCTTCCAAGCCATGTGCTTCAGCAAATGATCCAACAAACCGGTGTCCCCAATCAGCTTCCTAGCTTCTGCTCTCAGTGCTGGCCTAAGTATTGGGTTCCCAAACATTGCTCCTTTCTCCTTCATTATCTTCAACATGTTTTTCTCAGCTAAACTATACCTTTATTACCATTCATTCATCAAACTTAGAAAACTCAGCTTTTTATAAAAAAGAAATTAATTCCACAAACATTAAATAAATAAACTATATAGCTCACCTATGAACAGACCATCTTTCAATGGAATTCTTGACTTCTCTTCCCTTGCTTGGCTTGTAAAGCGTAATTTGCTGATCATTTCCCTGCTTTAGTTTCTTTACCGTCTGGGCTCTTAAGCTTGCTCCATGGAGCTTCCTCTTACTCCCCATAATTTCTTTCTCTTCTTTCTCCTCCTTATCATCTTCTTCTTCATTTTCCTCTTCTCCTTGGACAATTCTCGGCCGCCTCTCCTCCTCGTGGGGACTAAAGAACCTAACCTGCCTACGCCGACCCCATCGGACCATCCCTCCGGATATCAACTTATACCAGCACGAGCCTTTCTTAAGAACCATATCGACATAGCTGGTAATAATAGTTGAGCTTGGGCTTGGGTTCATACCCATTTCTTGTTCCCTGGGAGAAACCTCCATTACCCAAAAGCTCCATTGATTCCTCTGAACAGCAAGTTCATGTGGTGGAATCCTCCGATATAAAACATCCCCAGCAGTCTCGGATACCATCGCATACTGTTCGTCCAGTGCAGGTAATAACATCTTTGAATCCACTTTCCTCCGGTTCAGCTGGCTGAAATGCGCTCTAAGAGAATACATGCTTGGATACCTCAACGACACGCTGCACTTGGACTTCTTACTCACCTGGAAAACAAAAGTTAACAAACTCAAAACCAAATGTATTTCTTTCTCTTTTGAATTCATTTGAGGTCGAGTTTTTTTACCATGACAACCCGAACTAACTTGAGTTGGTCTGGGGTTTTACTGGGAAGCTTAGAAAGATCAATTTCGTAGTAAGACCCAACTTTGATATGAGATACAGCACCTGAAAAGCGGGCATTAATGGAGGTTAATGAAAACCAGAAGAAAACAAATTAATGAAGGGTATAAATTATAAAAGCATAAAGATAAGGTTGAGTAATTTACCAACGGCAGAATCTGGTGAAGAAGGGAGCAGCAAATGTCTGCCCAAACAAATCATCTCCTGAAACAGTTCCAAACAATATCATAATCATAAAACCATCTGGGTTTATGCTGGGAAAGGAAATGCGGGGTTGATGCGCGCGTGGTAGA
This sequence comes from Hibiscus mutabilis, assembly GCA_019671005.1. Taxonomy (NCBI): domain Eukaryota; kingdom Viridiplantae; phylum Streptophyta; class Magnoliopsida; order Malvales; family Malvaceae; genus Hibiscus; species Hibiscus mutabilis. The sequence goes on along the minus strand of CM033720.1, from coordinate 1,432,153 downwards.
CATAAGGGTTTTTGCATGTCGCGGGAAAAAGAAAACGTCACTTTCGGTTAGTACACGACGCGTACTTGGGCAGTAAAAAGAATGGCGCGTGAGGTGAGTGCTCGTGTGGGTGTAACAGAAAAAAAAAATAATCGAAAGCGGAGGAAAAAAAATGGGTGCAATCAATGAAATGAAAACGAGGGGCGAGAGATTACTGTGAGATTCGCAGCAGATGTTTCTTCAGCTCGTTTATGCGATATTTTCTCCATATTTCAGATCTGGTAATTACATAAAAACAAACGGAAAATCAGTTGAATTCAAATTAACAATAAATGATTTGAATGAACATGCATGATTAGGGTTTCCGAGAAAGACTGAGATTGTAAAAAAAGAAGTCGATTAATGCAGCAGTGAATGATATTGTAAACATAGCAGAGTGAAAATATAGTCGATTAATATAGCAAAATTCGCAGTTCTCAGGGAGAGAAAGAAAAAGAAGTTCAGGAATTCATTAACTGCTATTGTGAAGGTTTTGACTAGAGGAGACCGATCAAATGTAAAGTTTTAAAAAAATCAACGAATCGGAAACAAGTAAAGATGCACGAGATGATTAGGAGGAGAATAAAATGGAATGAAATGATTGAAATCAAACAAGAAAGTTACTGGAATAAGACTTCAAAGTAGGGGAAAAAACACTTTAGTTGGCGAAAATTTTCCCAGCGGTTTCTTGGGAACCAATCAAACAGAGAAGCAAAATGGGTAGAAAAAGAAGAAGAACAAGAAGATTATACGGTGGTTTGTTGAATAAATCTCAGATCAGCAGCCTCAGAAATGGGGGGATTTGGAAATTAACAATAAAAAACAAAGGGTGGAAACGTTGTGAGATGAGAAATTATGAGAAGAAAGGAATTCAGCAGAGACGAAAGTGAAGGGTGCCGAGATTGTGTGTATATATATATAAATTGAAATTAGAAATGGAAGACAGAGTGAGAGTGAGACTCAATGAGTGGGTTGGGTGAGTGAAGAAACTTCATTTCTGTTGGGCTTAGCAGTGAAAAGCAAAGGCGGGAGCGTTTGGGGATAGAGAAAGGGAATGATTATTGTTGTCTCACTGGCTTCAGCTTTTCCCTCCACCCCAACTAAATAGTTGAAATCCAACTGATTTCTTCTTCTTTTACGAACTCCTTCCATTAGGTTTGCTACATATATAATAAAACTGAGCTTCAACTTATGTTAATATTATATATATATATATATATATATATACACATATATTACATATTACCAGTTGGTCTCTCCGGTTTTTTAAATAATGTCTGATATTTAAATTTCTACATTATCAATAAAGTAAATTACATAATAAAATTTTATAATATTCTAACCGAATAAAACAAATGAGTCGAATATCTATAATTATATAAAAATATATATTAAACTTTGAAATTTTATTATTTGTTATTTTAAATCGAGTTGAAATGGCATTTTTTTAATAATAACAAAAACTAAAAAAAATATTCAACTTTTAAATTCAAGTATTAAATTATATAGTATACTTTATTTGCTTTATAACTTGAGTTGCTAGGACTTTTCTCATTCGAACAAGGAAAATATTAAATTAGTTAGACTTACTTTTATTGTTCATATATTACAAAATATTAAAAAAGTATTATATTTTAATATAATATAATTAATTTTAAATAGTTTTTTAAAAATTTAAACTTGGGTGGAAATAAAACAATCTTTACTTTAAAACTCAACTCTATGACTCGCTCAGTCCGTGTGTAGGTCTTACTTTTCAAAATTTACATTTTTTTTTCGTATTGTTTTTACCCCTTCTTTTCATTTTTTTAATAAATTTTAAAACTTTTTAACAATTTAAATGTAATTATTGATACTTTTAAAATTTTTAAATATCTTTATTATTTGTAAATACTATTTTAAATTTTTAAGTAATATCAAACAAACCTTTAACCTTTATATAATATGCGATAATGACACGTCTATAATATTAACGTGGATAAAAAAATTTAAAAATTGATATGGTATTTGAGTTAATTGAGTACAACTCGATTAACATTATGGTTAGTACAATATATCGGAGGATGGTGGATCGAGCGTGCTTAAGCGTTCAATATCCTCTTATTTATAGGTGGGGAGCGGTCTGAATAGTATAAGCTTTGTACATTGAATGTTCAAAAAAGAAGTGGCATTTGAACCCATTGATTGGTCTCAATAGGAACAAAAATCATCTGCCAATTCTCGGTGCCCCTATCTATATCCCAACACTAAAAAAATTTAAATTCTAAGCCCCAACCCTAAATTCTAAACCTTAAATCATAGTAAAAGATGATGTTGTTCTTCCTAGACGACCTAGGTTTAAACGGCGTAGTTTGCATATGTGTTTAAGTTTATGCAAATTTAAAATTGGACTGTGATACTAATATTGTTAGTATGGTCATACAGTAATATATGTTTTTTAGCCATAAAATTCGCGCACATTACGTAGACAAAAAATACTCGAACCTGAGTCTCGTGAGAAGAATAACATCCTCTTTTTCACGAGAATATATTTCGGATTCTAAATATTTATTTATTTTTAACAAGATTCTAAATGGCAATTTTAAATGAAATAAATGTGTTAATTTAGTTAGTTAAATATTTATTAGTATTTTGATACAAAGTTGTCTGATAAATTCATGACATGAAATTATATCAAATAAATAGAGATTAATTAATAAAATATATTTTTTTCTATAACTTAATAAAAGTAATTATAATAGAGTCGAGTCAAAATTTTTTGAATTAAATGTGTTTATGAATTTTATTTTATAATTTAAATTTTATTTTTAAAAAAATTTATTCGAGTTTATAAAATTCGAGTCTAATCGAATTTTCGTACAAATTTAATTGTAATTTTTCACAATGTTAAAATACATGTTGATTCCAATTTAAATTGCTTTCTATATCCACATACAATACACATATATATTTCTTCATATATTTCTTTCATATGTAGTGTGTATGTATATATATGTGTATATATATTTCTTCATATTTTCTTCATATGTATACATATATATATATATATGATCAACTAATTACTAAAAATTTTGAGTTATTTGAATTTTCATTTTTTCGAGTTTTCGTTTTGCAACTCAAATTTTTTTTAAATTTTTTCAAGTCGAGTTTATGGAAATTTTGAACCGAGTCAAAACGAATCAAGTTTTTTTCGCGTTGAGTTGAGTAGAAAAAAATGATTTTTTTCGAGTTATGTTGAGTTTTGTTCACCCTAGATTGGGCATCTTTTTAGACCAATTTTGACATTAACCCCTTTGCATTATTTATAGTAGTAACAAATTTTCAGTCTTTCAACATATACAATCCCACACGTTACAGTTCAAAGGCCATATCAAAACAAAACGAACCACGCTTTCATGGAAGCAGCACCACCGATCCAGATGTTCTTCGATTCTCAAGGTCTTCATGTGCCCTTGCAGCCTCGGACAGAGGGTACCAGTGATTCACCCGAGCCCGCAAAACTCCCGATGCAACGTTAGCAAACGCCTCCCCAGCGGTCTCGAGCAGCTCATCCCCGAGTCGATGTGTATTGCATCATGGAAGGCCTAGTCAAGAACAATGATTTTGCCGAAAGTGCAGACAACGGAACCGGATCGGGTGTACCAGAAGACTGTCCAAAGCTCACCCTATAGCCACGGGGCTTTAAACATGCCAAGGAGCCCTAACAATATCTCGATTATATTGTCACTAAAGTGACAAACTTAAGCATTCGACTGACATATAAATTATTTAAAATATGATATTTTAATGATAATACCTAGTCTGAAGGTCCCAATAAGCATTGAATCCCTGAGGTTTGGTGTATGAAAAGTACGCGCTTAAAGTGAATGGTAGCATGGAAGTCCACATTGTGCCAATGATTTAAACCACCAGTGGGACTTTCCAAGCTACAATCACTCCAATAAAAGACAAACAAAGCTACCTACTTGACCTAAACTCCTTAAAGATCAAAGAAATGAAGGCTTCTCTCATCATGTATAAGTCTTTCCCACCATTATCCAAACATTTTCAGAACAAACAGAGCTTGGAGGGATAGAGCCATGGCGGTTGGGTTCGCCGTAACAAGTGAAGGTGGCCAATACAATGGCAGGGTAACTCTGCTGGTTGTGCTTTCATGTATGATGGCAGACATTGGAGGAGTCATCTTTGGTTATGATCTTGGAATTTCAGGTTCTATATTCTCTACTCTCTTCTTTTCCCATCTTACATCAACTTGCAATAGGCATATTTTAGCCTTTTGTTAGAAGGAATAAGACTTAATTTGACAAATATTCAAATTAACAGAGACTGAAACTGTAATTAAATAAAAAATTAAGAAGTCACAACTTCTTCCATTCGCTTAGTAGCTTCATCCCGAGCTAAAACAATGACTTTTATAAATCTTAATGCAAGAGAAACTTAGTTTGAGAAATAAGTGGTTTTAGTCCCTTTACTATGTGAAATTTGAGATTTTATCCATCTACTTTAATTTGATGTAATTTAGCCCTTCTAGTTCTATAAGTTATTAGTAGGTTTAAATTGATAACACCTTGGTTATTGTCACTAAAGTGACAAACTTAAGCATTCGACTGACATATAAATTTATCATTAGTCGAATATGGTTGATTGAATTTTCATGTTATCGTGACGATGTGATTGAATAACAATAAATAAAAACGTCCACTCGTGTCGATTTAATATGTTATCAATTTGAACATACTAATAACATTATAAAAGTATAGGGACTAAATCATGTTAAAATTTTAGCATAGTTGAGGGACTAAAACTAAAATTAAACAAAGATAAATTGATACTTGAGCTAAAGAAAGTCAGATTTTATCTACTTATCATGTGTTGGTGCTGTAACAAAAGGTGGAGTGACGTCTATGGAGCCATTTTTGAAGAAGTTTTTTCCAAAAGTTTACACAAAGATGAAACAAGACACCAACATCAGCAATTACTGCAAATTCGACAGCCAATTGTTGACTTCATTCACGTCCTCACTCTACATAGCCGGCCTTATTTCGTCTTTCTTCGCATCACTGGTAACTCGAGCCTTTGGTCGCAAGCCGTCGATCCTTATAGGAGGAGGTGCATTCCTTGCTGGTTCTGCCCTTGGTGCTGCAGCTTTAAACGTCTACATGTTGATATTTGGTCGTGTCTTGCTAGGCGTTGGGGTCGGATTTGCAAACCAGCTATGCGCACTAGTGCGTAGAGAACCGGTTGGGTTGATTTTAAGTCGCATCGATTTGAATTGAGTTAATTTGAGATTTAAAACCACAAATAGACCTTTTCTTTGCATTTGCTTAATTTTGGGACCTAATTGTGTTTTTGCTTTGTTACATTTGGTTTAACAGTCAGTCAGTCCCATTGTATATCTCTGAAATGGCACTTCCCAGACACAGAGGAGCAATGAACATTGGCTTCCAATGCGGTGTCGGCCTCGGTGTTCTGTCGGCTAACATTATAAATTTCGGCACCGAAAAGATCAAAGGCGAGTGGGGCTGGCGTATCTCCCTGGCACTGGCAGCATTCCCGGCCTCAATCCTAACAATAGGAGCACTTATTCTCCCTGAAACACCCAACAGCTTAATCCAAAACAGCAATAATCCCCAAAAGGCTAAAACCGTGCTGCAACGTATACGCGGCACCACCGATGTCCAAGCCGAACTGGATGATCTCATTGAAGCAAGCTCGATATCGAAAACCATCAACCACCCATTTCAGAAAATCACACAAAGAAAATATAGGCCTCAATTGGTAATGGCAATAGCCATACCATTTTTCCAACAAGTAACCGGCATAAATGTCATCACATTTTATGCTCCAATACTATTCAGGACAATTGGCCAAGGTGAAAGTGCTGCACTCATGTCCGCAGTCGTGACCGGCGTTGTTGGTACTACTGCAACATTCGTATCGATGATTGTGGTCGATAAACTCGGGCGGAAGGCCTTGCTTATGATCGGGGGAATTCAAATGTTGGTGACACAAATAACAGTAGGAGTAATCATGTCTGCTTTGTTAGGGGATCATGGTCGAGTAAGCAAAGGGTATGCATACTTAGTTTTGGGCTTGATTTGTGTATATGTAGCTGGTTTTGCATGGTCATGGGGTCCATTGGGATGGTTAGTTCCTAGTGAGATTTTCCCATTGGAGATTAGATCAGCAGGGCAAAGCATTACAGTGGCACTGGGATTTCTCTTCACCTTCATTATTGCACAATCTTTTCTAGCTATGCTCTGCCGTTTCGAGTCCGGGATTTTCTTCTTTTTCGGGGCATGGGTGGCGTTGATGACCGCGTTCGTGTACCTTTTCTTGCCGGAGACCAAAAACGAGCCGATTGAACAAATGGAAAAAGTGTGGAGGGAACATTGATTCTGGAAAACAATTGTTGGAGAGGTGGATGATAATGACAAGAAGGCTTACACACAAGGGCCATAACAAAATTAGAGTTTGCAAAGTAAATAAGAGTTTCTATCTTCTAAAAAACCAATAAGAACTATTATCTTTTGGTCTAAGTGTGGTTTTAGTGCTTCTACATCTACTTTAATACTATGACATACTTAGTCTTAAGTATATTCGAATCGATAACACCGGTAGTAGTTGGCATCACTTTTAATTTAATTGCAGTATTTAACTGTTTTTATTATCGATTTAGACCTATTGATAATATTACAAAAGTTTATGGATTAAATAATGTTGAATTAAAATAGAAAGGTTAAATCTTAAATTCCAACATTGTGGAGGGATTAAAACTGTAATTAATAATTTTATTTTCCAACTAATGTGTGGACAGTCAAAAGTATTAGGATCGTGGTCCATGATTTCTTAAATTTTGTCCCTATCAAAGCTATAAATGAACAACAACAAAAGGGAGAAAAGATGGACTTTTCCACTTAGCTTAACCTTAAAAATATCAAACAAACACATATGACGAATCAGTTAAATTACTCATTTTTATTTTTTTTTATTTTTTTTTAAATTATGAGTTTTAAATTCACTTAAAATACTATCTTTCTAGAGTTACCCCTCCGTACAAATTCAATATAAAATATATCTTTAAAGTCAATGAAAATGAAATTTAATTTAAAAAACAGCATATTCCCCCTTTCCGCCCTCAAATAAACAATTGCAGTGCATGGAGATTATTCCATCTTTAAATAATATTAAAATAAATAGAATATTGCTAAAAAATAAAAGAGAAAAAAATTGATACACAGCCCGTGTAAATTAAAGTTTACACGTGCTTTTTAAATTTAAAGGTTAGAAGTTTAGTTTAGGGTTTAAAGTTTATGGGTTTAGGTTGTAGGGTTTGAAATTTAAGGTTTATGGTTAAAATTTAAGGTTTAGGGGTTAGGGTGTTAGATTTTAAATTTTATAGAAGGGTTGTGTAAAAATATTTTACACGGACTGTATATCAAAATAAATCTCAAAATAAAATAGAATAAAATATATTAAGATCGTTCAACTATTGTTTTACTGATCGATGTCATTTTTTTAAGTAAAAAAATTGTTACGGAAATATTATTTTGACTTTAAAATCAAAACAGATGTATAATGCGGTAAGATATAATAATAATTTTAATCTTAATATTTATACACTCAATTAATTTGATCTCAATTTAAAATAATTTAATAAATTTAACTCATCTAGTCTTTTTTTGATATTGTCAAACTAAACGAGTCTATCAGATCAAAACAATAGTTGAATAACTGCAACACAAAAATAACATAACATTCATGGGAAAAGAACAATCTATTTTGGAGAATAACAAATACTAAAACGATGAATATTTTTTAAATATAAAAAGTTCAATTTATTAAATTCTTTCAACTTTTAAATAACTATTCACTTTTTATTGACATTTAAAAAAAATATGAAGATTCACCTTAAAGAAAATAAAATGGATAGACTTTATTGGTTGAGACTACAGATGATGTGATGAGCCGAGTTCATCAAATAATTTTTCTAGTTCACGAGACCAATTTTTTTTTTTTGAACATGGGACCAAGGTTGTTTGACCACTTCTTATACACTAAAAGAGGTATAAAAAAAATCAAATGCAATCAAAACAAACACAGTAAACTTACATTGACCCATTTAGTAAATAACTTAGAATAATTGATGTTTGTTTCCACATTTTTAGTATTAAGATAAGAAAAATCTTTGAACAGACCCTAGTTGAATTCAGCTACAACTCAAACTCTTTCAAGTCTTACCAGAAATGATCTATCTTTACTTTAGTATCCGCAAAAAAATGAAGTCTTTTGTTGTTTTTTGAGGATTTTCTAGGAAGGCAAACACGAATATTTGCAATTTATTTACCGATCAATTGTCGTCTACTTGACAAACACAAAAATCCCAGAGCTAGTTGCAGTGTGGAAACAAAAGCCAATTAAAAAAATGAGGGAATTGACGTTTTCAATGAATGGTAAACGCTTCTCGGCTTAGTCGTCTCTGATATATCTGAATTATATTATGGTTAAACTACACCAAATTCATGTTACATTTCAGTATGATTTGGTTTGGTTTCTTGGTTAAGTAAATATGGTAGATTAAGGTTTGAGTTGCAGAGGAAGCTGGTATCTTCTTCTTCTTCCTTAAAAGGCCCCCTTTTGATTTGATATTTGTATTCCTTTTATGGGGTTTTATCAGTTCTTGAGTTGTCTGAATTAGGGGTTCAGTTTTCAGGTTTGTCTGGTTTTTTGATAGTTTTAAAGTTGTCTTCTTTTTTTCTGGTTTTGAAATTCTATGCCTTGGAACCCTGAAATCTTTGTTCATTTATGTTTAATCTCTTTTACTGCGGGTAAACCATGTGTTGTATGTATCTATACATCATTTTCTAAAAAACATGCCATTAAATTCTAGGCAAGAATTTGCAGTTTTTTTCCTTATATTCCAGGCTAAGCATAATTATAATGAAAAATTCTAACATGGGATGTCTTGAAAAGCTGCAGAGAATTAGGTCTTGTAAGGAAACTGGCAGAATAATGGAGAAGCAAGAAATGGAAGAAGCAGAAATTGAGCTGGTGTTCCCACCTTCTCCAACTTTAACTATTGGAATAGCTATCAATGGAAGTAGAGAAAGCAAGTATGTGATTAGATGGGCGTTGGATAAATTCGTTCCCGAAGGAAACATCGTGTTTAAATTGTTACATGTTCGTGCGAGGATTACTGTTGTTCCTACGCCAAGTAAGTCATGGTTCCTAAAGATTTGTATATCTTCTTATGGATGCTATGTTTAATGTTAATTGACTGAAATTGTCGTAATTCTAGTGGGAAACTTGATTCCGATTTCTCAAGTACGAGATGATGTAGCAGCGGCATATAAGAAGGAAGTGGAATGGCAGGCGAATGAAATGCTTCTTCCTTATAAGAAATTGTGTACTCAAAGAAAGGTATCCTTGTTTTTTCTTACTGAATCTTACTGACTCTGCATGTTTTCCATATAAGTGAATTAAGTTTGTTTAAATTCTGAATTTAGGTGGAAGCCGATGTCATAATCATTGAATCGGATGAGGTCGCAAACACAATAGCAGAGGAGGTTTCAAAGAACACTATCACTAGACTTGTTATCGGAGCTTCGTCTCGTGGGATGTTTACAAGGTATTTTAATGCAACATAGTGAAAAAGGCAATTCCAAGACCTTGTGGGACATAAATCAAGTTGTGTAGAATCTACTGATGCATGTTTTCGTATTTGTGGAAATGGGATGTTTCGGATTTTTCATTTTATTATTGAGGAAGCATGCTGCTTTTTTTCCGGTTTATCCGACAAAAAGGAGGGCGAACATCAAAGAGCTGGTCTTTGCATATATGTATGCTTATATGCTCTATATTTGCAGTTTCCCATTAGCTCCATCAATAATCTTGTAAATATGATGATAACTGTAGGAAACTTAAGAAAAATAATATGTCCTCAAGAATCTCTGCCTACACTCCAAGCTTCTGTACAGTCTATGCTGTTTCGAAAGGAAAGTTGTCGTCCATTCGGCCAGCTGATGCGGAGATGAATGGAAGCATTAGAGATGATAGTAGCGAAACAAGTTTTTCTTCCAAGAACTCATCAGGCTACACTTTCAGTTCACAGACAGGTACTTATTTTCGAGTTGTTGTATGGGATGAACGTTGATGACTAAGAATGCAAACAACATTCATTTCTCTTTTCTGTAATTGTAGAATTTGGCTCAGTGGCATCATACGCTACTTTCTGTTCAGCATCCCTGCCAATGCAGCGACATCAAGCACTTGCAACTCTAAATCATGCAATTTTACATTCGAGAAATAGTTCGCTTGCGAATAACCAGTTCAAATTGATTGAGTGCACTCAGTCTAGATCTGCTGATAACAGTAACAGCCATTCTAGATGCCATTCTATGGACACTGTGGCAGGGAATGATGATATGAGCTCTCATCCTAGCTGTGCAGAATCTGGAGAAGCAGTCAGTCGAAATTCTAGTCGCAGAAGCTTGCCAACTGATCAACTATCATCGTTACCGGATCAAAATTGTACCTCAGATGTGCAGACGGATTGTTATCCTTCTGAATGTCCGGTAGGTTTGGCCTTTATTGTTCAAGAATACAGATGAGTGTTATGCATCATGACATAACCTTAAGACAAATGTGATTTTTACAGAAAATGCATAGTGCCTTTATGGTTTAATTTTGGAGCTCAATACGAAACTTGCATGTATATGCAGGTAAATATCAACTTTGAGCTAGAGAACCTGAGAACCGAACTCAGACACATTCGGGAAATGTATGCCGTAGCTCAAAGTGAGACCATTAATGCCTCTCGGAAGGTTAGTTGCATAATATGTAGTAAATTAATCTCTTTTCCTTTTCCCTTGATCGTTGAAGTTTTCACATCTTTGCTGCCATTTAGCATCAATGGTCATTGTGTTTCATCATTGTCTCGGGTTTACGGACTTATTTAGTTCTCTGTCAATACCATGTCTTCAGTTGAACACTCTAAGTGAACGTCGTCTAGAGGAAGCAATGAATCTTAAGGAGATAAGTTCTAAGGAGGAGAAAGCTAAAGAATTAGCTAGACAAGAGAAGGAGAAGTCTGAAGCTGCAAGAAGAGAGGCTGAGCATATGAAGGAATGTGCTGACCGAGAGGCTTCACTGAGGCGAGAGGCCGAGATGAAAGCCTATAATGAGGCTAAAGAGAAAGAAAAGCTTGAAAATTTTCTCACTGGTCCCGTTCAGCAATACCAGAAGTTCGATTGGGAAGAAATTGTGTCAGCTACATCCTCCTTCTCGGAAGATCTTAGAGTGGGGATGGGAGCATATGGAACTGTCTATAAATGCGTATTCCACCATACAGCTACTGCAGTGAAAGTTCTCCACTCAAAAGAAAGTAGTAGAACTAAGCAATTCCAGCAGGAGGTACAAAATTTCTTGGATTAAACCAAGTCCGTTGATGTGTTGCTATTGTTTCTGACCCCAGAAATTGCAACTAAATACTCGTCTTTTTCCCCTCTTTCAGCTTCAAATCTTGAGCAAAATTCGCCACCCTCATTTGCTTCTCCTTCTTGGTGCATGTCCCGAACATGGTTGCCTAGTTTATGAGTACATGGAGAACGGTAGCTTGGAGGACAGATTACTCCGGAAGAACAATACCCCACCAATCCCTTGGTTTGAGAGATACCGAATTGCTTGGGAAGTAGCCTCAGCTCTTGTTTTTCTCCACAACTCAAGGCCCGAACCAATCATTCATCGTGATCTGAAGCCCGCAAACATTTTGCTCGATCATAATTTTGTGAGCAAGATCGGTGATGTTGGACTTTCCACGATGATAGCTGCAGATTCTTGCTCTACATCCACCATGTACAAGGACACGGGACCTGTTGGAACACTCTGCTATATCGATCCCGAGTATCAAAGAACCGGGTTGATATCTACAAAATCCGACATTTATGCATTTGGGATGATAATATTACAGTTGCTAACTGCAAAACCGGCAATGGCACTAACTCATGTGGTGGAAACAGCAATCGATGACGATAACTTAGCGGGAATTCTAGATTCAGAAGCTGGGAATTGGCCTGTTGAAGAAACGAAGGAATTAGCTAGATTGGGACTGAGCTGCGCCGAGCTTCGGCGTAAAGACAGACCCGGTTTGAAAGATCTAGTACTTCCTGTACTAGAGAGAATAAAGGAGGTTGCAGATATGACCCGGAAATCAATCTCCAATGTATCGACTGCACCTCCTAACCACTTCATTTGCCCCATATTGAAGGTATGCCGATAAAATCCTTAAAATGTGGCAAATTAAACGCCAAGATTTATCGTCATTGCACGTCGATATGCACTCAAATAACATATCAACAGGAGATTTACAGATAAATGCATTTCACAGTCGCAAATCCTGTAATACTTTGTCTGATTGAAATTTGGTGTATTTTTTTTCACTTTCTAAACAGGATGTAATGGATGAACCATGTGTTGCAGCAGATGGATACACTTACGACCGCAAATCAATAGAGAAGTGGATCGAAACGAATGATAAATCACCAATGACAAATTTGGCTTTGCCAAATAAGAATCTGCTTCCAAATTACTCTCTTCTGTCTGCAATTGTGGAGTGGAAGTCCAGAAAACAATGATCTCCTTACATTCTTCTCCTTAATACCAGTATTCATAATACATGCATATATATATATATATATATATCCTTTCTTTCTGCAACTTCAATTCCACTTAGATTTTGATAGTGCTTTACATTCTACTTGAGGTTATTTTAGCTTTATTTTATATGGAAAAGATAGGTAGGTTCGTTTGTCTGGAATAAGAAATGCAATTGTATATCATCCATATCTACATGTGTATGTATATTGAGGCTTGTTTTTACTTAAATAATACCCTTTTTGGTGTTGTTTCGGCAATATTAAGTCTTGGGTTCAGGCTTCAGTCAACTTTGTTTTCTACCGGTTTTTGAGATGAAAGATCGGTTCGGTTTGCATCCGGGTTTGGTTTGTGGACTGCTCCATGTTTTTGAACATCCATTTCTTTTAGGTGAAGTGGCTACCACTGCAATGGACTTGTGTTTTGGAGGTTTCCTTAGCAGTAAGACCTTGTATGACCTTGGCACCTTGTGTTTTGTGGATGCATAGAGAATCTGGATGGACCAAGTTAAAAAAAAAAACTAGTAATATTAGGGGTATACCTCAATTTTGAAACTAGTCTAACAAAATAAGATGTTAGTTGTTCTATGTAAAATTAGGATACGAATTCTGATGTTATGAATAGAACAATTTAAATTGATAGTCGTCTTCTATAATAGATTTCTGCAATATTCAATCTGAATTACTCTAGTAATGAATCAAACACATGATTAAAGACAAAAAAAGTGATACAAGTCTCCACATTCGCCTAAGATATTGGGGTAAATTTGTACTTTTAAGTGTAAAAAATACTCTTTTATTATTATATTGGCTTAAATAAAAAATAAGTACCCAAAATATGTTTTTTTTGAACAAGTGCCTAAAATATTTTCTTGTAAAAATAGGTCCTCAAAATTTTAAAAGTTATAGTTTTAAGTGCTTAACCGTTAATGAGTGTTAAAAAAATTAACCAATCAATGCTTGGCATATTTAATTTATTTTTTAAAAAAAATACCCAAAATTTTATACTTTTCAACAAATTCCAAAATTTTGAAAATTTTACAAAACAGTCCATAAATCCCTAAAATTACCTAAACCCAAACCCCCAAATCGTCCCCAGAACACACCGGTTTAGTCGTCGGACCAAGGCGGTCATTCCCTATCCATTCTTCTTCTTTGCATTTTTGAATCAAAATGGAAATTTTAGAAAATGATGCATTAAAGTAAAATGATGAATATAAGGAATTAAAGCCTATTGGTATTTGAACTATATTTTAAGTCCATTCCTGTGTAAAGGATTATTTATTATATGGTCTATTGGTTTTTTTTTCTTGTATAGCAAATGTTTGTTCCAAACACAAAAATCAATGCTCCAGATTATTTTGGTAACTCTATTTTCTGCAAAACAAACAGAATATTAAAGGTATTACAATCGAACTTTGTCGCATAATTTGCAATTAATGCTACATGAATGCATCAATTTCTGGTTCCATCACGTCTATTGCTGTATAAATAATCAAATGCTGGCAAACAGTTACTTTAACTGTGAGATGAAGCCCTTTAAAAGCATATCACATTAGCAATTTAGCATGGGCCACCATTATTTCTTTCTTTCAAGTAACTCTGGGAAAATTGAATTCTCACCTCAGCTTCATCCATCTTTCTACCTTTTCATTGGATTGGGCGACCTACTCTCCAATGGGGTGAACATGAAGTTCCCAGAAAACATGGCTTCTTTTTCTGCATATTAGATGCCAAATTTCAGGTTGAGCCTAAAGACGTCGAATTTGACAACCTCTAAAGGATTCAACAACAGAAACTCGGATCCATTTGTTTGACTGAAAACATAACCTACCAGTTAAGGAGAGGCAACTGACTTCCCGGCGAACATACCTTTCCATTGCCTGCAGAGAAAACCGTAAAGACTCGGTCGTACTCTGACTATTCAATTCAACACAAACTTATGGTGTTCATACTGTACTTCAGGTGAATCAGGTCATGAGCACAGTCACTCTTCTCCAACAGGTTGAAAGATGGATACATCGGCATTTCAAAATGGAACTAAAGAAAATACCTCAGAAAAACGAACTGACACCACATCCTACATAGCTGTTGATTATAATGGCATAAGAAAAGATAAGAACATGCCTGGACTGTACGTAATGCAGCGGCATCTGGCTTGGATGTGCCATCATCGGAAAAGATATTCCTGAAAAATTTCAAACCAATGTTGAACATGAGCAAGTTCATTGCCAAAGATGTCTACCAAATGGTGATGCACATATCTTTGGGTTTAATTAGCCTCAAATAGCGGCTACAACTTTATAGCACCAGCCAAACCTACCCTAGAGGCCAAGTTTATTTCTTGCATCATCATACAGAGTTTAGGCCACAGGCAAATCACCTAGTTTCAGTATAACAAATTACACCCAATTAATATAGTTCCAAATAGCAGTTGTACCAATTATTAAACAAAAACTGATCTTCCTTGCAAGGGCATAGAATTACTAGAGAAATTGCAATGACAATAACCACGAATGACTGGAACAAGTTCCAAAGAAGTACTTACCTCCATATAACCTCTGTTAACTCCTCCCGTGTAGCCTCCGGCAGCAAGGCAGCATCATAAGCAACAATATTTCCATAGAAAATCTTCTCCAATTCTTTCATCCATTTCGTCAGAAGTAAGTTCACCTGCCATTTCAACGATAATAGACTAGCTTCAAAGAACCATTCAAGATTCCACATTCTCATTCACAGCATAATAAAGCTTCATATGGTATCATACTAATCCATCCATAACAGCATATCTACTTACCCCAGCTTTAGATACTCTGAGCTCAACATCATGATTGTAAATCTCGTAGACATATTGTCCTAACTCAACACCCTCTTTCCCTTCGGCTTTCAATCGGCGTAAACAGAGCCACATGTGAAGTACAAGCAGAGAAAAGGTCGTCTGGAACGTCTTCTCCAAGTTAAACACTGCACTAAAAGGACACGGGTTTTAATCTACATCAATCATGAAATCAATGTCACTGCCAACAAAGGAAAATCTGAAATATAACACAGATATACCTTCATATAAAGAAGCTTTATCAACTTGGGAAAGGACACGCCTATATATCACATTCGCCCCTCGAATCGACTTGCTTTGTTTACTATAGAAAAGCATCATCTTGAGAACAATACGCTTAAGGCCTTCATACTTTGGATCTTCCACTCTAAGGGGGGAGTCTGGGGGTAAAGCTAATGAACAAGGCTTAGACCTAAACATTTTATCCAGATTTACCTACTCAAAATCAAAAACCCAGATCATCAGAGACCCCAAAACAAGATCTTGCAAGGATATATTCGTATAAATTCTTATTGGGTTCTTTTTTTTTTTAAGAAAGGAAAAGGAATTACCGGTGATTTGGTAGGCGAAGAATTGTGGATGGAATCAGCACCAGCATAGCTTCGGCGATAAATTGTACTAAAATCTATGGATGATTCAAAGGAGTTGAATGATGGCAGCTTGGAGAGATGGGTTAGAGCTCTGCTCCATCGAGGCAGCATGTTTTTAGAATCCAATGGAGGAGTAAAATGATGGTATTGCTTCAGCTTTCAAAGCCCTAAACCCTGCCCTGCCTCAACAGTCGAAAGAGATAGAGGAAAGTCCGTACATCTTGCGGTGCATATTAACTGATCAAACAATCTCGATACCAGTACCAGATTTATCCACGTCACCTTCAAAAAACGTACTTGTAAAAACCGCCAACCGAACCCATAAATAAATACATGTGGGTTTAATTTACGGTATAAAAAATTAGTTTAGTTTTTAAAATTTAAAGTTTAGATTTTGAATGTATATTTTAATTAAATTTATTAATTATGTGTTTAATTCTTAAATATTTAATCCAAATAATAAAATTTACTTACTTTATTTGAATTTAGAGATTATATAAAAACGTAGAAAATAAAATATCATGATGATAATGATAACCTTTTGCTAACTAAATGGGTGTGTGGATAAAGGGACCGTAAGAGTCGAGGAAAATCAACAAAGTAAAACTAAAAACCCAATTTATTGGGGTAAATTTGGTTAAGTAATAGTTTAAATATTAATATGGATATTGGGTTCAGAAAAAAAAATAAAAAATCCAAATTATATTTAAATGAATATTAAAGACTTTCAGGTCTAATACACAGGTAATACCAAATCAGTTTATGAAAGATGTATTTACGCATTTATATAAACTTAATTAAAATAATATTAATTATAAATTATAGAATGTAATTATTGTTGTAATTATATAAATCTCATGATTGACTAAACATGTTTCACTATGGGGGGGGGGGGTGAGATTTTGAACTGAGCATTCTGATTGTTTTTAGTGCATTAAATTGATCTTGTAATCAGAATTTTTTAAATTAAGATTTTACCTTCTGCAAATAAAATTTTACTCGTTAAACCATAACCCAATAACCATACAAAATTTGGACCTTAAGCTTCTCCCCTGTAATGGTCTTTTCTAAAGCTACAAGGTTGGTTCAGACTTGCTGTTTTGCATCATCATCAGAGGTAATCGCGAAGGCTTTCGCCGCTCATGCTCTCCATCTCCTTGAGAATATCTTGAGCCAATGATTTCACAGGCAACTCCACATCCTCCAGCAATTCACCTAGGAAGGGGATGGTTTCCGGCAGCAGCACCAGATATTCTTCTTTTAAACTATCCAGTAATTGCTTCACTACTCTCAACCCCAACACTCGAGCGCGTGTATTCTCGCTCCTCGTTTGCATCAACACCTGCAGCATTTTTAGTGTACACAATAAATAACTATACGGGTCAACGTGGGAAAAAATGCATTACGAAAACTTCGCAGCTAGTCTGCAAAATTTCAAGCTCAAACTGGAAAAGTTTTAAGCCAACACCATAGATAGAAAACCACCTCGTGGTTCAGAGGCTTCCACAGCAGGTCAGTTCCAGCAGTAACAGCCATCTGACCTATACAAATAACCAACAAGTCGTCTACTTCCTTCAGAGACGGTACACCTGGATGTTCCTCGATAGAAGTTGGTGGCTCAATGACAAGCTGAGAAACTATGGGTTTCAATAGAACCTGCATAAGAATTCAGAACATTTCATCAGTTAAAGCAATCAGAAACAGGATAAGCTACATTAACCAAATGGAATTACAGTAGTAGTCATTTAACAAACCATAGTTTCTAAATAAGATGCAAGACAAAATAGACAAAGGAATTATTGGTTACAACACCATGAATGCTCAATATATAGACAAAGGAATTGTAGGCATCTGAACAGTGAATTTCTTAAGATTATCACAAAACACTTCACCCACGTGAGCTACTTTCAGGATGAAGCCATAGTAGGCAACAACGTTATTTGCTACTCCAAGAGTCACCTAGATGTGAGATCGAAATATATATTCATGCACATCTATCTTCCAATTTAAGGAATAACTAACCTGAAAATTGGATGAGTCGAGAAACTTTTGCCTTCCAGTGTCATGGAGAAAACATTTATGTAGTGCTGATAAGACCAATGCCCTAAGATGCCAGCTTTTAATTGATATGATGTTGTTTCCGAGATTCCCATCCCCCTGCACCTTGGCTTTCTTTTTCTTCCGAACTAAATTAGAATCTGTAAAATCTGCAGAATCGCCAAGCAGCTGTATGCAACCCTCGACCAAGTACTTGAAGTAGGGTACAAACAGAGACCTGCATTTTGGAAGAACATGATATAATTCCAACGAATCATCCTAAGCAAGAGAGAACTACTATTGCAGCATTTTTATGATAAAGGATCCTATGTATGATTGCATAGAACAGCGCCTCAATCAAATTTGTATATCTGATAAATTCATGCGTCATTCATCATAATGAAAATGTTGGACCACAAACCTTCAATATACAAAGCATAGATAAACAAGCTATACAACAATAAGGAATTCAAAGGGAAAATTTTTAGGATCCGAAAAACAAAGATAAAGGTGAACCACACACCACAAAGAAAAGAAATTTTCAGGCTGACCATTATTCAAACAACATTATATATATGAGAAACTTTAGAAAGAATTACTAACCTATGATTCTCCACAAGTTTATTAACCAGGCTATAGAACGATATAGCCCTATCAATATTAGTGGTTCCATTACCAGCACCATCTTGAAACGTTGTCTCAGCCCACTCAATACTCTTAGCAAAAAGAGGTTTAAACATATTCTCTGTAAGTTTCATTGTAAGTTATACTATTGCATCAATGACACTTTTTTCTACAACATTGATCGTTCGAACTGTAACAGGCTGCTGCCGACGAAGATCAAGACCAACCATGCACTGGTCAAAAATCTTTGCATAGGAACCACCAACTGATGTCCTGTCCATTTTACTAACTAGGTCTGCTAACATTTGGAAAGCAATCACCAAGCTTGAGTCTCCAGATTTAACAGCACCCGAGTATATATTTAGCAAAGGCTGAAGAGTAAGTCGAACCTGGCAAGAAAATCAGAAGAAATATAACAAGGATTAGCTGACAGAATAATTGCCAATTTCCAGATGGAGAGAGGGAAAACAAAAACTGAATAAAATAACAACAAGGGAAGACTTACAGGGATCTTTTCAGTCAAGAGCTTTCGCACTAAATCAGCTCTTGTTTTCAGCTTTAGATCCGATCCCGACACATATGCGGGATGAAGTACAATAATTTCTATGAGATCTCCAAGATATGGGTTTAAAAATCCCCCAAGCTTCTCAACAACCGCCTCCAAAGCGACAAGAATAGAAAGCAAAATGACAGTACATTCAGCACCTCCACTTTTTAAATTGGAACACGCATAAATTTCACGGGACTTCTTTATAACACTTTCCATCATACAAGGAAGCTCAGCCAGTGCCTTTGGTCCAAGAACATTAACCAATGTACCAGTTGTTTTAAGACAGCTGGAAGAGATAGCCTTGTTTTCTGAACTAATTCCTTTTGTAACTGATGCAAGGCACATGCCAAAGACTGAATGATTAGAAGAAAACCTCTGTGCCAGGATATCCACTGTTGAAAGTGCAGCCAGTTTCAATGAAGCATTTTCATCAATAGAACCATCAACTATCTGAACAATTTCTGCACACATCTTCTGAAAAGATTTGAGAGCAGTATCATCCAAACGGAGCTCATTGCTACTTGAATTTGGATCCAGTTCTCTTTTCTCCTTGCGTTTTGACCTAGCAGAGACATGGTCCTTCACTCTTTCACATAATATCTCAAGGGCCTGTTTGCAGATACAACTTTATTAGTTAAATAATAAGCTCATCATTAAGAATCTAGAACAGAATAAAGATAACCAACAACAAACATTTTGGGATATCTGCGTTCAAATTTTGCATTTTTTCCCTATAAAACACAAGCTTCAACCTCACGATGGAAGAAATCTCAGTCCCAAAAATCCCAATCCCCAAATATAATGGAAACAGAAAAATACCGGACTAAGTAGCCATATTACCTTCTTTCGGACAGTGACATCAGCATTGCCAAGTAATTTGGTGATGTGTTCAAAGCAAGTGGTAGGCATCATACTCATTGTAATTGTCTTCAAAATAGCGTGCAGACGTGCCTTAAATTCTTTCCAACTTGCAACTGGAATTCCTATTTTCTTTCTTCTATTATCAACAAATTGTAATAGAAAGACAACCTGCTCTACAAGTTCTCCAAGTTTTCTCTGCAATAAGAAAAAAAATATGAATACAATGAGAGTCGAAAAAACAAATACAACATCAGTCAGGCAAACAAGTCGCAGAAAAGCTTAAAAGGAGGATAGTTTTTTGTTTTAAAATAACAACAACAACAACAATAATAAATCATGAATGATTACACTCGCATTAATAAAACAAAGCATCCTAGATTAAGTCATCTAAAAACATAAGCAAAATCTAACCTGCCATAATTGCGTAAAAAGGATTAGTGCTGACAAGACTTTTTTTCTCACTGAATAGTTGAAAAGTGAGTTTATAAAAAAAAAGTGGCCTTCACTCATATCAGAAGTACAAACCAACCAAACTACTTGAGTTAATCGACCTCAACTGGGTTAATACTTGGCTTAGCTTGTTCATAATTGAGCCAAGCTTGAGGTTAAGTGGCTCAATTAACAAGTATTTTAATACTCTTAAATGTTAGTGAGTGTAGAAAATAGGGTTAGAGAAGTTTTTCTACCCTTGTTATTTCGATTTACAGAAAATAAAGTCTACTTATAGACTTTTACAAGGAGTTTTACATTGAGTAGAATACTCTCAGCTAAGACTCTTATCCCTTACATGGATAGAGTTAGACTCCAACTAAACTACTTAGTTAGGATAGACTTACAACTCGTCTAAACTACTTAGTTAGAATTGACTTACAACTCTTATTATTTACATATTAACCTACACTCCCCCTCAAACTGGTGTGTATATGTTATGTACACCCAGTTTGGATGACATTTCTTCAAAGCTCACTCTTGGAAGTGCTTTGGTGAAAATATCGGCTAGCTGGTCTTTAGTAGGAATATAGTGAAGTTTTACAACCCTGTTGTTGACCTTCTCATAGATGAAGTGTCTATCAATCTCAATGTGTTTGGTCCCGTCTGTGTTGTCTTTCGAATTCTAGCAATGCTCATTCTTCGTTCGGGTTGTCACTATAAACTTCAAATTACGCCTTTCCATCCAACTCTAACTCCATGAGAAGTTTCTTGATCCACATTCCTTCACATATCCCTAGAGCCAAGGCTCAAGATTCGCTTCGCACTACTTCTAGAAACCACACTTGCTTCTTTGCTTCTCCGGGTGACCAAATTTCCCCATAAATATGTGCAATAGCCACTAATGATCTTCTATCCATCGGTTCTCCCGCCTGATTGAATCCGTGTAGACCTTTATTGTCCTATCCCGATGTTTCTTGAAAAGTAGTCCAGATCCAGTGTAAGTTTCGGGTATCTCGAAATCTATTGATTGCATCCATGTGCTCTTCTCGAGGGTCACTCATATGTTGACTACCTATGCTCACCGAGTATGCAATATCGGGCTGGTAAGTGAGAGATAGATTAGTTTCCCAACTAGTCTCGATAGGATTCTTTATTCACTTTGGATTCCCATTTCACCTTTCTTGAACTTTAAAACTCGGGTTCCATTGGAGTTTCAATTTGGTCTACTTCCAAGCATCCCAGTTTCTATAAGTAGATCTAGGATGTACTTTCTTTGGTTTATAACAATCCCCTCTTTCGATCTTGCTACTTCCATTCCTAAGAAGTACCTAAGGCTTCCCAAATCCTTAGTCTCGAACTCCTTAGCTAGAACAGTTTTTAGCACTTCTATTTCTTGAAGATATCCCCTGTAATGATCATATCATCAACATAGACAATTAGAAGGGTCTTCTTACCATCTGGAGCAATATGCCTGACTCTGCTTGTACCCATTTTGAACCATAGCCTTAGCAAATCTGTCAAACCATGCTCTAGGGGATTGCTTTAATCCGTACAAAGATTTATTGAGTTTGCACTTTGTCCTCTTCGTGGTCTTTTCCTCCAAACTGGTGGAACCTCCATGTATACTTCTTCCTCCAAGCTTCCATTGAGGAAAGCATTTTTGATGTCCAATTGGTGTAACTTCGGTCCTTGTTAATGACTACTGATAATAAACACTGATGGTATTCAATTTAGCTCTTGGGGCAAAGGTTTCTTGATAATCTACTCCATAGGATTGAGTAAACCCTTTAGCCACTAGCCTTGCTTTGTACCTCTCAATGCTCCCATCCGAAAGTGATATTTATTTGTGAATACCCATTTGCACCCAATAGCCTTTTTCCTTACGTAACTCGGTCAAACACCAAGTATTATTCTTCAGTAGTGCTTTGACCTCTTCTTCAATGACCTTCCTCCATTCGGGACTTTCAACGCCTCTTCTCTTGTCTTGGGGATCTTCACACTATCAATCTTTGTTTGTAAAGGCTTTGAAACCAGATAATAACTTCCCATAGGCAACAAATTTATTGATAGGATGAGCAACACATTTTCTTACCCCTTTTCTAATAGCAATAGGAAAGTCATCTAAGTTCTGATGAGAATCTTGTGGAATAATATTACCTCTGTCTCAATAGCATCAGAACTCAAAACTGGTTCTGGCAAGTGCTAGGTGACCAACATCTTGATTTGATTTCTTTTCCTCCTTGTATAGACATTGAGTTGTTTCTCCGGTGGTTGTGGAGTCAGAGTGTGATATAGTTCGAGTGTAGGAGGAGGTGTTGTATAGGGACCTGGAGGGTTTAGACTGTGGAGAAGGTGTATTGGGTGTGGAGAAGTTTGTGTCTCTGAGGTTAGGGACACAATAGTTTCAATGATATCCAAGGTAGGCTCGGGAAAGATAGGCATAGGAATAAAGGACTGTATGGATGAGATTCTTTAGGTCCCTCCCCGAATGTCGGCCCTGCAAAGTAAGGTTGATCTTCAAAAAAGGTAACATCAAAGGAAATATAGGTTTTCCTATTAGTGGGGCAGTAACATTTGTAACCCTTCTGACTCGAGGAGTAGCCTATAAATACACACTTTAATGATTTAGGATCCAGTTTACTACGATTGTTGTTGTGCACATGAATAAAAGATGTGCATCCAAAGACGAAGAAGAGGAAGAGGTGAGGACAATGGTTTAAAGTGTGGAAAATTTTGAAACAGAACTTGAGTGGGTATTTTGAATCCTAGAGTCTTGCTAGGCATCCTATTGATAAGGTAGGTTGCGATGAAGAAGAGCTTCCCCCAAAGATATTTAGGTGCATTAGCTGAAAACAAAAGGGACCTAGTTACTTCCATTAGATGTCTATTCTTCCTCTCAGCCACTCCATTTTGTTGAGGGGTATTGACACATGAGGTGAGATGAACAATTCCCTTTTCTCGAAAGAAACACCTAATAGACTTGCTAAGATATTCACTCCCATTATCACTCCTAACCACTTTGATATTTCTATCAATTGTGTTTTTATCATTTGATAAAAAGTTTTAAAAATTACTTCAACCTCGGACTTTTCTCTCATTAAATATGTCCAAGTGGTCCTAGAGAAATCATCAATGAAAGATACAAACCACCTAGACCCGTAAATGTTTGAACTTTAGAAGGGCCCCAAATATCACTGTGTGTATAATAGCAAATGGTGAAGTAGGTTTAAAAGGAGAAGAAACATATGGTTTTTTGGTATGTTTTGCCATCGACATACTTCACAAGTAAAAGAAGAGGATTTTTATTGATAAAGAGATTTGGAAACAACTTTGCAAGGTAATAAAACGGGATGTCCTAATCTAAGATGCGAGCATAATATTATCTCGAACCTAAGCTTGTGGATGAAACCGATGTTTGAAGGCAATCGGGAATGAAGGAGTTACGTAGGATATTCCATCAAGGATATATAAGCCATTAGATAGCCTAGCACCGCCAATCACCATCTTGAGCCTGTGCTCGAAAAATACATCCATCGCCCCAAAATTAGCATTACAAAGTGAATATCCTTAATCAACTTGCTCTTGATAATAAATTACAAGCTAATTTAGGAACATAAAGTACATCGATAATACTATATGTTTGCTTAATTCAATAGAGCCACTCCCTTTAAGCTGTTGAGAGGGAACCATCTGCTATCTTGATCGAGGAGGGAGATCTGTGATGGCTATACTTTTTCGAATGGACTCATATTTCTGTCATATGGTCGAGGCACCGAATCTACTATCCAATGTAAGGTATTAATTGTTGCTAAGCAAGAAATTCTACCTTGGATGTTGTTAAGGCAAAGTAGTATGAGTTTTAGGCGATAGTTGGCTGAATATTTGTTGAAGTTACGCAATCTGCTGTAATCAAGTCTTTGGAAAGATGTTCTGTAGATGCAACATTTGATTCCTTCAAACTGGATTTAGAGGGTTTCGGTCTGCTTTGGTTTTCCATGTAGCTTCAAAGATTGCTCCATCAAATGTCGACCTTTTTACAGTGTTCACACCATGGTCTCCCCCTCCTTTGTTTATTCCCGGGATTAGAGTTTGTAATTAGTGCCAAGCATCCGCATGCATTGAGCAATTTGGTACCATCGAGGAGAGTCCGCTTTCTTCTCTCCTAATCTCTCGAAAAGGCCTCCCGAACCAATGGTAGAGGTTTAGTAGCCAAAATTCTGCTCCTTGCCCCATCAAACTCACCATTAAGTCCAGAAAGAAATTGAAAGATTCTCCTCCGATTTTTGATTTTACTATAGAAGTTAACATCATCGTAACACTTCCACTCATTGGCCTCATATAAATCGATTTGTTGTCAACACTTAGTGAGAACTCCAAAATATCTTGTACTACAGACAAATCTCCTTGTCCGAGATCCTTAATCGGTTTTCAACCCCAAATAATTACAGTGTATTATCCACTTTGGAGTATGTATCCTCGGGCCGCACTCCATATCTCTCGCTGCAGATCTGGTAGAGCATGAAATTTTCCCCAACTTCATGAACCATGGAATTAATTAGCCATGACATAATCATGTTGTTCTCACTCAACCAGTTAGAATAGGTGGATCGATTCTTCGGAATAGGCATTGAATCGAGAGATAGGAAGCTTTCCTTCTTCTGTAATATCTGACCTTCTTACCGTCGAGACCAAGGGAGATAGTTGTTTCCATTTAGTTTGTAGGATGTAATTGGAGAAAGAGATGAATCTGAAAAAGTTTGGAACTCGGAGGGACGAGGATGATTTTGAGAACTCGATTTTGAAGCGGAGAGGGTCTGAATGAGCCATTGAAAAAAGAGGGTTTTGATCGACAGAGAGACTAGAAGGAAAAAAAAAGTTGTTGGATAGTTAGGATCTTCCTAATCTGATACCATGTAGAAAATAGGGTTAGAGAAGTTTTTCTACCCTTGTTATTTCGATTTACAGAAAACAAAGTCTACTTATAGACTTTTACAAGGAGTTTTACATTGAGTAGAATACTCTCGGCTAAGACTCTTATCCCTTACATGGATAGAGTTAGACTCCAACTAAACTACTTAGTTAGGATAGACTTACAACTCGTCTAAACTACTTAGTTAGAATTGACTTACAACTCTTATTATTTACATATTAACCTACAGTGAGATGTATATATCTTCTTCATTGTGTTGAGCTTGAGTCTAGTATAGTGTCATGCAAATTGTCAAAAATGAAAAATAAATCATCCAAATTACAAAATAAATGAAGTTAGGTGATATATCATTATAAATGCACACATAAAAATCCTGGTTGCAACTCTGGGCTTGACACCTGCAATATAGTGGCTAACTATAAATAAAGCATGAGAAAATCTAAAATGAATTCATACCTGGATGCCATCTGAAGTCTCCCTTGATTCAAGTTTCAATGCAAATTCTGGATCTTGCAATTTGTATAAAACAAAATCCAAGGCAAACACCAATTGCATAAACAGTTCTTGAGAGAGATCATCCAGTCTCATTACTTGTAGAACCTTTAAAAGAGACGGAAGCCAAATCGGGCATGAGTACTGCCCACATATTTGTATGGCAAAGGCATACTCCCAGTCTTGGCTTGCAGAATACAACAAACTATCTGAAGTGTATGTTTGTGTAAGGCAAGATAGTCCTTTTCTTGAAACTAATGAACGGAAAAGAAGGACAAGCAATGAAGCCAAATTATCACTCTCCCCAAGAATCCTGCAGAAAACAAAGTTAATCCAAGCAAACAATGAAAAGACCAACTAGAATAATCAAGTTCCAAGTCTAAATGATACCTCAATAGGAATACAACAATTGACAGCCTCCTATGCTCAGTAACTTCGGGCAATATATTTATGAAAATCTGAACAAGCCAAGTTGGAGTATTTAGTAACAGCCACATCCAGATATAATTTAAGAATGAAAATATTTAACATAAAATTACCTGAAGCAATTTTTCTGTATTGTTGGTCTTAGATAGCCAACACGGAATAATAGCAGATATAAGATCTTCAAATACATGTTGAGAATGGCTATCAATCTGTAGGTAGATGTCCAGAACAGAATGCAATAAGGTTTTAAAAAATTGCAAAAACAAGATGAGTTTTAAATTGATTTGGGGAGAAAACAACGATTTGCGTTCAAGAATTGTCCAGGATTTGTTCTAAAAGTTAAAAAAAAATATACCACTTTTTCAATTAGAAAATTAACTAACTGGATACAGTCTAATAAATATAGAGCCAGCAGATAGCTTGATAAACCTGTGAGACTGCTGATTCTCCCATGACAGTAAGTATATCCAGTATGTGCCCCAATATTTTATTAGGAACCAGCTTTGCCACTATGGACAACAGTATAAAAACATGATTACGAGTTACTCCATCTTTTGTCAAGCGAGCACAATCAACCAGCAGTTTGATATCAATTTCATCTACTATGCCATCCTGCATTGACATAGGTGTTATCTAAAATCAATAATGGGAAAAGGAACAAACAAAGGGGAACCAAAAGTAGTGGCATGTTGTATACCATTTTCAACTGCACAACAGGAGGCATACCTTTAGGGGACTATTTTCATTCATGGATGAAGCGAAAATGTCATCCAGTACTAATAATAATGTTTGTTGTATGTAGAAAATTGCAGTAGACTTCGACTGAGGAACACCAGAAGTTTGTATCCACCTTTCATCTTGAGTGGGAACATCACGTATCCATTCATCAGAAAAAGCTTTCCCAAGAAGCTTAAATAAGGGACCAACTATAAACTGCCTAAAACATTTAATAAATACAATTATTTTGTGGGGGAAATCTAGACTTGATTGAAAATGGCAAGGATTCAATGGTTAAACAAATATCACAAATCCAGAACCAGAAACACATTGATCCGATATGTAAGTATCAGTTATACAAGCAGACCTGTTTGATATATCTTTCTTCAGAAGCAACACATCAAGAAGGGAGCACAGCAAATAAACAGCTTGTTCTCCAGCAGAAACTAAACCATAACCAGGCTTTGGATTTGCAGCTGATTTCTTTTTCTTCTTTCCATGAGCTGAAACAATTACGATTGTATCCTCCTTCAACACAAGATCAAGCATCTCACCTACTGTAGATGAAGCAATCTATGACACCCAGAAGAAAACAGTAGATTATTACAGTTGCCTTCATACAACAAAAAGATCTCCAAGAGGAACTTATTGTTTAACATAGAAGCTTCGACATGAAGGAAATACAATAAATTTATCACAATAGACAAGTTAACCTTGGTGTCATTAAAAAGTTCCAAATTACATGATATTTAACCAAACCCTCTTCAAACAACTAAAAAACACATTCAGTTCATTTTGTTCCTTTATCACTGTATTATTGAAGTAAATCATTGGATACCATTCAAAACCTAGAACTTATTCACATAAATTGCATCAAGCATAGGACAGAACAGTACAAACTTCTAAAAAATCAAATTCAAACAAATTATCAACAGGCATGCAAAATTTGGCTGTAACTATATTAAGATTCTATTTATATGATTTATCAAGATCAACCAAATGCAGACTATTAAAGAGAAGAGAGAGAAACAAACAGTTAAACTGGCTGCAATGCATATTAAGATTCAAGATGAATATCATATGATTCATCAAGAAACAAAAGTACTAGCTGTTGGAACATATGACCCTGACAGAAAAAGTAAAAGAAAATTAAAAACCATTCACTCAAGATGAACTTTGCATTTTAGGTTATTTTGAGATAATCAACAGCTATCAATCATCACAGAAACAGAACCATAATAAACATCCACCATATGTAATTATATAGAATCCACTCTATATAAATAAATCAAAGTACAACCACAATCATCCCGCCTAGGTAGACACAATGAACTGAAAGAAGATAAGAAAGGTGCCTCTCATTTTCACATTAGAACAGTCTGCCATGCAGGATTAGCTAAAATTAATTGCACAAAGAGATTGTTAATGGTTTTAATATAAGAAACTTTTTCAAGAAGGATCTGGCATAAAATCCAAGCATTATCCAACGATGATTAGAAATATAAACATACACGGCATGCCCCAGGTTCAGTTTATCAATCTAACATCTGCCGATACACTTCTTCCACTTATATAATACAATCTGAGGCTCATCAGATTATTGCAGAAGAACATGTATATTTGTCTTCTTCCATTTTGAAGATCATATTTCAATTCATCAACGAGGTAAAACATTGAAATTTAAAGTAACACGTCCCAGAAAATATGCTAGAAGTTAATTATAATAACCTGTTCCTCATTTGTCAAGCCATTGTAAAATTGACTGTTGAGCTTCTGTAAAACAGTAACACATGGTTCTACAATGGCAGGGTCTTCCGAAGACTTAGAATCCAACTGAAACAAAAAAATAAAAGGTTAGAATAAAGTCCCAATATCCTATAGTACATAGAAACAAGTTGCAAGGAGGTTCATACTTGCAATGCCTTGAATACATGTTCAGAAAACTGTCCATTGACAGACACCGAGGGGATAAAACACATCTAGGACAAGCAGAGGACAAAATCATCATAAAACATATATGATCATAAAACCGTACTTAAATTTAATGATAAAAGAGACAGAGAAGCATGCTTATCTTAAAGCCATATTAAAAAAAACAAGACTCTCACCTCCAAAAGCAAGCACAGGATTCCAATTTCAGTTTCAGACAATTTGTGGGATGAGTTTTCCAGGTCAAAATAGCATTGACTTCGCTTTCTAAGAAGCAGAGACAATAGTGACTCAACCTCTTTAACATGAAGAATCGCATTGCCTAATCCTTGGAGCAAAGATAAAACATTTCGCTGCCAAGATCAAGCCAATAAAAAAATTTCAAGTTATTATCACTCTTCACACATGAAAATAACAGTAATCCCTGGGATAATAGACCCTCTTAAACAGGAAGGAAACATAGGTAACAGCTGAAAAGGCAAACCTTTCCAGAATCAGGAAGATTTAGAGCAGTACTCAATATGAAAGCAAGAATCTTCTCCTTGGTAGATTGATTAAATCTGAAATTGAAAATGGAAAGATCCTCATTAAAAACAACGCAGCATGACTGGCACAGAACAATTTTGCTGAAGACAACAGAAAACTCAATTCCATATATCTCTACCAAATTTATTAAATATACAAGAACTTATAATGTGAACTGTTAACTCCATTGCCAAAAAGGCTAAAGGATTATCATTTTTAGCAATAAGTGAAGCTGTTTAAGTGATTACAAAGAATCAGAACTAATTATTGTTCATGACCGGCATTAAATTATATTAGAGAAGAAATAAAGCATGTCAATACCTCTGCTCAATGATCTCAGAAGACGAGGCAAGCAAATGTGTCAAAAAAGAAGGGAGGAAATTTTTGTCTGACAATATAAACCTCTTTTGCTGAACCATCAGGCCCAAAAGTTCATCAAGAAAATGGCTCCAAATTGCAGCGTTTCCTGTTAATAATCCAATTCTGTTATAGTCGGGGAAAAAAGAAGCAAATAAATGTAACCATATGAAAGAAAAATACTGTCCATCATACCATTTTTCTTGCTGGAAAAG
The DNA here is from genome assembly GCA_019671005.1 of Hibiscus mutabilis. NCBI lineage: Eukaryota > Viridiplantae > Streptophyta > Magnoliopsida > Malvales > Malvaceae > Hibiscus > Hibiscus mutabilis. The sequence continues at coordinate 1,401,964 of CM033720.1, read as the reverse complement.
TCCACTTGACACCACAATTTATAAAGCTTTTCGACACAGTCCATGGCAGCAATCCTAGTAGCCTGAAAACAGAATCTCACGAATTTATACACAACAAAGAGCTCAAGAAAAAGGGGACACCATCATGATTCATGAGCTTCTAAAACGATGCTAAGCTAGCATTTAAGAATTTGAAAAATGGTAAACCTGATTGTTGCCGGTGAGTGGAAGAAGAAGTGAAGGAAATTCAGCCAAAAGTTCAAATGGTAATCTATCATTTAGCTGAGAACAAAGAAATGAGAAACAGTGAAGACTCTCTACTTGAACTGCAGCAGGAACTTCTGCAAAATCAACGACAGACATAAGAATAAGCAACTGGTAATCAACCTCCAGCCAGTAATTCATTGAATCAGGTAGTCTTCTCAAATTCATTTTACATTGTAACTTTGCAATATATTCTACTATTAAAATATTAAGACCTTAATTATCATAACAGTTTTAGGATGTCTATTAAAATGTTCATAACTTGATTGTCATTACATTGTAACTTTGCAATATATTCTACTATTAAAATGTTAAGACCTTAATTATCATAACAGTTTTAGGATGTCTATTAAAATGTTCATAACTTGATTGTCATAACAGTTTAACAATTGTAGCTCTTGTAAAGAAACATAAAGAGAGGGAGCTTCATTTAGCAGACAATCCAGATTACTTGGTCTCTGGTAATGAAACCTAGACTTGATAGAATTAGGCAGGTATAAAGCATGTCACCCTTTAAAATTGAAAAGAAAAGGGGAAACCAGAAAAACACCTTCTGCTGTATAAAACCTAGACAGAAATCGAACTGGTGAAACTTTGCACTTTCTAAGAAAGTCATGTAGATGCTTCTCAACAAGTAGTTGGAGGTGTCTCTTGAATGCATCCTTCAAACTAGAACCCGCCACAAAGATGAAGAAATCCTGAACTCTGGCAATGCCTTTCTCACTATCATCCTAAAAGAGAAAAAAGAAAAGGTCAGGATGATGCAACTCAATCAGTAAAAAAGCCATAAAAGCAAGAGAAAGGATCACCCACCAAAAAGACTTCAGCATCGACTGCTGAATCAAGCAACCTCCAGAATATGCATATAAGAATATTCTTATTTAGAGAATCAATATCAGAAACAAATAGCTGATCTAGGAACTTTCTGCAATCCCAATCAAGCATCTCTTCATTGAACTGACAAAACAAAAGAACACAGCATTGACCAATTTGAACAAAAAGGAGCAATTTAGCACCAAATAATAATATCCAAATTGACTTTAACCTCTTGTAGAGAAACGCCAACAACAGACCCAAAAGCTTCCCACTCAAACTTCAGAACTGGAAAGCAAGCATCGAAAAGTACCAAATATTTTTCACCTAATATATAAAACATACAGAACAAACACTTAGTATAAGTGCAAAGTGCAGAAAACAACAGCAGGGAAGAAGTAAACTCAAGGGAAAGTATGATGAGATACAATACAAATAGTTCAACAAAATTGCACATTAAAATTCCTTCACCAAAAAGTTAATTTTACATTAAATCACCCACCAAAAGCCAAATATTCATAAGATCATAGAAGTATCAAAAAGTGAACATCAATTATCTATGATATATTAAAACTGAAATGTTAGCAATAACAGTGGAATTCCCAAGACTTATGCATTCCATGAAACACTAAAGAAACATACTCTTTATTGACATAGAAAATGACTGCAGCAAAACCAAAAAGAGAAGAGTCTTTGATGATTTAAAGCTATTGCAACTTCTGATAAGCCAAGGCATGTACTCATTAGGTTGCATCAAGAACTCTTCCGATAAACTTCTAACAATTTCCATATTAACTGTAGACAGCCTTCCACGCTTCTGCATTTTTTTTTCAAATCTGCTGACATCCTCCGCATCAACTGATGATCCCGAGAGCAATTTCTGCAACTTTTACAATTTCAAAGTTATTCAGCTCCCATATAAAATAAAATGTGAGCAATTATAATTAAATAATTGAGATTAAAAGGCAAGAACAAGTAGACTACAATTAAAATTAGTCAACCACAGACTTTCACCTAATTTAAATGTTACTATTCCCTCTAAAATTTTAACAGCAGTTATCAATCCCTAAAGGCCAAAATATATAGAATTTTCATATAGCAAGAGAAGATCTTTACAAACTACTACAGGGAGATTGCTCCAGTTTTGAAATTCAAACTTAAGTCAACATATGACCAAATATAACAAATCTGACACTCAATATGAATTTCATCAGCCCAAATTTGAATTTGTTTTCCCTCCTTGATAAACATAAAAGGCATCTTGCATATCATATCAATACTCAACAGGTGTGTTTTGTTGTTCCTGCCCAACCTCATGTGAGGTTGACAATCACCAGTGAGATTATACATTTGAATGCCCTTGTTGAGCTACAGGTGAGGGAAGAAAAAAAAAAGGGAAGACTCACCACTTCCTCCCCAGATGCAGCTGCAAGAGTCTGGAAAAATGGCCAATTTATTTTCTTGGCCAAATCCAAAACCTTTAAGCTCAACCTATGAGTCTGCATACAGGTAAAATAATACACTTTATTAAAAACAGAAGTACGGCTTAATCGGTCCAATTATGGCACCTTAAGAAATCAAGTAATATAAGCACCTCTGGCAGAATAAGTAGTAGTGAGAATATCATGGAAGCAACTTCTTTCAAATAATCTATCTGTTCATGGAAGCTGAACACGGCAATCTCTAGGAACGAAACAACAACATCACATGACAAAGTAGAGTTGACTGATGAACCTGAAAATGAGGAGCATAAGTAATAAGAAATGATGCCCCTGCAATCCTGGTAGGCTAATCCCTAGCTATTTTATAAACTCAATTGAACAAATTCCAGCCAGTTGATAAAAACTTTTACCACTGCTTTTCAACTAACATGACCACATTTAATTCAAGAGCAAGAAAGATAAACCCTGGGGCTTATATTGCAGGACTACACTCAAGAACTTCCGTTACAAGAGTGTCTCCCAATTTTGAATACCTGATAATCTGCTTAGGACAACCATTGAGCATCCACCATAACCAATATGGGCATATATTAAACAAATGAACTCTCAAATCAAATACAACAAAATTGAGCAATGCTGATAAATCCACTACAGAATCAGAATGAATATATTGCCTCAGAACAAAGCATTTACTTATTTATTTTCTCGTTTTTTTGGCAACAGATGTAAATTGCCAAAATAGAAATAAATCAATGGGGTAATTAAATTTTTTTTGTTTCGAGGTTTAGAGGTAGTAGGGGAAACAGTTAAGATTTCAAATTTCTATTTACTGACCTGATGTCAGAAAACTTAGACATCTCTCAAGCACAACACGTAATGCTTCGAGAAGATCTGAAGGACTAATTATTTCAGTCAATCCATCCACCGACAGTGCAGCTCGAACAACAGTTAAATCATCATCACGAAGCTGGCGCAATATGGCATCATTGATGGCCACAAGCCTCTGACAACAGAATCATGGAATAAACACCAGTCAAGAAATGAAATAATCTAATGTACACATAATTTGCATAGTACGTAAAAAGCAAATAAATAAAAGAAGACACGTCAACTTCTTGCAAAAAAGAACCAATTTGCTTGCCAACCAATCTAATAAGACTGCAACTACAATTAGCTCTGAAGTCATATTAAAAAAGTTGAATGGATACAAAAATAAGGCCATGCCATTTACTTAAGAAAACAAGCAAAAGGAGCAGAAAATGTCACAAGGAAATTGAAAGAAGAACATAACACAAATAATGTGAAGAATCAAATTCATTAGCAGCAAGGTATAAAAAACACCAAATCAGATAAATTCAGGAAGAGAAAAGCACCACTGAAGAAACTCAAAAAAAATTATAAATATAGTCCTAAAAGGAATGAATTATTCAAGCATCCATGACAACATTATCAGATCAAACTAAAGTCATGAAGCATAAAATAAATACAATACAGAAACAAAAAATATATATAGTGCATATGAATCACCTGTGCATCAAGAGACTTTATTTTAAGAATAGCAGATCGGTTAAGCCCTGAGAATGTAGCACGTCGAACCTCAGGCTACATCACAGCACCAAAGCATAAGAAGTCTTGAACATATATTTAACAGGTCCTAACAATCTGATACTAAATAATACCTTAGGGTGGTGTGATGCAAACCATATTTTGGACTCTGAAAAGGCTGGCGGTGAATCCAAATTCCCATCCAATATTTTACACAAGAATTCACACACGGTATCTTCTTTCTTGGATTGTACTTTGGCATCCTAGTAGAACAAACAAGGATCAAAACAAAAACATAAGACCAGAAGAATGAAAAAGATACAAACAAGCAAAGATATGAAGTACTAGTTAAACTGACCTCTAGGAACTTGCGAACAGCAACATGAAAATCTGATGGATAATTCTTATTGATAGCAGCTAAAACATTCTTGGCCCAGGTTACTGCAAAATAATTCACAGATGATTAAGAAATATAGGATAATTAGAATCAGTAATCATGTTAAAAGTAGTACAGTTATCTCCTTCAAAAAGCACGCCTACAAAACAAATTCGATAACAAATTTCAAAAGTGACAAAAATTATCAAAGTAATAAATAATACCATGCGCACCTGTGGAACAAAATTTAAATTGAAAGAAGAATGTTGATAAATTATAAGACATACCTGATTCAGAAGTTGCCAATTTGCCATCATCCTCAGATAATTTCATGCAGGTTAAGAGAATCTTCGAGACAATATGATCCACTAAATTCCTCAAAGGAACTGTATCTATTACTGATATTAAAGCAAGATGACATGAGTCATCACGAGAACTGCAATAAACAAAAATCAGCTTAGAAGCAGCAAGTATGCCACAAAAAACAAGACAAACAGCAAAAACTAATCAGCTTCACACCTTTGATCAATCAGAGCTTCCAACAGTATGGCAAGGAATCTGTCAATATTAAACTCTTGAGATAGTTCCAGAAGAACTGCGCCAATATCCCTTTCAAAGCATCAAAAAAGGTAATTTACAAATAAACATGGTGACAATAGAATTGCAGTACTATATTAAATTTCCAAACAGTGTTTAAAGAAACAAGGAGTTACCTGATATCCCTCAAAATTTCCAAGGCCTTCTTCGGGAATATATCAATAGACTGTGACTGCAAAACTTACACAAACTACAGTAAGAGAAATAGAAACAAGACAAAGCTGGATAACATAGAACCTAACATTTATTGTGAGGATGACTAGATTCTCAAATCAAGTGACATCAACTAGACCCATTTGTAAGGAAGGTGCATCGAGCTGATCCTTAAAAGAAAAGGAATAAGTATCAAGCAAGAACTCAAGCTAGTAATTTAGCAGAGATAGAAAGACTATAACACAGACCGGATGAGAATTTGGATCAAACTAATATATTTTTAACATGATAATGAGAAAAGCAGCACAAACTGTTCACGTTATGCAGCAACAGTTTAAACATACAAATCCCAGAGTGACACCAATCATCTCTTTAGAAAAAAAAAACTCAAATCAAAATTCACAAGTAATATGTATGCAAACATCAAATGAAAAGTGCCAAAACCACATCAAAAGAGAATGATTGAAATTATAAATTCATAAAGAATGGGAAATTTGGATGAAATTGCATTTTTGCAAAATACAGAATTGGCAGGTGTAGGATGCTTTTACCTGAACAAGATTTATCAAAGCCATAAGGGACAACCGAAACCATTGCAAATCAGTAGACTCTTTAACATCTTCCCTAGCAACCTCAGTGACTGTTCGAATCAAACTATTTACAAGCTTGGGAGACAATGCCACTTTATTTGCTAGTAATCCAACAATCATCAAAGCACCAGCCTACATAAAAAATGTATATAATTCATACTTACTGCATCTTGCAATCAGCAATGGAAAGAATCCCAAAATAAAATAGAAGTAACAGTAAAAACAATTTTCAAATGATTACACTCATGCCTTTGAAGTACCTTGTGATCAGAACCTCCTTTTGATCCAGTTTGAAGACCGGAAGTTACAAATGGATGGATTCTCTTCACGATGTCACTGTCAATAGTTGCAACACAACCCAAAACTTCAACAATAACTGCAGTGCAAAAACTAACCACTGGTCTTGATGCCTGAAATTTTTTTGTCGGAGATGCCTACAGCAGATAGTAATTCATATGAGAATCACCGGGAGATAGCAACCAAATTACACATATGTTATACAGCAATAACTCACATAGTTGCACAAGACCTCCAAAACTCCCATATCTCGAATGCATTGTTGCACAATAACAGACCTAGGAGGTGGTGCACCGGATACTTTAACACCATCCAAAAACTTCCATTTACTATTCCTGTACCAGTCAAGAAATATAAACCACCATTTACAAACAACTATTCATGATAACCAAGGGTTAAAAAGGAAACTTCATGTCCTCCTTACCCTGTGTTTATTAACTGAACTATACGAACAAAAGCATGTGTATCATGGTATGGAAGTGCGCATAAAACCAAATCCTCAATGTTGTACACATGAATCCTGAATGCAAACGCCAATCACATAAACATTATCACAACAATAAATAAACATAATAAATCCACCGTTCAAATAAAAAACAATATCAAAAGGTAAATAACAGAATACTTACTTGTATCGACGTATCAAGTACTCAAGTGTTTTAAGAGATGCAGGAAGCTGAAGATGTCCGGATAGTAAACGCAAATACAAACTTATCGATGCATTAATTTGGTTATTATCATCTACTCCCATCAATTCTCTATCCAATTCTTTACTCTTGAGACTGAACAAATCATTCTTGTATTTTCTAAACCTTTCGTCAACTCCTACTAGAATCTCTAGCCCTAAACACAGCAAGAAATCAAAATATTTTTAATAAAATATACGAGCAAAAACAATCCAAACAGAAACTCTTCCCTGAAACATAAGGATTACACAACGGAAACTAACCTGACAATCCAATGTTCAGAATGGCGTCGATATCGATGTCAGCAGCTTCTTTAGGGTTGAACAAAATGGAAGGGCGAGTGAAAGGTCGCTTTTGAGGTTCATTGTCGGTTTGAATAAACGATTTGATCGCCTGTAACTGTGAAGCTATCGAGCTCGCCATTCTTTTCTTTAAAAGATCGAAAGAGAGGAAAGAGATTTGGGATTCTTGAAAATCAAATTGAAGAGCTTCAACCCAACAGAAGTCAGAGCTTAAAGCCTCAATCAAAACCCTAAAGCGCCGCTCTGGGGTTTAAGTTTCCTTCTTATTTTCTCATATTTTTCATTTTCTCATTATTTTAGGTTTAGGGTTTTAGGTTATAGTATCTACAATTTAAGGTTTAGGATTAGTTGTTAGAGTTTAGGGTTTATGATTTATACGCAAATTGTGTGAAAAAGATATTACGCAACCCTTCTTTAAAATCTAAAATTTAAATTTCTAAACATAAGAGCCTAAATTCTAACTGTACATGCAAAATTTTAAACCTTACGATCAAAACTCTAAACTAACACTATAGACTATAAATTTAATAACCTTTGTGAACTAAAATTTACACATCTTATATATCAGGTTTTAATTTTTATTAATACTTATTTTGTGTTGTTCTTTGCTAGTGTTGTCTTCGACTACTACCTCCATGATGTATTGATTTTGATTCTTAGCTTGGTTGTATATAAATAAACACCATGTTTTTTTTATAATTGTTTGTGTTTTGTTTTATCATAAGTTACATTATATCTGTTTTTATGTTAATTTATTCGTCTACTTTTAAAATAATTGATTTATTTATTTTATATTAATCTTTTTTTATAGAAAAAACTTTGATACACAAGCCATGTAAACTTTAGTTTACACGTGTTTTTTAGTTTTAGGAGTTATGGTTTTAGTTTAAGGTTTAGGTTATAAGGTTCAGAATTTAATATTAGTGTTTAGAATTTAGTGTATAGGGTTTAAGGTTTAGTTTTGTAGGGTTAGTAATTTAAAATTTGAGTTTTTATAGTGTAAATACGTAAGTTTGTGTAAAATTAATTTTACACCGGCTGTGTATCAAAGGTTTATTTATTTTTTATTATTGGGAGACGTTTATTTTTGTTATAATTTTCTTATTTGAGAATTTCTTCGATTTTTAATACCGTTTTATAGTTATTTACAGATGAGTCAAGATTTTGGAGCTAAAAATTTGCACAAGTCAAATGACATCATTTTTCCTTTCCTTCAAGCCTCGAAACTCCTACCTCAATTATCCCTCAGTTCCCCGCCAATACTTCCCGATCAGAGCTCAGGTTTCGGATCCGGCGGTCGACGATGACTTTGTCATTGACGATGTCCCTCACTTGACTAGTTTCCTCCCTGATTTGCCGGTAATCGCTTCACTTTTCAGCCTTTATACTTTATTTTATTTTCCTTCAGTGCTGTTGATAGTTTTCTTTTTTAAAGAGAGAGTTTGGAATTGTTTCAGTTGGTGAGTGTAGAGAAAACGACTCTTATAATGATTAATAATTTTGGATTTGAGTTATTTGTGTCGATACAACAGAGAAGAAAAGAAATGAATACAAATTTGGAAGTGAAAATATGAAATAGAAAACTGTCTAAATGAAATATAATTGGTTCAGTAGTTCCTTTCATGTTTTTTTGAGTTGGATAGATGAACTATCCTTATAAAATAAACAAAAATTGAGAAGTACTAGGATTAAGAGTGATTCGAGTAAAAATGAGACGAATATCATGGTTATGAACTTATTGAGTTGCTTTGGAAACCATCAATGTAAGAACTTGGAAAGTATTTAAATAAGAAAAATATCAATATGTAGAGTCCTGGGTTTCTAAAAATCTCAAACTTTAGTAGGGAGTTAAGAAGTGCGTTACAAGAGATGTAATCACCTTAAATCTTACGTTGGGTTTCTTTCACTTACCCAGTTAGTTGTTTCTCAATGTTACTTCTCTTATCGTCCATTTGAACTTACAATTTATTCTGTTGTCCAAACTGTTGATAGCCGTGCTGTATTTTTTATCTGGATTTGATCATGTTCATTTCTTCCAACTTATTGGTTTTGTATTGCTTATATAAATCATATCCTTTTTTTATTTCAGTCATAAGCTTATGCTATTGTCAAGTAAGTCCACTGATTTTTGGTGTAGTTCTCTTAAATATACCATGTATCTTCATTGTTATCAATTAATTCTGATTTCATGATCATTATACTTTAATCTTCTGTCTTGCCAGGCAAACTTTTGTTCGTCCAGAAGATGTGGTTGCTCAGAAGGTATGTAACTAGAAAAGAAGAAGAAAGTGAAGAAAAACACATCTCGAAAAGTTGTCCTGATAAATATATCCTATTTGATTCTAATCCTGGAATGGTAAAATTATCACTGGACCAATGCCTTATCTGTTTCCTTTCTTGGTCAATTGCCTTTGTCTTGTTTAGATTGTAGTTCAGAGGGATAGTTCCCGAGGAAAACATTTTCGGCGTGCAGGGCCCCAAGAAAAGGTACATCATCTTTTAGAGACACCTTCATGCTCTTGACATGGGATCATTAGCCTATTAATGCATTTTTTATTGCAGGTCTATTTCACGTCAAAGGAAGTGCATGCTTGCATTGTAACTTGTGGTGGTTTGTGCCCAGGGATCAATACAGTAATTCGGGAGATAGTCTGTGGCTTAAACTATATGTATGGTGTCAATGATATACTTGGCATTCCGGTCAGTTCACTTGATATTACATATTGTTGTTCATGTGAATTTCTTATTCATTGAATTTATGTACTGTTCATCTTTCTTATTTTCATTTAAAATTTGTGCATGAACCTGGTGCTTGAAATCCAAAATTGTATCAACCATTTTTATATGGACATATTACTATTGAAGCTTAGTTTAACAGTTTAATTATTGAATTCAGATTATCTGGGTTCTTAGCCAGTTATTTTGTATTCAATTGGTATTTTACAAAATCATGGTATTGTTTGGCAACATGCAACATGGAAACTATCATTCCGAGTTAATGTTCACTACTACGAGAAACAATTCATGCTGGGAGGACTGCTGCATGTTGTTTGCTATTGGTTGATACAGGGCCCCCAAAAAATGGACTATGGCTCCTTGTCAACTGGATTAACAAGCATCTATTTTCAGCACATGATTTTGTCCCCTGAAAAATCATTTTTGGTGGCTCCTTTAAATGATTCTCATATTTAATAAGACAGTCTTTGTGAAAAGAGTATGAAGAGCTTCTAGTTTTTCTAGATTCCATAGTTCATTGTATAGTTCACTTTGCCATAGTTCGTCTTCTGTTTATTTATTATTATTTTTTGTGTATGTTTCCTGGTTCTCTTAAACTTAGTTTACATCCTTTCCATTGATTGTATTAAATTTTAGTTGGTTGCAACTTTGTTTCATCATTATACTGCTGAAATTTCTAGGGAGGATATAGAGGCTTTTACTCTAAAAACACCTTGACATTGACACCCAAAGTTGTGAACGATATCCACAAGCGTGGTGGTACTTTTCTTCTCACTTCACGAGGGGGTCATGATACCCAAAAGATAGTGGATAACATCCAGGACAGGGGAATCAATCAGGTAAACGGTTGCTTTCTTGTCCATAGCAAAAGGTCTTTCACTTGTGGGTAACTTGTGAAAATTTCTATGGATTTCAGGTTTACATTATTGGTGGAGATGGAACCCAACGGGGGGCAGCTCGGATTTTTGAGGTAATAGGTCTTCCAATATAAGACCTTTCCTTTTCTGTACGTGTATCCATCTTGAACTTTTTGGAATTTCTTTTTTTATTTCTTAATTTATGCTGTTTCCTATGGTCACATTTTCTTCAAGGAAGTTGAGAAGCGTGGTCTTAAAGTAGCCGTTGCTGGCATACCCAAGGCAATCGATAATGATATTGCTGTAAGTTCAAACACAATATTATAATGTACGAAAGAGTAAAAGTAGGCACTATTTTTCAGTGGCCGTATAGTTACCAAACTTATCAACTCTTCAAAGAAATAAAGTATGTTTTTTAGTATTTCGACTGTATGTGGGTGTCCTATCTCATTTTACCTTTTTAGCTTATAAATACTTCCAGCAAAGAGGGTATTGTTCCTGGGTAAATGCAAACAAAGACGAGTTCTTGTTATCTGCATATTTTTAAAATGATTGGAGTGTAATGCATCTTAAAATTTTAGTCAATTAGAAAGCATCTTTTCCAACTACTGACTGCCAAATTTTACATATTTCTTCTGTTTCTCTATATTTTATTCTCTGTAGTCATTAAAAGCCCTTTGCAAGACCATGATTGAGTATAGCTTTGTAAATCCTCTTATAGAAACATGATTTTCATATGCAATTTTGAAGGCAACAATCTTCTGTTTAAACTGACTGATTATAATTGATCCTGGCTTCAGGTGATCGATAAATCTTTTGGTTTTGATAATGCTGTTGAAGAAGCTCAAAGGGCCATTAATGCTGCACATGTGGAGGTAGAAAGTGTAGAAAATTGGCATTGGAATTGTCAAACTCGTGGGAAGATACAGCGGTTAGTGTTTTCATTGCTATGTTTGCAACACTGGCAAGTCGAGATGTGGTAATGTCTTTGTCCCTTTTTGTATGCAACCAGCTTCTTATGATAAATACCTATGAAATACACGGAATGTTAGATGACGGTATCCTCTTTTGTCTTCTCTGATATTGTTATTTATTTTCCCCTACTTCAATCTTCCTTGAATTCGTTCAATTTGAGTAACGAGTACATGACTGATGTCACTAACAATCTAATAACATTGCCATGCAATAGGATTGCTGCTTGATTCCTGAATCATCATTCTATCTAGAGGGCAAAGGTGGACTCTTTGAGTTTATTGAAGAGCGATTAAAAGAGAACGCGCATATAGTTATTGTTGTTGCTGAAGGGGCTGGTCAGGAATATCTTGCTCAGAGTGTGCATGGAATTGATGAGAAAGATGCATCTGGAAACAGGCTTCTCCTTGATGTTGGTCTCTGGTTAACTCAAAACATCAAGGTGGGGTGCGTAAACTCTCTTATCAGCTTGTGATTTTAATTCAGTACCCAATGGCATCGTAGTCTCAACAATATCTTATAGAAAAACAAAAGCTTTTTGATTTCTCCTTGAGCAACCTTTCTCCAGAAGCTTTTTGGTTGAAAATATATATATTGAAGTGGTTATAATCATAATTAATATTCCTTTCTTGGATTCCATGTTTAATTTCATTTTATATGATTACATATCAATGCAAGCTTAGAATAAAAACATCTATAGATTAGGGAAATCAGAAATGTTCTTTCATGCATTCTGAACTATATGCCGTGAGATGAAACAAAATCTCAGCGACTCACAAGAATATCCTAGTATGTTGGATCTAACATTGTAGTTTGAGCTGAAAATTTTCTATGGACTGATGCTCGATTTCTGATTGGAATATTTTTCTTACTTGAGATCCACAACAAAAAGGCTTTTAGTGTATTAACATGACAGCTCATAGCGATAATTTTGGAGAATATTGTAAATATATTGTGTTACCGAGGGTCTTTGGTAATTAACGCTCTTTTGTTGTTTTCATTTGTGTTACTACTTCATGTAGGATCATTTTACTAAGGAGCTGAAGATGGCAATAAATATGAAATACATCGGTAAGTCCCAACTCTTGTCCTTGTGGCTAGTGCAATTTTATTTGCTCAGTTATTTTTATCGTTAAGAAATTTCTTAGATATGCATAAGCCACATATTCTGCAAATAATTAGGTGTACCACGGTTAGTGCTGAAATTACTTGATATGGTATGCACTTGATTATGTGTTCCCCTCATGAAATAAGATTCTTCTATCTGTTTCATTATCCTTAGTACTTTAAACGATGCCTTGTTCAGATGCTATGGCCAAACATGAAATCATGAGCTGACAGTTTACGGCAACCTCTCGGAAACCTATTTTAGGAACCTTTGCTTGAGTTCTGATGTGGAAGTTAGTGGAAAAGATTTAACTCTCGTCTTAGATCAGAGCAGCTCTCTTGCATGCGATAAAACTAATAAATTTATTTATTTCGTTCTCCAGATCCAACATACATGATACGAGCTATCCCAAGTAATGCATCAGACAACATTTACTGCACACTTCTTGCTCAAAGTGCCGTGCACGGGGCCATGGCTGGATATACAGGGTTCACAGTTGGACCTGTAAACAGCAGACACGCCTATATTCCAATTTCGGTAAGCTTTAGAGCTTGCACTTCTCTTATCTTTATTTTGAAATCTAACGAATTGTGCTTGATATCTAATTGCATTTACCTTTTGAAGTTAAAATATCTTTCTATGAACTAATTTATTCGAAATTCAACTAGTTCTTTCCTTACCTCACAAAAACTAATTTATTCGAAAATCTATTGTTGTCACCTAGTAGCTAATTAATCAAGTTTCTGTACTGTATCTCTGACTTGGAATTGCGCTTCACTGTATTTCCTTTTCAGCATGTTACCGAGACTCAAAACACCGTGAAGTTGACCGATAGGATGTGGGCTAGACTTCTTGCTTCGACCAACCAACCCAGTTTTCTGAACTGTGATGAATCAAGAGGGGGGAAAGTGTGTAAAGATACTGTTGACTTGATCAACAACATGAAGATAACGTCTATTTAGATTCGATGGATATATGCTCGGACGCAAGCACTATCTCGCGGCGTGATTAATGTCTTTGCTAGTTTGCTTCAGACTTGGTGGAACCTCTATATACACTTGTTCAAAAATCACCATTGAAGAATGTAGGGTGTAAATCTTAAATAAGATTGATTACCAAGAATAATAGCAATTCATGAATAATAGCTTCTTGAATTCTTACATCATATAATCCAAAAAATTAAACGTTGTAATTGAATTTCTGTTCCCCAATGAAAAGAAATAGAACTTCAACTTCACTCGGTAGTATTTACCAATCAAATTCAAAATAAACTTATAATTGTATATATTAATTATAGTGCGTTTATATTTAATGCATTTATCTAAAGTGCCACCATCCCTCTTCTTCCTTCACCTCCCAAGCCATTTCACTACTTTCCGGTAACTGAATTCTCTTCCCTCTTCTCCTTTTTCTCCCTGTAGCGGCCGGTGGCCGGCTACCCTCTCCGGCTTTAAGTGAGAAATTCAGTATAGCTTTGTGACCCCTCATTTTAAACGCTGCACAATCATAAGCCTTGGCGGCATCTATGTCGCGGTCGAAAGTACCTAACCAGACCCGAACCCCCTTTCGGTTCGGGTCTCGGATCTCCGCGGCAAACTTTCCCCACGGCCTTCTCCGCACACCCCTATAACGCCTCCTCTCATCACCACAGAGTGACACCTTTGGCTCCTTTGGAGACTCTGAATCAACGAGTTAATGCTTTACATCGTACTCAAAGATTCCAGGGATTTGGTTTTGGGTTGTAGTTGAGAAAGACCGAATTCGAGGCTGTTTATAAAAGCATCCGCGGAGGCAAAGTCACCGAGAAGGTGCTGCCGAATGAACTCAAGTGTTGTTGTTTCTTCCAAGGTAGCCATTTCAAAGCACTTCAACACACCGTATATCTAACTGCATATATATATATAGTGAAGATCAAAATCTCCCAAGACTCTTGCCATGGAAATTGACAGCCTTTCGAGTGTGGGACTCACAATCTACTGTGGTTTTGGTTTGTGAGCAGTGCATGGAAAGAGAGGAGGAGGGAGTTTGATTGTTTGTGCACACGGTTTACCCACCAAAGTTATGTGCTGGAAAAAGGATGATCTTATCCTTTGACAATTAAAACTAGGCAAAGATGGATTCCTTTGAATAGGGTTGTTCAAGTTGGCACCGACACAACGTACGTGAAAAAGATTGTCCATGTTTTATAGTATGTACATATCTATGCTGTGTCCTGAGGCTGCTGGGACCTTCCAACTTGTTCAAAATATATATATATATATATATATATTTATATTTTCAGGATTGGTCACACCTTAAAAATTTTTAATTTTTTTATATTTCTTATTTACAATTTAATTTTATACCCTTTTAACTTTTACTAAAAAAAATTTATTATTACATAAAATTATGCATCTGCCTCTAATTATTCGGTGTGTGGGACGTTCCAACTTGTTCAAGGCATGTGTCGACATGCAAGAGACAGAACTCTTTGCAATTGGATTGACCACTTTTTTGGCAGATTCGCCTTGAATTTTAAGCGTTAAATTATGACCGGATGCGAGCAAAATATTGCTCTATTACTTGCTACAAGGGAGGCTCAAAAATTTTCTAAGATGGTACATTTTCTAGCCGCGCGTACTACTTATTCATTGTATAGGTTAGTGGAGACCATTGGCTAGAAATTTTATACTTACATTTATTTATTTAATTTAATATTTTTATCATTCAATCAACGGTGACAATTAAAAAGATAAAATATATAAGTAACCAAGATCATATATGTAATTATACAAATTTGTATTAACTGTCACATCACATTCTCCGTTAAGTTTTAACGGCATGTGACTTAATTGATACTATTTAAATAATTAAATGACTTGATGACAAAATTAAAAGATCGATGGTTAAATTAGAACATGCTTCATAGTTAAGTGGTCATTCATGTCGTTTACCCTTTATTATTTGAGTTATATTTTGATATAAAAACTGCGTAAAAAAATTTACACAACACTTCAATACTTCATATTTAAATTATAAAATCTAAAACTTAAATCTCTAAGCCTAACACCCTAAACCCTAACCTTTAAATTTTAATCATAGCCCTAAATTTTAAACCCTATAACTTAAATGCATAAACCTTAAATTATAGTCTAAACCCTTGAACCCTAAAATTAAAAGGTTTGTGTAAACTTACACAAGTTTGTGTATCAAGACATTTTCCTTATTATTTTACCTAAACCTTGACCTCTAAATTATACAGGCTAAACACTTGTGGAAAACAATTTTTCTACCGCCAGTGCATATAATATTTTCTCCTTAAAAGATTATTATCCTATAAACTGCCGGTGAAAAATAAAGTTTTCACAAGCAGGTTATTTAAAGGCTTAGGTTTTAGAGGGTAGAGATTTAGTTTGTATGATTTATAATTTAAGGTTTATGGATAGAATTTATGGTTTAAATTTTGAATAATATTTTTAGTTTTAAGATTAAAAATTTAGATTTTAGATTTTGTCTTGAAAGTATATATGTTTGTGTAAATTTTTACACTAACATTATATCAAATTTTCTCCCTTATTTAAATCCACGCTCATATTCAGGCATCAAAATCAAATTTCTATTTTAAAATTTTAAGAAACCTAACCACAAATCAAGTTTTGGTTTCTGTTTGGAAAACAATAATAATTTCATTAAATAAACAAATAAAAGAACAAATACAATCTTAATTCAACAAAAAGGTAATGCTTTAGCATCCCTTGAGAACCCTACACTCAACTTTATGTACACATCCAAAACACTTTCTTCATTTCTTCTTCACGGCTGTTAACATTTCCCTTCACGGTGGATAATTCAACCAGCCATGTCAGCAAACCTTTCCTGATTTAGTAAACGGTTGCATAACGGCAAGCCCCGAAATAGAACACCAAACGGAGATAACGGTGATAACGGAGGGATGCTGAATATTCCCTTCATATATTCACTATCCCAAAACCCCTTCCAATTCGACGGCGTTAAACACCCCCCCGACGTCGTCACACTTTCCGTCACCTCTTCCTTCTTCACCACTTTACGCTCCACGCTCTTATCCGTTTCTTCATCCTCCCTTTTTCTCTTATTTGAAAACGAGTCTTGAGTTGACTCAGACACAGTGGAGTTCGCTTTTCCTGCTTCGAGAGGGAAGTTCAAAATGGCTTTGCTTCCACGCAGCTTAAAGGCAGCTCTATCGTAAGCTCTAGCAGCTTCGACGGCGGTGTCAAAGGTTCCAAGCCAAAGCCTGGAACCTTTTCTGTTAGGATCTCTGATTTCAGCGGCGAACTTGCCCCACGGCCGCCTCCTCACACCCCTGTAATGCCTCTTCTCGTCTGAAGCCACCACGTCGACATGTGTGGGCAGTGGGACGGCGACGTTGATAGAAGGACGGCGTTGGCTTAGAGACGACTTCTGGGGTTGCGGTGGGGGTTGAGGAGTGGAAAGAAGGGGTTCCATGGAAGCAGAATCATCGTGGAGGTGGTGCCGGATGAGATTCAGGGCGGATGTTTCTTGGTAAGAAGCCATGAAAGCCAGCGTTGCTTGTCGTTGGAGTGGAAAGGAGAGTGTGGGGGGTTCAGTATATAAAGCGGAAGAATAATCCAAGTTGATGCCGCCGAGATTTCACACCAGCTTCGAGGATACACACCGGAAGTATCCTATCCTCATGTAATCATGGGGTCCAAAGTCGAGGGTATAATAACAGGGTAAACTACATAAATGGACACCAAATTTTTAGGGAGGATTCAGTTTGGCCACCTTACTTTTAAAATATTCGATAAGGTCACCTAACTTTTAGTTCGATTTTAATATAGTCACCGAACTTTTAGTTCACTTTCAGTATCTCATTTTACCTTAGTTGACGTTTTTTCCTTAATAAAAATGGGTAAACTACACCAATCATCACTCAACTTTGTTCTCACTCCTATTTTGGTCACTAGAGTTTAAAAATTTTCAATTTAATAACTTAACTTTCGAATTGTTCATATTTTGGCCACTCTCAAATGACATATTTATACAAATAGAAAAATTCAATTAATCCTTAAAAAATTATTCTGGTTAATTGGTAAATTCAGATTATTCAGTGCTCAATCTTATATTATACCAATTAAATCAGATAATCGATTAACCAGTTAACTGAAATATTTGATTTTGGAAATGATTTTTTTTACTTTGTTTATTAAAATATCAAATATGATAATATGGTAAATTTAATAATTGTTTGTTTGTGATAAAAGTGTAAAAACAACTAGAAAGTAAAAGTTCACACCTATTAATCCTACATAGAGTCAAAACTTTGTTTTTTTAAAAAAAATCAGAAGGTATCAAAATCACTAGACTATAAGATATTGTAATGCATAAAATTTATAAATATTGTATATAATAGATCAGATCAGTTAATCAATTTTGCTTAAAACTATGAACCGTAACCGAATCAAAATAATTTATTTTAAAAATTTGTACTGAAATCGAGTTTGATTAATCATTAAAAAGTATTTTGGCTAATTGCTAAATTCATATTATTCAATTCTCGATCTTATATTGTACCAATTAAATCGGATAATCGATTAACCGATTAATTGGAATATTTGATCCGCGTAATAATTTTTTTTTACTTTGCTTTTTAAAATATCAAATATGGTAATATGGTAAATTTAATAAGCACAGTAAAAAAATCATACCCGAATTTTTTTAAGGATTAATCGATTTTTTCTATTTGTATAACCATGTCATTTGAGAGTGGCCAAAATATGACAATTCGAAAGTTAAGTTATTAAATTGAAAATTGTTAAACTCTAGCGACCAAAATAGGTGTGAGAAGAAAGTTGAGTGATGATTGGTGTAGTTTACCACATTTTTATTAAGGAAAAACAAACACTAACGTCAACTTCTAACGGAAGATAACGGGAGGGACCTTATCGAAATCGAACTAAAAGTTCAGTGACCTTGTCGAATATTTTAAAAGTGCGGTGACCAAAATGAATCCACCCTAAAAGTTTGGTGACCATTTATGTAGTTTACCCATAATAATATTACGTGTAAAGTGCACAATAAGTTACTAAAATATAAAAAAATAATACTACTATATTTTTTAGGTATAAAGTCATCAAACGCTCCAAACGTTTGATTGAATAGTCAATTTAGCTCATATTTTTTGAGCAATTCAACCATCAACGTTTCATTTTGGGTCAAAATGGCCCATCTGCGGATGAAAACTATCAGTCAACTAATGGTAAATGGCTTGAAATGACGTGACAAACCTATATGGCAGAGCACACTGGCATTGCAGTATCATATAGATAAATGTGTTGACTTGAAAAATCGTTACATTAGTCAAAATATAGTTTTATAAAATTATATAAAATATAAAATAGTTTTTTATGTTATTTATCATTCTGTCAAGTCATTTCAAACTGTTTACCATCAGTTTTTTTTAACAATTTTTATCCATAGATGGGTCATTTTGACCCAAAATGAAAGTTGAGGGTTGAATTGCTCTAAAAAGAAGATGAATTTCATCCGTAGATGGGCCAAAATAATTATTCAATCAAATGTTGGAGGTATTTTTTTGACTTTATGCCTATTTTTAAAATTATAAAAGGGTCATTACATTTATCAATTTTTACAAAATAATCATTAAATTTTATAAAATTATTTTTTAAGAACCCGTGGAGTAATCCCATTGGTAAAGGATGATGAAATTTATCTAGGTGACCTGAGTTCGAGTACCATGTGTACACGATGTGTATACGTTTTTAAAAGGCTAAAAAAATTAAATAGATACTACCTTTTTATCATACTGATATTTTAAAAAAATTACCTTTTAAAGAGAATAGAGTTTAGAGATATTGATTCCCATTAGGTAATAGAAAACATTTAAAATATTGGCCTTTAGTACAAATTTAAAACTATTATGTCATTGGAGTTTTTTCTCTCTCGTTTTGGGAATCGGTTTTTGGTGTCAAATTAGAAAAATATATGTAGTAAAAGTTTTTCTTTTCTTTTGAAATGAACCCGTCGTGATATTTAATATAATAAATCCTAATAAAGGATTTGCGTAATTTAATGTTCGATGTATAGGGTTGACGCAAATTTGACCTTAGGAGGTATTTTTGCATAATTCATTATTATTTATTCTATTTTATTTTAATTCAAACAATTTATTTAAAATTGAATCATTATATTTGATATATATTAATATAAATATGACATTCTTAAACTATTTTTTATTACTATTTATTACTATTATGGAAACAGGGGATCATCATGAAAAAAAGAAGTAAAAGAAACTAAAACTTTCCCTAGAAACAAACAGATGTATTACATGTACCATCTTCTCTGTTATCATGTGATTTAACCTAGAAACAAATAACCTTCAGGTTCTAAGGCTTAGTTCGGTGTAGATTAAGGAACGGATGTTTGCCTAAGAACGGGCGTTTAATAAAAGTTGAATTTTTTTAGCTTTTGAGGCAAAATCTGGGTTTCAAATAACGTTCTTCGTGTATGGCGTGATCGTCCGACGCTATTTCCGCATTCAACAGTCTAACAGCTGTTTGGAAAGCATTCCCGAACGAAGCCTAAGTGTGTCAATGAAACGCTTGCCCTCTGTAATATCATTAGTTGCAAGGAAATCCAGGAAATCCCTGAAGCTACTCTCTTTATATCTCTTAGGATTCTGTTCATCCACCAGCTCTTCAGCCGTTTCCATTTTATCATCCATTCCCAAGCTATGAAAGCTTGCAATGGATATCCTAGTCCTTTCACTGTTCAATGTAGCCCTATGGACGACACTCTTGTATGTCCCATTGCTCAGTACTTCAAAATGGTCACCTACATGGACTTGTAAGGTACCGTGAATCTCCGGGACGAGGATCCAATTGCCGTCTTCGCGTCCAAGATTTCGAGCCCCGTTGAGTTTTGAAGGACGATGGTTAAGCATGCGTAATCCGAATGCGGCGGCAACCCGAGTGCCTTGTCCGGTTCGGGACATGGCGGGTAACAGTTTACTGCAACCACTTGCATTCCATTTTCCATTTCTTGGCTTAGGTGATTTGCGCATATTCCAAGGCTCTCTACCACTGTTCCCATCAGTTCCAAGGCCAATTTCCTTACTTCTGCGCAATATTTTCCCATCTTTTCTCTGTAAACATTAAGCGCAACGAGTTAATCTATATACTTTAATTTGACATAATTTGAACTCTACGTGATAGTATACGTAAAATACCTGTAGTGAGGCGAGTTATCGGGCCATGAGTCGATCCAGGCTTCCAAGGGATGAGCATAATGCTTGAGGAAAATTCTCCAAAACTGGACCTTGTCAACCCCATCTTTCAAGCTCGTTGCATATCTTACGGGCTTGTAAACATCACTAGACTTGAACTTAAGCTTCTCTCGAGCCGGAAGATCGAAGAAATCCGTCGCCGCTGAAAGTGCATCGTCGAGAACCGATTGGCAAATCCCATGGTTCACAACCTAAATAATGCAAACAAACATCAACATACATTCTTGTTTCAAATAAGCACAAAGTACAATGGCAACAAGACAAGAAAAGAGAAGTTGCACTTGCACTTACTTGAAAGAAGCTCCGATGGCGACAAGCCTCACCGATCTCTTTGACGGAGCGTTCGACACCATTCCTTCTCAGCCGATTCATATCGATGGTCGGAACTTGAGCTTTCTCAATAACCGAGCTTGAACCTTTCGGAGGTGAAACCACATAACATTTTGGTCACTTGGACGTTAACCTCCGTTAAACTGTTGACGTGGCATGTTAACAAAATTATTAATTTTTAATTTAACTCCTAAAGTTTTGAAAGCTTATTTTCCCACCCATTCTCAAACAAAAAAAAACTAAAATCAACTTATCATTCGAAAAAATCTTTTTCTCCTCTAACCCAAACCCTACACTTAATGTCGTCCCGTCGTCTATTGTTTTGTTGACTTTGAACAACTGTCATTCATTGCTCGGCCGCCAACAAACCAAGATCAACGAGCAAAAACTTTCTCTCTCCCCTTCAACCACATAGTTTGGATTCCTTAAAAATGCATTAAAAAACTCCAAAATCTAAATGAAAACTCAAAAATCGTTTGATCTGCAACCACTAATCATCCGATGAAATTCATTTCAGAGTATGTTGTTCAATTCATCATCCACGACTTGCTCACCGTTGAGATTTAAGAGGTGGCTCTTCGAATGTCGTCGATGGACCTTAGCCGAAATAGATAGTTTTTTTGTTTTGTTTGGATCGAAAGGTGATATCAATTTTAGGGATATTTGGGTTAAGTTTCGAATCACAACTTGATGTGTTCAAATTTTAAATTCTTATATCTCAAAAATTTTATTTGTATTGCACTCTTAAAATTTTAACTTTTCATATATTTTTACTATGTATTAAAAATTTACACCCAAAAACTATAAAATCCTGCGTTCATCCCTGCATCTCGTCATTGTCAATCATATCCTCCCAAGAACTATGAAATACTTGTATATTACTTTGAAATTAAAACTCATGACTGTTTACTCTGGCCACTGTATCTGCTCTGTTGGAAACATGGAGGTTCCATGTCTGAATCCCATTTGTTGGAGGCTTGGAGCTTGGAAGGACTGCAATAGCATGTCATTGTAGCTCCATCCTGCTGTTTTGGTTAGCCAGACTGGTTCGTTCAGGTTTTCGAATTATTTCAGATTCTAATCACTTCGAGTTCAGGTGAGTTTTATTCTCTAATTAATCCGAGTCCAAGTACATATAAAGCAGACTACATAATCAGTACAGACACATATATAAGCTTTTTAGCTTATAAAACCACCACAGACTCGATATATATATATATATATGTATGTATATGTATATAATCTTACACACCATGTATTTTATATTACATACTAACCATAGTCTCCTGACAAGCGAAGGCTAAGAACTCTGGTTCAATTAACCATGGTGGTTTCTGTTAACAGACGGCCAACTGTTGCCATTGCCGTTTTCGCTTCCTCCACCACCAGAGTTTCCAGAACCACCACTTCCAGACCCATAGCCATACCCGGAACCAGAACCAGACCCAGACCCAGTCCCAGACCCATAACCCCTCCCGAACCCATCAGGTGACCTCCCGGAGCCTGAACCATAACCCCATCCACTCCCGGGACTCGAACCCCATCCCCAACTGTAGTCCCAGCTGGGGGCATGGGCAGAACCAGTAGCACCACTTGGAGCATTAGAGCCCTCGGCCTCCATGGAGGTCAGTGTTTTTTGATCACCACCACCAGCTGCAGCATCAACAACAATACTAAATGCAAGCAGTGAAAAGAAGAGAAAGGAGGAGAAACGAAGGGAGCTAAGTTGCATCTTCTTCTCCATTTTTAAAGATTTAAAAGCTGTGAATGGTTGGTGTGGTTTGTGAGTGGGTTATTTATAAAGGCCACTTGTGATGATATTTACTACTACTTTTGGTTATATGGGTGCAGATGTCGGTTTATCATCGGATTTTTCGCCAACAATGGAAGAGGCACCACCATGCTTGAACCGCACCACCGCCCTTTCAACTAAATTATGATATAGTACTTTCAAATGTTACCCCACAAATGGATTGTCTTTCATGCCTTCCAAATACATGGAACTAGAGAAACCAAGTTTCATGATTATGTCTGTGATTTTTATTCCTAATAGTAAACTTTCAACATGTGTTTGCTAAACCATCTAATTTGATCTTGCAAGTACAAAAAGGTTCATGGTCTTTTTTGGGAGTTTAAGGAACGGTAGGCTTAAAAACGGCTAAAAACACGCAATCGAAGATATTATCAAAATGTATAATACTTTCGATTATGCGCGAGTAACATTTTAAGTTGTGTGTTGGGATAACACTTTAGGTTGCAATTAAAAATGTTATCAAAATGTATAACAGCTTTTGTGGGTAACATTTTAAATTTCGTATTTTCAACATTTCAAATTACAACTTAAAATGTAATTTGGACCCACTTAACATGTTATATGTTTTTCTAATATTTTAGATTAGTCGTTTTTAGGCTGCCGTAGAGCAAAATCGCCCTGGTCTTTTACTTTAGTCACACTAAAGAGTCACACCAAAAAAAAAGATTAAAGGTTTTACTTAGTAAGATAGGAAGGACTCAAGAATCAAGATTTAATTTATTTCTATGTTATTGTCCATTATTTTTCAATGTATTAGAATTTTAGGGCATGTCCCCACTAATCTCTACTAAGTACAGAGTTCCGTTCATATGGGTTGCTGTCGTAGACCGAAAATTTTGTCGCACATTCAATCTGTACATGACTATATTTCTTGTATTAGTATTTGATTAAATTTCTTGCTACACAATTTTTTGTAGCCCTTATATATAAATATTGCGGTTTAAGATTTTATTAGTGCATTGTAATTTGTTGTCTACATGGAATTTTCTCTTCCTAAGTCCATGAATTCTGCGAAAGAATTTCTTTTCATAAATTTAAATGTCACATTTTATTGTGCAATAATTTGTTTGTCGTTATAATCTCGTATACTCATAACAAAAATTAACATTTTAGGAAAATAAAAATGCTCGAAATTCCAATAAGAAAAGACTATACATTGATTTAAGCTATTTTTTTATATACATGTTCGTCTTACGATCCATCAAATCAACCTTTTTTTTATTTGCCAAATATGCCCATCAAATCAAGAGAAATATTTTGTAAAAAAAATTTTTTTTGATTGAGTATTAATTCGGTTGGTATTGATACTATTACAACATCATAGAGGATATGTTTTTGAACACGCTTTGTCTATATCCCTAAGCTAGAGAATTATTTATTGTACACTTAAATATGTTCGAACACACGACCTCTAGAATGTTGTACCAATAATAATGTCAATTAAATTAAAACTCAGTCAATAATTATTTAGTAAAGTTAAAAATGTAAGTGAAAAGAAATTGAAAACACATAATCTTATAAAATATGTACAATTAACTTGCACTTTTCCACTCTTTATTTATCCTTCCACTTCTATATTCAACCGGACATAGATTGGTAATGTTTTGGTGATTTTAGTTCTTGTCTTGTAGCTTAGGAGTTGGTGATTAGATATTATTTTTGAAAAAAAATTAAGAGATTTTTGTAGCGATGTCCCTCTCGCTAAAAACGTGTTTTTTATTTTTTAAAAATATTTTCTTCCGCGGGGAGTTTTATAAAACCCGTGTTTTATTTAAAAATGGGTTGCCACCGGCCACTTAAGGTGGACCGGACACCGTAAAAACTAGAGATTTTAAAAATGTCGGGTTCGGGAGTCAGTTACGGATGGGGAAGGATTAGCACCCCTACACCGCCCAAAATTAGTACTTTAATAATTACCGCTTTATTAATATTAGACTTTCCGGATTAAAGTGACGATTAATTTAAAATTTGGTTATATGTGTGAGTAAATTTTAAGAGCCCCGTTATTCGAGAATAAACGCCCAACCACTATCACTACGCCTGATACTGGCCCCGTTTACGCTCGAATAAAAGGGCACCGCATTGACAAAATATATGTCCGTTATGCAAAGTAAAAAAAAACAAGGCAAATATAAATAAATACATTGCGATAAAAATATAAATAAATACTAACATAATAAAATACTAATATAACATAAATAAAATACTAATCTAAAACATACATACATAACAATTAATTTAACACATAAATAAAAACAAATCTAACATAAATAAAACACTAATATAAAACATACATACATAAATATTAATCTAGCTCATAAATAAAAACAGATCTAACATAAATAAAATACTAATCTAAAATATACATACATAAATATTAATCTAACTCATAAATAAAAACAAATCTAACATAAATAAAATATTAATATAAAACATAAATTTAAAACATAATAAATACTAATCTAAAACATAAATAAACATACAAACTAAAAACACAATTTTAAATTAACTACTACTTCATTAAATCATAAAAATTACAACATAAATAAAAAAGAAAGAAAATATACCTAACTAGGAGTTCGAATGACGAACCCCGACTGAACCCCACCGAGATCTACCACGACCTCTCCAAAAAATTAACTAGATCAGATCCAAAATAAGACCCCGATCGAACCGGTTAGGACCGAGGACACCGCCCCGGTCCTTGGCTACCCGAGAGCCAAGCTCTCTTATTTGGGCATGTCAATATGCCGATTCATGCTTCTCAATTCCCCCCATGCCTTTATATAAGCAATTAGGGTTGTTAAAGGGGGATGTAGAGCCTTTAGCTCCAAACAAATTTTCCCTTTTTTAACTAATTTTTTTATTATAATTTTTATAATTTTTTATATTGATAATAATATTATTACAATAATACTAAAAATACTAAAAATTCGGACAAAAATAAGTGATTACAATTTTCATGTGTTTTCAATGACTGAATTACGTTGATGATGGAAGGATATTAATCTCAATTTTTTTGGTTTAATTATATTTTGAGTTCGTAATAGTATTGAAATCAGTCAAACTAAGTCATGGTCTCTAATTGTTCTAGTTCAATTGCATTTTAGAACTCGTCGGTTTCAAAATTAAACGGATTTAAACTTATTTCTTTTTTTTTAGTTACTATTTAAATCCCTATCTATTTCAAAATTAAACGACTTTAACTCTGTATGATTTCGTCTTAATTCTGTTCATAACATCCTTGCTGTGTTTGATTTTTAGGATGCACATAATAATTATGTAGATAAATTATTCGAACTCGAATTAATCTGGTAGTGGTGCAGGCAAGTTGAGTGATCGGTGATTGTATCTTTTTGCTTGTGGTGTAGTGGGAGGAGATGACAACTTTTGATTTTCACATCTTTAGATTTTATTTTGGGATGTGAATTCTCGTCGATTTCGACACGTGAATTAAAAGATGTAATGAGATATTTGATTTATTAATCGATTAATTTAAATAGAATATTGTAAAGATTTAATATAATAATTCTTTTAATCTAATTTGCTCTTTTTATAACGTTAAAATTTGAAACTCTGACTTTATTTAAATGATCTAGCGTCTCATCTCACTAGACCAATTAGTATTTTAATAAATTCTTTATCTAATTGGGCATTTGAATTTGCTAGCCACCTAAGCCACGACCACTCAATTTAGGTTCAGTTAGCCATCTAATCAAGTTCAAGTAAATAACTGAACCATAAAATATTTAAGTATTAAATCAAACTTGATTTAATACCTAAACATTTTATGATTCAATTAGTTAATCAAACTTAATTTTTTTGAAATTGGTACATGGACTTCATTGTTTTGGTTCAAATTGATATTTGTGATTTTAAACTAATTTGAATAAAAAGTGAAGTTAATGTACCAATTTGAACCAAACAACCAAGTCCATGTACCTAACCGAAACAAAATTTATAAGTATCAAATTGAACCCTAAAGTTAAATATTTAATTGGATAAAGAAAAACTAAAATACTAAACTGAAGCTTAAAAACAAATTCCTATATCAATACAATATATAAACCCCTTTTTTTGGGAAAGAAAGGGAGATCTTGTTCGGACCACATTTCAGTTCATGGGTGACTTAAACAACCATCATAACAATTTGCAGAAACATAGTGGGAATCATAGACATAAAAACCTAAAGCCAATTAGGTTAGATTTTTTTTTGGGCAAAAAGGTGCATATAATCCCAAGTAGCAATGGCGGGTCAGAATTTTATATAGCGGATCAGATTAGGCTTTGGGGTATAAAGATTCTCATACCACTACAATATAAATATTGTTAACCACATATTCAAACAAATCAAGTGAGGTCAATTCTAATATTTTCATGAAAAAATTTATACTAACTCTCTACAAATCTCATTTAACTCTTAAAAATCTCATACTACAACAAATTAAGTGGGGTTAATTGACCCCCTAAATTACATGTGGCTCCGCAAGTAGATGTGATCATTTTTAGAACTATATGATTATTTTCTCAATAGCATAGTGTATTTTTTTCTGACTATTCAAATTAAAATATCGTTATTTGTAAATGATGAAAAATGAATATAAATAACATAAGATGATAAAAAATAATATAATTATATACTATTTACAACATTTTACTCACAATCCATCTTACTATTACATTGGTTCAATATGTAATGAAATGTTTTTTCATATGAGAGTCAAAAGGGTCAGTCAACTCTTGTCCGACATGGCCAAACGATGCCAAGTAAGACAGCCAAACGTGCAGCATCAGCCTTTCGTTATTGGAGTAAAGGTTGAGTTGCCGATTTGTTATAAAACGAAGGCTAAACTATAAAATAAATGCTCAAATTATGTCTTTTTTTTGTAATAAGTGTCTAAAGTATTTTTTTTGAAATAGGTGCTTAAATTTTCATTTTGACTTGATTTAAAGTCAATTTTGGCATTTTGTTGGGCACATATTTTAACCAAAAATGAAAGTTTAGGCACCTATTTCAGCCCAAATATACTTTAGGCATATATTTCGGCCAAAAATAAAACTTTAAACACATATTTCAGCCAAAAAATACTTTAAGCACATATTGCAAAAAAGAGACATAGTTTAGGCACTTATTTTATAGTTAAGCCTAAAACGAAACCTTAGTGCCTATTTCATTACTTTTGAAACTACAGTGTTAAAAATAAAAAATTATTCCAAACAAATATTTGGATAACGAAACATAAATAAGTAGCTTACCCAAAAAGAAAAGCAAGTAACATTATGATTCCGCGTAATTTTGTTGTCAATTAAATCTCATATTCCGTGTTGTAATTTGTTATTCTCTTATTGCTGGTATTATTATCTTTGGTGGACTTCTAGCACCCACTGTAAGTTACTCTTGCTCTCAACAGTCATAATCTAGTCTCTCTCCAGTTGTGTCGATTGTTGGGCGATTGTGCTTTTAGGAATAGTTTGAATGGGATATGTTTTCTTGAGAGGATAAAGCATTCGAAGGGAAATAATCACTTATATTGGGAAACTGGCAGGGAGTGACTTTGTTTGCTTTGTTAATGTTGAAGTTCCCTTTTAGTAAAAGAATCTCGTTTGGAATTTGCTAATGGACATGCTCTATGATTTTAATATGAAAATACGCAGAACAGAATTAGACATGGTTTTTGGAGTCATATTATTTTGTCTTACACGTCTATTTCTTTCTCTTCCCATATACTAGCTGGAGCTTAAGCTCGGACTCGGGGGCACATCATATGCAGATTTCATCCATAGTGCACATCAGTCAATGCAATTGAGGTATGATCAATCTTCTTGGTTTGTAGTCGATTGCTACCTTTTCTTACCATGATAAAGTTGATGTCTTTTTGGTTTCCTTATAGCACTTCTTTTGGGTATCCTTCTGGATGATTGAAGTGGCGTCTGTTAGTTGTTTTTAATTTGGTAAATCTGTGCATGCAATTTTGTTTCACTTTAGTATTTATTAAACATTGTTCTATTGGTGCAAAATGCAGTCAGGTTGATCCTATAGTAGCATCCTTCTCTGGTGGAGCAGTTGGGGTCATCTAAGCTTTGATGGTAGTTGAAATAAACAATGTTAAACAGCAAGAGCATAAACAATGCAAATATTGTCTTGGAACAGGTATATTCCTGAGACTTTCCCTTTTTGTACCCCTGCTATATTCCAGATATTATACTTTGTCCACCTAGACTTGTCAATTGGGTGAGTCAGGTTAGTTAGGGTTGGGTCAATTCTGATGTTAAATTTTCCGATCATTTCGGTTTGAGCCAGTTTCGAGTTCAGGTCTTTTGGGTTCTGGATCAATTTTGGATTTCTGTCATTTCAAGTTGTGGTTGTTTTAAGCTCAGGTCATTACATTCGGGCATTAGGGGTTATAGTCACTTCAGGTTCTGGCCAAATTTTGGTTCATGTTGGATTGGGTTTGGATTTTCGTCCGGATTAAGATTTGATAGTTCTACATCCACTGGTAAATGCAGGATATCTTGCTTGTGCTCGCTGCTCAACTACTGGATCAATTGTTCTCACCGAACTGATCTCCACAGTAAGCGGCGGTGACCAGACTTTATCAGCCCCCAAAACCGAAAGATGTTCAAACTGTTCGGGATCCGGAAAGGTTAGTCATCTAAAACCATGTAGGTCTCAATAGGTGTGTTGTTTACTTGTGCTGCATTATCAACTGGGAAGTTTGATGGTTTTCATTATACAACTCTCTTTGCCAGATATAGCATTATTTGACATCATTCATAAGTTCTCTCATAACCCTTTTTTTGTAACTACGGCAGGTAATGTGTCCGACATGTATTTGCACCGGAATGGCAATGGCGAGCGAACACGACCCACGAATTGATCCATTTGATTAGAGGTGCATTCTCACCCTCTTATGTAAAGCTCATGTTTGTATCTATTTGTCACAACTCACAAGATAACAAAACTTTTGTACAAACAAACATCCCAATAGGCTTTCCTTGTCTGCAAATGAATTGTATTCGCACTATTTTTAGAAACAATCCCTGCTTTTGAAATGAAAAACTTGAATCCTCGTTTTGGCCATCTGATGTCACACCGATGACTGATTACTTTTCTAAGATCGTAAATGAACAGACTGATCGATGAGTGGTTCGATCTAGGTTTGTTAATAGTCAATTAAACGGAGTGAAAATGAACGGCGTATGTTGAGTTCATCTATGTTCGCAAACAAATTTGTGGGAATACTATATTCCCAACATTAATTTCTTTTCCCAAAATAGTGGGAATGTCCTCCTCATCATATTCTTAGGTATTACATAATGGAAAAACTTTGATAAAAGTTTACACGTGCCTTTTAGTTTTAGGGGTTAAGGTTTTAGTTTAGGGTTTAAGGTTTAGGGGTTTAGGTTGTAGGGTTTAGAATTTAAGGTTAGTGTTTAGAACTTAGCGTATAAGGTTTAAGGTTTAGGGTTTGGTTTTTTAGGGTTAGGGTTAGAAATTTAAGATTTGGGTTTTATAGTATAAATACACAGGCATGTGTATCAAAGTTTTACCCTTACAATAAAATACCTTTAAAATAATATTTTTTTTATTCACGTAAATCATTCTTTTTTATTTCTCCAAGAATATTTTATATGTTTTAATATGTTAAAACAATTTTTTGCCTAACCTAAGTTGTTGCATAATAAAATATTTAAACTACACTCATCATTAAAAAAGCAAATAAATAATAAATAGTAAATAATTTTAATATTATTTCTTCTTTAAAAGATAATATTATTTTATTTAATTACAAAAATGTGTTATTTAATTTTGAAACACTTTAAAAATAATGTTTGAAATTTTAGATTTTAAAGGATGACCTTAGATTTTAAAAATAATATAAATTAATTAATAAAACATATAAATATAATATTTATAGTAGTTATAAGTATATTTGATTTAGTTGTGAATATGATAGTTATTATAAAAGTTTATAAATTTGAATTTTTTATTTCTCAAATATATAATTATAATAAATTATAATTAATTTATACATTGGGGCCTCAAACCCATAACCATAAAATTTTCAACATAGTTTAGCCCAAACCACAACTATTTCATAAAAACCCATTAAGTTCAAATATTTCAAGGTATAATAATAATTAGAACTTTACATGGGGAGCTCCATCTAAAATACATAGTTAAAAACATTCGACACTTAAGTTAAAATCCAAATATGAGTTACAATACAATCATAGGGTCTTACGAATACATAGCCCAATATAATATAAGTACTGTACTCTGACACAAGTTGATGATGAAGTCCTACTTTGATGGTGCTCCGACAATGCACGCCAAACCTACCAACTTGCGAACGAAAACAATAATTCTGAACGTTGAGCTAACGAAGTTAAGTGGATACACTTCCACTCAACCATGCTTCATGCAAATCATAAATAAAAGCATGCAACAAAAGATGATATCATGGCAATCATAATAATAACGTTGGCGCTACCTTTAGTTGCTTAAACACCTAAAAATCAATAGGGATGCATAAAGTCTCACACAGAATCATAAGCATCAAATCAACAACTTGGAGTGAGGTTCGATTCCACTAAGCATCAGGTACACATACTCTGAGTGAGGCCCGGTTCCACTAAGCATCGGGTTCATACACTCATGCTCGAAATCTCTCGTCGAGCATCTTCGAATAAGTCCCGGTCTCACTAAGCCTCGAGTTCATACATTCAAGAATCTTTAATTATGGTGTTGTCCAGAATCCCAACAAACAAGGTGACTCAACCCTACTAATGCCCTTCATAATATATCCCCAATAGTAACCCAAGATAAAACTTTAATTTTAAACAGTAAACAGTAGTGTCAGAAATCATGAGACACACATATATGTTTTTCAGTAAAACAATAACTAGAGAACATGCTTTAAATCAGACATAGAGACATATTTTTGGACAGATAAAATAGTCATGTTCAAATCATAGAAACATTTCATTATTGATTCAGAGAAAACATTTTAAACAGTTCATTAAAATAGTGATATAACACACAAGGAACACACTTTAAAAAGCTGGTCAAAAGGGTCTACTGAATACTCGCCTCGCTACGCTCTATAGTAGTGCTAGATCTTAGATCATAACGGAACAGAGCCACTACCAGAGAATAATTCTAATTTAATAATTCAGTATGTTTCTAAGACCATATTAGTAACTATGGGTGCACGCGGGTGTGCGGATCGAGAGGAGCTGGGTTGAGCAGACTGTCGGTCAGGTGAGTCTCGGGTACCTTTAAATAAATAACATCTCAGGTCAAATAATGGCTCAATATAATTTCTCTTAAATGAGATAATTAAATACATATGCATGCTCGAATTCAAGATTGTAATCACTAATTTTGTCTGGGCTTTATTTTTCTAACTTGGCTTATACATATATATATATATATATTATTACGAAATTACTTTTAAAAAATAAAAAAAATACCAAAACAAAAATGGCATCGTTAGTATAATGTTTATTATTATCTTTTCTAGTTATATTTATCATATTATGTTTTTACTATGTTATTATTATTTAATTATTCTTGTCATCATTATTATTATATTATTACATTATTATACTATTATTATATTAAGTTTATTATTATTATTAGTATTATTATATCATTATTTTTATGTTATTTATTATTATTAAATAAAAACCAAAAAAATTAATAGATAATAAAGCCGAAGTTATAAAATTAAAGTCAATTTTTATTGTCCAAATACATATCTAAATATCCCTATCCTTTAACCCAAGTACAACCGGCCCAAACTAAATTCCCTATCCATTTTACAAACCCAAACCATTACCCAATAATTAAATCCAAACTAGCTTACCCAACCGAACCAAATTAACCCGAAATACGGATCCCTAACCCGGATAGCCCAAAAACCCTACCTAACTCTAACCCTAATTCTTCGACCATCGCCAACCTTCCAGAGCCTTCCAAACCCTTCCCCTTCATCCGACCGTTCATCTCCCGCATCGCCACGTCGGATGTAACCCTAGACGGGGATCCTTAAAAAAATCAATACAACAAAAAATTTCAAAAAACCCTTATCCTTTGTTATTTCGAGTACACAAAACAAGAATAGTTTAGGGCTTTTACCTTAGGAGGGGAGAGTCGGTTCCCGTCGCCATCGTCCCCTTTGTCGCTATTTCACCTCCCCCGGTCGGAGATTCAAGTGTTTCAAATCAGTTCAAAAAAAGGTTTTTAGGTTTTTTTAAATCAAAAAAGAGTTGTTTATTTTGGTTTTAATTCGGATAATAAAAAAATAAAAAGGGTTTTTAAACGGTCGTCGGCCACTGGCTAGCGGTGGCTGAGACGACGGTGCACGACGGCTAGGCCACCGAATTCTGGAAAACCAGGGTAAGGGCTAGGAACAACCCATAGCGTTTTTTTTTCTTTTTTTTCTTGTGTTTTGATGAAATGAAGCTTCAGGCCATTTTTGGCCTCAGTTTTGGGTATATATGCGGGCGTCCATACGATGCCGTTTTGGGGCGGCCTTCGACCCGTGCGATGACCCGGCCCGAGGGGAGGATCCGCGCGTTTTGGGATTTGGGTAAATTACCAATCGATCTTGATTTCTACCCCTTTTTGAATCGATCGTGGGTTAAATACCTTTCCAGTCCTCTGATTTTGTTTTAAAAACAATTTTAGTCGTTTTAAAATTCTGTTTTTGTTTAATTTTTTCCATTTGCTTTCCTTTTCATTTCGACCCTTTTCCAGATTACCATATTATATATTATATATATTATATATAGTATGTATATATACTATAGTATTATATTGATTATATTATAATGTACTATAGTATGTATATTATATAGTGTAATATTATATTATATTTACATTATATTTTATTATGTATTACAATATTATTTATATTTTAGTATATATATATTATATGTTATTATATATTATAGTACTATTTATATTACAATATATTTTATTATTTTATTTTATTTATTTGTCTCTTGTTCTAATCGGCCTTACAGTGACCGGCAACGGGGATGACCCGTATTTTATGACACGTTCCATCTAACTTCTAACATTTAATTCCCGCAATTAACATTTAATTTCCGCAAGTTAATTTTCGCAATTTAATTTCTCGTATTTTAATTTCCGCTATTTAATTTTCGTATTTCTCTTTATGTTAGATCCGGTCCTTTTTTTCGGATTACTTTTTCGATCTGGTCTTTTTCCGGATTGCTCTTTTCGATTCGGTCCCTTTCCGAATTTTCTTTAATTTTCGCATTTATTTCTTGCATTTATCTTTATTTGCCTATTTTTTTGTGACATTTATTATCTTGTCATTCATTTCACTTTTAATCTATTTAATTTCACATCATTAATTAATCAACCTTAATCATAAAAAAGAGGTATCTATTAATTTCGATATTTGTGTCGTAATAATCATGGCTCATTGGATATTGACCAAATATTTAAATTAATTTTCACCGTCTGAAGGTAAACTTTAATCCGAAATAAAATTTGACAAGTCATTACATCATTTTTAATTGCTTGCATCATGTATAAAGGTGATATACTCGATTCGATCCCTAAACTAACATGGCAGTCAGGCTTATTCGATGTCAGTTTAATCTACGGTCCGATGTACAGTCACCCTTATTAATTAAACGTTTAATTAATTCAAGCCCACCAATTTGATAAAGCCCGTCTGATTAAAGCTCATATCCGATTAAGACTATTTAATTAAATTTAATTCGAATTTTGATAATTTCCATCAATTAAAAGCAACAAATATTTTGGTACCGATTTCCAGGCGTGATGGGGTACTAATCCTTCCCCACACGTAACCAACTCCCGAACCTATTTTCAAAACGAATCTTTGGTTTTATGGTGTCCGGCATACCTTAGTGGCCGGTGGCGACTCCAACCCTCATTTAATTTTCAAAACATTTCCAACGTTCATTTTTTCTTCAAAAGCACCGAGATTTTTCGACAAAAACATTTTTTCAAAAGCACCCATCATTTTTATTTTCAAACATTTTTAAACTTTTTCAATTATATTCCCCACTTTCAAATATTTTCCAACTATTTTTAATACTTTCAAACAATTTTGAATATTTTAAAAAATTCCCCAAAATCTTCAAATCAAGAAAAATTCCCCAAAATTTACGAAAAAAAATTTCAAAAAAAAATCTAAAAATTCAAAAATCAACAAAAAACATGCTTATTTAGATTTCCCTTTTTAGCGGCTTTTTGAAAAAAAATTTAGTCACTACAAATATCAAATTCAAAAGCTTTCAAGTTAGAATTTCGAGAAGCAGACTTCAAAATTGAATTCATGACGTCGAAAAATTCAAAATAGAAGTTTTCAAAAAGGTTGACTTTTGGTCAAAGTCAACGGTCAATGGGTTGACTCAACCCAGCTTGGGTCGAACAGGGTAGGGTCAAATGAGTTAGGGTCAGCATATTCAGGTTCAGTTCAAATATTGGAGTCAGCCGATTTAGGTCAGACGGGTTGGGCTCAACCAGGTGGGCTCAGTTTATAGGGTTGAACAAACCCAACCCCGTGAATCTACAGTTAATACCATCACCGTCTTACGTTTTTTTGTTTCGATTTCAGAATCAAATTTCACCTTTTGGGTATTTAAAATTCTACATCAATTCTAAAGGGTGAGGATAAATTCTCTAATTTCGAACCAATTTTGAATTTCTTTTGAGAGAGTGGACATAAAAAATTTAATTTCTTTTTTCCTAGTATGACACATTCGGTCTCCGAAAATTTTCTATAAAAAATTAATACATTAAAATGATTATTCCATTCATGTTACAAAACCACAAAACACCCAAATCACCCAAATTTTTCTAAGTAATGTTACACAAATTCTCGCCAACCCTCTTGCAGTTATACCTTCCATAACTCTTTGTGAGTTCCACTTGCCATTAAATATTATGCAGTTTTAACCATGCAGTTTCACACCACACCTTCTTTATTTCTATTTGATGTATCGACAATGATCATCATCGTCGCGCGTTCTTAATCAACATTCTTCATAAATAAATACCATAAATAAATCATATTATTAGTGGATTAAAAGCATTTGCAAAAATAATATATATATTTATATTTAAATCTTTAATTAAATTGAGACCGTGAATTAATTGAGTGTTAAATTAGTTTTAAAAAACTAAAAAGTTTACTAAGTAATAAATATTAATTTAATAATAATATTATTATTTTTAAATTTTTATATAATTTTTAAATAAAACAATTTAAAACTATTTTTCAACAATAACACAAAAAATATAAATATAAATACAAATACAAATTCTTTATAACTATACATTGATTAATTAGTAATTATTTGATGCACCGCCAGTGCCTAGTGAAAAGTTTTTTTTATAAGCTGACTTCTAAATTTGTCACATGTCCCTTTTAGAGACCTTAAACCCTAACCTTTAAATTCTAAACTTTAAACTCTAAAATTTAAATAATAAATTTTAAATAATAAAATTCATCCCATTCCATTTGGGCGAAAGGGAGGTTGTGAGTCACTTGAGCTATGTATTTGTCGGTTGGTTGATTTTCAAAACCACCTTTGGTAAAAAAGGCCCTCAAGTCCCGACCCACAAATACATAAAAAACGAGCTTAAAACCTATTCACAAATACTTAAACCTTAATTAATTCATTTGCAAAAAATCATAATATATTTTTTAATAAAATATTTCTTTCAACCAAATAATTGCTTCGCAGGATGATATGTTTAAAATCTAATTGCACATACGGGCGCGAGTATGAGTGAGTAAAATATAAATAAATAAAATTAATTTTTTCGACTCAACATGAAAAAAATTAACTCAATTTTATTTGAATCGTAATTTTGTAAACTCGAATTGAATTTTTTAAAATAAAGTGAGTTATAAAACGAGACTTAAATAATTTAAAATTTTTAGTAATTAGTGAATCAATTTTCAAGCTCAAGTTAACACTCTCAACTCCGCCTGATATATGTATATCGCTTATGAATAAATATATGTCATATAATGTTATATAAAACCGTTTAAATTTTAATTAATTAGTACCATAATATTATAATATTTATAATTAAATTTCTACAAAAACTCATAACTCAGACTAAAAAAATTTTAAATAAAATTTAAATTATAAAATAACTCTCATTAACTGTAATAACTCAATTTTTTTGACTCAATTAGATCGAATACTCGTACTTAAACTAACAAGAATTTTGTAGTTTTCGGGTGGTGTATTACGCGGCTTACATTTATCAGTGGAACCTGGAAATGCCGCGTATTTTTCAAATTTTGGCCGTTTAAAACATATGCCTGCAAATTAATTTCATAATTCGAAAAGGAAAAAAATAATTTTAAAAAGATCGTCAGATTCGACCGTTAGATGATCAAGAAAACAAAATATGGCGGTGGTTCTGGTGACCTCTCTTGTATAAATTTTAAACACCCAACGAAGGGAAAATAAACCTTCTCTCTTATTCTCACAACTTTCCAGTTTACCTCTCAATTTCATAGCTTTCTTTAGTTTTTTTTTTTTTCCTTTCATCTTCGATCTTGATTTCTCTATAGATTTGAGTTATTTCTTGGAATTTCTTGATTACCTTTTCCCCAGCAACAAGAAGATGAGGAAATGCTTGTGCCACACTCTGATTCGACCGACAATCACCGGCCCATGGAAGGTAAACTTGTTTGAGTAGTTTACGTCAATGCAAGTTCCCAAAACATTGTACTTGTTTCTTGTGGGTTTGATTTGGTTGTGATTTTATGTCTCAACTTGTTGTTGTATCATCCAGTGGAGGATCGGTAACTTCTCCTAGGTTAAACACCAGGAAGCATTATTCAGATGTTTTTTTTGTCGTTGGTGGTTATAAATGGTACATTGCTTATTCCCTTGTTGATAGCATATACTAAGGGCATATTGTTTTGAACTAAAACTTTCCACTACTTTTGTAGACTAATGAGCGTTACGAGTTCCCTTTCCACTACTTTTGTAAACTTTCCTCTGTTCTTTCCTTTCCTTTCAATGTTATGAGTTCCCTTTGCTTCTTAATGTTTATTAGAAGGGCGCTTATCTACATTTTGCTTTTACCTCTTTTTATCACATTTTCTTTAGGTTTTTTAAGAACTTTTGACTGCTGGTATCATTTGTCGTAAGAGAGGGATTTAAGCTATTTTGTACAGGAATGATGAGATGGCTCTTTAATTATAGAGCTGTGCACAATGCTTACCTTTTTCCTGTACCGGGGGGGGGGGGTTGGCAAATATGACATTACATGTACTTTTCTTGCAGGAAAAAACATTTCCGATCTCTGTATTTGGAGATCAGTAAACCCATTTTGACCTTTCCGAGGCTTTATGCATCACTGTGTTCTGGTAGCCCCTTTACATGTTCTGTGGTAACCTTAGGATTCAATGGAGAAGGCCATAAAGAATAAAGTTGCCAAAGCAGCGGTGCCTGCAATTGATGTCATGTTTCAGGCACTAAGGTTTATAGACAAGAACCCCTTGAGATGAAGTATGAATTAATTCTATGGTTTTCTCCCTATGGCTGCTTATTGTCTGTTTGTATTTAGCGAATTTGGAGCCAAAGTTGTCCCACCTAAAAGAATTCTAAAGATGCTTCCTGAACTCTTTGACCATCAAGATCAAAATGTCTGTGCATCCTCCTAAGGGCTGACTCTTGAGCTTTGTTGTTGAATTGGAAAGGATCCTGTCAAGTCAATATTGTTTGAGAAGATGCGTGACACTATGGTAGTATTAAAATTAGTCTGTTCTAGAAATGCCTTTTAACAGTTATATTAAAATAAAAAATGTATTATTTTGTTCTGCCGCTTGAAGAAAAAAGAGCTTAAGGCTGAGCTTGTGAATGTAACTGGTACAGCCAAACCATCACGGAAGATAAGGTAAATTGCTTCATTTTAGGAGTGTAATTATTCACTGTACTGTATATGGATGTATTTAAAGCTATGGCCTGTTGCATCTATGCTTTTATTTAGGTATGTGTTGTGGTTTCATTTCATTGAGCATGTATTTCAGGACTGCTGTTAGTGCACTAAGGTAGGGTAAGAGAATAAAGTACTTTGAAAGAGTCATACTCATTTTTTCTTTGAAATCTTGAAGTTGATAGAGCAATCTTAAATCTGGTTTCTACATGCACAAAAAAGAAAACAAAAGAAAAGAAAATGAAGCTTATGACAATCAGAAGAAATATAACACTTAAACCTTAAATAGTATTGACCATTTTGAGCTGTCAATAAGGGTTTCAACCATTGAAAGTGTGCTGACTATAGCTCGTATGTTAGAATGACTTTAGTATAAGTTCAGAATTTTAACGATTACCTTCAGGGATTAGTAAAACTGTTTTCTTTTATATATTCAAATAATTGATTGACTTATTTGTCTGATGTTTTACATTATTATTCTTTTCGCAGTCATATATGTCATGTAAGTGCATTAGCAAATTCAATTAAGAGCCTATTAGTATGTATTTGTGATGTTTCACGTGTTCAGTCTTATATAGTTGATGATTGCATGTCCCCATTCACTACAACAGTTATATTTTTCTTTTTCTTTTTCCTTGTGATTATCTGTCATAACAATTTATGATTTTATACTTCAGTTTGCAGTGTTTAGGTCAGATTTATTAGATCTTAATTCCTTCATTATCTTTTTCAGATCTGAGCAAGACAGGGAACCAGAACCTGAGACTGTTTCTGAAGCTGCTGGCCCTGGTGCTGTTGAAGAATCTGATGCTGATAGTATGTGTTTTATTGCGAACTTGGATTGCACAATTTTATGATATTTTGTCATAAATCTAATCTCTTACTTTTGGTTTGTATGTGAGCTTGTTGATCCAGTTGATATATTAACTCCTCTGGAGAAGTCTGGATGTTGGGATGGATTGGTTAGTACTGTTCCCATACTATTTATTTTGAGTAATTGCAACACTTCACTAGTTATTCTGAAAATGGGTAATTAAGCTGCTAACTATCTCCTCTCTTTATAAACACCTCCTGTCTTGTAGAAAGCTACCAAGTAGTCAGAAAGAAAGAAGGCTGTTGCTGAACTCACAAAGCTTGCATCAACGAAAAAGATAGCTCCTGGTGATTTTACGGAAGTTTGCCGAACTTTGAAGAAGGTTTTTTCTCCTTTGTAATAACATGATTGCAGTAGTCTCTTGTATTGGGACAAGATAATTTTGTTTCCACCTGAACAGGGATGAAAGTTCCACTTGTGTGTTCGTTAACTTTGAACTGGGTGACATTCTGCATCGAAACAATTAACAAAGCTGTTGTTCTGAAGTGGCATAAGGATTATGTCCCAATCTGTATGGAGGTCAGTGCAGTTTTCCTTTTATAATTCTAATTCCAAGTTAAAATATTTTAGGCCCCACTATTTTCATCTATCTTTGCTTAATGTTAGTCTGATTGTCCATGCTGCATCCCTCCCCTTTCACACTAGTAGAAAATAAAAAAACTAGAATATTAAATCAAGGAGAAAGTGAAAATTTTTAGAACATTTTGAGTTGAATTATGATATGTGGCTGTATAGATTTTTAGAGTTCTTATAAATAAAATTTACGTATTCTGTTCAATTACAAATTAATGCTCTTGTTAGCCTTTTCATTTGTTATTTATTGCTCAAACAATTAGAATGCTATAATTTTGAATTGCAGTGTCTTAATGATGGGACCCCAGATGTCAGAGATGCAGCCTTTTCTGCGCTGACAGCTGTAGCTAAGGTAATATTTTCACTTACTATGTTATCATCTCTTTAAATCCCCATGATTTATCCCTATATAAAGTTTCTTGTGCTTTTTCTTACTCTGTCGGTATGAGGCCATTAGAGAGGTCATTGGAGAAACTTGGCGATGTTAGAAAAAAGACGCTTTCTGAAATGATTGCTGGATCTGGTGTTACTAGCTCAGATAGTCCAGTATTAAGATTTTCTCTGTACTGTTCATTGCCATTAATTTTGTAACAATTAACCCTTTTTGACCGGTTTGGCTTCTTTGTTTCTTACCATTATTATGATATTCCAGCTGCTGTAAAAAACTCAGGAGGTGGTTTGTCTTCTACGGAGGTGAGTGCCCTGTTAAACCTAGTGTTCGATTTTTATTTGTTTTCGTTATGTTCTTATGGTTAGATATTATCCAATGCTATTTATTTTTCTGTCTGACCAAATGATACTTTCTTCCAGACATTATGTGGCTCTGTAACCTTAGCAAGGAACAAATTTGCTAGAAGCTAAGATAAAACTATTTGCGGATTAGTAACTAGCACAGATGTTAACCCTTGAATTATATATGCCAGATCACATATATATTCAAAAGCAAAATGAATTTGGCACATGTATGATGGGACGTATAAAGCGGCTTTTTTATTATGAGGACACATGGTAAACTTTGCAAAAGGTGCTTTGAATATACTGATGATGATATTTTATACAGTTTTCCATACTTTAAAATCAAAGAAATATTTTATGTTATTTACAGTTCATACATGGCATGTTTAACCAACTTTCCTAAAACCTTCATGGGGAAGATTATTTGGTTTTATCAATCTGCAAACAATGGCTGAGAAAGTTATTTGCTGTGAGATGAGCATCGTAACATTAGTATAGATAAGTCAACCATATATTGAGAATGGTCACCTTGCTACCAGTGTTGGTAAGTTGAACTTATATGAAAATACTATATCAATATTAAGCTGTGGTTTTTAGTGTTATATCATTTTCATAGGATCGGTGATTTTGAAAAATGATGATATTTGCTGACACTTCCATTTCAGACAAGTTTTTTTTTGAACTTTTTTAAATATTTTTATTTTGTCTTTTGTATCATGTTTAAGGGATCACAAGCTTATGATGTAGCTATTCCATGCAGGCTTCCGAAGGTTCATTTTTTAGGAAATTAGCTGTAGCATGCTTAGTGGGAAGAGGCCTGTATCTGCAGCTGTAAGATTTTATTATTCAAGGAAAATACTCAAATTGATTCTCAAACTTTCCTAAAAAAGTTGAAAAAGCTCCTGAATTCTTATTTTTTAAACATTAAGGTTACGAGTTTTTGGATTTTATTTCATTGATATTATACTAAAGCATTTTTCATATAAATGATATCATCCAACTGTGAACGATTTTGTTGAAGTATGTATTATTCCATAGCTTCAAGGATTTACGGCTGATCGCTCCACCATATAATTGTTGAAGTATGTAATATTCTTTTATTTGCATCCTGATGTTAGACATAATTATTCAGATTTTACGGCCGATCTCTCCACCATTTAAAACAAAGGAAGATATTTTGCATTTTTTTCAAGTACTATGACCCCGAGAAGGAAGAGCTTCGGTGGGTCATGTTATCTATTTCCCCTTGTCTTTTGGATCATTATGTGAAATCTTATATGAGTTATCAATCTGTTCTATTAGCTACGCTGGAAGGCTGTTTGTGAAAAGTGCAGGCAAACCAATGGAAATTTTGTCCAAATTAAACAAATTGGCAGGGTACGCTCCTGATGAAGAGATCAATCTTTATGAGGTTAGCTTCTTGCAATATCTTTTCACAGAATGGCAGGGTATGCTCCAAATTTAACCATTTTTTCCTTTTGCTGTTTCTGATATTTTTACTAGTTATTTTGATTGTTGAAGCTTATGTACATGTGTGACATTTTTTCACTTTACCGCAATTAGCTGGAAATAATTGGCCTTTTCTAAATTGTTTTCACTTGAATCATTGATGGTCAACTTGTATAGTGGTACCCTGTTATCAGTAGTTTTGTGGGTTTGGCTGTGACATAGTGTTGTTTTCCATTTGATTAGTTTGTCCTAACCTTTTGCTCGACTTTTGACATTTTATGAGGCATGATGCTTTGGTTCTGCTTTAATTTTCAGGAAATTAAGTTTGAGCCCAGTGTTATGTGTGAACCAATTGACAAGAAAATGACGTCCCGAACTAAGCCAGGTATACATTGCATTTCAATTTGGAGCAGTTATTTGTTTTGTTTATTTTAAAGTGTTTTATTCATCAAATCATTTTCTGGCAGCTTGAGGATGGTGACATAATTTGCTTTCAAAAGTCTCTCCCTGTTGAAATCGCAGATGATGAGTAGAATATGCAACATTCCATATCACTTAAGTTTTAGCTATTTGTAAGTATTTTATCTAGTACCGCCTGCACTGACTCTTGTTATTTGGTTATAGAGAAAATCACTTGTAGATGTGCATATACAAGTTGAACAGCTTAGAGCTAGTATGGCAGTGAAACGAGCTGAAGTGGTCACAGAGCTTATTGATCACTTAACACCTGAAGAGAAGGATCTTCTCTCAAGATTAAACCCTGAGATAATAGATCTTAAGGAGGAGCTTATCAATTGCAGGAGTCACCCAATCGAGTTTTATGCGCTGAACCTTATTTGATTCCGTTTAATGTGACATGCTTCCATTTACATATGTTTTCACCTTGTACAAATTGGATTGTCAGACTAAATCACGAAAAGCTGAGGTTGTGACAATCTCACAACAAACCTTAAGAGGCGGAAGCAGGAGTTGGAAGCAATAACATCAGCGGCAGAGTCTGATGCATTGCTTGATGAGGCTGAATCAAAGATGCAGGAATTAATGGAGGCAGGTGTTTCTCTACAGGTATCTAGATTCTGATAATTTTTAGCACTGATCCTTGATTCTTATAATGTTACAGCTAAGAACATCTCATGGTGGTGCAGGAATTGGAAACTGAATATGAGAGCACTCTTCAGAATGAAGAATGATACTTGGGTTCTGCTTTAATTTCCAGGAAATTAAGTTTGAGCCCAGTGTTATGTGTGAACCAATTGACAAGTTACGTTCTGAACTAGCCAGGT
This sequence comes from Hibiscus mutabilis, assembly GCA_019671005.1. Classification (NCBI taxonomy): domain Eukaryota; kingdom Viridiplantae; phylum Streptophyta; class Magnoliopsida; order Malvales; family Malvaceae; genus Hibiscus; species Hibiscus mutabilis. Next base: position 1,357,924 of record CM033720.1, on the reverse strand, counting down.
GTGCATTGCATTTCAATTTGGAGTAGTTATATGTTTTGGATATTATACGTGCATTACTGAGAGCAGGTGGGATAAACTCTCAACAACTATTTTTTGGCTTGCAAGATTAAACTTGATTGATCTTGCTGGTTCAGAAAGGTGCGGTTCAAACCAGTTGAAGCGTGTATATGTTTGTGTTTTTGTATATTTGTGTGATGAAATTCCTGTCTTTTTATACTACTGTAGACAGAAAACTTCTTGGGCCGAGGGTGAGCGATTAAAGGAAGCAGCTAGCCTATACAAATCTCTATGAATACTAGGGTACTTGAAACTATTTCCCTTTTTCTTCAACAGGTATTGATGATTTTTACAATATTTCCTTTGCTTAGCTTTTAGTCATTGCTAGTCAAACTTACGAGTACATATTATCATTTGCAGTCATGTAATTATGATTGATGTGGATGTGGCTAATGGAAAGTCACAGCACGTTCCATATAGAGACTCAAAGCTCACCTTTCTTCTTTAGGTCAGTTTCAATTTATGTTTTATTATGTCTTTAGTGCATTGCAGTAACGCAACATTTCATCTTAAATGTGATGCATGATTAACTAGGTGGAAATTCTAAAACAATGATAACTGCCAATGTCAGCTCTTTTATCTGGTTGGTTTCAATTTGTGACACTTCAAGTATTTCAGCTTGAACATAAATATGTATGATTCTGACTAATTACCAGTACCTTACATTTTTTTCATTTTTTCAGCTGCGCAGTTGAAATACTTAATATTCTAAAAGTTTGCTCAGCAAGCTAAATTAATTCAAAACAATGTGAGTTTACTCCTATTGCATGTTATATATTTTATAAAAATATTTCAGTTATTCACAATTAAAAGTTTCTCCTGTTGATGGTGGGCTGTGGTGAATGAAGATTCCACCGGAGATGTCTTTGGACTACAAAATCAGATACGACTTTTAATGGTGTGGCACATTCATCATAGTTTGTTTCATTTTTCTTTTCAAAATTCATGTGATTTAAATAATTTGTAATCTGAATTGACTTCCTTGAACAGGAAGAGCTTTCTGCTTTTAGTCGTCAGAATGTATCCCGGTCCTTGGATTTTGGTTCAGCAATCACTGCTACATTGCAATTGGAAGGAAGTACTGATAATAACACATCTGAAATGTGTCCAGAACAAGTTGGTGATGTACTTGGATATGAATCCAAAAGCGTTGTGAGAACGTCCACTAAGCAGGTAGCAGGCAAATGCTGCAATGATGGTTACTTTTTCCTTAATAGAATGTCAAACCAATTGTCTTAATTAACAATATGCTTTTTGGAAGCCTGAAATTTTTGCAGTTAAACTCTTTGGATTCACTCAAAAATCGACTTTTACATTTACATACACAAATTTATTGTTCATTGTGATAATTGACGAAAAATCTAATTAATTTGCTAATTTTGTTGATGATTTTGAAAACTTAGGTTCTTATTCGGGTCTGTATAGAGAAGAACACAAATGGATACAACAGATGCTTAAAGCAAGAAAGTTCTCAGAGGAGTATCACTTGGATTGGTCAGCCAAAAACTAGATTCACGTTTTATCATGTGGTATGTGAACAGTAGACCAGGTATGCTTAACGACAAATTAATATTTGTGAGATTTTCCTGTTGTGTAACCAATTTATTTTCACATATCGTCTTATGCAGGAAATGCTTTTCAAGGTGGCTAGTTTGCCAATGGTCAAAAATTGCTTATTTGGGTATAATTGCTGTATGTTTGCCTACGACCAGGTACTTTCTTTGAAACCTAGGATGCAACAAACATTTTATTCATTTCTTAACTATAGTAGTTATATTGACATTATTGTGTTTGGACATGCAGACGGGAAGTGGAAAGACATATACAATGCTCGGAGAGATTGAAGGCTTAGAAGTCAAGCAAAGTCCACAACGAGGCATGACTCTGTGGATATTTGAATTTTTGTTTGCGAGAATTCAACCTGTAATTGCCTGAAGTTCATGCTACCATTTTTTGTTTAACATTCTCTGCATCCATGTAATTATGATTCTTGTGGATGTGGCTTACGGAAAGCCACGGCACGTTCCGTGTAGAGACTCAAAGCTCAACTTTCTTCTTCAGGTCAGTTTCTGTTTTATTCTGTCTTTACTGCATCTCAGTTACCGGTAATGACACAACATTTACAGAATTCACTCGGTGGAAACTCTAAAACAATGATAATTGCTAATGTCAGCCCTTCTATCTATTTGGTTTCTATTTATGACACTTCAAGTATTTCAACTTGGACATAAATAAGTATGATTTATTTTTTTTCAGCTGCGCAATTGAAACACTAAACACTCTAAAGTTTGCGCAGCTAACTAAATTAATTCTGAATAACATGAGTTTACTCCTATTGCATGTTATAAATTCTATAAAAATACTTCAGTTTTTCACATTTAAAAGTTTCTCCAGTTATTTTCAAAAAAAAGTTTCTCCTGTTGATGGTGTAGGATGTGGTGAATGAAGATTCCACTGGAGATGTCCTTGCACTACAAAATGAGACACAACTTCTAAATGTGTGGCACATTCATCATAGTTTATTTATTTTTTTAATTTCTAAATTTGTGTGAATTAAATAAATTGTAATCTGATGACTTCCCTGAGCTGGAAGAGCTTTCTGCTTTTAGACGTCAGAATGTATCCTGGTCCTTGTCTTTTGGTTCAGCAATCACTGTTACATTGCAATTGGTAGGAAGTCCTGATAATAAGACATCTGAAATGTGTCCAGAACAAGTTGATATGTACTTGGATATGAATCCAAAGGCGCTGTGAGAATGTCTACTAAGCAGGTAGCAAGCAAATGCTGCAATGATGGTGTTTTTTCCTTAATTAGAGTGTCAAACCAATTGTTTTAATAATTAACAAAATGCTTTTGGAACTCCAAAATTTTTGCAGTTAAAGTCTTTGGAGGCAACACTTGCTGGTGCCTTGCGATTATCTGTCTTAACAATTTATTATTTTATACTTCAGTTTGCAGTGTTTGGCTCAGATTTATTAGATCTTAATTCCTTCATTATCTTTTTCAGATCTGATCAAGACAGGGAACCAGAACCTGAGACTGTTTCTGAAGCTGCTGGCCCTGGCGCTGTTGAAAAATCTGAAACTGATAGTATGTATTTTATTGTGAACTTGGATTGCACAATTTTCTGATATCTTTTAATAAAGCTAATCTCGTACTTTTGATTTGTATGTGAGCTTGTTGATCCAGTTGATATATTAACTGCTCTGAAGTAAAGAAACAATGTAGAAGCTTCTTTATGGAGAAGTCTAGATTTTGGGATGGATTGGATAGTACTGTTCCCATACTATTTATATACCTCCGCCCCTGGCTGTTGTTGCTAACCTCACAAAGCTTGCATCGACGAAAAAGAAAGCTCCTGGTGATTTTACCGAAGTTTCCCAGACTTTGAAGAAAGTTTTTTTCTCCTTTGTAAAAACATGATTGCAGTAGTCTCTTGTATTCGGACAAGATAATTTTGTTTCCACCAGAACAGGGATGAAAGTTCCACTTGTGCGTTCGTTAACTTTGAACTTGGTGACATTCTGCATCAAAACAAGTAACAAAGTTGTCGTTCTGAAGTTGCATAAGGATTTTGTCCCAATCTGTATGGAGGTCAGTGCAGTTTTCCTTTTATAATTATATTTCCATGTTAGAATATTTTAGGCCCCACTATTTTCATCTATCTTTGCGTAATGTTAGTCTGACTGTCCATGCTGTGCATCCCCTCCCCTTTCACACTAGTAGAAAATGAAAAACTAGAATATTAAATCAAGGAGAAAGTGAAAATTTTTAGAACATTTTGAGTTGAATTATGATATGTGGCTGTATAGATTTTTAGAGTTCTTATAAATAAAATTTATGTATCCTGTTCAATTACAAATTAATGCTCTTGTTAGCCTTTTCATTTGTTATTTATTGCTCTAACAATTAGAATGCTATAATTTTGAATTGCAGTGCCTTAATGATGGGACACCAGATGTCAGAGATGCCGCCTTTTCTGCGCTGACAGCTGTAGCTAAGGTAATATTTTCACTTACTATGTTATCATCTCTTTAAATCCCCATGATTTATCCCTATATAAAGTTTCTTGTGCTTTTTCTTACTCTGTCGGTATGAGGCCATTAGAGAGGTCATTGGAGAAACTTGGCGATGTTAGAAAAAAGAAGCTTTCTGAAATGATTGCTGATCTGGTGCTACTAGCTCAGGTAGTCCGGTATTAAGATTTTCTCTGTACTGTCCATTGCAATTATTTTTGTAACAATTAACCCTTTTTGACCGGTTTGGTTTCTTTGTTTCTTACCATTATTATGATATTCCAGCTGCTGTAAAAAACTCGGGGTGATTTGTCTTCTACGGAGGTGAGTGCCCTGTTAAACCTAGTGTTCAATTTTTATTTGTTTTTCGTTATGTTCTTATGGTTAGATATTATTCAATGCTATTTATTTTTCTGTCTGACCAAATGATACTTTCTTTGAGACATTATGTGGATCTATAACCTTAGCAAGTAACAAATTTGATAGAAGCTAAGACAGAACTATTTGGGGATTAGTAATCAGCACAGATGTTAAGCCTTGAATTATATGCCAGATCGCATATATATCCAAAAGCAAAATGAATTTGACACATGTATGATTGGAAGTATAAAACAGCTTTTTATTATGATGACACATGGTAAACTTTGCAAAAGGTGACTTTGAATGTACTGATGATGATATTTTATACAGTTTTCCACACTTTAAAATCAAAGAAATATTTTATGTTATTTACAGTTTATATATGGCATGTTTAACCAACTTTCCTAAAACCTTCATGGGGAAGATTATTCGGTTTTATCAATGGCTGAGAAAGTTATTTGCTGTGAGAATGAGCATCTTAATGTTAGTATAGATAAGTCAACCATATATTGAGAATGGTCACCTTGCTACCAGTGTTGGTAAGTTGATCTTATTTGAAAATACTACATCAATATTAAGCTGTGGTTTTTAGTGTTATATCATTTTAATAGGATTGCTGATTTTGAATAATGATGATATTTGCTGACACTTCCATTTCAGTCAAGTTTTTTTTTTTAACTTTTTTAAATGTTTTTATTTTGTCTGTTGTCTTTTGTATCATGTGTAAGGGATCACAAGCTTATGATGTAGCTATTTCATGCAGGCTTTTGAAGGTTCATTTGTTAGGAAATCAGCTGTAGCATGCTTAGCGGGAATAGGCCTGTATCTGCAGCTGTAAGATTTTATTATTCAAGGAAAATACTCAAATTGATTCTCAAACTTTCCTAAAGAAATTGAAAAAGCTCCTGAATTCTTATTTTTTAAACTTTAAGGTTACGAGTTTTTAGATTTTATTTCATTGATATTATACTAGAGCATTTTTCATATAAATGATATCATCCAACCGTGAACGATTTTGTTGAAGTATGTATTATTCCATAGCTTCAAGGATTTACGGCTGATCGCTCCACCATATAATTGTTGAAGTATGTAATCTTCTTTTATTTGCATCCTGATGTTGGACATAATTATTCAGGATTTACGGCCGATCTCTCCACCATATAAAACAAAGGAAGATATTTTGCATTTTTTTCAAGTACTATGACCCCGAGAAGGAAGAGCTTCGGTGGGTCATGTTATCTATTTCCCCTTGTCTTTTGGATCATTATGTGAAATCTTATATGAGTTATCAATCTGTTCTATTAGCTACGCTGGAAGGCTGTTTGTGAAAAGTGCAGGCAAACCAATGGAAATTTTGTCCAAATTAAACAAATTGGCAGGGTATGCTCCTGATGAAGAGATCAATCTTTATGAGGTTAGCTTCTTGCAATATCTTTTCACAGAATGGCGGGGTATGCTCCAAATTTAACCCTTTTTTCCTTTTGCTGTTTCTGATATTTTTACTAGTTATTTTGATTGTTGAAGCTAATGTACAGGTGTGGCATTTTTTCACTTTACCGGAATTAGCTGGAAATAATTGGCCTTTTCTAAATTGTTTTCACTTGAATCATTGAAGGTCAACTTGTATAGTGGTGCCCTGTTATCAGGATTTATGGCAGATCTCTCCACCATAATTATTCAGGATTTACGGCCGATCTCTCCACCATATAAAACAAAGGAAGATATTTTGCATTTTTTTCAAGTACTATGACCCCGAGAAGGAAGAGCTTCGGCGGGTCATGTTATCTATTTCCCCTTGTCTTTTGGATCATTATGTGAAATCTTATATGAGTTATCAATCTGTTCTATTAGCTACGCTGGAAGGCTGTTTGTGAAAAGTGCAGGCAAACCAATGGAAATTTTGTCCAAATTAAACAAATTGGCAGGGTATGCTCCTGATGAAGAGATCAATCTTTATGAGGTTAGCTTCTTGCAATATCTTTTCACAGAATGGCGGGGTATGCTCCAAATTTAACCCTTTTTTCCTTTTGCTGTTTCTGATATTTTTACTAGTTATTTTGATTGTTGAAGCTAATGTACAGGTGTGACATTTTTTCACTTTACCGGAATTAGCTGGAAATAATTGGCCTTTTCTAAATTGTTTTCACTTGAATCATTGATGGTCAACTTGTATAGTGGTACCCTGTTGTCAGTAGTTTTGTGGGTTTGGCTGTGACATAGTATTGTTTTCCATTTGATTAGTTTGTCCTAACCTTTTTCTCGACTTTTGACATTTTATGAGGCATGATGCTTTGGTTCTGCTTTAATTTCCAGGAAATTAAGTTTGAGCCCAGTGTTATGTGTGAACCAATTGACAAGAAAATGACGTCCCGAACTAGCCAGGTATACATTGCATTTCAATTTGGAGCAGTTATTTGTTTTGTTTATTTTAAAGTGTTTTATTCATCAAATCATTTTCTGGCAGCTTGAGGATGGTGACATAATTTGCTTTCAAAAGTCTCTCCCTGTTGAAATCGCAGATGATGAGTAGAATATGCAACATTCCATGTCACTTAAGTTTTAGCTATTTGTAAGTATTTTATCTAGTACCGCCTGCACTGACTCTTGTTATTTGGTTATAGAGAAAATCACTTGTAGATGTGCATATACAAGTTGATCAGCTTAGAGCTAGTATGGCAGTGAAACGAGCTGAAGTGGTCACAGAGCTTATTGATCACTTAACCACCTGAAGAGAAGGATCATCTCTCAAGATTAAACCCTGAGATAATAGATCTTAAGGAGGAGCTTATCAATTGCAGGAGTCACCCAATCGAGTTTTATGCGCTGAACCTTATTTGATTCCGTTTAATGTGACATGCTTCCATTTACATATGTTGTCACCTTGTACAAATTGGATTGTCAGACTTAATCACGAAAAGCTGAGGTTGTGACAATCTCACAACAAACCTTAAGAGGCGGAAGCAGGAGTTGGAAGCAATAACATCAGCGGCAGAGTCTGATGCATTGCTTGATGAGGCTGAATCAAAGATGCAGGAATTAATGGAGGCAAAATTATTAGTTGAAGATGCCACAAAACAACGTAAAAGTAAGAGCTTTGAATAGTTACCGCATTTTTGGAGTTGATTTTAGTTTTAATGTTCAATGTTGTCGTTTTTCTCTTCAGGAATTAATGGAGGCAGGTGTTTCTCTACAGGTATCTAGATTCTGATAATATTTAGCACTGATCCTTGATTCTTATAATGTTACAGCTAAGAACATCTCATGGTGGTGCAGGAATTGGAAACTGAATATGAGAGCACTCTTCAGAATGAAGAACGATACTTATTTGATTCCGTTTAATGTGACATGCTTGCATTAACCTTGTACAAATTGGATTGTCAGACTTAATCACGAAAAGCTGAGCTTGGGACGAATCTCACAACAAACCTTAAGAGGCGGAAGTAGGAGTTGGAAGCAATAATATCAGCGGCAGAGTCTGATGCATTGCTTGATGAGGCTGAATCAAAGATGCAGGAATTAATGGAGACTAAATTATTTGTTGAAGATGCCACAAAACAACGTAAAAGTAAGAGCTTTGAATAGTTACCGTATTTTTTAGAGTTGGATTTAGTTTTAATGATCAATGTTGTCGTTTTTCTCTACAGGAATTAATGGAGGCGGGTGTTTCTCTACAGGTATCTAGATTCTGAAAATATTTAGCACTGATCCTTGATTCTTATAATGTTACAGCTAAGAACATCTCATGGTGGTGCAGGAATTGGAAACTGAATATGAGAGCACTCTTTAGAATGAAGAATGATACTTGGGTTCTGCTTTAATTTCCAGGAAATTAAGTTTGAGCCCAGTGTTATGTGTGAACCAATTGACAAGTTACGTTCCGAACTAGCCAGCTATGCATTGCATTTCAATTTGGAGTAGTTATATGTTTTGGATATTATACGTGCATTATTGAGAGCAGGTGGGAAAAACTCTCAACAACTATTTTTTGGCTTGCAAGACTAAACCTGATTGATCTTGCTGGATCAGAAAGGTGCGGTTCAAACCAGTTGAAGCGTGTACATGTTTGTGTTTTTGTATATGTGTGTGATGAAATTCCTGTCTTTTTATACTACTGTAGACAGAAAACTTCTTGGGCTGAGTGAGCGATTAAAGGAAGCAGCTAGCATTACTAAATCTCTATCAACACTAGGGTACTTAAAACTATTTCCCTTTTTCTTCAATAGGTATTGATGATTTTCGCAATATTTCCTTTTCTTAACTTTTAGTCATTGCTAGTCAAACTTATGAGTACATAGTATCATTTGCAGTCATGTAATTATGATTAATGTGGATGTGGCTAATGGAAAGTCATGGCACGTTTCATATAGAGACTCAAAGCTCACCTTTCTTCTTTAGGTCAGTTTCAATTTATGTTTTATTATGTCTTTACTGCATCGCATTAACGCTACATTTCATCTTAAATGTGATACATGATTCACTAGGTGGAAATTATAAAACAATGATAACTGCCAATGTCAGCTCTTCTATCTGGTTGGTTTCAATTTGTGACACTTCAAGTATTTCAACTTGAACATAAATATGTATGATTCTGACTAATTACCGGTACCTTACATTTTCTTTTCATTTTTTCAGCTGCACAATCGAAATACGTAACATTCTAAAAGCTTGCTCAGCAAGCTAAATTAATTCAAAACAACGTGAGTTTACTCCTATTGCATGTTATATATTTTATAAAAATATTTCAGTTATTCACAATTAAAAGTTTCTCCTGTTGATGGTGGGCTGTGGTGAATGAAGATTCCACCGGAGATGTCTTTGGACTACAAAATCAGATACTGCTTTTAATGGTGTGGCACATTCATCATAGTTTGTTTCTTTTTTCTTTTCAAAATTCACGTGATTTAAATAATTTGTAATCTGAATTGACTTCCTTGAACAGGAAGAGCTTTCTGCTTTTAGTCGTCAGAATGTATCCCGGTCCTTGTATTTTGGTTCAGCAATCACTGCTACATTGCAATTGGAAGGAAGTCCTTCTAATAACACATCTGAATTGTGTCCAGAACAAGTTGGTGATGTACTTGGATATGAATCCAAAGGGGTTGTGAGAATGTCCACTAAGCAGGTAGCAGTCAAATGCTGCAATGATGGTTACTTTTTCCTTAATAGAATGTCAAACCAATTGTTTTAATTAACAATATGCTTTTTGGAAGCCTGAAATTTTTGCAGTTAAACTCTTTGGACGCAGCACTTGCTGGTGCCTTGAGAAGGGAGAAAATGGGAGAAACTTAAATCAAAAAGTTTGAAGCAGAGATTGACCAATTGAATCGTTTGGTATTCTTTTGTGGCTCCTTACTTCCAATTCTGTTGTATCTTAAATTGGTGTCTTAGTTTTTTCAACACCAAGTACTTTACAGGTTCGTCAAAGAGAAGAATACACCATATGCAGTAAAATGATTCTTAGGTTTCGTGAAGACAAGATTCAAAGAATGGAATCACTTGTTCCTGGCTCTTTATCAGCAAATTCTTTTTTGATCGAAGAGAATAAAGCACTGTCTGAAGTGATACTATTGGAGGAAATATCCAAACTGTGGGATCAGGTGTTCCTAATTCTGGCCCAAAATCTTGTTTTTCTTCCACTTGATTTCTTCTTTGGACAATGCATAATTCTTGGCTTTCTACATACAAGTGCTTCAAATTATTGATGGGAAGTCTAACCAGCACAGCAATAAAAGCTCAAATGTTAGTTTGTAGGTTAGGATAAGTTCGTTTTACTTTACATTATCTTTTTAGAATGGAAATGGAGGCGTCAAAGTTTATGCATATTGAATTAAGTTGGATCACAACGTACAGGTAAATTACCCAAAAATTGACTTTTCCATTTACAAACAAAAATTTATTGTACATTGTGATAGTTGATGAAAAATCTGGATTAATTTGCTAATTTTGTTGATGATTTTGAAAATTTAGGTTTTTATTCGGTCCGTCCTCTCAACAACATAGAGTAGAACACAAATGGCTACAAGAGATGCTTAAAAGTAAGAAATGAGTATCCCTTGGATTGGGCAGCCAAAAACTAGATTCACGTTTGACCAATTTATTTTTGCAGGAAATGCTTTTCTGAATTGATGGTCTGCCAATTGTCGAAAATTGCTTATCTAGCTATAACGGCTGTATGTTTGCCTACGGCCAGGTACTTTCTTTGAAACCTAGGAAGCAACAAACGTTGTATTCCCTTCTTTTTCACTATATTAGTTATGTTGACATTACTGTGTTTGGACATGCAGACAAGAAGTGCAAAGACATATACAATGCTTGGAGAGATTGAAGATTTGGAAGTCAAGAAAAGTCCTCAACGGGACATGACGCCGCGGATATTTAAGTTTATGTTTGCAAGAATTTTTTGGTTTAGGCAAGCATTTTTGTTTAACTTTATCTCTATCTCTTTCATTACAGGAAGAGGAAATTTGATGGGATGAGAAGTTAAAATACAATTGCAAGTGCTCTTTCCTTGAGATTTATAATGAGTAAATAACCGATCTTCTTGATCCCTCTGCTACCAACTTGCTTGTAAGTTTCCTATTTTCATATGTTTTCCACTCTTTTTTTTGCTCCAGCTAATTTTCATTATGCAATTCTTAATTTTTTTTTTTGCTCAATCAATTCTTAAATTTTAGCTGAGGAAAAATGTTAAGAAAGGAAGGAGTGTACGTGGAAAATCTCACTGAATTTGAAGTTCAAACCATGAACAATATTTTGAAGCTTTTATCTCAGGTGACAATCTTTATCAGTACTTTGTGTTGATTGGTGTAGATTGCGGAAAATTAGGGAATTATATTCCCTAATATCTAGCTGCTGATATTTAAAAATTTATCAATAAATAGGTGCACAAATTTGTAGGTGCTGATTTTGTGTAGTTTTCCCTAGATTAGGCTCTCTTTGTAACCTATAAGTAGGTGCTATTTTATCAATAATCATTAGGAAATAGAGAACAGTTTTCTCTACTTCAAAACCTATGTATTTCTACACTTTGGATAGCAGGGAACTGCTGCTCACTCCTCTCAAAACATTAAATTTAAATAGCGTATAAATCACTATTTTTTACATAGTGGTCTTTAAATAGGATAGTTGCTGCAACAAATATGAACAAGGAGAGCAGTTGTTCACATAGTGTTTTTCAGCAATCACTGCTACATTGCAATTGGAAGGAAGTCTTGATAATAACACATCTGAAATGTGTCCAGAACAAGTTGGTGATGTACTTGAATATGAATTCAAAGGCGTTGTGAGAATGTACAGTAAGCAGGTAGCAGGCAAATGCTGCAATGATGGTTACTTTTTCCTTAATAGAGTGTCAAATCAATTGTTTTAATTAATAATATGCTTTTTGGAAGTCTAAAATTTTTGCAGTTAAACCCTTTGGAGGCAGCGCTTGCTGGTACCTTGAGAAGGGAGAAAATGGGAGAAACTTCAATCAAAAAGCTTGAAATAGAGATTGAACAATTGAATTGTTTGGTATTCTTTTGTGCCTCCTTACTTCCAATTCTGTTGTATCTTAAACTGATGTCTTAATTTTTTTAACACCAAGTACCTTGCAGGTTCGTCAAAGAGAATATGACACAATATGCAGTAAAATTATTCTTAGGTTTCGTGAAGACTAAATTCAAAGAAGGGAATCACTTGTTCATAGCTCATTTACCAACAGATTCTTTTTTGCTCTAAGAGAATAAGGCACTGTCTGAAGAGATTTAGTTACTTCCTGCTAAGTTGACTCGTTTTACATTGGAGAATATAAGCCTTTTAGACCAACTTAAAAGGTAAATTCCAAAAAGAAGATGATAGTGCAAATATTCTACAAACTGTTTTTCTATTTATTTTCATTGTGGTACTTGTAGATTTCAAGAATTCTACGAGGAAGGAGAGAAAGAGATACTATTGGAGGAAATATCCAAACTACAGGATCAGGTGTTCCTAATTACGACCCAAAATCTTGTTTTTGTTCCACTTGATTTCTTCTTTGGATAATGCATAATTCTTGGCCTTCTACATACAGTTGCTTCAATTTATTGATGGGAAGTCTAATCAGGCATAGCTATGGAAGCTCAAATGATAGTTTTCAGGTTAGGATAAATTCGTTATACTTTACATTATCCTTTTAGAATGGAAACGAAGGATTCAAAGTTTATGAATATTGGATTAACTCGGATCACAATGTACAGATAAATTAATACATTGAAGTAACCATTCCATTCGTATTAGAAAACCATAAAAGATCCAAATTTCTGTAAGTAATGATCTGTAAATACTATGTTCTACTTGGGATCTCAATCTTAATAGCGAGGTTAGGGTGAGGTCCATTAGGTTGAGGGTTGAGTTGTTGGTGAGAGTTTGTGGTTTGGGATCATGCATGTTTTTTTAAGATTCCAAAGCTTTATCCTTTTTTTGTCTATCTACAATGGTTTATCTTGTCTTTATATAGAAGATATGCTGGTTGGACATAGAGATGGCAAAAAAAAAAATTGGGATCCAGCGAGTTTTGACCCAATCTGATCTGGTAGGGTTTTTTGTGAAAATTTACGGTTCAAATTTTTAAAAAGTTTGAGTCGGGTTGGGTTTAGGATGGATATTTCCCGACCCAACCAAATTTATGTATAACTATATAAATTTATTATATTTTTATATATTATATTTAATGTTTTATTAATTTTTCTCGGGACGGGTTGGATTTAGTAGGATTTTTGTTAAAATTTCGAGGTCAGTTTATTCTTGTATTATATTGGGATCTCGATACTATGTTCCATCACTCTTTGTAAATTCCACATGCCACTAAATACTATGTTCTACTTGGGATCTCAATCTTAATAGCGAGGTTAGGGTGAGGTCCATTAGGTTGAGGGTTGAGTTGTTGGTGAGAGTTTGTGGTTTGAGATCATGCATGCTTTTTTAAGATTCCAAAGCTTTATCCTTTTTTGTCTATCTACAATGTTTATCTTGTCTTTGTGTAGAAGATATGCCGGTTGGACATAGGGATGGCAAAAAAAATCTGGGATCCAGCGAGTTTTGACTCAACCCGATCTAGTAGAGGGTTTTTCAAAAAAAATATGGTTCAAATTTTAGTTTATATTTTATTAAAATCATTCGGAAAAATAATACAAATAATAAAATTATATAGTTATATTTAAATCTTTAATTAAAGTTACATCATGAATTAATCAATTATTAAATTAGTTTGAGAAAAGATAAAAATAAATAATAAATATTGATTTATTATTATTTTATCTTTTCATATAATTTTTAAATAAAATGATTAAAAATATTATTTAACAATCGAACATAAAAAATATAAATTTAAATACAAATTCTTTATAACTATGCATTGATTAATTCCTTTGAAAAAAATCATAATATATTTTTAATAAAATATTTCTTTCAGCCAAATGAATTTATTGGCAGGATAATATGTACAATATTTCACAATCTAATTGCACAGGTGAGTTAATGAAGAATCCATCGAAATAAAGGTGAGTAAAATTCGATTCTAAAAAAATATTTTTTGATTCGATATAAAAATATTCAACTCGACTTTATTCGAATTGAAATTTTGTAAACTCGACTCAAATTTTTCAGATAAAGTGAGTTATGAGACGAGATTTGAATAACTTAAATTTTTTAGTAATTAGTTGATTGATTTTCAAGTTTGAGTTGAGTCCCTCAACTGTTTCTAATATATGTATATTGCATATGAATATATATATATATCGTATAAGATTATAAAAAGCCGTTTAAATTAGAATTAATTAGTATCATAACATTATAAATATTTATAATTAAATTTGAATAAAAATTCGAATAACTCAACTCGAATTTTATAAACTTGGCTAAAAAAATTTAAATTAAATTTAAATTATAAAACAAGACCCGTCAATTAAGTGTTTATTTATAAAATTCAAAAATTGTCGAACAACCAAGCATTTTTTAACTTTTTTGAAAATAAAAATTAATAATTCGGTGATCAAGATAACAAATCGATAATGTAACTAATTGAAGTCTCTCTCTATATGGGTATATATATATATATATATATATATATATATATATATATATATATATATATATATATATTAAATTCGATTATAAAACTAAATGAAATCTAAACAAAATAATCAAACTTATAAGGATAAATTACAAATTTAATCACTCAAATATCTTCACACTCCTATTTTGATCATTAAAATTTAAAATTTTTCAATTTAATCACTGAATTTTTGAATTGCTCTTGTTTTGATTACTCCACCGTTAAATAATTAACGAAATTAAAACATTACAAACTTCACCTAAACGACGTCATTTTGGATCTCTACATAAAATCAAATTTAGTCTTTTGATTCCTATAAAATCTATTTTTTCTTAATTTTCCCTCATATTTTTTCTTCTTCCTCCTCCTACTCCTCAGCTTTTCACTCTCTCAGTTTAAATCAATCCAGATTTTGATCACCGTGTCGACTGGCATTTTGACCACTGCCAGCTACCTTCGTCGAAAGCAAATGAGTTTCAAAATTTTTCACCAAACTTGTCTCACCCTTTTAAAGTGAATTTGTTTTTCATTTAACCAAGAACAACCTCGACTCCATGAATCTACCGTTGATATCATTGTCCTCGTACGTCATTTTGCTACGATTTTGAAATCACATTCCACCTTTTGGGCATTTGCTATTCTACATTAATTTCACTTGAGTTGAAGTTCTACATCAAGACTAAAGGGTGAAAACTTTCGGGTCGTTTTTCTTCGAACTAAAAATGGTTGTTAAATAGTAATATAATACAAAAGAGAGTAAAATATATACATATTAGAGCAAATTTAATTAGGGTTGCTTTTAGTTTAAGTTACTTTTGGTTCAGATTAATTTTCAGTTTGAGCTATTTTTCAGTTCAAGTTGATTTCGGTTCATGTTATTTTTGGTTTGGGTTAATTTTTTGTTCAACTAAAATTCGGTTCGGTTTGTCTCAAGTTTGAGTTAAATTTAGAGCATCATGTTCGGACCTATATATATCAGGTCTCGTGTCGAGTATATCTGTTCGGGTCTCAGGTCTAGTCTGTTAAATCTATCTACTTAGGACCTCAATCTTAACAGCGAGATTGTGGGATTGAGATGGTGAAGGTGAGGTCAATAAGGTTGAAGGTTGAGTTGTCGGTTTGAGTTTGTGGTTTGGGATAGTGGCAGAGCTAAAAAATTTAAGTTGTGGTGTCAAAATTTTGAGTGTTAATTCATATTTTATTAAAAAGAAGTGGAATCAAATGGCGAGTATCAATTTCCTTTAAAAGATCTCAAATATTTTTAAACTGATGTCAATTTCTTTTTAAATTTGTGTCATTTTTTTAATATAAAATGCATATTAACTTTTTTTTCTTAAAAAATTTAGTGAACACCCCATTCAATAAGCTGGCTCTGCTAGTGATTTGAGATATAGGGCTTAATCATGCATGTTTTCTTTTATGATTCTAAAGATTTCTCCTTTCTTTTTCTATCTATCTTTAACCATGTAGATTTTATTGAGAAAAGTTAACATGCACGTTTCTTGTATTTTGGGGTTCTTTTTCCTCTACTTTTATGAAAGTTTTTGATGTTGGGAATGAAAGGATTTTGCACAATGGTTTATCTTGTCATTGTGTAGAAGAAAGTGAAGAAGATATAATGGTTAGACATTCCTAGTTTGTCTTTTACTGCACTTTAACATGGTTTTATGTTTTTATTTGATATATCGGCAATGACCATTATCGTAGTTCATCCTTAATCAACATTTTTCATGAATAAATACCACAAATAAATTATATTATTAACTAATTAAAATCATTCGGAGAAATAATACAAATAATAAAATTATATATTTATATTTAAATATTGGCTTAAGAGTGTAAGAAGCTTATGAATTAAAAAAATAATTAAATTGTTAATTTTTTTTCACTCAATTAAACCTTTGAACAGATAATTTGAATTAATTAAGCTTTTTATCAATTTTGACCATTAAATATTGACAGTTTTTTCTCTAAATATTTCTGGCACATGGTACATTGCATTTCTATCATGTTACATTTATAATTTTTTTCAAAAAATATTTTTTATAAGTGTTTTAAAATTTTTAAAGAAATTTTTAAATAAAATAAAAAATTCTGAAAATATTAAATGAGAACACTGTGACGTGACATATTGCACCAACATATTCAA
Source organism: Hibiscus mutabilis (assembly GCA_019671005.1). Classification (NCBI taxonomy): domain Eukaryota; kingdom Viridiplantae; phylum Streptophyta; class Magnoliopsida; order Malvales; family Malvaceae; genus Hibiscus; species Hibiscus mutabilis. The sequence continues at coordinate 1,341,269 of CM033720.1, read as the reverse complement.
AAACTGTCAAGATATAATAGTCAAAATTGGCCAAAGGGCATAATTGATTCAATATCGTGATTCAAGGGAATAATTAGGTACAAAAAAGTTCAAAGGCTTAATTTATTTATTTTTTAATTTAAGGGCTTCTTACACCCTTAAGCCTTAAATCTTTAATTAAGTTGACATTGTCACTCCTGAGAAGAGAAATGGATAATAATCTCACATCAAAAAAATAGAGGTCTTAAGATATATAAACAGTAGCGCTGCACATCCTACCAGACATGTTTCTTGAAAAGAGTGTGATGATCTCGTGACAGCTAACCTAACCGAAGGAGAAGGGGAACAAAAATTCAGGTTTTAAATAATACTATTACATGACTTACTGGAGACGAACCAATGAAGTCCTGATTATCCTTCGAGAGAGTGAAGAACACGGAAGAAGTGATTCCAGCAAAACAAGTTATTGATGCAGTTCTCACCTTCCAAAGAAAAGCAGTTCAGTATCATATACATGTAAGAATAGAATGTTTCGGAATTAGGAACAGCTGATCCCGCAGTTTGGATATTTCCTCCAATAGTATATCTTTCACTCCTTCCTCGTATAATTCTTGAAATCTACAAGTGCCACAACGAAAATAAATAGAATTATTTTGAAGAATATTGGCACTATCATCTGTTTTTTGAATTTACCTTCTAAGTTGGTCTAAAAGCCTTATATTCTCCAATACAAAATGAGTCACTTCAGGATTTTTATCAACTTTAGCTGAAGTAACTGAATTTCTTCAGACAGTGCTTTCTCTTCGAGCAAAAAAGAATCTGCAGGTAATCAGCCATGAACAAGTGAGTCCATTCTTTGAATCTTGTCTTCACGAAACCTAAGTATCATTTTACAACTTCTCTTTGACAAACATGTAAAGTACTTGGTGTTGAAAAATTAAGACAGTAGTTTAGGATACAATAGTGTTGGAAGTTAGGAGGCACAAAAGAATACCAAACGATTCAATTGTTCAATCCCTGCTTCATGCTTTTTGATTGAAGTTACTCCCATTTTCTCCCTTCTCGAGGAACCAGCATGCACTGCCTCCAAAGAGTTGTTTAACTGCAAAAATTTCAGAGTTCCAAAAGGCATATTGTAAATTAAAACAATTGGTTTGACGTTCTATTCAGGAAACAATAACCATCGTTGCAGCATTTGACTGCTGTCAGCTTAGTGGACATTCTCACAACACCTTTGGATTCATATCCAAATACATCATCATCAACTTGTTCTGGACACATTTCAGATGTGTTTTTATTTAAATAAACTTGTTCTGACGTCTAAAAGCAGAAAGCTCTTCCAGTTCAAGAAAGTCAATTCAGATTACAAATTATTTAAATCAAATGAATTTAGAGAAGGAAAAACAAATAACTATGATGAATGCGCCACACCATTAGAATTCGTATCTTATTTTGTAGTGCAATGACTTCTCCGGTGAAATCTCCATTCACCACAGCCTACACCATCAACAGGAGAAACTTTTAATTGTGAAAAAGAGAAGTATTTTTATAAAATACATAACATGCAATATGAGTAAACTCATGTTGTTTTGAATTAATTTAGCTCGCTGAGCAAACTTTAGAGTGTTAAGTGTTTCAATTGCGCAGCTGAAAAATGTAGAAAAAAGTACAAGGTACTGGAAATTAGTCAGAATCATACATATTTATGTTCAAGTTGAAATACTTGACACAAATAGAAACAAACCAGATAGACATCGGCAATTATAATTGTTTTAGAATTTCCACCGTGTGAATCCTGTATCACATTTAAAATGAAATGTTGCGTCACTGCGATGCAGTAAAGACATAATATAACAGAAACTAAACTGACCTTAAGGAAGAAGGGGGAGCTTTGAGTCTCTACACGGAACGTTCCATGGCTTTCCATTAGCCACATCCACAACAATCATAATTACATGACTGCATATGATAATATGTATCATAAGTTTTACTAGCAATGACTAAAAGTTAAGCAAAGAAAATATAGTAAAAATCATCATCTGTTGAAGAAAAAGGGAAATAGTTTTAAATACCCTAGTGTTGATAGAGATTTATTTACACTATTTGCTTCCTTTAAAAGCTCACCCTCAGCCCGAGAAGTTTTCTGTCCACAATAGTATAAATAGACGGGAATTTCATCACACAAACATATACATACTTCAACAAACTGGTTTGAACCGCACCTTTCTGAATCAGTAAGATCAACCAGATGTAATGTTGCAAACAACAAATTAGTTGTTGAGTCTTTATCCCACCTGCTCTCAATAGCACAGGTAAAAATACTATGTAAACTGCTCTCCCTGTTCATATTTGTTGCGGAAACTTTCCTATTTAAAGAACACTATGAGAAAAAAAACAGTGATTTAAAACAAGAATATATGCAATTTAAATTAAATGTTTTGATGAGTGAGCAGCAGTTCCCTGCTATCCAAAGTAGTGATAAAGATTGTCACATGAGATAAAAGTTTCAAAATATCGCTCCCGGTCTGAACTTTAAATTCAGTGAGATTTTCCACGTACACTCCTTTTTTAACATTTTCCCTCAGCTAAAAATTAAGATTTGAGTAGTGGAAATTAGATGAGAAAAAAATGAATGGAAAACATAAAATAGTAAACTTACAAGCAAGTTGGTAGCAGAGGATCAAGAAGATCGGTTATTTGCTCATCATAAATCTCAAGGAAAGAGCACTTGCGATTGTATTTTAACTTCTCATCTCTTCGGATTTCCTATTTCTGTAACGAAAGAGATAGAGAGAATGTTAAACAAAAATTCTAGCATGAACTTCAGACGATTACAGCTTGAATTCTTGCAAACAAAAACTCAACTATCTGTGGTGTCATGCCTCGTTGAGTAGCAGTTCCCTGCTATCCAAAGTAGTGATAAAAGATTGTCACATGAGATAAAAGCTTCAAAATATCGCTCACAGTCTGAACTTCAAAAATTCAGTGAGATTTTCCACATCCACTCCTTTCTTAACAATTTCCCTCAGCTAAAAATTAAGAATTGCGTAATGAAAATCAGTCGAGAAAAAAATGAATGGAAAACATAAGAAAATAGGAAACTTATAAGCAGGTTGGTAGTAGAGGATCAAGAAGATCGGTTATTTGCTCATCATAAATCTCAAGGAAAGAGCACTTGTGATTGTATTTTAACTTTTCATCTCTTCGGATTTCCTCTTCCTGTAACGAAAGAGATAGAGAGAATGTTAAACAAAAATTCTATCATGAACTTCAGACGATTACAGCTTGAATTCTTGCAAACAAAAACTCAAATATCTGCGGTGTCATGCCCCGTTGAGGACTTGGCTTGACTTCCAAATCTTCAATCTCTCCAAGCATTGTATATGTCTTTCCACTTCCTGTCTGCATGACCAAACACAATAATGTCAACATAACTAATATATTTTAGAAGGGAATAAAACATTTGTTGCATCCTAGGTTTCAAAGAAAGTACCTGGCTGTAGGCAAACATACAACAGTTATAGCCGGATATGCAATTTTCGACAATTGGCCCACCATCCATCCTGCAAAGGCAATATGTCAAATAAAATTGGTTACACAAAAGGAAAATCTCACAAATATTAGTTTGTCTTTAAGCAGACCCGGTCTACTGTTTCACAAGCCACATGATCAAACGTTAATCTAGTTTCTGGCTGCCCACAATCCAAGCGATACTCATTTCTTTCCTTCAGCATCTGCTATAGCCATTTGTGTTCTTCTCTATGTCATTGAGAGGACGGATCCGAATAAGAACAAAAGTTTTCAGAATCATCAACAAATTTAGCAAATTATTCCAGATCTTTCGTCAATTATCAAAATAAACTATAAACTTGTGTCCGTAAACGTAAAAGTAGGTTTTTGAGTGATTTACCTGTACATGGTGATCCAAGTTCTTCCTGGAAACAGACATTAACCTCATATGTTTCAGCTTCAGCCTGCCAACAGATCTCGTCCACTTCTTCTTCATTAGATGCCATAAAAGCACAATCAGTTTGATAGCGGATATTCACCTTTTTTCCATTCTCGAGTCATGCATCCTCTTCAATTTCAGCTGTAAGGTGGATTCTTCACCCTCTATCTTTTTAGGTTGTTCAACATCTTTAAACGCTCTATTGGAAAGTTTCTTTTTCAAGGCAACAATTTCAGCTTCTTGTTCACTCAAAAGCTTTACATGTTTTAAGGGATAGAAACCACAATGATGGATTCGAAACCATACCATGTTTTTACACATTTTAAGCATAGCGTAACTCTAAATTTTCCTCTATTTGTTCCTTGTTATCTATACAGCTTATAACATGTTTCAATACCTTAAAAAATTCACTCAACATACATCATTTCTCCAATAAGCGTAACACATATACATTTAAACTCTTCAAGCAATCCACATGCAATATTACCTATTTCTATATCAAGTTACCTTTCCTAGGTCACCTATGACTTAAGCTACTTACCACATTCAAGTCATGTTTTCTTATTACCAATATTCATGTAGAGACCCATTTTATATTCAAACCATTACTATTAAGCAACAAAGAAACATTTATACCATACTATACTCATCAACAACAAGCTATTTTACATAGCCACATTCTAAGATTTTATAGGACATAGAACCTGAATACTGATAAGACCGGAAGTGGCTGGCAAAATCTAAAATGTAATCACAAACACTTCTAGCTAGTTTGATTTCCTGAGAAAGCACTTAAACAAACAAGTTAAGTTTACAAAGCTTAGTGGGGTAGTCAATCAAATATATTATAATGTATGAATAGTTATTTCATATGCATACAAGTACTCTGATTATATACTAATACAAACTCATCTCATATGCAATGTCATAGGACATTATTCGTATAACATATGTAGCATCTAAAAATATTTTCATGTGCAATTTCAATGAATTGTAAACAAACGACATACCACACATTACAATTATATTATCGACTACACTCACCTCAAAAGTGGTACCAATCAACAAAATCAAACATTCCAAAGGCTCAACCATCCCAATTGCCTTCTTCCTTGGAGTTGAAAGCTCCTATTTGGTTTTGAGCCTCACAATTAATAAACAAACAAATACAAGTGGAAGTTATTAGCTACCATTTAATTAAGTACCAAGTATTTTATTGGAAAATGTAGATATAAGATTCAGAGCAAACTTCTCAACCCATTTTTTTTATATACTTGGATTCCATAGTATATTACTTTTTTATAACTCACGAGACTTTTACACATTTAATCCTTAACCTATCTCTCATTATCATCATTAAAACAGTTTACAAGTTCCTTTCTCCTTTGACACATCTTAGCTAAAATCTCAACAATTATTAACGTATTTATGCAGGCCATAATAAACACCATTCTAGCTTAAATTCCAGCAATTAACCCAACTACTTCAACATCAATTTTGGACAGTTTTGAGTTGCTAAATTAAGCATTTATGAAATACCACGTAAAGTATCATTGGTCATAATATCCTTACCTAGACAAGGCATACAAGAACGGTGTTACAGAACAAGGTTAATTACAAACTAATTTAAGCACTTTCAATTATAAGATTGATATGTGAATTCAATTCTTTTCATATAGAAAGGAATTCCATAATTAGCTATTGATTTTCACAGTGTTACGCCATATTTCTTTGCTGATGTAAAGTAAAATGAACTTATCCTAACCTGCAAACGATCATTTGTGCCTCCGTAGCTATGCCGATTAGACTTCCCATCAAGAAACTGAAGCAGCCGTATGTAGGACAGAATTATGCATTATCCAAAGAAGATATCAAGTGGAAGCATAACAAGATTTTGGGCCAGAATTGGAATACTTGATCCCACAGTTTGGATATTTCCTCCAACAGTATCTCTTTTTCTCCTTCCGCATAGAATTATTGAAATCTACAAGTGCCACAATGAAAATAAATAGAAAAACAATTTCTACTATCATCTTTTTTTGAAATTTACCTTCTAAGTTGGTGCGACTTTCAAGGGAAAAGGAAATCGCTACCAAATATCTCTGTAAATTCATGTCTCTTGTACCTTTAATGAGCACCATACATCAGTTGGTGAAAAAACAGCAAGCTTCAATTGTATCAGAAAGTTGAATATATCGGAATATATTTCCAATGCAGCAGGAATCAAAATAATGCCGGCAGGCCAATCCACTCGGTTGCCCAGACCTAAAAAGTCAAAGGAATGAACACCCGCCAAGTTATTAGCCATCAGAATTAAGATGATAAATAAACCAAATGAATTCTAATGTAGAGGCTGAAAGTGGGAGCAGAGGAAAGAAATAGTAGCTGATACATACACATGCCCTTTTGCATACACAAACAACCTATCTTTATGATGGTCTCTTTCGCAAGATGACCTCTGCACTGATAACTCAAGAAGTCCTTGAATTTCAGAGAGTCCCCGATCCACCTCAGTAACACACCATTTCTGTTCATTCCATTGAAAAGGAAATGATTATAAGTAAGCAAAATTCATTTAAAAGTTATATAACAGAACATGTCAACCAATTTTTGAACGCAAGATATCGATGATTATCATCAACAACATAGATTAAATAATATAGTAAGTGTTACCCTTTGAAAATATCAATTTTCGTCTAAAAAACTGAAAACCAAGAATATCAATCCTCAACTATTATCGCCAAAACAGGAAAAAACAACAACGACAAGAAACAAGTATAATGAATTAATGATAAAATCATATTCAAATCGTTTTATGCTGAAGTTGAAGGACTGAAGGAAAACCAGTGAACAACATGCCCTTCTTAGCATCCAAAATACACAGACAAATGATCAGAGTTGTTACCCTTTGGAAATATGTAACAACACAAAATAAAGAAACAGAATATTTGAGTGAGGGAGAAGATAGAATAGAGCAAGGAAAGAGAAGAAGCAGAATATTAGGGAGAAGCAGAAGAAAGGAGGAAGACGATATCAATTGCATTCATTCATTCGATAAAGAAGAAAATGATAGGCTTCACACCATATAGCCCTATCCTGCTAAACGCAGCGTTTTACAAGACTAAGTGCCTAAAAACTCACTGTTTCACTAAACTAAAATAAGATGAAAAGAAAATTAACTAAAACGGCCACGTTACAAAATATCAATATTAGCCTAAGAAACTCAAACCAAGAGTATCAATCCTCAACTACTATCTCCAAAGCAGAAAAAAAAAAAAAAACAAGAAACAATACAATGTTTTGTAAACTTGCATTTCCTCACCTTCTTGTCGGTCAAATCAGAGTGTGGCAAAGCATTTCCTCATCTTCTTGTTGCCGGGGAAAAAGGTAATCAGAATCGGAAGAATTGAAATCAAGATTGAAGATAAAAGAAAAATCCTAAAAAAACTCTAAAGGCGTCAATTAATCAAAAAGAAAACAATTCAAGAAAACAAAAAAGAAGGTAAAAGATAGTACATCGATGGGTGTAGGGGTCATGACAGTCATGGCTATGAAATTGAGAATAAGAGAGAAGATTTCACCAGAGAGATATCGCCAGAAAGTGGTCGAAATTTCATTAACAACATATCAGGGCAGATAGATTGCTTTCATTAACAGCAGATAGATTGCATTCAACAAACCTGAATTGTTGTTTTCAAGTAACAAAACTATAACATGCTATCAGGATGGACCGAGAGGGTGTTCGCCCCTAAAAATTTAAAATTTGTATACGATTTTGAAATTTTCTATGTATTTTATATTAAAAATCTATTTTCACTCCCCTAGAATTTTACATATTCGCCTCTCCTAACATAAAGTTTTGTCTCTTCTGCAAGGATGATTACATTTTTTTTCTTATTTAATCTTTTCAATGAAGATTAAAGATGTGCAAGGAAAAGGGATGCCGTGCCTACATACCATTGTTTCCCCCCAGGTTGCGAGTTGGAGGACCGTATTGCCTCGCTCATCTTTCATGTTAAGTACATGTTCCTTCTCCAGATCTTTAACCCTATGCACCAAGGCACCAACAGCTTCAAACTGACTGCACCTAACAGCAAGGTGTAACGCAGTTTTGTTTGACACTCGTTGCAACCCGAAACTATTTCATTGATCAATTTACCCTCCCTTTGCTGGCAGCAACATGAAGAGGTATTTTCACGAGGAATACTCAGGAGATTATCTACCCGGTCTCTTACTTTGTTGTCTTTCAAATGCCCCGAAAAGGGTGTCAAGGACCAAAGTTATCTTGTTATATATAACTTGATACCAACTTCACTTGAAGTGGCCTGGAGAAGCCTGAATAAAAAGGTAAAAAACTTTGTTGGTAAGCTAGATGAGCAATTTTTTACATTTATCATCATATTATTTCTCCTTGTTCATTGTTTCTTGAACAACAAATGACCATTTCCATGGCGAACTACTGAGTACACATGATTTCACGAGCGATCCTACACCGGGACTACAAATAAATCCATGTATTCTAGTTAAATGCCTTAAAGGCATTGAATCTTGTCTAATGGTCTACTAATATATTTAGCAACAAAGTGAATATAAATTGCAAAGAATGGATGGTTGACTGAAACTCCAGGGGTGATATAATAACCAACAAAATAGTGCTTAAAGCCCCGGTATGGATTCAAGGTTGTATTGTTTAGATGTTGGAGTCCCAACTTGTTGGTTGTCCTGAACTTTTGGCCTGTTCGTGGCCTCGAAATTAGGCAAGTAGGCGTAGGAAGCTGTCCGACTAGATGAAGGGCCAGGATTGCTTATTTTGCTAGTCAAGAAGCGACGGATTAGACCTCTAAGGAATGGGGCCATGGTATTCGGCTCATGTTCCAGGTAGTACATGATTCCTCCCATGCAAGCACAAAATAAGGCCACCTGTAACAGTTTGGAAGCATCAAGTAAGGAACCAAATTTATACAAAAACAATCGACTCGAGTAACAGAGTAATGATGCAAGTAGATATATCGAGAACAAATTTGTCTATCAATCTCAAACTATGGGCACAAACTTTCACTTAGACCAACATAAAAGTTCTCATAGAAAGAAAACTACCTCAGCAATTTTAACATCAGGAAGCAGGTGCCGGTACACTAAAATATTCCACCATGATTCTCCAGCTCGTGGAAGAACGTAGAGAGCAAGTTCGCCACGTCTAGTTTCTTTCTCCAGTAATATAGAAAGACCCGATAAAGCACCAGCAACCCAATATACTAGCTTATGGTCTTTCGATGCAATCTTTCTATGCACGCATATAACCGCCTTGAATTGCACAAGCAAAATGTTCAAGGAGCATATAATACAGATTTTAGCATCAGGAAAAAGTGAATGAGAAACAAGAAACTAGCTACCTGAAAAATTCCGACAAATGCAGACAAGAAAGATGTTGATTGAACAGCTCCTTTAACAGCAAGCCAACAGGCACGCACAGGGGTATCCATAAACTAGAACCGTATCATGATAATGAAAAATAAACAAACAAAAGAAAAACAAAGGATCAATTCCAAAAATGAAATCTCGTTGTAATGGCATTTATGCATCGCTAGAATCTCTCTCTCTCTCTCTCTCTCTCTCTGTGTGTGTGTGTGTGTGTGTAATATCTGCTCTAGTGGTGCAAAAGAAACCTGCAAAATAAACTACAAGAAATCTTGTCTCGGTTACAAAAGGATAAAATGTCAATTGATTCTTCGATTTTACCTGGCATAACAGCTTTTAATCTCACTATAGGAAGATTAAAAGAGAATAAAACCCATCATTCCCACTTCATACCCCAAAATTTACTAAACCAGATTTTGGTAAAGCATGTTGACATTACATTTTAGTAATGTGATTTTTACTAAACCAGATTTTATTTTTCAGAAAAATTGTTTCATTTTTTAATAAAGTGCACACGTGCACACACATGCATATTTGGCCAAAAAGTAAAGCACACACAGAATGCTAAGCCCATTTGTGTCTTGTTTTGTTTGCTTCTTTGATATAGTGCGCAAAAATGCATCAAGGTCCCTCCATATTCATGGATGAAGAAAGGAAAACCAATATGTAATGCAATGCAAGATATACCTTTTGTAGGTGCAGAACAACAAATGGCACAAAAGTCAAAGAGAAGTATAGAGGGAACGTTTTCCTGAATGTAGCTGATGTTGCCTTGGCATTGTGCGCTAGACAAGAATTTGTGTCGGGATGAATAACAGAACAAGGAATAATTGACGGGAACTCTCTCAGCTTCACATTATTGGACTTCCTTCAGCTATTTAAGTAGGCTGATATAGATGCAACATCCACTGGCCCACCTCTACAGTTCTCCTTAACAGCCTTATATACAGGAGCAGCAACAGGACCAGTCTTCTGAATAAAATCACTATATGATTTGGGCAAGCTCGCAGGACGCATCACAAAGGTGTACATAACCTGGTATAAGCATCAATCAGTAAAATTGGATGAGGCAACAACATTGACCAAACCCCACTAAATGAAAATAAATGAATGCACAATAAATTCCCCAATCTTTTTTAACCTCAGAAGCAAACTCCAATTTGATAGAAGATAGAAACCTTCCCTAAATATGAACTTTTAAATTGGAAAAGATACACTCTGAAGCAAATAAATCAGAGGTACAGTTCACATAATTTTACAAAAACAAAACAGAATTAGTTACACTTCCAGAATGTTAAGTATAAAAAAGTTATGTTTAGTAATATTTCTCTGGAATTTAGCTTAAGCTTCTCTTTGGCACCTTTTACTCACCACACTGAGCAATTCCCAGCGTTATGAATGTTTTATCATCATCAACTGATGTACAAAGATAAATATCTGGTCCAAACATCTAGACACCAAAATCAGTATGAACTTTATATTACCTGGGCGCAAGCTAAAGAAAAGAGCAGAGAGTCCCCATGCCTCCAATGGCTTCCCCATAAGTGAAACTTATTTTTTGACTTTGCAGAATTATAAGCACACTGAAGAGTAAAGCAAAAATATGAGACAGTAAAAAAGGGAACTAGATTACTAGAGCCTACAATGTCAAATTGCTTTGCAAATTTACTATTTAAAAATGCATTCATTTTTACCTGAGCTACTCTAGCCAAAAGATACAATGCAAGTGTTCGCCTTCAATTTGAATCATCTAAAGCTAAAATAGACAACCCTGCAATGGAACCTGCTAAAATTCTGTTCCATCACCACCTTAAACAATGTCAAAGATGAGATAGGGAAAATGCTATAGCATGCATCAAACGTTGTCAATTATTTCAACTAACCATTACACAGCGAGATACTCATCTAATGCAAATCAGCCATTTACAGCAAACTTACGCATTCATTGGTGTCTCTTTCTTTCTCCATTTTCTCAGTAAACATCGAAGCACATGGTATGAACCGGTGAATCCACCAAAAAGTAAACCAATGCGGCATGCTTCCTCTCTCACAATCAAATATTTTGTCTGAGACAAGTTGCTGGAAGACCAGATTCGACATGGTTAAAATCACATTTCAGCACTTTCTTACATTGATAATTCCTAGCAAAAACAAATCATAGAACCAAAAATCACAGTAATTTCGCCCAAAATTTAATCGAAAAGAGTATTTCTTTTTTATCGACTAACTAAGAATACGACAGTGAAATAATTCAAACCTTCGAAGGAGGCAGTGTACAGAATCATGCATTAAACCCATTTAATCAAGCATTTTACATAGATGAAAGCAACTACAAATACATTTCCAGTAAACATTTTAGAATTTACAAAACAACCAAATCAAAAGAAAACCTTTTTATGAAACTGGCATAACAAAAGAACCCTAACCTTGAGATCAAGAAGCGAGGAGTAAGACTTTCTTCTGGCGAGCTTGAAACCGCGAAGGAGAATCCCGATACCTACTCTAACACCATAAGAAAGGAGAAAGCTTTGGCAAAGATTGCCAATGGCGTTGGCCATGCATGAGTCATAGGCGTGGTCACACGGCGGGCAATCGCCACACGCCGCCGTCCTCTGACGTCTATGGAGCTCCTCCATGGCTTCCCTCAGTCGGTCCTCCGCCTCCCGAAGCCGTCGCTCCGCCTCGGAGTTTTCCGCCAAGAACCGCGCCGAGGTATTGGAGCTTTCGGAGAGAACCGGCATTTCGGATTCAAAGTTGACGTTGTTTCGTTTGGCATCTGAAATTTAAGCGATGCCCGCAAAGGAAAGAGAGAATGGCAACAAAAGAGAAACAAACTATAAATAGAATACTTCCAAGCTAGTTGGCTTTCTTTTTGTATATAAAAAATGTTACTAATTGTGTGTTTTCTTTTTTTAGGTTTAAAAGTCTTTAAATTTAAGAAACTTTTATATTTTTTATATAATTATTTGTTTTTGATATATTAACCAATTAATCTAAATTGACTATTACAAAAATTTATTGTGAGCCAAACCTCTTAATTTAGTTTGTTCTATTTTAAACTGTTCGGATTTAAACTTTAACATTACTTACAATGACATAAATGAAATTAAACATCGATAGGGACAAGAGCCTAAAATATTTGATAATATTTAAATTAAAAATAATCTAAAATATTATTATACCAAATTTAGAGGGACAATGAATTTTCTCAACACCTAAATGGCTTTGCTTCTGCTTGCTTAAGGGATCTAACGACTCATCTTGCTAGACCATATGATATTTCGAAAACTTTTCTATTTTCATTAGTGATAAATCAACATTTTTGGGCAAAAAAATTCTACTTAATTTCTTAATCTTGGTTCAAATTAATCTCTAAATTTGAAAATGTGATCATTTTATCTATTTTAATCATAAAAAGTCAACAATATAAATTCAAATTGATAAAATCTTGAAATTTATATTTTTTTAAAGGAATTGGAACCTCATTAAAAACCCTTTATAATTAAAATTAAGCCTAAACCTAAAATTAAAAAGCAAAAGGAGGGAAAAAGAGTGTCCATAAACTATTATTATTCCCAACTTTTAAAATAGGCTCAAAAAACGAAAGCCGTTTTCAAGCGGTGAACAGAATATGAAATGATTGATGCATGCAGTAACTCAACAATAAAGCCTCAAATTTGAATTGAATGATTCAAACTTAAACAATACAATTTAAAACGATCTAAACCTAAAATAACTCGATACGAAATTAAACCAAACTATATATATTGGGATAAAGTGTGTGTGATTAGAATACTTAGTCAAAAAAAAGTGTGTGATTAGAATAATAAAAAATAACGAAAAATAAAACGGTTAGCTGTCACGATATTTCTCAAATTTGTAAATAAAACGTAAATTTTCTAAATAAAAATAAAGTTTCTGGATTTTAGAAAACTAAAGATCATGCAGTAAGTGCTTCATTAAGACATTAGTGATTTAAAAGTACATTTTTGTCTGAAAACGTCGCCTTCAACACTTTCTTTAAATTTAGAAACTTCCTTGTTATTATTGAATTTTTTCAGTCAAAAAAATTAATATTGATTTTTTGTTATTTAAAATTGATTATTAATAAAAATATGGAAATAAAAATGGAATCATGAATTTTTGGGATCAGAATGTAATTTCCCATGAACTTTCCAGGGGCTATAAAGAAATCATATCAGTTTAGGGGCAAGGCCACTGCCCCCTATTCACTAGGGACAAGACCAAAACTAAAATTTTGAAAATTTTCAAAAGAAAATAATATGGAGTCCAACTGAAAATTTTAAAAAATTTAGGAGGGACTAAATTAAAAAATTTATAATTCTATCTAGACCCCTAACAGGAAAAATTATTGATAGAAACTTAACCGAATAAAAGCATAATTATAACGAGTAAGAAAGCAACATTCTAAGCAAAGAAACTGAAAAGGATCTGATGTTATCACAAATAACTCATTTAGAAATCATACAAAGAAACCAAATTAAGAATTTCCAGTTTTGTCATCTTTCCAGGAAGCTTGCCATTGTTTATCATAGTAAGTAACCTCATCTGCAAGTTTCCTCAGGTTATCAAAATCTTGGGATTTCCTCAACAGCACGACACCGATGACCGTCGCGAACAAGCCCGTCTTGCAAACGAAATTCCCTGTTTGCCCGATTAAATCCATCCCCGTTAAACCGTCCACCACGTAAGCCATGAAGAACCCTATCATTGCTGCTCGACCTGCGAACGATTCGAAAATTTTAGAACTCAAAAGTGAAACGATCCAAAACTAACTCGACCGATTGAATGTCTAGTTTTAAGGGAGTGAATGTGAGATAGGGCATTAACCATTGAGCAATTCAGCCTCAGGAAGATATGTTCTCATAAACCATGCCCACCAGGGTATGATTGAGCTTCTGAACTGGACTGGTTCTTGATTCAAACAAGCTTCTGGGTACATCTCCAAGTACTTTCTCCTCTTTGCTTCTATAAAAAAAACCCCGAAAATACTGCAGTTATGGGAATATGTATACACAACAATATGTACAACACGATATTCATGGAAAGCTCACCTGCAACAATCACACCATCCCAATCCATCCTACCATTTCTAACAAACTTATTCAAATCCCATGTTCCATTCTTCCACCGTTCGTCCTCGAACTTCCTAGCTGGAGCTTCGGTCTCAAACTCGTCCGTCGTCAGCTTTTCTTCGGAATCCTTTGGCTTATTAATTTGTGAAGATGGTTTCTCCTTTTCATCGATCTTAAACCCTTTTTGGCCTTCAACATCTAAGGTGATAGCATTCATAACTTGCTTTGTCCCCAGAGAATAAGCTGGTTTGGATTGTGCATGTTGCTTCCTGGTGACATGATGTGAACTGCAAGCTCTTTGTAAGGAGGCGGATATGGCAATGGAAGCCATTGTTGTTCAAAGGGATTGCTGTTGCTTTTGCTTCTTTGATCTTCTCGGAAGCTCTTTGTGGGGAAAAAGTAGACAATTTGCCCATACTTTTTTGGAGAAAAATAAGATAAAATCTTCCCATAACTTTCTGCCAGAGAGGTATGGGCAATGTTTTTGGCTTTTCTTCTGTCTCTGACATTATAGAATTATCCAGTATAGCTTTGCAAAAATGTCTTCTTGTTCAGAAATTTAATTGCATTATTCCAATAAAAACATGGTAAAACAAAGGGCATTACAAATTCAATCCAGTGTCATGGTTTATAGTATACTGATACTAATACTACTACAAAAAATAAAGTTATAAAAGGACAGCTTGCCGCCGTTGTAGTTCCATCTTTCGACAATGATGCCGTGATAATAAGACGATTCCACCCTTTCCAATGTGATGTCATTCGTCCATTAATGGCTCCCCGACAATGGTCAATGAACCTGCAAAACAATTCTATGCTATTCCAATGTGTTATAGTTCGTCCACTGATAACAACTACAAAAGCAGACATACAATAAAATACGATTCTGTGTTTTACTTGACCATTGATCAGTATCAATATATAGCAGAAATCACACATGCATAGTGACAAGCATTTGGTGTAATGTAAAGGTTCACATACACAGATGTGAATGCTACAAGTCTCTAAAACATAATTAAGATGTTAAATCAGCAGAGCAGGGATTTCACTTTATGATCACAGTGACATTAAAAAGCAATTTTTAAGAACAAAATAATAGTGGCTACTCAGTTTCATTACAAAAATGTTTTACCTCATGAAATACACATCCTGCTACTTCAACATAGATGGTTGGTCAAGTTAACTCCTTTCCTGTGACGATCAAAGTGATATCCTCAGAATGAGGATCTTTAAGATCCTCTATGAAACGATAGCAATATAAATATATATTTACATTTATTTAAAAGGTTATCAAATGCCTAACTAACGGTAAGTAGCTGATTTTGTGGGTACAAACTTACATGCTTCCTTTTTTTTCGGTCAATAGCACTATTCCTCATATCATTTTTCACACCAGCAGATCCAGAGGGAAGGCCATAAGGCATTGGAGAAGGCGCTGAAGCATGAGCTGGAGGAGCAGTTGTCATAGTAATATTGCTAGCTGACAAGGGCAGCTGAGGTTGAGCAGCAGCAGGGGGCGGGGCTGCAGGTGCTGGAGCTTCTTCAGGAGGAGGCCTAGGCAAAATGAACTTCAACCGATTGTTTCTATAGTTCTTCCAAAAGAAGAATTGCTGTCTATGTGCCACTTCCTATAAAATTTAGGTGCAAAAATGAAAAGACATCCCGAAAGTGAACATAAAATAAAATCATATTGATATAAAATAATAACACATATTTCACTTAGTGGTCATGAACATATTTTAGTCGACAATATCCAGAGAATAAAGTGATATTTTTTTGTAATGCCTGAAATTCCCCCCTTAACATATGCTACTAGTTTTGATGCTATGCATCTTAAAACAACAAACATTAGAACCTTATAAAAACAACTGCATCTCTTTCTAATTATCAAGGCCTTTTTTTTGCATGAGCTCAGTCTTAAGAAGGGGATTCATAAGACCTCTGTTACAAAGGAGATTTGAAGAAAAAGATTTTCAATGTGATAACATTTATTAGGACAACAGGATCAGCAAGAAAGATTAGAGCCAAACCTTGTTGGCAGGATGTGCCATTGCATTTCGGAAATTAGCATTTTGGAGAAGTTCAAGGAGATATAGACAATGGGGATACCTGCAATCATCTTTTTACATAAGTTCATGTGTCATATAAAAAAAAACACAAACAAGGGAGCTATAAATTAACTATGGAGCTATTACTCATCATCCTGCAGTACAGTATATGTTAGCTTTAAGGGATTCAAGCCTAAAGTATCGAATGGCAAGCTTTCAAGTTACTGACATGATAAATTTTATGTACTCTGGACGTTGCCAATACCGAAGATATTTCAAGTATCCAATAAATGCCTCGTCTTCGAAATAGCGATTTTGAGCCAAATCTGCATCACAAATTACTTGAGCAAATAGCAACGAAGAATGCACCTAATTGGCAAATTCAACAAGTGAATGCAAAGCAAATAAAAAAGGAACGGGTCTTAAAGAACAAGACAACTAATGGTTTATATTAATTAAAATTTGACACAATGAACAGCCAAATTGATCCAATTCGTGACTTTGATCAAGCATTAAGTCGGGAATTTAACCATAACAACCAAAGTATCCCAAACATTCGCAGTCTAACCCTAATACAGGAGGAACTGAGAACTTACAGTGGATGTAAGTAGGGTTGCCAACGCACTGCACGAATTCTAATTCGAGTAAGAATCGTTGCCGCCCATCATCCGGATCCTTGTACACGTTTTTTGGCCTGAAAATCCATTCATCATTAAAATAATAATAAAAAACATGATTTGTGTTCTACATATTCCATTCAGAATTTCTGTTAAGAGAAACGAGAAAATCAAAGCAAAAGAGACAGAAGCTTACGAAGAGGGAGTATCGGAAGCGTTGTCACTTTCTTTAGTGGAAGCCATTGAATCCTTCACGCAGATATAAAAAGGGATAAACGCGGGTGATTCAAATTTTTGCTAGGTTTGATCAGTTGATCAATACAACGGTTAAATCAAAGGAAACCATGAATGGCTCCAAAACCCTAACCAAACGAAACAAAAACAAAATCATATGAATTCAAGAGATTCAAGAAAAATAAAATTGGGATTGGAGATTGGGGAATAAAGTCGAAGCTAAGGGAGAAACAATCGGTTCCCTTAAAGCAATTCCAGAAAACATGGCTGATCCCAATCCCCTTACATATATACTATATACGGTGTATTATTTAAAAAGAAAAAACTTGATACACAGGTAAATTTAAGTTTACACGTGTCTTTTAGTTTTAGGGATTAGAGTTTTAATTTAAGGTTTAGAAGTTTAGGAATTTAAGTTTAGTGTTTAGAATTTAGTGCATATGATTTAAGATTTATGATTTAGTTTTCTAGGGTTAGGAAATTATGATTTAATTTTTTATAGTATAAATACATAGTCTTATATAAAATTAATTTTACACGGCTTGTATTTTTAAAATTTTTAAAATAATTCTTTTTTTTTTACAAATTTTAATCCTATTCATTCCTAAAGGGGGAGGGGAGGGAAAACTATAGAGCAAGGGAGGGGGTGTTCTTACCGACTCTACAACTCATGACCTAAAAGAATGTGATGGAATAAAAATGAGCGGTTTTATATCTGAATATAATCTAAAAGTAATTACATGGTAATATCTATTCATACATATTTTTAATCTTAGAAATATCACGTAACATCACCAAAGTATACCACATGACACATTTTGGTGATGGCCCAGGACAGATAATATGAAACTATTATACTAAACTATCAAAATTAACAAAAGAGCTTAATTATATAAATTTTTAGTTTGAAGACTTAATTTATTTAAGCTTTTAGTATAAAGATTTAATTGAGTGTAATAAATAATATCGTGATTGAATTGATTTTTTAAAAGTTTAAGGACATTTCAGACTTTTATACATAAAATATACTATTTCATCTATTTAGATATAAATGCAACCACATTATGAATTTTAATTTTAACCGAATAACCGAACAAATCAAAATGGTTGACTCTGAGATTAGGGTTTTGAATTAAGGTTTTTTAATGGAATTTAAACAAAAGGAAAGAAAACAACGGTGACTGAGATTCGGCTATATTTTCTTTGATGGATGATATTGGTGGAAGAAGGCTAAATTTGTATTTATCACTAATCGTTGCGGGTAGTTTTGGGTTTTGGTCTTCTACTGAAAAAGAGGCAAGATTTTAGGTTGGGCTTTATTTAAAAATGGTGAACTTTTTTAGGTAAATAAGTTGAAGTAAGAAATTTATTTAAGAATTTATTGTATTTATTATAGTAGGTGATACACGATTTTTGTAAAAGTCTTTATTTATTAAATATATATTATATATTTAAGATAAATGTCACAACTCAAATTTATACATGACAAAATAATATAGGCATTTTTACCACTTAGTCAATTATTAAATCTCTTATAAAAATCATTATTTTTATGTAAAATTGAATTTATTTTTTGATACAATAAGGTGATATTTTATGTTCTTGTTGTAAATATTTAGATTCGAATATGCACAAAATGAAAAGCTAAAGAGCACATTTGACGATTCGACCAATTAAAAAATCTCAAATTAAATATATATTTTTGTTACCCTCCTGATTTTTCAGAATTTTACTCTAACTAATCCAGACCTCGAACTTAAGATATGTTTAAACTATACCAAACTACTTACCTGTAACACCCTCGACCAGGATGTCACATTTGGGCCTCAAGCCCAAACCACTACCATGAAAATTTGACCTAGTTTAGTCCAATCCACAAATCCATTATGAAAATCCATTTAATTACAACCCAATAAAACATAATAAATATTTGAAAGCATATACAGTGGAGCTCCTTTTAAAAGTACATTATAAACCTTTGACTCGACTGTTTGAAAATCCAAATAAGATTTACAAAATATAATAGGTTCATACGAATACATAGCCCAATAACCTAAATACTGTACTCTGATGAGACGAGGTGCTGGAATCCTTCCCAGATGGTGCTCCTTCAAGAACATGCCAAACCTACTAACCTGCGAACGGAAACAACGATTCCGAACGCTGAGCTAACAAAGCTCAGTGGATACATTGCCACTCAACCATGCTTCATGCAAATCATAAATAAAGCAATACAACATGAATGACATAATGGCAAGATAACAATGGCGCTACTATAACTGCCTAAACACAGCATTATGAATGTATGATCACGCACACAGCTAATACAAGTATCTCATACGACTACCTAGCATCATATAGATAACCATAAATATATATATATATAGAATAGGGCCCGCGTCCATTAAACATCGGGATCTTATACTCAAGGGATGAGGCTTGCGGTCACTAAGCATCGGGATCCTACATCTATGCTTGGAATCTCACATCAAGCATCTTCGAATGACGCCCGCGTCCATATAGCATCGAGATCCAACATTCAGGAATCTTTAAGGTGTTACAACACACTTAGGGTATCCAAATCCCAACAACAAGGGACGACTCGACTATCTAGGCATCCCATCAGCACATAGCAAGGACCCTAGTCACCACACAACACTCAACCTCGACACAAGGGTCTTACCACACAAAGCTCTAACACCCTTACCATTGCCCTATGGTTTCTATCAGTTATATTCCACCCTATTGAGCTTATCTATTTATTAGTATGTTATAAAGGTACACATTAGCTGTTCTCATTAATTTATCTTATCATCCGGTAAGACTCAACCTTATAGGCGCCCCTTCCGCACACAACAAGGACTTAGATTACCACACAACATCCACGATCCACCTAGGATCCCTATGGGTTACCACCTCACACAGTTTACCCAATATTTACCAAGTTATTAGCCCATTATTCTCATACGGGGTAGAAATCTTCATTTCTCAATTTTAATATTCCTTTTACACCTTAAAGGGCCCCCAATGCTTCTTGCCTCGGTTTATAACACCCCTAAACGCAACCTCAAAATTATTAGGCAAATTGTCCAGCGAGTACCGATACTCTAAGGTAAGTATCGGTACTCCATTCTAGGTATCGATACTCTCACATGAGTATCAATACTCTAATTAGGTTCAAAAGAACTGGACCTTAAGCCGTACCGAAACGCTACGTACCATACTGGTACTCATTATTGGTACTAGGATAGCCTAAGAACCGGTCCGCCCCGTACCGGTACTCTCACATACCCGTATCGGTACGATAAGCTTCTCCCAAGTAAGCAACAGCGCATACCGATACCCTCCAATGAGTATTGATACCCCCACTATATTCGAAAGAATTTAACCCAAAGGCGTACCGATACGCTATGTACCATACCGGTACTCAAAGCCTTTCCAGGAAATGTAATAGTACGTATCGATACGTCCTCTTGCGTACCGATACACGATGGTGTCTCTAAAATTCTTACCTTGCAAGGGGTACCGATACACGGGGAGGCGTACCGGTACTCCCCTCACAACTTTTCCCTCATTTACACTAAGATGTACTGATATTCTAGCCCCAGTACCGGTACGCGAGCTTGATTTTAAACTTTGGGTGCGAGTTTCACCTAAAAACCCTATTTAACCCCCATATTTAAACCCCAAACTATTCCTACAAGTTATGATGAAGGTATTATGTAGATTTCTACCAATTTTAAGCCTTAGCAACATCAAATCCCCATTTTACCATTAAAGGGGTCAACTAAAGCTTATCAAACCATAAACACCAAAACATGCACAAAGCTTATTTTTATGAGTTGCAGGAAACAATAGGAGTTAGTAGTGTACTAACCTCGAATTAGAGCTGAAGATGAAGTCTTCAAAGACCATTCTCGTTCATCCACACTAACCCTACCAAAACCTCAATCTCTACCATAACTAGCCATTCTTACCTTGATTGGTAGATCTCTCAAAGCTAAACAAGCTTCCTTTCTTGCCCCAAACGAGATTCTTACTCAAACTCTCAAAGATTTGACCTTTAACATGAAGAAGTTTGGGTGGAAGATAGGAATGGGAGAAAGAGGGAACAAGGGAACCAAGATGATCTAACTCCCTCTATTTTCTGCAGAAATAAAGTCCCAAACCAGCTCTCTTGCCTTCAATTATGCTTTTACCCATTTGCCCTTCTTATTTTCACCTTAGCTCATCAACAACCCAACAACACAAGCCTAAAAGCTTTCCTTCAAACCCAACAAGGCTCTCAAGGCCCAATATCTCAGCCCAAATATAAAGCACATGCCTCGAGTTAACCCGACCCTCAAGTTCCAAAACCCGGGTCGTTACAACTCTCCTCTCCTTAAAGAAAAGTTTGTCCTCAAATTTTAGATGGATGCGAGAGAGATATAACCAAAACAGACCTAACCACCTCACCATTCAAACATGATCACCTCGATTAGGGTGAGTCCCCCCTCAATCCACCTTAAACAGAACCATAGCATTAAACCACACACTCTCAACACTTCTCTTTGAGATTTCCCATGACTCTTTTTCAACAGCCAACGACACTTGCGACGATCCGCTAAGCATGGTAACACCACCAACCTCGAGCCACGTTGTTCAAACATTAACTTAAAGAACTCACATTCAAGGGATTCTATCTCGGTTAACCAACCTTTCTATTAGCATTCGTCAGCCAAAACTAAACTTAGACTTTATCTACGTCTAAAACACTGTACCACATTCACAAGACATTATCAGGAACGCATCACGCCTAACAACCATATCCCGGTCAAACCACTAAATGACAAGTAAAACCCTGACAATCGGTTATTAACATCAATCTACCTTGAACTAGCAGCTCCTTTCTCCAAACTTGACCCACCAAGTCAGAACCTAAAACTTCACTTTATTCAAACTTACTTTCAACAGGATCGAAAACCACTTACGATTCAACTACTTGGTTCTGAGAGATGGCCACAGCCACTTACGAACTCGCACAAGCAACCTAAAACTAACCATTCTATTTGTGAATGTCTAAACATCTTCTTCTAACCCTTGACTCGGTCGAAACAATCAGACGCGAAGAGCCATCTGACTGTTCTCAAAGATCTTAAACTGGTCCGTCTAAAAAAATATTTCTTTGCACCGCAACCATTCGGTTACCCTCAACACAGCTATTGATCTACATTTCTGTTGTGCTTCTTTAAAAACTTCCATCTTATTGTCTTAACCGATAATAACTTTAGTCGAACTTGATTGGACAATCCTCTAACTCTCCGAGATCTAGCTCAACATGTGTACAAGCCGAACAACTATCATCGCGATTCGCCCTTAAGACCTCAACCATGTCCATCACAACCTTCATTTACCCTCTTCTACGGTACCTTACTCCGACAACTACACGCGAAGCTCTCACATTCTATGGCCACAAGAAGCTCGTCAAACTCACGATAAACCAGCAACGATCTTCCACTATTGCACTACGGCTTACACATCTAAAGCCACCTTATACGCTACTCTCACGCAGCTATGATTCTCGACGAAGCACTTGGCAACGACACCCAATCGGTCGCTTGCACAAGTGTGCCTCCAATAAAGAGTTCGTTAAGTACTATACCACCGGGTGATTAATACTAACACGAACTCAACCTTACCATTATCTTCGTTCTAAACCACAATCAACCCATGATTTACCAAGATGCACTCTACAAGAACCTATCTATTACATAATCGAAGAGCTAAATGGCTAACACAACAGCTAGAACCAACACAAAACTTAATTACATGACAGATCCTCGGTCGTAACGTTATCAACTCTAATCTGAGCAGCAGGCTGCCAAGAAACGCCTCTCGCGTTAATCCTAGCAGTGGATCTCACAGGACCTCTGCCTCAATGACCTGATGGTGCCCTAGCTCTGCCTTTAGCAAAACTCTAATTATAACAGAAAGTGGCCAACTTTTAAGACTGAACTGATGTATCCTTATCCATAACTAGACAGTCCATTGCCATATGCCCCAGTGCCCGGCACCGATAGCAAACCTTCTGAAGCAAAAAGCATACCCCAAGATGATGTCAGCCATATTGCTCGCATGTCGATAGAAGTGATGCTCCAACAGAACCATCAATACTCCATTCTAGAGTAAGAATCAAAAAGCCTTTACAAACCCTCGATCTAGATTCTTAACCAACTCTCAGTGACTAATCCGAATCAACTCTTTTTGAACTCCTCGAAGCACAAAACCCCTCATGCAGATAGGGAGAGGAATCTACGATATCATGGGTCTCCACATCATAACCTCTAGAATCTTTGAACCGATTAGATGCTGAACTTTAAAGTCACTCAAGTGCCTTCGCACTATTGGCTAACTCAGAGAATGTCCCAAGTGGACTCACTGTCACATACAACTGAAAGTCAGCATTCAAGCCTTGTTCGAACCTATTGCACTTCAACTCTTTCGTGACGACAACCCTAGGGCATAACGGCTCAACGTAAAAACTCTTACTCATAAGCAAACACCGTACGATCTCCTTAAACCAGATATAGAAACTGGTCCTCACCTCATCCATGTGTACCTTACTGATATATCTCTTCCGAAACTCATCCACAAAGATATCCCATGTCGGGAGCGCAGGCTGTAGACCCGACTCTATGGTCTCTTACCCTTCGTATGCATTACCTTTAAGAAAAAAGACGATACATATATGATTTCCCTTAAGCATATTCCACGTCATCCTCATAACCTTTTGAGTGTTTCTTAACCATCAATCCGATCGATCATATCATTATTTCTCAACCCCTTTTTCTATATATAGATTCATAACAATATTGATCATCCTTTTAAAGGAACATGGCTCCCTTTACGACTCTTCTTGGTCAAACTCGTGTCGTCGACCCAACGGGTCTGAATCGCATTCAGAAGATGGTAGTTTGTCTTTCTCATTACTCTGGGTTTGTTTCCCCCAAAACCTCAAAGCTTCCAATACTACACTTATCATCTCAAGCTGGCTCATGACCAGACGACAACCAGTGGACAAGATCATAACAACTCATTTAGGAGACAACTTCGTTGTATCTGTCAACCATGTATTCTCAAGCTTTACTCAAGCATCACCTCGCACAAAACCCACGATGCCCTTCCGACCACAACTATAAACAACCGCAACAAGTATACCTTGCTCGAGATCTCAGGGCATTCGGCCTACTAAGATCATACTTGAGACCTCACAACCATCATGTACTTTTGTACATTAGACAAAAATACATATCTGACATGCGTGCTACATCCCCATCACATGGTACCCACCATTAAGGTTCACTTACTACGGATGATGATGGCCTCCGATCGACACTCTACCGTGGGTCAATCAAAAGCGAGTCCTCTTATCCGTTCTATAAGGGTCGTCTACCAACACGTAGAATTTCACCACTAGAGGTTCTCACCATGAACTCACGGCTTCATGGTAACTTACGGCACAAAACTATGATTAATTCTCAAGCGATGGGAGGAGGGCACACCCTCAACTCCTCCATTCTTTCATAAACCCAAGCTTAACGTCTGAGATAAATCTGATCTCAAAATCATCCTTAAAAGAACCAACCATCATTACGGCCCTCACGACCGTGGTCGAATCTATCTTATTGTCGCAACCAGCGACACACACGAACACAAGACGCACCATCCATATTCTAGTCTTGAAGAGTACAACTTAGACACACTCCTAACCACCCCAGGGTTTTCCTATAACCGGCTAAACCTAGGCTCTAATACCACTAAATATAACACCTTTGACCCGAATGTCACATTTGGGCCTCAAGCCCAAACCATTACCATAAAATTTTGACCTAGTTTAGCCCAATCCACATATCTATTATGAAAATCCATTTAATTACAACCCGATAAAACATAATAAATATTTGAAAGTATATACAGTGGAGCTCCTTTTAAAAGTACATTATAAACCTTTGACTTGATTGTTTGAAAA
The DNA here is from genome assembly GCA_019671005.1 of Hibiscus mutabilis. NCBI lineage: Eukaryota > Viridiplantae > Streptophyta > Magnoliopsida > Malvales > Malvaceae > Hibiscus > Hibiscus mutabilis. The sequence continues at coordinate 1,315,920 of CM033720.1, read as the reverse complement.
TCTAAATAAGATTTACAAAATACAATAGGTTCCTACGAATACATAGCCCAAGGATATAAATAATGTACTCTGATGAAATGAGGCGCTGGAATCATTCCTAGATGGTGCTCCTTCAAGAATGTGCCAAACCTATTAACATCTGAACGAAAAAAATGATTCCGAACACTGAGCTAACAAAGCTCAGTGGATACACCCCCACTCAACCATGCTTCATGCAAATCATAAATAAAGCAATGCAACATGAATGACATCATAGCAAGATAACAATGACGCTACCATAACCGCCTAAACACATAGCATTATGAATTTATGATCGCACACACAGCTCATACAAGTACCTCATACGACTACCTACCAACACACAGATAACCATAAATATATATATAGAATGAGGCCCGCGCCTACTAAGCATCGGGATCCCACATTCTGAGCAAGGCCTGCATCCACTAAGCATCATGATCCTATACTCTGAGCAAGGCCCGCATCCACTAAGCATTGGGATCCTATATTCAAAGGATGAGGCTCACGTCCACTAAGCATCAGAATCCTACATCCATACCTAGAATCTTACATCAAGCATCTTCGAATGAGGCCCGCGTCCACATAGCATCGAGATTTAACATTCGGGAATCTTGAAGGTGTTGCAACACACTTAGGGTATCTAAATCCCAACAACAAGGGATGACTCGACTATCTAGACGTCCCATCAGCACACAACAAGAACCCTAATCACCACACAACACTCAACCTCGACACAAGGGTCTTACCGCACACAGCTCTAACACCCTTATCATTGCCCTATGGTTTCTATTAGTTATATTCTACCCTATTGAGCTTATCTACTTATTAGTATGTTATGAAGGTACACATTGGCCGTTCTCATTAATTTATCATATCATCCGGTAAGACTCAACCTTATAGGCCCCATTTCCGCACACAACAAGGGCCTAGATTACCATACAACATCCACGATCCACCTATGATCCCTATGGGTTACCACCTCACACAGTTTACCCAATATTTACCAAGTTATTAGCCCATTATTCTCATACGGGGTCAAAATCTTCATTTCTCAGTTAATATTCCTTTTACACCTTAACATGCCCCCAAGGCTCTTTGCCTCGAATTATACACCCCGAACGCAACCTCAAAATTATTAGGCAAATTGCCCAGCGAGTATCGATACTCCAAGGTGAGTATCGGTACTCTCTTCTAAGTATCGATACTCTCATATGAGTACCGATACTCCAATTAGGTTCAAAAGAACTGGACCCCAAGCTGTACCGATACGTTACATACCGTACCGGTACTCATCATCGATACTATGATTGCCCCATACCGATCCGCCTTGTATCGGTACTCTCACATACGCATACCGGTATGCTAAGCCTCTTCCAGGCAAGCAACAACGCGTACTGATACTCCCCAATAAGTATCGATACCCCACTAGATTGGAAAGAATTTAACCCAAGGGCGTACCGATACGCTATGTACTGTACTGGCACTTAAAGCATTTTCAGGCAATGTAACAGTGCGTACCGATATGCCCCATTGCGTATCGATACACGATGGCGTCTTTGGAATTCTTACCTTACAAGGGGTACCGATACACATGGAGGCGTACCGGTACTCTCCTCATAACTTTTCCCTTATTTACACTAAGGCGTACCGATACTCTAGCCCCAGTACCGGTACGCGAGCCCGATTTTTGAACTCTAGGTACAGGTTTCACCTAGAAACCCTGTTTAAACCCTATATCTAAACCCCAAACCATTCCTACAAGTTATTGTAAAGGTATTAAGTGGGCTTCTACCAATTTTAAGCCTTAGCAACATCAAATCCCCATTTTACCATTAAAGGGGTCAACCAAAGCTTATCAAACCATAAACACCAAAACATGCACAAAGCTTATTTTGATGAGTTGTAGAAAACAATAGGAGTTATTAGTGTACTAACCTTGAATTAGAGCTGAGGAAGAAGCCTTCAAAGACCATTCTCGTTCATCCACACTAACCCCACCAAAACGTCAATATCCACCATAACTAGCCATCATTACCTTGATTGGTAGATCCATCAAAACTCAACAAGCTTTCCTTCTTGCCTCAAACGAGATTCTTACTCAAACTCTCAAAGATTTGACCTTTAACATGAAGAAGTTTGGGTGGAAGATAGGAATGAGAGAGAGGGGGAACAAGGGGACCAAGATGATCTCACTCCCTCTATTTTCTGCAGAAATAAAGTCCCACATCAGCTCTCTTGCCTTCAATTATGCTTTTACCCATTTGCTCTTCTTATTTTCATCTTAGCTCATCAACAACCCAACAACACAAGCCCAAAAACTTTTCTTCAAGCCAAGTAAGGCTCTCAAGGCCCAATATCTTGGCCCAAACGTGAAGCCCATGCCTCGGGTTAACCCGACCCTCGAGTTCCAAAACCCGGGTCGTTACATTACCACTTAAACCAATCTCGTTCGTAACTGAATCAAATTTTTAATTTCAAGAATTTATCACTAGTCGGTGATTTTAAGGAAGTTTTTTAATAGTCTAAAGATGACTATAATTTAGTAAATGTTCATACATATTTTTATCCTTTTGACAATGCACACGCAACTTGCAGACAGAATGATTGAACTAGAATATTTTATGATTAATATCAACTGTTTTTTTATCATGATTACTTGTTGAATTCTTTGAAAATTTTACTAGTTGCCACCTATTTTAGATTAAATTATAAAAGGATCAATTAAAATAAAAAAAAAACATGTAAAGATGAGAGAGTTGTTATGTCTTTTACCAAAATCAGGCACACACGGACGAACACACAGCTTTTCTTTTCTTTTCTTTTTTGGAATCATACATGACACAACTTATTAACGTCTGATTTTGATAAAAAGGGATAATGGCACTTATGATTCTTCATAGTTTTGTTCTACTCACTTTCATCCCTATATACTTTCTCCAATTCTATTTTGATTAAATTTTTTCTCTAATTTAGTCTAAAGTCGTCAACACCCGATAATAACTTCTATAAAATCATTGTCAAATGTATACGACTTTATCCTCCATTATAAAAATAAATAAATTGTAATTCCCTAAATAATTTCTTACTCGCTTACTTTTATAATTTTTTATTCACCATTTTTCTTACTCCACTAGCACATTGCATGGTTAGGAACCAACCACTAGTGAGAGGGCTGCAACTTTAAAGTTGCTAAAACACTTTTCAAGGGACCAGATAAGCTTCCACCACAAACAAACTTCTTGTTCTTCTTTGCTTCCCAACACTAAGCAACCTCCAGCCTCCGATGGCCTCCACCTCCGCCGCACACCTTCCCCTCAGCCTTCTCCTTCCGCCTGTCTCCTCTCAACGCCACCACTTGATTACTGGTTTTCCTTATCCGTCTACTCAGAGTCGAGTCTCCCTCAGAACTCGAGCTGTTAGCGCCGATGATTTCTTGGGTGATTTTGGGGCTTGAGATCCTTTCCCAGCTGAAATAGCTAGTGGGTTTGCCGAAAAAGTTTTGGGAAACGTTGACACCGAGCATAAGATTCTTATTCCCAATATCTCGGCTCTTTCTCTTGCTCAGCAAGACTGCTCCCCTGTTTCTCCTTTGCAGCCTCCCATGTCACTCGATGATGCCAAGGCTCTTTTGAAGAAGGTGATTTTGCAAATTCCCTTTTCCTTTTTCTGTTTGAAGAAGGTGATTTCATTGGTAATGGGATTGAATTACTTTTCTCGAGCTTCCGTTGTTAGCTTTGTTGATGCTTTAGCCACCCTTCAAATTAGAAGCTACTGTTCATTAGTTTTAGCAATCTGTTTTGGAATTTTAAATTTAGGGTGTGGAAATTATCATAATTGATTCGCCTTCTATGTTTCCCTGTTTGTCAAAATTCTGCCATTTAGGCCGTAAAGGAACCAAACATTCAGCAAAATGCTTGTGAACCGTATGGCGAGCAAAATGTTCGTGAATCGTTTGGCGGAAAGATCGTTTATTTATTAAATGAACATGAATAATATTTTATGTTTGTTTAATTAAATCAACAATGAACAAACACGGCAAGAAATTATGTTCGATTAGTGGGTTGTATTCGTTCGTTTGTTTGGTTAAAATTAAACGATTGAACATACCATCTTTTATGTGCGTTCGGTTTTTTATGTTCGTTCGGTTCGTTTATAGGCCTAATGTCTCGATTAAAGATTCCGCGCCTCGTCCACCCCATCGAATCATTGCATCCTTTTAAAGCAACCTTTTAAGCCAGATGACAATGGAAATATACTACTTGAATACTGATAACATCTTGTATAAGCATCTGTAGGTATTACCGGGCATTCGGATTGACTATGGGAAGTGTTTTGCTTGTAGGTTGTTGGCTGGAGGCTGTTGGATGAAGAAAGCTGCGGTGTTTGTGGAAATTGAAAGATTTCAAATCTGGAGTCGAACTCATCAATCGGATTTATAAGGTTACAGAAGCCACCGGTCATTTCCCAAGTATCCACTTGGAAGAACCGAATCAAGTCCGAGCTGAACTATGGACTTCTTTGGTCGGTAACTCTCCGACTTACCGTTTCTCCTTTAGTTGCCTGCAAAAAATCACCCCCTTCCAGGTGGAATTGCTTTGCAGTGTCCTTTACTTACCATTAGTATGAATTGCAGGAGGCTTGAGCATGAACAATTTCGTCGTGGCTGCCAAGATAGATGGAATAAAAACATCGGATCTCGCTCCCCGTAAACGAGTTTGGGCATAAGTTGAAACGTCCGTTTTCGTTGTTCCGGAAATATCAGAGCATATGTGATGAAACCATGGAAGTCATGAGACTCATGAAATCCCTGTGTTTTTATGAGAAACTGAACATTTTTGTCTAAAATCAAAAGCACAATCCAACCGATTCTTGTTAACAACTTTGGTTTGGTTTATATCAACAGTGTTGTAATTTGTAAAGTCTTTGGTAACATGCCTCTATTCATATTTCATCAGTAACTACATAATAAACTTATTGAAACATGGTCTTATCGTTAAAAGGTCGGATTGGTCAATTGAGACGAAAATTGATTGTTTATATTGTTTAATATATAATTCTATTAGATTTTTTCGAAGTAGACAAGATTCGATTAAAATCAGGGACCAAGGCACGCGTAACGTGGGAGGGGCAATTGCGTACAAAAATTTGATAGGTTAATTGTATTTTAAGTCTCGATAGTTTTAAAACGGTTGAAATTAAGCTCTTTTCCTTCTCAAAATTTTTCGGTTTATTATTTTTTTTAGGACTTTGTAAATTAAAATTAATAAAATTAAATCTTAACCCTTTCTTTTTTATTTTAAGACTTTTCAATTTTAAAATTAATAAAATTAAATCTTAATTTCTTTAATTTAATTATTTTTTAAAATTATATTCGTTTTAAAATAATCCATCTGGTTTGAAACCATTCAACTCGGCGACTGTGAGTTGCTTTAACCGCTGATTCGTTGCAGTTAAACTTTCGAGTCTCTTTTATCTCATTTCATCTTCTCTATTAGTTACCATTTGTGAAAAAGAAATTAAAAAATCCGAGGAAACCCACTCGAAGAATGGCGGCAGCTACTTCAATGGTTACTTCATCAAGCTTCACATTTCCTTCCCAAGGTTACTCCTACTACTTTTGCCACCATTGCTACCCGCTTCTTTCTCTCTTGCTATCAACTAATATTGGAACTTGCCAAAACCAGGACTTCGCCTACCCACTCGTAGCCACCCGTGTACGAAACCCCAGGTTTCTCTTTGCTCCATTGCTTCCCCGGTTATTCATACTGTGTTTCCTCTCCTCTGTTATTTTGTTTAGAGGATTTGGAGCTACGAAAATGGAACGTGGAGTGATGTACTCATTGTGTTCGACGAAATGTCTCAATGTTAAAAAACTTAATAGTTTTTTGAAGTAGATGCATTAGCTAGAGTTCATTTGTTTTCACTTCATTCTTAGCCAAATAACTGGTTCGTCTGTTGCAGAGACGCTTTCTGAGGAAATTTGCTTCAAATGTTATAACGGCAACATATGAGCTGAAGCCACCTCCATATTCCCTGGTAAAAAAAACTCAAAAGTAGTGTTTTTTGCATCGTTTTTACTGAAAAAATGCAATCTTTTTTAGTAGCTTTCAGTGGGTGTCAATGGGGCATAGTTAGACCCCATTGCTAAGCTTGTTGCTGCCTGCTGGAGATGTAATATGTTACTTTGTTGGGAGAAATCTTCTAACATTTGTTAATGCTCATGTCCGAGCTCCAAGTCAAATAAGAAATGATGCAAAGAAATAAGCATACGTGCAAACAATGTTAAAATTTTGTTATTTCTTCATATTCCCAGAATGCATTGGAACCCCATATGAGCCGAGAAACCCTGGAGTATCATTGGGGAAAGCATCATAGAACCTATGTGGACAACCTAAACAAGCAAGTTGTAGGAACAGATCTAGAAGGGCTGTCTTTGGAAGACATTATCACTGTTACTTACAACAAGGGTGATATACTCCCTGCCTTCAACAGTGCTGCACAGGTATATGTCATACAAATTAGTGAATCTTCAGTTGCATATTATGTTTTTCTTTCAAGTTTTATAACATGTTTTGCAGGCCTGGAACCATGATTTCTTCTGGGAATCAATGAAACCAGGTGGTGGAGGAAAGCCGTCTGGGGATCTTCTAGATCTGATCGAAAGAGATTTTGGTTCTTTTGAACGATTTACTGAAGAGTTCAAGTCGGCTGCAGCTACACAGTTTGGTTCTGGCTGGGCATGGCTTGCATGTATGTGACCTCTTAGAATGACATCTTTACTTTTTTCCGTTAAAATTCTCTAGTTCTTGGCATAATTTGGACTATAATGTGTTGGTTTTACCCAGACAAAGCAAATAGGCTTGGTGCGGAAAATGCAGTAAATCCTTGGCCATCAGAAAATGATAAGAAGCTTGTAATTGCGAAAAGTCCAAATGCTTTGAATCCACTTGTTTGGGACTACTTTGTGAGTACCTACATACTCGTGATTCATCTTACAACCATATACGTTATAATTATATTAGCTAATGTAGGAAGCAATCTGCAAGATGCTATTATTTTGTTAGTTCGATGCATCTAATGTTATCATCTGTTTATTTTCTACAGCCACTCCTCACCATTGATGTTTGGGAGGTACTTTTTTTTTGGTTTGATCAATCTGATATTAAATTATTCCCAATTTATGCATCTAACTTATACTAATTCCACTGGTGGTCCAATGTCCACAGCATGCTTTTTACCTCGACTTTCAGGTAAAGTTTTCATTACCTTTAATTGATTGGACATGTGATGAAGAATTTATTTGTTAGTTCCAATGTAATGTTGTCAAGTGAATCTAAGAAACTACACAAATCTTTTCTTCTTGCAGAATCGACGAGCAGATTACATATCAATGTTCATGGAGAAGCTTGTATCTTGGGAAGCAGTTAACGCTAGACTTGAAAAGGCAAAGGCTCAAGCTGCTGAGAGGGAAATGGAGGAAGAGAGGAGGAAAAACGAAGAAGAGTCGAAACCGACTGATGACGACAACGATGATGATGAAGGTTTAGAGATGTACGTAGACAGTGACGACGATTCAGAGGCTGAATGAATTTAAATTAACATACAATGATGGTATTAGAACACCATGTGATTATACCTTTGAAAGGGATATAGAGGTTAGTTTGTGCGGCCAAGAAACGAAAGATCCTTTTGTTCTTTTCATTTTTGTAGTTATACTGGATTAGCTGAACTCTGATTTGTGGATATTCAGCTGTAGGATTTAGAAAATCAAGTAATGTTTCATTAAACTACAGACATTTTTGTGAAATTCCCCAGTATGGCATGTATATTGTGTTGACATTAAACTCAAAATGAATTAAACTCAAAATGACTCGAATCTGAAACACAAGTATTCAAAGTTTGCGGAAATTGAATCAGATTTAAACCATAATTTATGTATCGCATTAAGCATTAGACCAAAATTAATGATATGATGCTTGTTATGTGAGATGTGATGGAATAAATTAATTATTTATATATATATATATTTAAAAATTTGAAGAAATTCAGGACTGATGGGAAAATGAAATACATACCCCATATGTATAGCTTGACAACTTGAAGCTTTACTTATGTACAATTGGGCTTTACATGAACTACCCAAAAATCTACTTGCATATTGTAACAGGAGAATAGAGAAATTAATTACAGATGCCAAATCCGAAACCTAAGACTGTTCAGTGTTATCCTTTTAAGAGTAACCAGATGAATTCTCGGATTCGGTTCACGGAATTGTATGATACAAGGAATAAGCAACTAGAAGATGGATGCTGAATCAGACAAGCTGATGTCCTGGTCTGATCGACTTGTAACAATGGGGTTTCCCGAAGCATCCAGATCGATAACAGCTGTTTCACCAGGCCTGTAATCTCCGGCCAGGAGAGCTTCACTCAGTGGGTCTTCAACTATCAAGGTAACCGCTCTCCTGAGGGGCCGTGCACCATAGGTCTGGTCATAGCCTTGTTGACAAATGAGGTCCTTGATTGATTCAGACACCTCCAGACCAATTCCCAGAGACATAAGTCTAGCATTAACCTCTTGCAGCATCAGGTTTACAATCTCAAGCATCTGAAAAGACATTAAATTGATATGACCGACTGTGTATCAGTACAAGATAATCCAAGATGATGACAGCCTTGTATCACCTCTTATTCTAAATCGCAGTATATTTTCAAGTTTGAATTGATACTGGCTTAATGTAGCATGTGAAAGGGGACAAACAGAACCTGGCTACTCTTTAAGGATTAAACAGAAAGGTACAAACCTGAGCTTTCTGGAGAGACCGAAAGACGACTACTTCATCAATCCTGTTGAGTAACTCCGGACGGAAATATGCCTTCAGTTCTTCCATTACTAGAGCTTTCATTCCAGCATACGAAGTTGCTTCATTGTTCTCGAGTATGAAACCAATGGAGCCACACCTACCCTTTGCGATTGCAGAAGAACCCACATTTGAAGTCATCACCACCAATGCATTCTTGAAAGAAACTCTTCGACCCTGAATAACAGAATCTCAAATGAGAGACGCCAATAATAAAAATATCAATCGAAGTTATTAATTGTTAAGACCATGTATGAATGGTGATTATTTATCGTCAAATGTCTCAAGCAAGTGGAATTTACAACCAACCAACCTGTGAATCTGTGAGGTGACCGTCTTCAAACAGTTGGAGAAGGATGTTGAATATATCTGGATGAGCTTTCTCGATTTCATCAAGCAATAACAACGTGAAGGGTCGTCTTCTAATGGCTTCCGTAAGCATACCTCCCTCTTCATAACCGACATAACCTGGCGGCGATCCTATTAATTTACTCACTGTATGTCGCTCCATGTATTCGCTCATGTCCAATCTAAGCATGGCATCCTCCTGCAAAAATTGGAAGACAGAAAGAGACAGCAAGATTAAGCCGGTGATATAGGCCAAGCGACACATTACCAAAAAAACAACCTTACATTGACTGTCAAGTATTATATTTTAAAGAATGGGTTTCCTTTCGTGCCGAAATAAAATGTTATCTCAAATAAAGCATAGCGAGGATATTTCAAAGAGAGTAAAGGCAAGAATAATAGCATGAAGCCTTACCGACACAAAATAGCATGCTGCTAAAGCTTTTGTTAATTCAGTTTTGCCAACCCCAGTTGGACCGCAAAAGATCATTGCAGCAATTGGTCTATCTGGATCCTTTAAGCCAACACGGGATCTCTTAACCGCTCGGGAAATGGAAGCGACAGCCTCATCCTGACCAATAACCCTTTTCTTAAGCATCTCATCAAGGCCAACTAGAAGCATTCTTTCGTCAGCAGTGATCTGCTTCACTGGTATCCCTGACCAAACTGAAGCAACTGTTGCAATATCTTCAGGTCCCACCATTATTGGTCTGAAAGAATCACCCCCCAAAATTTATTTAGATGCCAGAAGGACCAAGAAGCTAATAGTATGTAACCTTCAACATGAGCCCGGAAAGAAATAAAAGAAAAGGGAGCATACTCATCATTCTCTGAAGTAGAAGGCAAGCGGGATTCAATGAGGAGTTCGCTGGAATCATCCACATCGGAAACACCAGAAACATTTTTCAACCTACTGGCCATGACCTATCCATGACAGAAGTGCCGAAAGGAGATTACAGGCTTAGAGCAAATGGAAAACTAATGTACACATAGGAAAAAAGATATTACCACTTCATGCATGGCCTGAACGGCTCTGATTTCTTCCCAATAATCATCAGGTTCCTTTGTGAGAATGTCAGTTTCTTGCTCTCTTTTCCTCCTAAACGCCTCAATACGAGCTCGACTTCCAGCCTCATCAATGAGGTCAATCGCTTTATCCAGAAGATACCTATCAGGAATGTATCTTGCTGACAGGTATACAGCAGCATTTATTGCTTCCAGAGTGTATCTGCAGCGGTGATGAGACTCATACTTTTCACGCAGACCAAGCAGTATCCCAACTGCATCCTCCTATAAGGTATCACATTACAGCCAAATAAGTAAAGAGGGAAATAGACAATTACTCACATATAGTATAGTTTGCATTGAGAACAACCTGACTTGGCTCATTGATCCATACTGGTTGAAACCTTCGAGCTAATGCTTTATCCTTTTCAAATTGGGTCCTATATTCCCCTATAGTTGTTGACGCGATACACTGCACAAGATGTAGAATTAGTGTCTGATAACGACCACAACTTATTCCTCAAAAGCGCACACATCAGAGTACGACAATCATAAGAAGAAGAAGAAACACAACGTCTATACTAAAATATCAAGGCATGCCCTTATTGACTTGTCCTCGACACATATAAGAAAGCTCTGCAGGAGAAAGGGAATTGGACTCCACTAGAACGAACAAGGGTGCTCTTATTGTTTTTGACATTTCAGGTACTCCGTAAAAATTACCATATGAGAAACAGTTACCTGTAATTCACCCCTACCAAGTGCAGGCTTCAGTAGATTCGCAATGTCAAGACCAGATCCCTTGTTTCCTCGGCCGACTGTACCAGATCCAATAAGTGTGTGGACTTCATCGATAAAAAGAATAATATTACCTAAAGAACAGGCACACCAAGTATGAGAAACAATAAAATAGATTTCAACTCCCAAAAAAGCAACTCCTCATTGCAGGCACCTGATTTTATTGTCTCGCTAATCAGAGCAGTAACACGTGCCTCTAATTCTCCCCTCTCCTTTGCGCCTGCCATGAGCAGTCCGATGTCCAGTGACATTATTTTTTTATTCTGTGCACAGTAAGAGAAATAAATAAAAAAATTTTGAAGATAGCAATTGGATCAAGTAAAACGGAACTAGCAATCCAGAATATCAATTATCTGTGAAGCAGACCAAGAGAAATGCTGGGATTTCTGCCTGTGCAATGCTAATCGCAAGTCCTTCGGCAATGGCTGTTTTACCAACCCCACTTTCACCAAGAAGAATCGGGTTATTCTTGGTGCGGCGACAAAGTATCTGAATAATTCTTTGAACTTCAGTCTCTCTGCCAATAACAGGATCAATGAAACCCTCACTTGCACGAGCTGTAAGATCCACGCAGAATTGAGCCAAAGCACTTTTCCCTAACAATCACATATTAGGTACAAAGCATCACCCTCTGTTATTCTAAAAAATAACCATGGAGAAAGAGAATGAATACATCAAATTTCTACCTTTTGGCTTGTCAGGGGACCTCAAAACAGCAGCATTACTGGAAAGAGATTTTTCACGCATCTTTTTGGATGACAATGAAGGTTCCCTGCCATCTTTTATAAGCTCCCCTTGCAGTCTGGCGACTGCTGAGGCTGCCAAGTGATTTATATTCGCTCCCAATCTGAGGTTTTCAGCCAAAAAAATTAATGACAAGAAACTTGCATGTGTCTCAAGCAGATGTGAATCACTTGGGAGAGAAACCAAGCGCATAACTAGTCTGTTATCTCTACAGTCAAATGTCAAATGTTAAATTGTTCTTTTGTCTCCGTACAGAAAGTCAACAAATAAATTCTTTTTACATTGTAAGAACTATATGTTAGTAAATGTTACATTAGTTTCCTTCCCTGTTTCTTCCCCTCTGCATGAATGCAGGCAATGCAAAGTAAAAGCACCAAACATCACAGTAAACCGTAAAGAAACAACAAAAAATCATGTTTTTTCTTGAGCTTCTGAATTAACTATCAAATAAAACCAGGATTAATATTCGATGCACTTGACCGCCAACGGCGAATGAGATATTGATTGATGTTGCATAGAATTATACACAGTTGGAACATCAAATATTCACCCATCAAATCAAATGTCAGACAATTCAAAGCAAAACAAAACATGTTATTGATCTATACAACGAAATTCCACCATCAAAAAGGAAAGAAATTTGCTGATTTTAAAAGAAAAATGAAACCTTTTAAGGACCCGACTGGCACTTCCATCATCAACGGTGAATAAACCAATAGCAATATGCTCGGGTGCGATAAAATTGTAACCCATAGTCCTCGAATACTCCACAGCAGCCTCAAAAACCCGTTTCGTGCTGATCGAAAACGGCACATCCGTTGAAGAAACAATAGACCCCTGTTGTGTATCACCCGAATCAGGGCTACTACTTTGCCAAATGCTACGAACAGCCTCACGAGCATTCTCGATTCTCAACCCAGACCCCAAGAAACCATTGGGGTCTCGATCCTCACCAATCAAACCCAGCAAAAGATGTTGGGTAAAAACCATGTCTTTGCCGAGAGATTTGGCTTCCCTCTGCGAAAGGATCACGGCTTTGATTGCTCGCTCCGTGAAATGCTCGAAAACTGCAGAAATCTGAATGGGTTTCCTCCTTTTACAAGAATGGGGATGTTTGACACGAAAGAAGTTATCGCAACGAGAGATTGAGAGGCCAAAACAAGAGGAAGTTGAGGACGAAATCGAATTGCTGCCATAACTAAAGGAATTCCGATGAAAACGAACAGAGAAACGCGGGGTTGATGGAGGACGGGAAGATACACAACGTGAATGGAAATGAATTGCTAGAGAAGAAGAAGAAGAAGACGAAGGAGAAGAACACAGAGCTTCCATGTTCGTTCGTTTGTTCGTTTGATTGTTTTCAGATGAAAAATTGTGGGTGGGTTTAGGCAGCCATTAAGGTGAAAGGAAGAGAAGAAAGGAGGAAATATAGGGAGAGTAAGAGATGATGTCCAATCGAAATTGGAGGATATTTTATCGGCCAAGAAAGAAAAGAGAGGAAGAAGAAAGGGATGGAGTGGAAGTGTAGGCTTGCCACGTCAAGCCACCATTTTTGTTGACCAAAAATGGGTTTTTTAGGGGGGAAATATCGTAAAGTCTTACCTTTTGGTAAAAGCCTTTGGTTTAGGACAAGTCACCTGCTGAAGGGAACACAAGCAAAGAACAATCTTCCAAAGGTTGTTCCTTTTGGAGCCAAAAGTGGCCGACATACCCAAAATTTGACACCGTATAGATTGGCTGGAGAGACTGGGTTAGAATTAAGATAATAATATTATATATCAATAAATAAATTATTTTAAAAAAATAATTAGTTTTTGAATGGAAATGTAATTTTTGAAAAGGAAATGTAATTTTTGAAAGAAAATGGCATTTAGGGGTTTATTAGGATTAAAATGGAATTTAGGGGATCAATTGAGAAAATTTGGAATTTGAGGATTAAATTGTAAGTTTTTGAAGCTCAAGGGTACTTTTATGAAAAATATGGAAGTGCAATGGTTAAATTGTGAATTCTAAAAAATCAGAACCAAATTGCAGAGTCTTAATGATTTGAGGTCAAAAGTGCAAAATTTAGAAAGTTTAGTGTCACTTCTAAAAGTTCTAAAAAATAAGTGTTTCAATTTATATTTTACCCAATTTTAAATTACATCACACCCGCGAACGTTAGCCATTTAATGGTACAATAACCGAAATGAAAGTTTTTCTATTGATATTGTCACGCCTGAAAAGAAGCGGGGTTATTAATCCCACATCAGAAAGAAAAAGGGATGTCTTGGGATATATAAACGGTGGTGCTGGACATCTTATCAGACATGTCTTTTGAGAAGAGGATAATGGCCCTGTGACAAGTGGTATCAGAGCGACCATTTGACTGCCCGATTTCACGCCGAGCGCCTATGAGTGGGGTAGACAGGGCGGACAACCGTGACAATTGGCCAATCACGAGAGCGGAAGCTCGTGACGCCCTCGTCACGAGGTTGAGTGGGGGAGAATGTCACGCCTGAGAAAAAGCGGAATCATTAATCTCACATCGGAAAGGAAAAGGGATGTCTTGGGATATATAAACGGTGGCGCTGCACATCCTATCCGACATGTCTTTTGGGAAGAGGGTAATGGCCCCGTGACAATAGTGACTAATGATTTTTTTAGAATGAATTTTAGTAAAAGATTTTAGATTTCAGTGACCATATTGTAAGCATCCTAAACAGTGATCATTAGTGTAATTTACCCATAAACTTAATATATTTTAATTGATTTTAATAATTTATGTTAAAATATATTCATGTCTTTTATAAATATATTTGTTATGATTAATATAATTTTGTAATATAAATAAAATTAATTTATCTGTAAATGTTTAATTAAAATATTTTTTATTAAAAGGCACCAAAATTCTTATTTAGTTTGGTGATTAGGGGTTGCAAATGTTCTAAGAAAAGCTTTAGTTTGATTCCTGTTAAATCCTTTATTTATATATATATATATAATATTTTTTCGAAATACAACAAACTCTCATGCTTAGCTTAGTAGTTAAACTGTGAATTCTCCTGAAACTAGGATCAGATTGCAGAGATTCGATACTTTGATATCAAAAGTGCAAAATCTAGAAAGTTGGTATTACTTATGAAAACCCGAGAAAATTAAGTGGTTCATTCTGTGATTTACTCAATTTTAAGTGTGTCAATTTAGGAGTGTTGGTATCCAAAATTTTCGGGTACTAAAAACTCAGTTTGTGACCTGACCCATAAGATCTGGTACTCACGAGTCGGGTACCCGTAAAATCTCGGTAAAGGGTACCCAGTTTAATTTTTTAATCCAAAAAATCACATAAAAACACATAAAATTTAATATTTCAAAATACATAATTTAAACATAAAAAATAATTATTTGAAATTAGTTTCAAGAGAGATCATATATATATATATATATATATTCGCTCAACAATTTTTAGGATTTTATTGAGTTGGAGGAGAAAATATCTCCAAATAGACATAATCCTAGTACAAAACAACATCACCAAAGTTTCAAACATCAACATAAAAAACTAATTAAAGATGATTAATATTAACCCACAATGAAAACAATCATCGAGCTAACAGGGCACTACAAAGTAGTCTGGCAAAAACAATAGCTCGACTGCAAATTCAAACCAATTAACACCAAAAAAAATATTAAAAATATTAATTTCAATCGTGATTTTTTCCTTCGAATCTAATATTGATAAAATGATGTAAATATTTTTGAAAAAAATTAAGACTTAAAGTACATAATACAAGCATAGAAAGAAATTAGGATTTAAATTTAGTTTTAGAGTAAAAATAATGTTGAGATGCTCGTTCGATCAACTGAGATAGCCAAAATGAGTGAATTAATTTTTGAGTGATAGTGGTAGAAGCAATGGAATTTAAAAGTTTGACACAAGAATTTATAGTGGTTCGTCTTTCTAACCAAAATCTATATCAACTACCTTAGCACACCATTAAGGATTTTCCCAAATTCACTCTTGATTTTTTTTCTTTTTTTTCGAGCTCAAAGAGATAACCCTTACAACTCAAGACTTATAGCCCAAAGTCTTGTTAAACCCTCTCTTGCAAGAGAAACAAATTAGCAAACTAGGAAAAACCTTACAAGGTTGATTGTTTGCAATTCTAAGCTCTCACCCAAAACCTAACACTTGAGCATATATAACAATTAGGCTCACAAGTGTATTTTACAAAGAAAATTGACAATTAAAGCACATAAATACTTTCTCTATACATGAATGTTGGTAGGTTGTTTTTTGTTGTTGCATGGATGCTTGATTGAGGCTTTTAAACTCTCTAAGGAGTTTGTAGTCGTTACTAATCGTTGGGTTCTGTTAAGAGCCGTTGGAGACTTTAATTCCAACCTCAAATGCAGTTCTGGGCTCATCATTACCGGTACGCGGGGACTGGTATCAATACTTGTCTCAAAAAAGAAATAGCCATTGGAGCATTTAATACGCAGGGGTACCAGTACGCGATACACAGTATCAGTACGGTCCCTAGGGTATTTGTACGGCTGAAGCGATACCGGTACTCAAATTGACTACTGGAGTTTGTCAAAATTTGAGGACAAAAAGATGTATCGGTATTTGAAAAATCGTATCGATACGGACACTCTAGGTATCGATACGGGTCAAGCTGTATCGATACTCAGGGCTTGTTTTTGACATTTTGGCTATTTAAAATCATGTAAAACATGTCAAAAATCCTTTGAAAACATTTCAAACATATTTTTCAAGTTTATGAACTTTTAAAATATTTTTGCAAATTAGTTTAAGTCTAAAAACATTTTTCTTTAAGTTATATCAAAATCAAATATTTCAACAAATAGTAAGAACCTAAAATAAAAATATAGTTTAAAATTTTAAATATATATATATTAAAATTACCGGGTCAGGTCGAGTACCCGGTTATAAAAAAATTTCGCCCTGACCATGCCTGACTACCCAGGAAAAATTCATGGGTCGGGTACTCGACCCAAAAATTCGGGTATTTTCATTAAAATACTCAAAAAATTATAATCAGGTAGGCGGGTCGAATAATTCAGGCCGGGTATTTTTGAACACCCCTACAATTAACCATTTAACATTATAGTGATCGAAATGAAAGTTTTTCAATGTTGGTGACCATATTAAAAGCATTTTAAAAGTTCAATGACCACTATTGTAATTTATCTTTTATTTTACTAATTTTAAAATTAAAAAATTAAAAAGTAATTAAACCAGAAAAAATTGGAGGTGAACAAGTGATTTCCATTCCAAACATTCTAGATCTGTAAACTGAGTAAAGTCAAATTATTTGAGTCGATCACTCTCGATATAGTCAAATTCTCAAATTCATTTTTAATTTTGAGTACAAATCATTCGAATTCAGTTTATCTAAGGTTCAAATCAATTTCAGATTCATCCCAAATTCGTATTTAATTTTGTTAACTTTTGATGGTCAAATTTCAGGTTTTGTGGCTACCAATAATCATTGCATGAGCAAGTTCCATCTTCAAAGTGATGGAACCTATTTGCATCTCTAACAACAACCTTCCGCCCATAAACATAAGAAACAAACTTGAATGCTGAGTGGCAATCATTGCAGATGCGCAGATTATTCGTAACTCGAATCGGTTTTTCCGCATCGATCTTCATGACCCCAAAGGCCACTGCAAGCTTTTCGCTGTGATAGTTTAGAATTTGTTCTTTATCTTCATCTTCGACGTCGTGCAGGGCACATGAAAGGTTCGGCACATGCCCTGCCATCTTAATCTCAACAGCCAAGCTCTCTACTTTCCGATAAACGTCTTGCCAGTATGGGTTCACACGATCGGCCGAATAGAATCCATGAATCTCATTACCGTACTCAACCACACTGAATGCTGAAGGCTTTCTCAATCCTATATCCTTCATATTTTGCCTCAACTCCACTACTTCTTGCCATCTGTTAGAAGCTGCGTATATGTTCGACATTAGTACATGGTATCCAGCATGGTTCGGTTCAAGTTCGAACAATCTTCTCGCTGCAATTTCTCCTAAATCGGTATCCCCGTGGATTCTGCAAGCCAAAAGCAAGGCTCCCCAAACATCATCATTTTGTGGTATTGGCATTTGCTGAACCGTATCGAAAGCTTGGTTGAGTAGTCCAGCTCTGCCTAGCATGTCGACCATGCAAGCATAGTGTTTCGCCTGGGGTGTCACGGAGTGTTTTTTCATTTCTGCAAAACATTTCCTCCCCTCGTCGATAAGACCTGCGTGACCACAGGCAGATAGAAGGGAGGTAAAAGTAATATGGTCTGGCTTAATGCGTGCTTGTTGCATTTGTGAGAAGAGATCCAATGCTTCTTTCCCAAATCCATGCATGCCATACCCAGAGATCAGCACATTCCATGTAGTCGTATTTCGTTCCCATGTAGAAATATCGTTAAACATGCCGGTAGCGGTTTCTAAGTCCCCACATTTAGCATACATATCCACTAATGCACTACGGAGAGTTGCATCGATTCTAATCCTTTTATCGATAATAAATTTGTGGAGTTTCCTTCCTAGATGTAGAGAGCCCAAATAAGCGCAGGCAGACGCCATGATCAACATCGTCACTGGATTAGGCTTACAACCCAAATTCAACATCTCCTCAAAAAGTAACAAGGCTTCACTAGCTTGACCATTTTGGCTGTATCCCGAAAGCATAGAATTCCATGAAATACCATCTCTTTCCTCTACCGAATCAAAAACCAGACGAGCCGAGCTCACGATCCCACATTTTGCGTACATGGAAATAATTGCATTCCCAACAGAGAGATCCTTTAGAAAACCATTACAAATGGCATAAGCATGAACTATTTTAGCTCTCACGGTATGCCCCAACTGGCCAATAGCAGAGGCAACACTCACAATAGCCACTGCATCTGCCGAAACACAGTGAAGTTGCATTTTTCGGAACAACAGAAGCGCCTTATGGGGCTGCTCAGCCTGTTCATAAGCGGTGATCATGGCAGTCCAGCTAACAAGATCCCTCATTGGCATTTTATCAAATATCTTAAGGGCCTCATGAGTTTCGCCACATTTCGCATACATGGTTACCAAAGCAGCTTCAACATACAAATCTAAATCAAACCCAGTTCTTATCACATCCCCATGAACAACTTTCCCTTCGGCAATCATGGAATTAGAAGCGCATGCTTTGAGAACAAATGGAAAAGTGTAGTTATTGGGGGAAATACTAGTTTTACGCATAAGAGAATACAACTCCAATGTTGCAGCATGGCAGCCACCATTCGCATATGCCCGAATCATTGTATTCCAAAGAAAAGAATTGGGTTTATCACTAGGAATACCATCAAACACTGAGCGAGCACTGTTGTATTCTCCGAATTTGGCATATTTGATGATAATTCGACCACCCAAATGAGTGCTGCAATTAATAATGCCTGAAACAGTAAGAGAAGAGTGTACCTGCTTGAGTGAAACCAAGACATTGCAGATACTAAGAAGCCCATCGTAAACGCTCACTGTTGAGTCGAGAAATGAACTAAAGGCGGATTTCGTGTTGAATGAATGTAGAGATGGAGGGCTTGGGAGATGTTTGCGATAGAAGATGCATAATTTCAGGTTGAACCCAGGATCCAGTCGCATGTTTCTTGCTTACTTTTGTTACTGAAGGATAACATCAACCCGAGACTCCTGGAGCTGCTTTCTCTTTCAAAGTGAAGATGAGAACATATTTTCTATTCTGGGATTGAAGCAGATTGGATACCGTGTACAAAGAATCAAAATCTTAGAAAATGGATCCTATGATCAATGTAATTCACATTTCTCACAATAAAAGCATTACACTGTGGTCTTTTCATTTTACATAACGAATTAGACAATGGGGTCTATTAATCGGATGCCGAGGACAGGTCAAGAACTCTGCAATGAGTCAACCTGGCTCCAGAGCATCCTGGTGTATATTTTTTCTTCTTTCTCCTCTACAACATAATTAGGGGTATCATATGTTACAGGCTATAATCGGATGTCTAGGCCAGATCAAGAACTCTGCGATGAGTCAACCTGGCTCCAGAGCTTCTCGGCATATGTTTTATCTTCTTCTTTCTCCTCTACAACATAATTTGTTGCTTCAATTGCTTCCTCGTCTTCATCCGGGACGTCTCCATCATATTTCTGTAATTTCTACTTCTGCAACCCTGTTTGCCTCTTGTTCTGAAAGTTCAGCTAATGCATCCCTCATTGCCTGTGCTGTTGCTGGTCTGTCCTTCGGCCCATATTTTGGAGCAGGCACAACGAATGGCAATGCAACATCATCCAACCTTGTTTGGGTTTGATTAGAAATGCACTTGGTCTCCATCGGAGGAAACAAAAATATTATACCAAGTTCATAGTTACAGATGTGAAGCCTCGAAAACGAGTTGGCTTTAACAAGTCCATTTGTTTTTGTCTGAGCTGAACTGGAAATAGGCCTTCCCCAGGCAGCTGCACTAAAATTATGAGACCCACAGTAAATCCAACCAAATGAAGATGAGCTCTTCGTGGACCAGAAGCGCCTCCGAGCTACCTGGCAATGTGAAAAAAACAATGTTCAAAGTTACAGAAACAAAAAATGGGCACAAATAAGATATAGCCTTAGATTTAGGAGGTAAGTCAAGCTAGAGAAAGCAGGTGCGTTACCTTTACATGCATTGGATGCCCTACTCTACTGGAGGGAGAAGAAATTGCATCATGTAGTATACCCACATTTCTCAACCTTTGCCATGTTTTCTGAACAGAGAAATGTATGATTAACAAAAGTGTAGAAAAATAATACTGGAAATTACAACCATTACACAAAGGAACAGGGTGTGTTTTTACAGCTTGACACAAATTACCTTCTTGAAAACTAACATATTTCCTATTTGTAACTCTAGGAATGAAGAAATACATGTTCTACCACTAGTAATTCATGCTTTTTACAAAAAGTTGGGAGATGAATCACGGTTCATTTGTTCAACTTAGGATTTAATTATAGACGTGTCAAGCAAAAAAATGCAAACAATGATTGTTACAATAACAAAGACCACCATACCTCTGAAAAGCAAAGAAGTCGCCTAGAAGGAGAGATGCCAGAACATGCACTTTTCACCCGCTCAATGGTAGGAAAAATAATTCTCATGGATGGATTTCTCAATTCTTGACAAGCAGTCCAGCAGCCCCACAGTTAAGTAACACCATATTACAGTGTTGTACACATATTTAAGAGGATGATGTTCAAAATTTCATACATAATGTCAAATCAATGTATGTCACCTCTGGATCAGACTCCTCCGAATCAAAAAATTGTGACGACTTCTTTCCAACAGATGCTGCAAAAGCAGCTAGAAATGGTGCACTGACAGATGAACCAATTGAGGATGCACCTTGAAAACAGAAGATATATGTTATATGATATATCAGACAAAAGTATTAATAGGAAAAGTAGGTCACTGCATTTTGAAGGGAAGAAAAAGCTACCATAAATAAAATCAGATTCTTCTGATTCAGGCCAATTGTATTGACCTAAAACCTATAAGAAAAAGGAGATTTAAGATAATTATCAAATGTTTCCATGTGATACAACCTGGTAGAGAAACACCATATGATTAATTATTTCATTTCCATATCAACCAAAATGCAGGAAAGTTTTTTATTTCAGACACTAACCAGAACTGCAGATTCAACAATCATGCTGCTAGCTTGAAAATTGTTAAGAAACAAGCAACTACAAAGTGCTAGTAGCCATTTAGTGATTTTAACATAAAAATACAGTATGAAACGAGTTTTTTTCACATACAAAAAGACTTTGCAATAATAAGTCATTATGACAAAATTAACACCAGCAGTCTGCTATTAAAATAATGCACAAAATGAAATTTGTAGAAACATGACTAAATTGGGAATGAAGCCACTAAATCCGTTACCTCTTGAAGTCTCCAGAGGCCTGTACACCTCTGAACTGAAGCAATGAGAGAGCATAATGCACCAATATTTTGATCTTGCATCGTTTTTGACATATCTAAAAAACTTGGCCCCTGTAGAATTCAAAATATGATCAGCTTTAAATAGCTTAATTGGAAATCAGAACAGATACCATCTATGATACCACAAGCTGTATAACAAGACAGCATCTCAAATATATAGCAGAAATACCATGCCTGTAACACATGCAGTATCAGCTGCACTTTCTTGCTGTTTCCCTCAAATGTAGCTGTAAGGGCTTCTTCACGATGTATATATCCATGGAATTCAAAAAATCCCATATCCCATAACGGAGAAACCCATTTTGCAACATTTCTAGGCAGAAAACCAAGTTGAATGCAATCTATGCCAGCCACAACAAGAAACATAATAAAGGGAAAAAGCATCAACAACAAATGGCTGCCTTAACCTCAAACCATAACAACTATACAAATTCATGATGGTGGCCATTAAGATAAAATGATAAGTCGACAAAAATACCAAATCTCAATGAACAAGGGAAATATTAACAACATAACTCCAAATCCGCAACGTTTCTGATAAATAAAGATGATTTCAAATATGGAGAACCTGATAGTTTCAGTTCTTTTTGAAATGACTACATGATGGAACTAAGGGTACATCCATACTGTTTAAAAAAATCTAATGTAGATATCACCAACTTTTAAATTGTCTAAATGCTAAATCAAAATACCAGAAATTTACCTCCTGCAGAGAGTTTATCAGGGTTAGGAACAAGAACGCTCACTGCATTCTCATCCACAGGGATGTTTGTGTCTCTTCTCAAAACAACATTTAACATCCCATTTGCGTTTTCACAAGTTTTTCCGAGAAATAGCGCCAGTTTCTTAAGTTGTGCACCATTCCTGTCAGCTGTGGTGCGAAAAAGGTGGCTTAAACCAACCACAGATGCTTCAACCAGACCAAGGAACTTCACATCCAAAGATGAGGGTGTAAACTGATTAGCCTGAAATGATAGGGAACTTAATAAGGTTCCTTCCTATCATCAAACCTAATATAAAATACATGTAAAACACTTGAGCCTAGTTCCTCACATAAACACCAAAAATCTACCTCCATCATAAGATTGTGGCAATACTTTATGAGGAAATAAGTATATTCTAATTGTTATTTATCAGGAAATAGTCAAAACAACATTGGGAGAACTTAGCTAGCTTAGAATTCAAGAGTCCACTTCACAAAAGCAAAATAAGTATCTAAGAGTATTAAATGTGTGGGTTACGAAACCTTCAGTGCTCTGTCAGAATGTATTCCAGGTATGGAAGCAACAAGGTATCCCGTAGCATTGGTGAAGTCATAATTAGTCAACTCAACAATCCAATGAGACTGACTAGGTACATCAACAATAAGAGATGCCATAAAGCCAACCAGCTGTGCAGCAAAGTCGGATCTTGAATCTTGAATCATTTCTCCAGAAGAAAGTGAAAAGAGAGACAAATAATCAGGTTCCCTTCTACGTGGAAAATCTTGCCACCAAACAGTGTTTGTTACACTCTCCCACTGCAGTAGCCAAAAGTGCTAATATAAATAGATAATAAGAATTAAGCAAGAACAACATAAACATAATTGCAACGTTAAACAACAATAACTGCAAAAAAGTTGAACAGTTAGCACTTTTCTGAGTAAAACAAATAAATAGCCAGCATTTTCATTGTGAAATCAAACATAACATCCTTCCAGGAAAATACTGGAGTAGCCAACCAAATTTAACCCACCACCACTTGAAAGCCCACCCTATTCTTAAGGAAAAGAGGAAATCTATTTGTCCAAAAGTTTAACGCAAACAATAAATACTAATAAGGTACAGAATAAAAGTCTCAAATGCATCAACAAACTTCAGGAATAAGGTGGTTTTTCTGAAATTTGGGTTCAATTATTAGGGTGAAAAGAAACACATATGCATAAGATGTGCATTCATGAGGAGAAGAGACAAGGACGTAGAGAGACTCCATAAGTATAAAAGGAGGTAAGCTAAATCATATAGTCTGCCACTGTTCAAATCATCAGGATACAGAACTCTGATTAAGAAACATTGACATAACTAAATGATGAAAACAAATCTTAAATCTGCATTAATCAACCATGTTTTATTTAACATAAAGCAAATGCATAGTCAAAAATCAAATCACCAGACATATTGACATAAAAAGTAATAACCTGTTTTGCAACTAAATTAGCAGAAATAATGACAACACAGATACTATCTTTTCTTTGCAGTACAAGCAATTTTGGGTGATGGCAAGCAATTCCTCGTTTCTTGAGATCGTTACCAAAAGCAATAACCTCAGAGAAAGGGGGAAACCTAATAGAAAGTTGAATTAGAATTTAAAAGAAAAATAAAAGAAAAGAAGAAGTCTGTTTCAGCCTATATAACGTTTAATGTACTCGAGTAAAATACTTACACTACAACCAAGTTAGGAAAATCAGGGAAGGGTCTGGAGGTTCTGGCATCAGGGCTTGAGCTCCAACATCTCTCAGTATTATGACAAGCAACTGTTACAGGCAGATGGCAAGGAATTTCACAGTGCGACAAAAACCTACCAAAAAGAATATCAGATACGGAAATATCATAAATAGTATGTAGAAATTCAATATATTTAAGGGAAAGACATATAAATTAATTTAGCAGAATTGTATCACAAAACAGAATTAGCCCCCTCTTTTTGGTGTAGAAATATGTAAAGATATAAAACAAATCATGTAAAATACTTTCTACAGAAATTGTGTGGTGTAGCAACTCTAACTAAATAGGGATGCTCTGAGAACATTTGTCAGTGGAGACAAATACGTAAGGAGAGGGAAAAAGTGAAGAAAACTTTACCATGAAATGTCACTTGTAAATGTAGCAATAAATATATTTGAAATGCTTTCGACGGGATATAAAATTCGTGCAAGGAAACAACAGAATCGTGACTTGATGAAAGGCAGTCTGAAGAAGAAAGTCGATTGAGGTAAAACATCTTCCCAGGTGCTGAACAATAGTTCATCGAAATCTTGCTTGTCCCAACACAATCAATGTTGGGAACATTTTCCTTCTCAGAAAAAGTTAATAATGACATCCCACACCTATTATTGGCAGTAGCATCCACACCACTGTATTCAACAGTGACCTTTCCACATGGAAGGCCACTAGGTAAAGTATCACCAATTAAGTCGTGATTTAACTCTGAATTTACCACTTCTCTAAATGAACTAGACTGCACAGGTTTGTCTTTTTTATTAGATGATTGTGGTTCTTTCCTGGAAAGAGGAAAGATGCTACTTACCTCTTCTTCACTGCCTATTGCAAATTTCATCCTATCACTTGATGTGAACCCCAGAAATTTGTTCTGTCCAGAAGCTAAAATGCCAGAATGCCTAATGTAAGCGATGGGGTCATCACTCTGCAATATACTCCGGCACTTACTTAAAATAAACTTGGCTCTCCCCATAACATCACTAGATTTCAATCCTTTATCCCAACCTCTGCTCATCTCATTAGCTGGGATAGCAAAAACCCTTTTGTTTCTCTTCCCACCTGACATTGTTCCTTGGGAATGTCTTGATGAAACCATTTCCCCATGTGACCCTGGTCTCATGCCAGTAACCTCATCCAACTCGGAAACCGTTTCCTCTTTAAACACAATCCCTTGAACAACAAAACCAACTCGAACCCGTAAACTACACTTACTTTCATTCCCACAAACAAGCAAAACCTCATCACCAGCAAACAATTCCCTAACCCTGCCCCTTTTAACTTTAACCCCATTCACA
The DNA here is from genome assembly GCA_019671005.1 of Hibiscus mutabilis. NCBI lineage: Eukaryota > Viridiplantae > Streptophyta > Magnoliopsida > Malvales > Malvaceae > Hibiscus > Hibiscus mutabilis. The sequence continues at coordinate 1,290,376 of CM033720.1, read as the reverse complement.
TAAACCCCATTTAAAGGAACCCTAACCTTACAAAACCCTAAAACCTCATCTGCTTTCTCTTTCTCTTCCAATTCATCATCAGACAACAAAAATCTTCTCCTAAATTCACTAATGATAAAACTAAAGTCATCTGAAAAGATTGTTCCATTGAGAATAAGAATTTAACGGTCAACGCTGTCATATAAAATCTGGCAATGCTGCTTACTTACAAACCGATTGCTGAGAGTGAAGTCGCAGGAACCATTGGCTCGACCGATGGTGTAAGGCCGGATGGTTCTAGGCCGAGGGAGTCAACAGGCGAACCGGTGGTGGAAGAAAACACAGTAACATCGAAGCTCTTAACTTCAACCGACGCTGATATTTTAAGGGTTTTGGGTTTTTTGCAAAGGAAATGAGGATTATCATCGGTTCTCCTCTTGCTTTTGTTTGTGAAAGGAAAATCTGAGTCTATCATAAGAATTATTAGCGACTGTAACAATTATGAAAAAAAGGGAAAAGGGATTTTGAAAGAAAAATTAACTGGTTAAAGAATTGGGAGGGAAAAAGGCTGAAGCGATAAATCCTGAATCATGAGAGAGAATTTTCCCTCCTCCATTTTATTATTTTGGGTTTGCCCATTTACGGAAAATGCATTCGTAACACCAAAATACAAAGAGAGTTCGGGGCAGCCCAACGTCGATCTAGGCTTCCTAGAGGTCCACGATGTTAGGAGTGAGTATTCGATCGAGTTGAGTTTAATTGAGTTAAAAAATTTATTTAATCTATTCATATTTTATAATTTAAATTTTATTTTGAAAATCTTTTAAGTTGTTTGAGTTTAGGTTCAAATTTAATTGTAAACATTTATATATTGTGGTACTAATTAATTACAATTTAAGCAGCTTTCTATAAATATATATATATTTCTTTATATATTTTCATGTATGTTATATATATACGACATAATTGAGAGATTCGAATCGAATTTAAAAATTGATCCACTAATTACTAAAAATTTAAATTTTTATTTTATAAATTAAATTTTATTTTAAAAAATTCGAGTCGAACTTATAAAATTACGATTTGAAATAATAAAATTACCAGTAGAGTGTATTTAAAACTTTAGGCCCTTGTGCTTTAAAGGTTATGCCCTTGTAAGAGCAACTCATAAAAAAGGTTAGACATTTACTATTTTTTTAATAGTCTAAAGGTGATTACAAGATAGTATCTGTTCATATATATTTTTAACTATTTAACAATGGGCATACACGTTGTAGACAGAACGATTTGAACCCGTATCTTCTCGGATGAATATCATCCGCTTTTTCTACTGAGTCATTTACTATTTATATTTTTTTATTTGTAAGTACATGTAATTATTTCAAAAAATAAGTACATGTTAATTATTTCACAATATATTTATATAATCTCTATTTCCCCCTAAATTATCGTTTGTTGGCTTTCGATAGTCAATTTTTTACATCTTTCACTATAATTAATTTAAATAATTGAATTTTATAGCAAGAAATATAAAAACTACCCGTTCGAAACATTTTTAAAATACATTTTTACAAATTTTTATTAAAGATACATTTTAAATGATTAATATAAAGTTTAAAATTTTGACCATAAAAAAAAAATCAACCATTGGTAACTTTAGTAAGACATAAATGAATATTAAAAAACATAAAAAAGTCAACTATGTTATTCTCGTTTCCTCCGGAAAATTCGGAGATTCCCCAGAATCTAGCCACTAATGGTGATCTGAACTCATCAGTCGCCGGCTTATCGATAGGCTGGTCACCGAATATTCTTCTGTCTGAGCAGAACTCGAGATTGAATAAGGCAACGGTGGTGGTAGATGATTCACAAGAAAGTGACCAGCGTTTAATAAGGGATAGTGTTATTGTGGATTCTGTGCAGGTTCCATCCTTAGCGAGACCAGGGTCACCGTTATCACCAGGGTCAGATAGGATTATAAAGAGGGCCAAAGATGGAGATCTGAATATGGTTGAGGTGCAGAATATGGAGATTGGGGAGGTAGGAGGGTCCCTTGTTGTTCCGTTAGGCAATTCACAGATACTTCGCCAAACCCAGAGTCCACTGTTAAGAGCACTGATGATGGTAAAAAAGTGTATTTTCGTGATATTCTTGCAGACGAAACGGCCATAGCCCAATCGGAGGTTGGCCTGAAGGAGTTAGATATTGAAGTGAAGGAAGATGATGTTCTTACCAATATGGAGGGGCCGATTCCAGAAGTTCAGTTTTCAAGGCGAATTCATCAAGCTATAGATGATAAACTCGCCAACTCTATCATTGCAAGACTTTTGGGAAGATAGATCGGGTACAAAGAGCTGCTCGGCAAAGTCCAAACGTTATGGAATCTAGTTGGTGAAGATATTTGGATAATGAGTACTACCTCATTCGGTTTGCATGAGAGGATGATTATTCTGAGGTTCTACTTGGAGGACCATGGATGATATATGGTAGTTACCTCATGGTCCAGCCGTGAAGTCAGCACTTCTCAACCTCTTCTGACCACCCGTCGCATATTATTGCTTGGGTAAGGCTGTTGGGTTTGCATTTTAGATATTACACTAAGAGCCTTGTTCGTATCATTACAGGATTGATTGGTAGGGTCATTAAAATTGATTATAACACGGCAAAAGGAAAACGGGGACACTTTCTCGTATGGCAGTAGTCGTGGACCTAAATTAACCTCTTAGAGCGGGTATTATGATTAACGGTCGTCGACAAAAAGTAAAGTATGAAGGGCTTCCTTTAATCTGCTACTCTTGTAGGAAATATAGACATCTTAAGGATAATTGTACTGCTACTTTATCTACTCACCATGAGAATGTTTCTTCAAGTCCTACGGATGGTAGTTGGTGTGTTGATCCGATGGTGTTACAATCTATGGCGACAACCTACTTCAGGGAGTTATTTTCTAGCCGAACTGATCAGTTGCAAACTTGGGACCTATGCAGGTTTCCTAAAATTGATGATCAAGAGCTTCAACCATTGTCTATGAGTGTATCGATGGATGAAGTGAAGACAACGATATTTGCCATGGCACCCTTGAAGGCTCCGGGAGTAGATAGGATGCATGCGCACTTCTTTCAAAAAAATTGGTCTGTTGTTGGTGATTGTGTGTTTCGATTAGTCAAGATGGTCTTTGATGGAGCACCACTACCTGCGCTTATATTAATCAAACATTGGTAGTCCTCATCCCGAAGGTGGAAAAACAGGAAACACTTGCACAATTTTGACCAATAAGCTTTTGCAATGTGATTTATAAGGTTATCACTAAAGTGATGGTCAATCATTTGAAACCGTTCCTTCCAACGTGGATTACCCATAATTAGTCGAGCTTTTTCCCTGGTCAGAGCATTGTTGATAACGTGGTTCTTGCACAGGAAATTGTTCATTCCATGAGAAGGAAGGTCAGGGGAAAGGGATGGATAGTTGTCAAGGTAGACCTGGAAAAAGCATATGATAGATTGGAATAGACTTTTATAAAAGACACGCTTGTGGATACCAGAATTCCATCATCCCTTATCCATGTTATAATGCAGTGTATTACTACTTCATCGAGAAGGGTGCTTTGGAATAGTGTAATGTGTGATTCTTTTCAACCGAAGAGGGGTATTCGCTAAGGTGACCCACTGTCATCGTATTTATTTGTCTTGTGCATAGAAAGATTATCACATATGATATCGGATACTGTGGATGTGGGCGAATGAAGACTGATTAAATTGTCACGGTATGGACCTGGCATCTTTCATCTTTTCTTTGCCAATGACTTAGTGTTATTTGCCGAAGCTACAGCAAAGCAACTTATTGTGGTTCAGCAGGTGATGCAAAATTTTTGCAAATATTCTGGTCATCGAGTTAATATGATGAAAACCCAAATATATTTCTCTGCGAGTGTACCTTTGAATTTACGGTAGAGCATCTCTCAAGGTTTTGGTTTCACTGAAGTACAAGATTTGGGACGATACTTAGGGGTGCCCTTGATCCATCAGCGTGTTACTAAGGCGACGTATGCTTACTTGGTGAAAAAGGTGAGGGGACGGTTGAATGGTTGGTTAGCTCGCTCGTTTTCCCTAGCTGGGCGTATCACCCTTGCTAAGTAAGTCTTGTAAGCTATTCCGACGTATGTCATGCAATCCACGTGGATCCCCAAAGGAACTTGTAAGGAGATTGAGAAACTTATTCGTAATTTTGTTTGAGGATTAACAAGGGAGGTTCACTGAGTTCATTTAGTAGACTGTGATACTTTGAAGCAACCTATGAAGTGTGAGGGATTGGGACTACAAGATCTGCATACTCAAAATAGTGCTTTCATGATGAAACTTGGTTATCAATTGGTCACAAATGCGGATAAATTATGGGTGCAAGTGGTGAAAGCAAAATACAAGTGGAACGGTGTCATGCCACCTACTCTATATACGAGTAATTGTTTACGATTTTGGCGTGGGTTACTTGCTGTGTCGAATGATGTCAAAGGTGGTGTCCGTTGGAATGTTCGTAATGGTTGGACAATGAACTTTTGGCATGATGTATTGGTGGACAAGGACTGGCCTCTCAATGTTCATTTTATTGGTACGGGACATCCTCCTGACTCATGTGTAGACGAATAGACCAATAATTCTGAGCAGTAGGAATGGTGTCGGCTTAGTCTAGTACTCAACAAGGAAGCTTTACGTAGTATTGCAGCAGTACAAACCACCGAATGAGGATCTTGGTTTTGATCGGCCATGTTGGAGATGAGAAGAGAAGCAATTGTTTACTACTAAATCTACCTATTCTAAGTTGAATTCCTTTGGTGGTCATGATGGTTTGATTAAATGGGAGAAAATAAGGAAGTTAAACGTGCCACAAAGAATTCGAGTTTTTATCTGGTTAGTGTTGCATGGTAAATTGGCAAATTGCTGACTAATAAAGAGAGAGTCTGTAGACATATGGCTCAAAATTATGAGTGCTCAAGTTGCAAGAATGGTGTCGAAGATGTGCTTCATATGTTGAGAGATTGTGTGCATACAAAGAAGGTTTGGTCTCAGTTGGTGAAGCCGAATAAACTGATGCGTGAGAGTTTAGTTACTTGTGAATGGGTGCTCCGGAACATTGAAAGACCTACAAATTTTAATCGCATTGTTGAGGGGTGGGAGGTACGATTCTTGATCATTTGTTGGATTCTCTGGACTAAAAGGAATAAGATAATCTTTGATGACCATTTTGTGAAGCTTGATTCGGTTATTGCCCAGTGCTTAATGACGGAAGCTGCTCTGCAATCTGATGTGCAACCTATTATTGGTTCATCGACAGGGATGAATCAACAAATTCATAGCCGAGTTCTAAAGTGGAGCAAGCCGATGAATAGAAGGGTGAAAGCCAATGTTGATAGTGCAGTCAGCCTTGATGGTGACGAAGCTTCGTGTGGGGGTTTAATTAGAGATGGCAATGGGTGTTGGTTATTTGGATTCTCTCAAAGCCTAGGCCGGTGCCCGATCATTATGGCGTAATTATGGGCAACGCATAACGCGTTGAAACATGCTTGGAGCCTTGGATATCAGAAGCTAATTCTTGAAACAGATTCTACGAATGCTCTTCACGTTTTTAGTCATCGATTGATGATTTTACAAGGTAATGTTATTGTGGATGCTATTCATAATATGCTCAAGCTTAATTGGGAAGTACAAGTTCATCATATCTGACGAGAGGGTAACAAGGTAGCAGATGCTTTGGCAGCCATTAGCCATGGGAAACCAGTTGAAGAAATATTATATGACTCGGCACCATCGTTTGTTATGAAACTAATTAGGAAAGATTTTAATTAGTTCTATCTATCTGTATTACCAAAAAAAATATTAAAAATAAATAAACGAATAAATTGGAGAAGATATATATTGCAAATTGGTTGGTGCAGCTAAAAGGAGATAAATTTTTCTCTCTTGTTTTGCAATCCTTATGAGAGCTTCTCCGTTCGTCTCCGGTACGGCCGACGCGATCGGATGCCATCTTAGTTCTTCCCTCTTTCTCTTTTATCGTGATTGTTGCACTCTTTCGTGTCTTTTTTTGTTTCTTTATGACTTCTCTAGAGGTGTTTATTTGTGGCTCAATGGGGGTTTTACCCCCAACACTTCCTGAACCAACCTCGGGCTCCATGGCGTAGAAGGAGAGGGGAGTGTCCACTCGTCATTGACAATTTCAAAGGGTCGGATGGAGAGTTTAAATAGGAACTTGAATTTTGGTTTTCATCAGTTTTGTTGGTTGAGTCGGATGGTGATGCAATATGTTCCCTTGGCTTCGATCGGCTCGAATAGAGCTCTCTTCCAGTTATCTTTGCTTTTTATCATCCATCCCCAACGACCGTCTCTTAAATCCATTTTCATTTTTTCTTCTGATTGGAGGAAATTTCGAATCATGTTTTGAGAACATATTGATCGATCCATTTTCCCTTTCAAGCATCCTTGGCCTTATGTGGAGATTGTTCCTCCATTTTTCAACACTTTGTTTGTTAACAAGGATGTTTGTCCGGATTTGAAGATTGTTCCTCCCTTTCAAGCATCCTTGTCCTGACCATCATCGTTTTAAAAAATGTGCGATTGATGGAAACGATCGTTATTCCTTCCCTATGGATCTTTTTTTTCTTCTATGGTGTTGCCTCCTATAAAGCTTGATCCCTGGTTTATCTTTCGTCTTTCTCTTCATAGTTTTAATTAGTCATGTGCTCTCTTCAAGGTTGTTTGTATCTCATGTATAGATGAATCCAACCTATGCTTTACCCTTGCTCTCTATCTGTCCCTTACAATATCTTTGATGACAAGACCTTTTACCCGACCGAAAAAAAAAATTTGTCTCTAAATGGAGCTCTCGCAGATGTATCACCTATTGGAACTTTCAATTGGATTATGTGCTAGAATTTTATGTCTTTTGCTTGTTTTTGTTTCTTGTTCCTTTTGTCCCATTTCTGGGTTGAGCTCTGTTTGGCTCTTGCTTTTCTCTCTTGTTGAGTGTTGTTTTTTTGGTCTGGGTTACCAGGTTTGATGAAACCCTCATGTATGTGTTTTGCTCATTGTGTTTGTTCGTCGGTTTTTAATGATTTTTTCTTTTATATCAAAAAAATTAGAGAAGATATATTATTGAGCAGGTCATGTTGGTTTTTATCGGGTACGGGTTGTTTATTCATCGATTTTAATTTTTTACACAAATTTATGTTATTTTTAGTTAATTAAATATAAAAATAATTTTATATTATAAAAATACAATTAATTAAAATAAAATTCAATTTGATTCAAATTGATATAGATAATTGTCGGGGGCAAATTTAAGTGAGCTCAACTAAGGTCAATTGACCCTACTTAAATTTTGGAAAACCCTTGTAAAAATATAAAAATTTGGAGAGAGCGAAAATTCAAATATATTTAAATTCACTTAATCCACCGCGTGAAATTTAAAGTGACTAAACTCAAATAAACACAAAAAAGAATATCTACAAAAGTGGAGTAAGATGGTGGTGAATAAAGTCTTACTTTTTTCCAATAGGCAAAAGTCATTAAATGTCAAAAAGTGAAGGCTTGTGTTACAAATAAGTATTTAAGGTATACTAATTTTTTTATTTAGGTACCTAAAGTATTTTTTAGTCAAAATAAGTACCTAAAGAATACTTTTTGATTAAAATAGATACTTAAAATATTTTTTGGTCAAAATAAGTACATAAAGTATATTTTAACCAAAAAGTATACTTTAGTTATCTACTTTGACGAAAAATATTTTAGGTACCTAAATGAAAAAATTAGTATTCTTTATGTATTTATTTTTTATATAAGTCGAAGGTAAATGCAGAGTTTTAAGATAAATCCAAAGCGGTAGAAAGTTAAGTTTTAAAAAATGAAACATTATCGAGGACAATTATTGAAAAAAAGTTAATTTTTAGTTTATTATTATTATAATTATTATTAATTTTACGGGAATGTTAGATTATTTAATAAATTTGAATGTAATCAATAATTTTTTGTTTTTATGTTGCAATTTTTTAAATTCCTTTAACTTTGACTTTGATTTTTTTTAAACCCACTTTATACAAAGTCTAAATCCGTCACTGATAATTCTAACTAACCATGAACTGAGTGGAAATTCATATTTCTAAAACCATTGACGGAACCATAATAAGAGATTAACGCTATGAAAATATGTGTACGAGCACCAACCAATCGCTAAAGTATACTGAAATCATACCACAAGTACATAATGAAATGAACCACAACAAAACAAAAAAAAACGTGTCACAATTACAGAAAAAATGCGTGCCACAAAGACATAAATTCTTATTAAAATATAAAAAAATAATAGACCAGATAATCGACAAGCAATATTAAAATCTATTGCTGACCACCGATCAAAAAAATTAAACAAAGTTGAGAGCAACTTGGACTGATTATTATCAAAATGATTCGGCCTATTTCAAAGACCCAACATGCATTTTTTTTTGCATTGGGCTCTTTCATTAACTGATAGAAAAATCAGCTAGTCTACCATATAATATATATTTTTTTCTAAGAGAAAAAAAAGAAGATGGTTCCGTGTGCTCTGATTCATTACTGATACAGAAGCACTCCAAAAGTGTTTCAAAGAAAGGAAGGGTTATCTTGACGTAGGTCTGCTTCTGGCCTAGATCAACCTAAGTTAAATGGAGTCTCTATCATCCTGATTAAAAAATTAAACATTAAACTTTATACAGTCTTTTTAGCCGAGGAAAAGAGTTGAGAGCGGCTAGGGTTAGTTTTCAATACACTTTATTATTGTTCGTATGCGAATGGAATATATTTAAGTAATAATCAAACAATACATTAATTAGTTTTAGATTTCCTCCTATTTTTTCTCAATCCTAAAATCACGTCAATTTAGGTTTTGAAATTTCTACATCGGTTTTAATTTGGACCGGTCTCAATTTAGGTCAATTTCAAGTTCAAATTATCTTTGGCTTGAATCATTCAATTTGTTGCTTGGTGCTTTTAGGTTGATCTATTTCGACTTCTAATCACTTTGAGTTTTTGTCATTTCAAGTTATTTATTTATGTTATTTTATATTCAAATTATTTTGAGTTCGAGTTGTTTTAAAGTTGTATTAATTTAGAATTAGTTTTGGGTCATTTTACATTTGAGTTTGGATTGTTTTAAGCTCATGTCATTCAAATTTGTAATTTGCACTTTACAAGTTAGATTATTTTCAGATGCTAATCACTCTGGATCTAGATCCGGATCATTTCATGTTATTTGAATCGTTATCGATGGGAGTTGATTCATAAGTAAGTCGAACAATTACAAGGTAATATTTTAATTTAATTTTAAATTTAGATAAATTTACGTACACATGTAAGTTATGTTGCTCAAACATATACCACTTATAATGAATATGTTATCCGTTATTATTAATATCACTCAACGTGTTCTATAGATTATAATGACAACTTTACCTAAATATAGCAGCTGATTTCTTCCCCCACAGATATTGTACATGTCAGATTATTTCTCAGTCTATAGCATTTGTTACAGTAAGTGTAAAATCAGTAGGAAAGGGATCAAACTTTACTGTTCATCAATTGTTCTAGGTATCTTTTAAAGTTAAAATATTGAAGACTGTGGAAAAGGATCCAACTTTAATTTAAAACACTTTTCAAAATCAGATTATAATCTATCTAATTTCAATTTTTTATTCATAAAAATAAATTTTACTGTTCAAAGTCAGAGTGTAGTCTATCCAACTTCACTTTTACTGTAACAATAATAATATTTTAAAAAATAATCTAGATGATAATATATATGGAAAAAAATTGACAGCTATATTGCTGTCATTTCCCCTATTATAATTTTTCAATTGGTTTGTTGGGTGGTCGAGAATGATTTGTATATGGTCTATGAGCTTTTTCCTACCTTCTATGTTATTATTATTATTTAAAGAAGCACGCGACAATTAATTAATATGGAATTGATCAATAATATTTTAAGAGGAAACGCACAATTCGATGGAATAATAACCGGTAAATAAAATAAATAATAAATTGGTTTGATCGGATGAGGCGTTAGGTCTTTTAAGTAAAGTTAAAAATTAAAATTCTCGTGAAGAAAATTAGATTGGGACGGTGACAACCATATTGAATCTCGACAAAATTAAATCTGAATTAATCGGTTAATGAGTAGGCGAAACATATAATCTTAATTTTTTTAAAATTAAAATAATGATAATATTTTAATCCTTCCAAAATATATACTTCATTGTTGGTCCCCTAAATTTAGAAATTTTAAATGGTTTTTTCAATAAATAATTTTGTTTTGCCATTGTAACCAACTACCAATTGATCTAATAGAATGTGATGTTAGATTTCTTAAATAATACTATAAGTTTGAATATTGTTATTGTAAATAAAATAAATTGAGTTGAGAATGTCGCGCTCATAACAGACTTCTACAATATATAATTTAAATTAGTCAATCAATGAATAAAATACTAACTATTATAAAAAAGTTAACTCTTAATCGTCATAAAATATGCTTTCCTTTTAATTTTTTTAAACGAAATCTTTAAGCATCCATCTGATTAATATTAACATTTTATAAGGTATCGATTATTATCATACTTCCACTTATTTATTATTTTTATATATAAATAATAATATATTTAAGAATAAACACATTTGACCGGTTGGCTAAACTGTCCATCTTTATTTTTTCATATTTTTTTAGGTCATGAAATCAATATTAGGATTAAGATTGAAATCAGAATTTGTCAATATATATATATATATTTAATTCATTGCCCAATCATAATAATATGGATCCCAGTCCAACACTAGTGAATACAACTCATTTTAGAGAAATGGTTTAGCGAATTTAAATTAGGGTAAAACTTTAATACACTGTGTAAAATTAATTTTATATAAGCATGTATATTTAAATTATAAGAACCCAAATCTTAAATTCCTAACCCTAACCCTAAAAAACTAAACCTTATACACTAAATTTTAAACACTAACCTTAAATTCTAAACCCTACAACCTAAACCCCTAAACCTTAAACCCTAAACTAAAACCCTAAACCCCTAAAACTAAAAGGTACGTGTAAACTAAAGTTTACACGGCCTGTGTATCAAAATTTTTTCCTTTAAATTAATATTATTTATTATTCTAAAAAGCATGTCTTACTATTTTTTTACAAGTTGAATTAAGGAGAAAGAGATTGTTCTGATCAAACTTGTAATATCAATTCAAATGTATGTTAAATGCAGTACAGTGATCCTAAACCCTTCAAAGGCCCCCATGCTTCTCGAACTTTGTTATCAATCTTTATGGGAGGGGTATTTCTTTAAGTTACATCCCAAGAGTTTGTAACAGCGAAGCTGACTCTCTTGAAAATAGAGCAATCATCTCTCGGAGTATAGGGATCATTTTGCACTGGTGGATGGTGTAGCAAAACTTGGGACGTGCCTGTGTGTATCTCGATTTGATGCTGTGTCGACTGGCTACTAGTCATTATGCTGTAATGTTTCATCCCTTTGCTTCCTGGACGTGCTTAGTTGGTGAAATTCTGAAAAATATCTGGAGAGTGAGATGGATTTTCTCTAATGATGTCTTGGGGATTGCTTTCCTGGAAACACAGATCTGGTTTGGGTTGCTGGTGTATTATTATGAATGGGCTAATGATTGTTTCGGGTTGGATTGGACGTTGTTTTGATTATGTAACGGTTTGAACTTGGCACATTCTTCTTCTTCCACTTAAATTTATGAAATTTTTTTAATATGAAATACTATGATACCTATCTTTCAAAAGAAAAAAAAAACCTTAACTGTAATAAAAAAAAAATACAATCTGACGCACGTTGAACAGAAACTGGAATAGGAAACTTCAAACCATCTACTTCAATAATATTGTACAGAAGAGAGAGAGATTAAATAAAGACCCCATAGTTGAATGATAATGATGGCGACCGCATAGATCCAATCTCCATTTCTCAACCTCAGTTGAAGCTTTTTCTTTAAACTCTCTCTCTATATTCATAGAAAGGTGGTGCCTTTCTTCAAATTTGCTGCCTTTCAATCTGTTGTCATTTTTTAAGTGCTAAGGAATCACCATTTATATATATACTTGAAGAGAATGAGTTCAGAGGATTCAGGGACTGATAAAGTTCCCCATAGCGTTCCACTGAGTGGACCTTTAAACAAGAGGGTAACCAGGAAAAGTACCCGGTTCAACGTCCCGGAACCCAGCTCGTCGAAAGACGATGGGTACGTTGAGCTTACCCTCGATGTATCCGATGACTCGGTGGCGGTTCACAGTTTAAAGGCTGCAAATGGAGGTGATTTGGAAGAAGACCCGGAGCTTAGTTTCCTTGCCAAAGGTCTTGAGAAGAGAACCACATTGGGGTCATTAATGGCGAGGAATGCTTCGGCCAAGATCAGGCAAGTGAGTCATGAGTTGAAGCGCTTAACCTCGTTCTCTAAAAAGCCGGTTCGGTCCAATCGGACTAAGTCCGGGGCGGCTCACGCTTTGAAAGGGCTCAAGTTCATTAGCAAGACTGACGGAGGACATGGGTGGGCAGCTGTTGAGAAGCGGTTCGATGAGATCACCGGTTCGAACAATGGATCTTTGCCTCGTGAAAGGTTTGGGGAATGCATAGGTATGTTTTGAAAACGAGAAATAAATTTGTGAATTTTAATTTCAGTTTAGACTTTTTGTGAATCGATGTGTTAATGGCAGGAATGGAGTCGAAGGAATTTGCAGGGCTGTTGTTTGATGCACTTGCTCGAAATCGAAACTTTCATGGTGATTCCATTGAGAAGGCTCACCTCAAAGAGTTTTGGGATCAGATCTCGAATCAAAGCTTCGATGCCAGGCTTCAAACTTTCTTTGACATGTAAATCTGCTGCCCCCCTTACAATATTTCGAAGTTATTTTGATTCGAACTTGAAAATTGATCCGATTACCTCAAATGCCAGGGTGGATAAAGATGCAGATGGAAGAATAACTGAAGAGGAAGTCAAAGAGGTAATGCCATGGCATGCTAATTGCAGCCATGTTAAGTTAAGACTTAGTTGTGGGAGTCGGATACAGATATGTCTCTAATTCGAGTCCACATATATGTTCGATTTTTCTGTAGAATCAATATAATATGTTACTTAGAGTGATTGCAGTCTGTGTTACATCGACTTAGAAGCGAGTATTGGATACCGCTATGTGTCCAATGTTCAAATTTTTGATTTTTTTTTTCTGGTACTTCAAGCAAAACATAGTGTTGGAGTAAGATAGAAAGCAGCTATTGATACATAAACCAAGAAGTTGACTATATGATATGTCTATTAGAGTGATTGCGGTATATGTTACTTGGAGTTAGATGTGTGTGTCGGATATAGGTATGTGTTTGACAAATGTATGTTCGTTTTATCTATGTTTTTTCCGATACTTGAAGCAAGAGTAGTCAGAATTATATTTAATGAAACTATTGATACATATAACCTAGAAGTTGACCATATAATATGTTCCTTGGAGCAATTACATCTAACTGTTGGTTTACTTTTGCAGATTATCAGCCTCAGTGCCTCTGCAAACAAGCTCTCAAACATCCAGAAACAAGCTGAGGAATACGCGGCTTTGATTATGGAAGAATTAGACCCTGATAATCTAGGATACATCATGGTAAAATTCAAGCAATTGCTTTACTATTATTGTAGGCTTTGCTCTTTCAATCTTTTGGCGTCAATTTCATGACCAAAATTCTTAAACTTCAAAACAGATAAACAACCTGGAAATGCTTCTCCTACAAGCACCAAGCCAATCTGTAAGAGGAGAAAGCCGAAACCTGAGCCAAATGATAAGCCAGAAGCTTAAGCCTACACATGACCATAACCCAGTGAGGAGAATCTATAGGGACACCAAGTATTTCTTGGTGGATAACTGGCAAAGAGTTTGGGTGATGGCTCTATGGATTGGCGCTATGTGCGACCTATTTGCATACAAATATGTTGAATATCGAAGGCGAAAAGACGTATTCGATGTGATGGGGCATTGTGTTTGCTTTGCCAAAGGTGCAGCAGAAACACTTAAATTGAATATGGCTCTGGTTCTGCTACCAGTCTGTCGTAACACCATCACCTGGTTAAGGAACAAGACGAAACTTGGCGTTGTAGTTCCCTTTGATGACAATCTCAACTTCCATAACATAGACATTTAACGTAGGGTTTATTGCATATATGTTGGAATTACAAGATGAATCAATGTGGTTTTATTTGATTACTTTTATTACAGGTGATAGCAGTTGGGATTTCGATTGGGGTTGGCATACATGGAATTGCTCATTTGGCATGTGATTTCCCTCGCCTGCTTCGTGCCACACCTGATGAATATAAACCAATGATAAAATATTTTGGAGAACAACACCAGAGTTACTGGCATTTTGTTAGGCACGTAGAAGGAATAACTGGGATTGTAATGGTGGTGTTAATGGCCATAGCTTTCACACTAGCCACACCATGGTTCAGGCGGGGTAAGATGAAGAACCTTCCCGAGCCTCTCAAGAAGCTCACTGGCTTCAATGCCTTCTGGTATTCTCACCATCTATTTGTTATTGTTTATACTCTTCTCATTGTCCATGGAATTAAGCTCTTCCCGACCAAGAAAATTTACAAGAAAACGGTAAGCAATGGCCACGAGCTCGTTTTACAATGAACTCAGTACTGTAAAAACCATCTCTTTTACACTTAATTTGTTTTGGACATGGCAGATTTGGATGTACTTGGCTGTTCCAGTTTTCCTTTATTTATGTGAAAGATTGACAAGGCTGCTTAGATCAAGCATCAAGGCTGTTACAATACAGAAGGTAAGCAATATGTCACTATCCACAATCCAATACAATGTATAATAGAGTTCATCAGGATTTTTAATTCCTTTCATTGAAAATTTCAGGTTACTGTTTATCCCGGAAATGTACTAGCACTTCACATGTCGAAGCCTCATGGATTTCGATACAAGAGTGGACAATACATGTTTGTCAATTGCGCTGCGGTGTCTCCTTTCGAGTGGTAAGCCTTTGCCTTCATTATATGGTTCAGACATAGCCTGCAGTTTGTTTTTTCTGCAAACTTTGTTTCAACATGACAATGATTTGGTTACATGGAAACAGGCATCCATTTTCGATTACTTCTGCCCCTGGTGACGAATATCTCAGTGTTCATATAAGGACTCTCGGTGACTGGACACGTCAACTAAGGACTGTATTTTCAGAGGTAAGTTACCCCTCCATAAAGATTGTAGTTTATGAATAAGGGGAAGGGATCGTTACTGCTGAGATTCTAATCTTTAACGTGCAGCACGAACCAATTAAGTTAATCCTGAGTGTTACTGCTGGAAATGTTGTTAAGGCTGCTAAGATTTATGTTTAACTTGTTCTTCCAGGTGTGTCAACAACCTACTAATGGGAAAAGTGGCCTCCTTAGAGCTGACTACTTGCAAGGATCTGACAATCCAAAGTAAGTCAAACTCATGACCAACTTAATCAACATCTTCTCTTTCCTTCTTTATGTTGCTTGGAACCTTTCTTTTTTGGAGTATCCATGTCCGGCACATGGATACGGGTATATATATATATATAACCTCCAAAGCTTCTCCAAATACATGAAAACCTCCGAAAAATCTAATCATCCCCGAGACTACCTGAGTCCGAGTGACATTGAATCTAGAGGCTTATATTAGTGGTGATTCTTTGTATATATAAAACTTGAAAGCTTGTATGGCTGAAGGAGTGCAGAATCATAGAACATTTTAGTAAACTCAGTCTAGAGCTTTTATATATATATATATATATATATATGTGTGTGTGTGTGTGTGTGTAAATACATGCACTCCATCAGAACATTGCTTGTCCACCATTTTAATAATGCTAGATATTTTACGCCTATATTTTAGAGTGTTCTTTTGTATCTGGTTCATTTTGGGTTTGGATAATTCCAGGTTCGGTCCATTTTGGGTTTGGGTCAAATTCGAGTTCGGCTGGGCAGATACAAGTGATTTGACTTTTTATGATCAAATGGAGATAGATTTAGTTTGGGTTCAATTTAATCGGACCAAGTTTGCAAGTTCGGAACAGACTTGACATGTTTAACCCAACCGTAACTTAAAAGAAAGCCAAATGTCCTTTTCATGTATATGTTCGGTCGTAGATCCCAGCATACATAATTTTTTTCACTTTCATTTCATATGACTAACGATGTGCTAACAACATGATGTTCTTCAATCCAATTGGTGATTCCAACAGTTTCCCCAGAGTTCTAATTGACGGGCCGTATGGAGCGCCAGCACAAGATTACAAGAAATACGAAGTGGTTTTGCTAGTCGGACTGGGGATTGGAGCAACCCCGATGATCAGCATTGTCAAGGACATAGTAAACAACATCAAAGCCAAGGAAGAAGGAGGAGGAGAAGAGATGAGTGGCTTAGAGAATGGAAATGGGGCAGCCATTAGTAAAAGCAATCCCTCGAATTCCAAAAGAAGGCTAGAAAACTTCAAGACAAGGAGGGCATACTTTTATTGGGTGACAAGGGAACAAGGATCCTTTGATTGGTTCAAAGGAATAATGAATGAAGTAGCTGAAATGGACCATAACCATGTTATAGAACTCCATAATTACTGCACCAGTGTTTACGAAGAAGACGATGCTCGTTCGGCTTTAATCACCTTGCTTCAGTCTCTCAATCATGCTAAAAATGGCATCGATGTAGTTTCTGGTACGCGAGTGAAATCCCACTTCGCTAAGCCTGATTGGCAATCAGGGTGTACAAGCAAATTGCTGTTAATCATAACAATGCTCGAGTCGGTACGTACTTTCAAACTACCCCTTTCTTTTACTGATCCGGAGGTCTAACAGGTTGGATTTTCGATTCTCGGTTCGACCTTGCATATGTATGTAAATGAATTAGGATTGATGTTAAATGGCTTTGTGATTTTGGCAGGGGTGTTTTATTGTGGGGCATCGGCGCTGACGAAGGAACTATGCCAACTAGCTTCGGATTTCTCGCGTAAGACGTCCACCAAGTTCGATTTCCATAAAGAGAACTTCTAATCCACATTTAGGATAAAGGAGTAGTAGTTTTAGGGAAGGAAAAGAACCTTAAGTTCACTTGGAGACAGTTCCATCCATTTGAGAACCCTACTCTATGTACCTCCTCAATTGTACTAATGACTTTGCCCAACTTTTCTTTGCCATCTTTCTTAATTATTGAAGAAAATGCTTCTTTATTTGGGTAATATATGTTTTCTCTACATGCAAAATTACACAAAATATTGGAAGAAAATATCCTATTTCACACAATAGTACAACATCTATCGGGTCACATGGAACAAAACTCAAATGAGGTGGAACCATTTAGCAAAATGAAAAAAAGGCAGTCATATTCAGATTGTCTTACCTACTCCTAATTATCTTGTACCACGTTTTTTTTTCCGTTGTTGAGTAATTATCAATGTGTTAGAATTGATATATACATTATATATTAGTATTGATTATATTTATCCATCTATGTTCAAAAAATGTTTATCCTTCATCAAAATGTCAGTTTGAATAATTTAGATACTTTGATAATTTTAAAGAAATAACAGATTAATTATTATTCTAATATTTATTCAAGAAACCACTCACCCGTGTCATGAGTTGTGGGTTTACTAATCCTACAAAGCGTCATCGTAGAAAACACGAGACAACAAAGGCCTTAATTAGCTACAGTCGGAAAACAAAAAAGATCGGACTTGACAAATTGGGGGAAAGATTCGAAAGCATGCGCTTCTAATCACTCGTTCAAAATAAGCAATACCTTGTGGGAGGGAGGCTCTTTCTGACTAAAAATAGCAAAACCCTACAAGTTCTTGGGGATGTTTTAGATCGAAGTTTAAAACACATGATGAAAACTGTCTCACTCTGCAATTCGTACAATCTTCTAATAATATTCAGACGTAAAAGTAAAACTAAAATATCACCCCATCAATGTTTCAACTATTAAAACCACCTCCTCTCGAACCCCAAAATTTGTCCCAACTGAAAACACATCATAATATCTCCCATCACCTTCTCTCTTCTCAGGTGTCACGTCTCCTTCTGCGAGGAGCAGCAGCAGCTTCGTCTTTCTCTTCCTCCTCTTCCGCCTTCTCTCCGCTGGTGGATTGAGTGTTTGATGTCTCCGCAACCTCTGGTTCCTTCTCGACTCTTGGCTGCAAACGGATTAAACAATGGAATAAGAAAAAAAGTTGTAGAAGAATGGAACACTATCATACAGACCAACAAGATTTGCTTCAAAAATCTTACTTGCTTCTTGCCGCCGAAAACGAGCTTGAAGATAACTGTGAGGATGATCACCGCAATAGAGACTATGACACCAATGGTGATGTTTGGTTGTTTCTCTGCCTTTTCAATGAGATCCTAAAAGAGAGAACACAAGTTAGGATAAAACTCGCAGATGAATATAAATTTGCAAACGAAAGAGCACATTTATGACAACTTACAAGGATTTGAAGCTTGTATTCACTCAAGAAAGGAATATCAGCAACCTTGTATAGGACATCAAAAAACTTCTTCTGCAGGAAAGAAACAACCAACTTTAAGCTATGCGGATAAGTTTTAGAATAAGACCAACAATAACAAAGTAACCTTGCCAATAAATTACCTGGTACCCTGAAAGCCCATCTGAATCAGTGGTTTCTTCCTCAGCCTTCTGCTTTTCTTTCTCGACATCGAACTTGGGTTTCCATGCGGTCTCCCTATATGACTCAGCAACCTTCTCGTTTTTGGCTATCAAAATATTGTCAAACAATATGCCATCTTGCATTGTCCAGATCTCAATACCAACAGCAGCGATAGGCTCAAAGTCAGGCTTGTCAAGCTCAAAGTAGTCGGGGTTTGGAATCTCCTGAGGCTTCCAAATACCCTTGTAATTGGGGTTATCGATGAGGGGAGCAGACCATTTTCCCTTGTAAGCCGGATTCGCCTTCATTGGCCTCTTCCATTCACCACAACCGGGGGCTGCCTCACACTTTGGGTTGTCAATTTTAGGGGCTTCCCACTCACCATCCTCTTCATCATCCCAATCTTCTGGCTTGGTCGCCTCAGGATCATCTACCTCCTCAGGCTCATCATCTAACCATCCTTCTGGTTTCACAGCATCCTCATCTTCAATTTCCATGGGTGCATCCTCATCCCAATCATCTGGCTTTACAGCACTGGGATCAGGAATTTTGGCTCTCTCATCCCAGTCCTCGGGTTTCTTATCATCTGGATCGGGAATTGTCTTGGCAGGGATAAGTGGAGGCTCAAAATCATCAGATAAGAGGAAGTTTGCCTTCTTTTTCTCCTCACCATCAATCAGAATTTTAACCTCATTGTCAGGCTTCAAGATGGCAGTGTAGACATGAGTGAGCTTGTCAGATGGGACAGAGGGTGGGTATTTAAGATGGTGTTCAACGTATTCCCCTCTTTTAGGATTCTTATGCTTCAAGATGAAGTGCACCTTGTTTGTGCCCCCACATTTGTCAGGTCCAAACATGATAGAGTATGGGGACTCATTGTCGAATTCCTTAGGCTTCCATCCGGCCTCTTGTGGACGAAGGTATTTCAAATATGCACCACCACATTCAAGCCCGTTTTGGAGGCGAGTCTCAAACTGAAGCACAGTGCTTCCATCCTTGAGATTCACGGGCTTATCAAGCTCATTCACTATCGCATACTTCCGCGCCTTCTCGCTCACAAGAAGCCCATAGTCATCATGCCCTTCGCTCTTCGAATGCTTCCATACACCTGAAAAAGTACCCCAAAACACCATTAATCTATACCCTTCAACTCTCTGAAACATCCAATAGGCCAATGGGCATCATATAATATCAAAGTTAAAAGGGAAAAAACGCATATCAATATAAAAATGACTAATGGATAATCTAACAATCACTTTTAAACCTCAAATTGTTAAGAACATAATCACATAAATATTAAACAAGCAAAATTTAAGCTACACAGTATTCAAGTGCATAATGAGGCACATTAAATGGAAAACAAGAACTAGAAGTAAGATGATTAAATTCATGGAAAACAGGGCGTAAGCAACGCAATGAGCTTTAAACATAAGATCATTATCTAACAAATAATATAAGCCCGAGACTGAAGAAATGGCAGATTTTATTTGAAAAAACATCATCAAACATCGTATCACTAGTCCAACTTTCCCAAATTTCTAGCTTCTGCTCTTTAATTCCGTACACTAGTTCTAAACGAACGCGAAATGTCAAATAAGCTCCACAACTAATGAAATCAACACTCCGAAACATCTCAAAACAGCACGAAGAAAGCAGACTCTATAAAACACATTCAACAGAACAGATCTATAAATAGAAAAATGAAATTAATATTTCTTATTTCATAAATCTCACCTTTATAATCATCTTTAACAGAGACGGTCCATCTTCCATCAAACGGCTCATCGAATGACTCATAAAGGACCTAAAACAAACCGAATCACTTCAAATTTCACAGATTCACACATTCTTTAACAAAATCGAGGGTTTAAAGATATAACTAGATTTACCGTATCATCATCCGCGGCGAAGCAGAGGATCTGAAATGACGCGAAAGCCAGGAAAAGGAGAAGAGCGAAACGCCGCATCATCTTCAACCCAGGAACCCTAACTCTAACGATTGGAGATTTTTTCCTCTTTTTTTGAATCTGAATCTGAATCTGAATCTAAATCTAAGAGGAAGCCTCCATTGTGTTTGTTTTAATTTTATAGATCTTCGAGACACTGGTATCGATTTGTTTTGTCCAATGAAATTACGCGCCACGTAAAATTAGCCAATGGTTTGCTGCCACGTTAACACAATGACACGAACTTCGCTTATGTACAATAGGATATTAGTATGCGATTTTCTTAGCTTACTTTGGAAACGTTTTGGTAAAATTCTGGGTTTGGTCCCTGTACTGTATTTAACTTGCGGATACTTTAGTTCAAGTCATTGATACTGTTAAAAATTTATGTTAGTCACAAACTATCGGTTGGTAAGATTTATGTTATAAATTAAAATGATATAATAGTTTAACAATTTTAAAAAATATATATCTAAATTATTAAAAACTGTAAACCTTTTTAAAAATAAAAAATATAAAAATGAAAAAGAGACAAAATAACTGACGTTATCTTACCAAATATATTATTTTTTCGTAATTTAGTTCAATTTTAATAAAAAAATAAAAGTACGAGAGAAACTAAAAAGAGAAAAAAAAACTAAATACTATTATGTACGGTAAAATATTAATAAATTAATAATATCGAGATCACATAATTTTATTAATTTAAAGAGGTATAAATTAATTGATAATTTAATAAATTATTAATTTAAATAATTTTTTTCCGATTCAACGAACTTACATTATTCTTCATGAATAAAACATATACATTGTATTGACTAATTAAATGAAACGAAAGATGATACAATGCTTTTGCAACTAATTACGCGGAAGGAAACACTCATAGCGACAATAAATTTTCATAATTTTTTGTTGCAGTATGAGAACGCAACACCAAAACTTTTGTATGCAGTAAGGAAAGTTAGAGATAAAATACATCTAGATTTGAATTTTAATAAGTAGCAAACAATAATAGAATCATATTTTACTAAGTTGTCTTAGTTACATTTGTAATTTTATAGAATTATTAATTTATAATATTGAAGGGACCATAAATTTATATAAGAGATTTCCAGAAAATTATTTGTTGAACACCCCACAACCCAAAATAGTAATAAGAGAAAAAAGAATAATCAAATGGAAGAATGAATACTTGATTATATCATTTGGTGTATGTAAAAGGTAAACTCATGCCTTTATATAGGCAGAGAGAATCCATTCTCCTTTATATGGCCAGGCACAAATACATAACAAATACTTCCAAAAACTCGAAAATAGCTAACTGTTAGTTTTATTTTCCATAATTTTTTAAAAGGTGAAAGAAAATGTAATCTTTGTTGAGGAAGTATGTTGATCACATAAGCTGTAGTTTTTATTGCTTTTGCCCAAAAACGACCCGGAACGTTTCTTACATGAAGCATACTTCGGTATATTTCTGCCAAATGTCTATTCTTCCTTTCAGTAATACCATTCTGTTGCGGAGTGCTAGCACATGTGAATTGACGGCGTATTTGATACTCTTGGAGAAATTTTGCAAACTCGTCTGATGTGTACTTTCCCATATTATCTGTGCGTAGCCAACAAATCTTTTTGCCAACTTCTACTTCCGCAACCCCTTTAAATTCTTTAAACTTTGAAAGAGTCTCAGATTTTCCTTCATAAAATATATCCACACATATCTGAAAAAATCATTAATGAAAGTTACCATGCACTTCATTCCACCAATAGAGGCTTGTTTAACAGGTCCAAACACTTCATAGTGGATTAACTCTAATGGCTCATTTGCTCTATATTTTGACTCTTCATATGGTAGTTGATGTGTTTTTTTTGTACTGGCAACCCGCACATATTGTGCTTGTTCTCACCTCTAGTTCTGGAAGTCCTCTCAATATTGACTTCTTCATCATCACGTCTAGCTTGGAGTAACTGACATGACTTAACCGCATGTGCCACAAGTTTGTTGCCTCATTTTTTCTTGTTTTGTTAACATACGCAGTTTCTGCAGACATCACATAAATAGACTCTAATCTTTGCCTTTTCATCACCGACTCCTCTTTGATCTCGAGATTATGGTATACATTTACATCTTGTGGATCAAATTGAACAACATGGCCCGAAGATGTTAATTGTGCTACTGAAAGAAGGTTTTTCTTCATCCCTGGCACGTGATAGACATTTTGAAATGGCATCTCAGTGTCATTATTCTGAGGAGAGACCACCGTGTTACCAACATGTGCTATTGGTAACTTGGAGTTATTTGATGTGACCACCACACGACTTCCCTTGTATTCTGACAAGTTCTGTAATTTTTCTTTATCACATGTCATATGATTTGAACAACCAGAGTCAACGATCCATTCATTCTCATAATCAATTTTGCCTAACATAGTCGCCGTGAGAGCTAGCTCTTCATCAACTATTGCAAAGAATGCTTATGCGTCCCATTCTTCTTCAGTGTTAGAAGTAACAACATTATTCTCCACATATTTTTTCTTTGACCAACAAGATTTAGCCATATGACCCTTCGTCCCACAGTTGTAACACTTTTCAAACCTTCTATTGTTGTTATGGTTTTTGGAACCTCCCCCTTTAAGAGAGCTTTCTTCTCCTTGATTTCTAATGAACTCACCATTGTCACGCTGCTTGAAGTTCCGCTTGCCTTTACTGGCGTAGAATGCTTCTTCTTTATTTTTTAATGAGACTCCTCTCATTTGTTTAGCTAAGGCTCCTTGACTAGCTAACAAATTTTCAAATTGTACAAGCGATGGTTGAGTTTGCCATCCTTATACAGCAGCAACAAAACTCCTAAACTCTGGCTTTAGACCATGGACAAAGATTTGTTCATCCTGGTATCACCAATAGGAACTACTGGATCCAACTCAGAAATCTCTCGACATAACAACTTTACTTTATGAAAGTATTGTTTGATCGTCATGTTACCTTGCTTCATAGACAATAACTCACTCTCTAGAAGTTGGAGCTTCGTATCATTCTTCTTAGAAAACAACTTGGCAAATGTTTCCCAGGCCTCATTTGGGGTTTTGACATCTCGAATGTGCTCTAGCATATCTTCTTCCATTGTTGTCTTCAAGGCGTACATTGCCTTGCCTGCTTTTATCTTTCATTTTCTTAGCATGCCATTTGCATCCTCTGTTTTTGGTTGCTCCTTTTCATTACCATTGACAATCTCCCACAGGTCTCGTCCTTGCATATATGACATCATGCAAGTAGACCATGTATTGTAGTTTGTCGTTGTTAAGCTTCCTCATTCCTCCGACAGCGTGTAGGTCCGTCATTGTGTCGACAAATGATTCTCACCAAACTAAATGCAACAGTGAAAGTATGTGTAACGTACACCAGGTAAGCTCCTAGGAAAGAGAGGTGGATCACTCAAATATCAAGTCTTTCCTAGTCAGAACTTTCCTAGACATGCAATGTCACAATCCCACACTACTTTGTAGCAATCGAGCAACCTAAATAACCTTCAACGAGGCTCTGATATCAATTGTTGAACACCCCACAACCCAAAACAGTAATAGGAGGAAAAAGAATAATCAAATGGAAGAATGAATACTTGATTATATCATTCGGTGTATGTAAAAGGTAAACACATGCCTTTATATAGGCAGAGAGAATCCATTCTCCTTAATTAGATTTTAATTCTATAACTTAAATTTAATTAACTATTTATTAAGCTTAAGTTAAACATTAATTAATCTTTAATTAATATGTGGTATTGATGTTTCAACATTATTATCTTATTAATTTGTCGAAATTATTAATTTAGATTTTAGACCCAAATCGAGAACAAAAAAATTATTATTTTAAAAATATTATTAATTTATCGAGTATTAATTTATAAAAAAAACAAATGTTACTATCACTGCATTGTATTATAAAAAAAGCAAATGTTACTGTCACTGAAGAAATGTAAAACCTTGACTATTTAATTAAAACCAAAATGTTGTACACGACACTGAACGATAATGATAGGAAACAAATCAACTAGAAGACCATAAAACAAAGCCAACGATAGAAACTATACCATAAAACAAATCAATGGTTGTACAGACACAGTACGTCATATCAAACAAAATTCGTCTACTTCTTTTCTGTGTTATCTTTCCGGTAATAACTGACTATGGTAGTTTCTGGGCAACCAAAAGGTAGAATAGTCCCATAACTCCGGTGTGTTGTTGGATACTACTGTATTTGGACTCTAAAATTAGGGTCTCCCCCTTAGATATCTTGACACTTCCTGGTTTCGGATAGCAGGTCGACATTCCTACAACGTAGCCGGCTTCATTCCCGGCTTCCTCCCCTTTCCCATATTTCGGTACCGAAGAGCACAAAGGCCTTCCGTTCTGATATCACCATACAAAAACAGGCACATCTCGGCGTTAGGAGAAAACATTACATTACTAGACATGCCAAATTTGATTTGAATGCAAAAATCTCACTCGATCGAACCGAATTAATCATGTCCATTTGATCAATGTTTTCTAGACTATGTATTTATATTTATGTATGCAAGTGTAAAGAGGCGTTTCAGTACCTTCCGGTAGAGAATAGAACCAGAGCCGCCAGCATGTTGGTGTGCAACACCATAAATCACATAGCCACTGAATGGCATGTCGAGACTAATGCTTTTGTTGTCAATGCATCCATTTCCGGTCGATCCCGTTGATCGACAAGGTTCGATGTTATATTCAACCTGCATCATAGATATTCATCGACTTGATATTTGGGAACAAAATTTATTCCGAGAGAGGAAAACCATTGCAGCAAATAAACAGTTGACATACCCTGCAATCGTGCTCTGCATTAATCCCTGTTGAATTTCTAGACCTCCTCCACATATCCGCAATGTCGAATATATAAACTTTAACAGGCACGATCGAGTTGTCCATATCGACCCACTTCATGGTGTATCGAAGGTAAAGGGTTCTTTTGATGCCATTAGACCCTGCTTTCCTCCTACATCGTGCACCATCATAGCAACATAGTAAACCCCCCTTGTAGTTTGGACTCAGAGGTCTTCCCGATTCATCCCTCGTAACATTGTAAAGATCGCACCGGCATTCGATGCATCCCATCCGGTCTTCCACTCCATTCGTATCGATCGCATGAACGTTAATCGCCCATGTCTCTTCAAACCCTGAAGGGATCTCAGCAGGATTGTTGATTTCTATTCCGTAAGGGTCAGGAATATAAGTCGCAGTCTTCCGTGTCTCGGAACCGAGACCGAAGAACTGATCGAGAGTTCCATCGTTACAAATCCCGCTGTTTCTCCCGGAAATATAATCCGAACTATTGAGTCTCGAAATGTCACGAGTTCCCAAACCTTTGCGTACAAAGAATCTCGCAACAAGCCAATGATGCAGATAAGTATCATACAGTGGAACTGGATTCCCAGCATCATCAACAACTTCGGCATCGAAACTTTTCAAGGCAATATGACCTCTAGGGAAATCGACATCGAAATAGAGCTTATTCGACACCAATCCCGATTCGAGCTCGATCTTAGGTGACAGAAAAACACCAGTTCTTACCCTCCGAGAGGCTAGTGAGAACGGTAGGCTTGAAGTCAACAAAATTGCAACAAAAGAAAACCATCCAAGATTGAAACTTTTCATTTTTCCTGTCAGATTAACATATTGAGTCAAACCATATAATCCATACATACATATGAAAACAGTATATTTTCAGAAACCTAAGATAAAAGAAGATTAGAGCTGCTAAAGCGACGTACCTAGAAGTTCTGAGGAGATTCGGCTTCGAACGTTCAAGGTGATGCATTCCCATAGTTTCAGTTCAATATATATATAGATATTTGAGACAGAGATGGGGTATCTATGAGGCTGTACCGCCATTTTTGACCTTAGAAAAGTATGTTTTTGCTAATACTATTTGGAAGTATTTCAAAGTACACGTTTTTTTAAATAGTATATTTGAACCAAATCTTAAGATGAACATCATCCACTTTTCTACTGAGACACTCGTTGAATTTCAAAGTTCACGTTGAATAGCAAAGCAAAAGACAAAAGTAAAACCTTGATTTCAAAAGTTGAACTTGCTCACCAAGGAAACAGAATCATTGCTCTCTTGCTTCGAGCTCCACTGTTGTCTGTTGGACATGTATTAATTGCAACGCAACGTAACGATCATATCATAACAATAACCGCAACAGTTGAACATGTAATTAAAGTATTAAATTGAGGCCGCAACACAATAATTTTAAAGATCTGCAATACCATACTTAAAATCATAGAGTACTTATTTTTTAGAGAAAAAATATGCTATAACTTCTACAATCGCAATTGTGACCGAAATTTAATACTATGCCTATATTATTCTTGCAGGCCGTGTGGAATGAGGTCACGTCGCCTCCAAACTGGAAATGTCAAAGCAGGGGAAGAGAAGTCTCGCTTGGAGTTGAAACCATACATATTGGGGTTTCCAATAAGATTTGTACATTTTGAGATATCGATCTAAAAGTCATATGGAAAATATATCGATAAAACTTTATAAATTAAATTTATACAAATTTATTAATTATAGGAATTTTGGGTATCATTTAAAATTTAAGATTAAAAAATTATGTTTTAAAATTTATATTTTGGAATTTAGGATTGTTGGGTTTAAGATTTAGTTTTAAAATACACCGTCTATATATCGAAAAAAAAACTCATTCATTCGTATGTGTATATATAGAATAATTATTTAATACATTATTTGTAGAAAAGTTTAAGTTATTTTATGTTAAATTAAGCTAGCATTTAACATTTAAGCTAATGGTTGGACTGATAGAAAGATCAAAAAAATTAAATGATTTAATTTGTAATTTTTCAAACTTTTGAGGCTAAAATTTTGAAATTTTGAGAGGCTTAATAAAAAATTTAAAAAATTATTAGAGGAATTTAATTTAAAATATTTTAAAATTTTAAAGTTTAATATAAATTTTTAAAAATTTTGTGGGAGCCAAATTAAAATTTTTAAAAATTCAAGGAGCTAAAGTTTGAATTTTTAAAATTTGAGGGGGTCGTGGCCCTCACAGGTGTCCAACACTTTCCAACCTATTTTTTTAATTAGAATGCTTTGAAGTTTGAGACTAGTTTAAAGTCTAAAAAATACTTTAAACTTAATTTATTTTAAAAAATCATTTAATAAACAAATTATGTAAAATTTATATTATTTAATCTTATCTATATAAAATAAGTCAAACATGGCGACTTCTTCGTATGTTTAGATTGTTTTAATCAAGGATGGATAAGGATGGGTGAGAGGAGAGTTGTAGAGGGCAATCAGCCTCTAAAAATTTGATAAGTTTATTTTTCGTAGAATTTTATAATCTCGTCTATAATATAAAATCATGCGTTCGTTCCTGATTTTAATTGAATTTAAATAGATAAAATAAAAAATATTATTTATAGAAACAAAATAGACAAGTTTCAGTTAGTTTTAATTGTCAACTTTGGCTTACATCCCTTCAGCCGTATGTTTTAAGTACATTCATTGTTAGAATTTGGTTAATACTTAATACTTAAGTTAACGCTTTAATTAGTCTATTATTGATAATTTTTTAAGTTCAATGTTTTGAAATTTGAGGGCAGTTTAAAATCTAAAACATCTTTTAAATGTAATTCGAATAAAAAATGAGATTTAATTTTTCAAAAGAAATATCTTAGTTTTAATAATTAATTCCTGAATTTAATTCTCTACGATATTTCTCAAGAGATTTTTCGCAAATTGTTCTATGATCTTAGTTCTTCAAAGAAATGAGGTTAAACCCGTTATTCAAGATCAAGTTTAGAAAACCACTATAACGGGTTGAATCATATAAGATTTAAATTTATTAAATTAAAAAAAATTCAAAGGTTCGAATTAGGAACGGAGTTATGATCGAATATTAAAACGAACTAAATTATTGAACTTAAATATAAGGGTTTATATTTATATGGGTCCCTAGGTTTTGGCTTTGCATCCTAACTCCTTAGGAACCTTTGTGATGTATTAATTTGCTCATTTCTTTTAATAAAATCAGCATATTTCTCAAAAAAAAGCAAGGGTTTATTAAGTATTTAAATTATAAATTGAGTGACGATACCTATTTCATCTAATTTTTAAATTTATAGGGACCTAAATTGTTATTAGACCGAAAAATTTAAATATTAAAATGATGGTAAGATGCAATTTTAGGACCCAAAATACTATTTAACCATCATTTAACATTTAAATTCCATTTCAATACAACATGGATAACTAAAGAGGTCTCGTATGGAACTCCAATCCAAGTTTTAAAACACAAATAAACCTAGTACATAGACATAGGTCAGATCACAACACATTAGGACATAATTGCGAATCACAATCGCTTTATTGCCATACATACTCTCTCATGTTCAAGCCCATAGCGAGAGTTGATACCACACCAATCAAACCATGGTCAAGAGACTAGCATTCTCCTGATTCTGCATAAGATCATTTTTGAGTTTACAGTCAAATCGGATCAGATTGAATTTCGGATTCAGATGAACCGAAATGACTGACTTGAGATTTAGAAACTTACTTGTGCAACAATGTCTAAGGCGGGCATTGGCTTAGGCAATTCGTCCGCCACAAATATGGAGAATAGTCCCATGACTCCAGTATGGCGTCTGATGCTACTGTAATTAGACTCCAAAATCAGAGTCTCTCCCTTTGATATCTTCATTGTTCCCGGTTCTGGATAACATGAGGATATTCCTACAATATAACCGGCTTCATTGCCTACTTCCTCTCCCTGGCCGTAAATTGGTTTTGAAGAGCACATAACTTGGCCGTCCTAACTCGAAATATGCAAAATATAGGGTTGATCAAAATCTGATCCGATTACAAAAAAGTGTGAAGTAGAAGTAAGAGAGTTGAATACCTCCCTATATAGAGCAGAACCAGTCCCTCCAGCATGTTGGTGTCCATAACCATACAACATATAACCACTAAATGTCATGTCAAGGCTTACTCTTTTGGTGTCAATGCACCCTTCATACGCCCATCCAGTGGCATTGCAGGGTTCTATTTCATACTCCACCTGCATCAGTCATTTCAGAACAACAGATTTTATTCAAATTTCGAAAACAAAGAATAAAAGAATTTCGCAGTCCAATATTCAGTTACCTTGCAATCATGCTCGGAATTAATTCCTGTTGAATTACTTGTCCTTTTCCACTGATCAGTAATGTCAAATACATAAATTCTAACAGGCAAAACTGAGGTATCCATATCAACCCACTTCACAGTGTATTTAAGGTAAACGTTTCTTTTGATACCCTGAAACCCTTGTTTCAACCTGCATTGTGTGCCCTCGTAGCAACATGAGAAACCACCATTATAGTCTGCACTCAAAGGCCTCCCGAGTTCATCTTTCGTAACATTATACAGATCGCGCCGGCACTCGGTACATCCCAGCTTATCTACCACACCTCGCGTATCGATTGCGTGAACGTTAATCAGCCAGTTCTCCTCAAACCCGGAAGGTAAGTCAGCAGGATTGCCTAACTCTATTCCATAAGGATCCGGAACTCGCGTCTCAGTTTTCCGTGTCTCGGATCCGGCACCAAAGAACTGACCATTAACATCATCCTGACAAATCCCATCGTTTCTCCCGGAGATATAATCCGAGCTGTTGAGGCTGAGATTGTCGACAAGCTCGGATATTTCTTCGGCACCTATACGTGCATAGTATTTGATGACAACCCAATGATGGAGATAAGTCTCATACAATGGAACCGGATTCCCTTCTTCATCAACCAATTCTGCATTGAAATCCTTCAAGGCAATATGACCTTTTGGGAAATCAACATTGTAAAAGTATCTATTTGCCACTGATCCAGGTCCAAGAACAATTTTAGGCGTCAGAAAATCAGCAGTTTTCATCTTATTTGCATTTCCCCAAACAGCTCGTGCGCATGGTGAACTTAGTGTTACCAAAATCAAAACCAAAGGTAACCATGGTGGAATGTTACAACTTCCCATTTTTCCTGCCATTTCTAAAATCTTTACTCAATCCATAATAATTATCTTCTAAGCTAGCTAACTTCATATTTAAATGGAATCAAATTCAAACTTATATATCTATCATTTTGTACAAAATAATAGTTTAGTGACCAAATAGAAAAGCAAAAATGACCAATGATGTTGTTTACCCTAAACATATCTATCATTTTCTTCATTTTTTTCTTAGCCCACGCCCATTTGTACTAAATATCATACGAGTAGACCCAACAAGTGTCCTAGTGGAAAATCGGATAATGTTCATTCTAAGAGATACGGGTTCAAATCACTTTGTCTACAAGGTCTATACATATTGTCCAAGAGTTAAGAATATGTATAAACAGATACTACCTTGTAATCACCTTTAGACTATTCAAAAAAATATCATACAAACGTAATCTAATCTTGAATAGTAGAGTTCTAAATATTAGAAATTTAAGAGGTGCAGCATAAGTTATCATAGTAGGGTTTAGGGTATTTAGAATTTAGGGATGAGTGGTCGGATTTAAGGTTTAGATGTTAGAGTTTAAGTTTTAGTGTAATATGCTGAGGATTTAGGTTTAAATCTATAAACCCTAAATTCTTTTCACAATCACTAAATTCTAATCTCAACACTTAAACCGTATATTCTAAACCGAGTGTCTAAACCCTGAAACTAAGGCGTTTGTGAAATTTTTCACACCCCCAACACTATCGATATTCGTGAATGAATCCAAATGAGCTCCGAAATGGGTTCATAAATATGGGTGAGCAAGCTAAAAAACTACACTGAACCACCACTTAACAAGGGCAAGATTACACAGGCTTAAGAGAAGCAAAGAAAAGCAAGGTTGATGAAGAGAATCACTTACCTTTCCTCGGGGAACGTAGCTTTTCTACTGGGTTTGGCTATGATTATGAACTCTCACTCCTTGGAGAAGAACCAATTTGGGATTAGTTTATGTTTACTACTATCACTAAATACTGTGTCAAATTCAATAATCAAGTGGGGCGGTTGGTGGAAGTATAGTATTTTATATATAGCTCAATATTTTAACTAAGATAAATAATCATAAAAGTACTGAGGCAATTTATTTTATGGGTTAGTGCTGAATTTTTTATAGTCGGACTTTTTTTTTTTTTTTCAAGACAAATTGTTATGGAGGGGCCATCAGACAATTCCTATAGCTTCACAATGACACATGCATCAAGACAAACGTTTTTGTCGACACATGACTAAAGAGGGCAAGCACTTACATTGCATTTCTATCGGCTCTAATTATATAATAACAAAGATAAATTGTGTTGTGCATTGGTGTTGAATTTTTTATAATCAAACTTTTAATTTTATCATGTGTGTTATTTAAGGTTTATAATTTTAGGTTTTATGGCTCTAATTTAATATTTAAGATTTATAAATTAAAATTTGAGTACCCTAAGTTGAATACTTGAAAATATTAGAGGGCTTCTTATGAAAAGATTCAACGATGAGTGGAGAAAATAATCAACCTAATAATAAATAGCTTTTGAGGTGTGAGTTATAATTATATAATATACAACTATACGTGAAATATGAGATAAATGTAAAAAAAATAGGAATATTCACACCAGTATATTAAAAAAAATAAGAATATTAATTTATTGATATCATGGATGAAGTCATGTGTAAGTTGAGTTTTTTTTCTTAATTTAAATATTAATTTTACTTAAATTAAATCGAATCGTAATTTTATAAACTCAATTCAATTCGAAAAAATTTTAAATAAAGTTTAAGTTATTGAATGAAATTTCAAATGACACAAAAAATTTAGTATTAAGTGGAAAAATTTTAAAGTTTGAGTCGAGTCTCTCAGTTTTGCCTGATATATGTATATTCAATATGAATATATGTATATATATATATATATATCATTATGGTTATAGGAATCCATATCAACCCACTCCACAGTGTACTTAAGGTAAACGTTTCTTTTGATACCCTGAAACCCTTGTTTCAGCCTGCTTTGTGTGCCCTAGTAGCAACATGACAAACCACCATTATAGTCTGCACTCAAAGGCCTCCCGAGTTCATATTTCGTAACATTTATAGCACTCGGTACATCCAGCTTATCTACCACACCTCGCGTATCGATCGCGTGAACATTAATCAGCCATTTCTCCTCAAACCCAGAAGGTAAGTCAGCAGGATTACCCAACTCTATACCGTAAGGATCCGGAACTCGCGTCTCAGTTTTCCGTGTCTCGGATCCGGTGCCAAAGAACTAACCATTAGCATCATCCTGACAAATCCCATCATTTCTCCCGGAGATATAATCTGAGCTGTTGAGGCTGAGATTGTCGACGAGCTCGGATATTTCTTCGGCACCTATACGTGCATAGTATTTGATGACAACCCAATGATGGAGATAAGTCTCATACAATGGAACCGGATTCCCTTCTTCATCAACCAATTCTGCATTGAAATCCTTCAAGGCAATATGACCTTTTGGGAAATCAACATTGTAAAAGTATCTATTTGCCACTGATCCAGGTCCAAGCACAATTTTGGGCGTCAGAAAATCAGCAGTTTTCATCTTATTTGCATTTCCCCAAACAGCTCGTGCGCATGGTGAACTTAGTGTTACCAAAAGCAAAACCAAAGGTAACCATGGTGGAATGTTACAACTTCCCATTTTTCCTGCCATTTAAAAAATCTTTACTTAATCCATAATAATTCTCTTCTAAGCTAGCTAATTTCATATTTCAATGGAATCAAATTCAAATATAAAACATGATAAGAAAAGAGTGTTAGTTATCTGGGTATCTGCAAAATCATACGAATTCAAATGGTGACTGATATAGGTGATCATGCTAAAAACTACATGGAATAACAGGATTCAGAGAAATCAACAATGCCAGGGGTGAAACAATACTGATTCAGCAAGAAAGAAAGTACCCGGCCAGAACTGCACAAGCTTAAGTATCGGATCGGATCCGATCCGGTTTTTTCGGATATTCGTTTTTTTGGATCGAGGATATAGTGATACGTATCCGATTCTAAAAAAATCGGATATCCGGATATCCGATTATCCGAAAATATATTTTAATTTAATTATTTTTTCAAATATGAAATTTGTATTTATGAAAATTTCAGAATTTCGAATATAACAAACAACAAATTGCTAAATATAACAAGATTCGCATCTATGAACATTTCGATTTTTTTAATTTTCGGATATAACAAGCACCAAATTGTAAAAATAACAAAATTAATATTTATAAAAAATTGAATTTTTGAATTTTCGGATAATCTAAAACTTAAAATATTGCGATCAGTATCCGATCGAAAAAATTTAAAATCAAATCAAATATCTGATCCAGAAATAAAAATCTGATCTAGAAGTAATCACACTACTAATGAATAACTTTTCATTAATGTGTCATTTTTTTTTATTTCGAGTATTATTAATGTGGTTATATAGTAATATTTGTCTAATTTTAAAACTTAAATAGTTAGACGCACACACCTTACAAGAGTAATTCTTCGAACTCTGAATAACTTTTGTTCTAAAATAATTATATGGAAAAAAACTTTGATATATAAGCGTGCTTTTTAGTTTTAAGGGTTAGAATTTTAGTTTGAGAGTTTAAGTTGTAGGATTTTAGTTTTAAAATTTTTAAAAAGCATTTTAGTTTTTAGGGTTTAAAAATTCAGTTTAAGGTTTAGAGTGTGTGAGTTTAAAATTTATGTGTTATAGATTGAATTGAGGGTTTATATTTTAACACCTAAATCCCTAACTATATTACCCTAAACGTTAAACCATAACATCTAAACATAAATTCTAACTATGAATGCTAAATCCTAAAACAAAGATACTTATGAAAACTTTTTGTTTCCATCTTCATGTATTAAATATAAATTCATTTTTAAATAGATATATGTTTGGTTTATACATTATTTTAAAACTAAAAGGAAATTATAATATAGATAATGATAAATGAATAATATCACTTAAAATTATGTTTTTCTCTAAAAAAAAGTTTAGCATTTGAAACATATTTTTCAACTCGGTTAAAATTACTTTTGTACTAAAAAAACATGTTCTACACACGAACGAAGCTATATGAGAGCTTGGGGTTGTGCCCGTAAAATCTTATTAAAAATGTAACGAGACTTTTATCAGTTTCGACCTAATTTTCAATTCATTTAAGTCGACGCTCTCGATTTTCAATTCATTAAACTTTGCATATTTTTATGATTCATTATATTTTACTTTTTTTTTGTTCTGTCATTGATAAGATTTTTCAAAATAAATAGTTAAATTTATTAAATTATTTCGATTTAGAACCCAATTGATGGAATATATAATATTTGGTATCAACTTGGGAGAGTGTGCCTAGTTCAAGTACTAACTTGGAAACAAAACTCTTTAAGTACCAATTTAAGTGAAGATATCTAATTCAGGTGTCAACTTGGGAGCATAAATTCTTTAAGTACCAATTTAGGTGAGAATGTCTAATTCTGGTATCAACTTGAAAATAATTTTTTAAGTATCAACTTAAGATAAGATATCTAATTTAAGTACTAAATATAGAGTATCTTTTTTACAAATTATATTTTAAAAACAATGTCTAATACACGCGTCAAATAAATCCTAATTCTTATATGTTTTTACTGCAATTTTATTTCTTATTATTAATAAAAAATTATTGAGGGTAACTTTTTCTTCTTTAATTTTGTTTAGCCGTCGGCAGTATCAATTTTGATGCTGGTTGTTGATTATCGAGTTTTTTTTAGTTTTTAATAAGAATAATTCTGTTTTTGTGGCACGCATATCTCTGCCTTTGTGACACGTTTATCTGTCTTTTGCCACGTTTTTTTGTCTTTTTTCGGTCGTTTGACTATTATTTTTATTTTATGTTTTCTCATGGTTGGATTTGACAATAATTCTGCTGATCTTTCCTGCTCTGGACCCTCAAATTAAATTTGGATACGCGATTTGCATTTGTGGATGGTTTCTCACAATGCTCGACTCTGATTTGCGGTTCTCGGTATTTTTTCAATAGACTAATCCATTTTTTGGTTTGTTTGTTCGATGCAGTTAGATTTGTTCGTATATATTTTTCGTTCGAGTATGTTGGTTGGATTTTAAACATTTTCTATGTATGATCTTGTATGATCTAAAGTGACTAATTTATTGTGTCAATGTTATTAGAAAATGTCCAAACTATGTATTTAGTTTACGATGATAATTATAAAACCTTATTGTATTTTTGAATATTTTCCCTCCTTAATAAAACTAACGGTTTCTATTAAAAAATTTTCGAACAAACCAATTTTAGAAATGTTGGCCTAACAGCCAAGTTATTGGCCTAACATCGCTCCGTTCGGCGTCGCTGCGATAATCTACGTTTGGGTCGAGAATTCGTGTTGGCGGAAAAATTGGAATTCCTAGCTTCTCCAAACGCAGTTATTGTAAGCAATCTCAACAAAAAAACAACGTACAAAAACTCTAAAAACAGCTCGTTCGACATCTCTACAATAAAAGCTAAAATTTAAGCTCTGCCGAACGAAACCTAAACCTTGAAGAAAAATTATAACAGTCGTTTCTCTCTTTTTTTCCCTATTAGTCGC
This sequence comes from Hibiscus mutabilis, assembly GCA_019671005.1. NCBI lineage: Eukaryota > Viridiplantae > Streptophyta > Magnoliopsida > Malvales > Malvaceae > Hibiscus > Hibiscus mutabilis. The sequence goes on along the minus strand of CM033720.1, from coordinate 1,254,063 downwards.
AATTTTATTTTTATTTTTACATCGCCAATAATAACACAAGTTTCAACACGTTTTCGAATTTTTAAATTCAATCTCTTTTAGTACGTTTTCTAATTTTCGACCTAACATCCTTTAGAGAAAAAATTTATTTTTGTTTTGCCCTTCATTTTTTAATTTTTTTAATTTAATAATCTTGTCCTTGTGATACTTTTTTTTATCTTTTGACATATTTTTTTCTCTTAATCGGTTACTTAATTACTTATTTTTTCATGTTATGATTGAATTTGACGTCGCCACGACTGATCAAGATGGCGCTCTTTTAATTATCTCGTTAATTTTCTTATTTTGGACCATCAAACCGAATTTTGATACGAAAATTTGAGTTAAAATTTTTACCTTTTCTTTGTATAGTTCTATTTATAATCTAGAGATATTTAATTGTGTTTCTTTATTTATAAAAATATATATCTAAATTAAGTTTGTTTACATGAGTTCTAAATTCTCATTGCTTCTTCTAATAAAATTAGCGTCCTCATATTAAAAAAAAAAAATAGTGCCTAACATCTCTACTTGCAGTGGCGGAACCTTTGAAGGACTAGTGGGGGCCACGACCCTACAAAATTTTGGTAAATTTGGATTTTATTCTTAAAATTTTTGAAAATTTTAATTTAGCCCCCTCAAGTTTTTTAAAAATTCATATTAAACATCAAATTTTTGAATATTTATAATTAAGTTTTCTCTCAATTTTTTTAATTTTTTTGTTAAATCTCTCAAAATTATTAAAAATTTTAGTTAAACTCTCAAATTTTTTGAAAATTTTCATTTAAGTCTCCAATTTTTTTAAAAATTTATGTTGACCCCCTCAAACTTTTACTCCAAGTTCCGCCACTGTCTACTTGGATTAAAATAGGACACGATCAACTTTCCATAGCCTTGTTTAATTTTTTAGGGTAAATTATTTCAAAGATCATTAAATTATTCTCTCGACTCTATTTTGACTATTAAATTAATTTTTTTATTAATTAGAACATTACACTTTCAATTTAATTTCAATCAAGCCATTGAACATTAATTTTTAATATAGTTGTTGATGGGACATTTGAAAAAAATTATATATTAGCATATTTGCTCCTCATTAAACTAAATTTAATACTTAATTTATAATTGGTAATATATATATATATTGATTGATCGTTAAAAGAACTTATATAATAACACATTTGTTCTTTATCATTTACATATTCTATCAATTTAACATGGGAGTATGTCATGCCTAACCTTTGAACAAGTTTAATACTTGATTTATAATTGGTAATATATATATAATGTGTTACTTGATTTATTTCATATATATATATAATGATGATGGAGGGAATAAATGAAATTGAATTATTTCTAATTAAAATTATTATCAAATTGATAATATATGTAAACAATAAGGACCAAATGTATTATTATCTTAATTATAGCCAAATTGATAAAATGTATAAGTAATAATGACCAATTATGTAACTAAACAATTTTACTTAACTAGAATGTCAGTAGTTCTGTTAACCGTCAGTGATTTGATTGAAATCAAATTAAAAGTTTAAAGACGTAATTGATAAAATATTTAAGTAAGTGGTCCAATTTGTTCCGGAACCGGTCTATAAGCCAATGGCTACCCTAAGAATAGCTCTCCGTAGCGCCCACCGTCTCATTAATACTTCCACCGTCACCGGCCGTTCAACCACAATTTTCAGGTACCCATTACCCTTTTCTCGTCGCAACTTCGTTTGCTTTTTTCGGTTATTACATTAGAAAGGAATTTGTTCTTTATCAGGCCACAGTATGGTTGGATTTCGAGATATTATTCCACGGATTCGAGCAACACCCAGCCATTAAACATCGACCTTTCTAATGAAGAAAGCAAAAGGCGTCTCTTATCAACTTAAGCCTTTGTTTGCTACTAACCTTTCTTTTCTCGTTACTAGGGGAGAACAGTCAGGCAGTTTAAATGAAAAAACAATTACCGATCTAACCAAACCCACTTAACATCAGTTGGTTAGGTCAGTTGAACCGACTTTTTTCTCTTTTGCACTTGTTTCCTTCTAAGTATGAGAACGTGAATAGAAGTTGGTTTGGGACCTTTGGGTTTTGGTTAAAAATTTATATATTATAAATATAATTCAAAATAAAATAGTATCTATATTCGAAGTCATTTAGTCGGTCAGTTCAGTTTTGGAAAGTTATAATCGATAACCGACTTATTTAACCTATTTTAACAACCTAAAATACCAAATTTATGATCTTGGCTGAACTGACTTGACCCAATGCTATCGGTTAAGTCAGTTTGAACCGACTTTTGCTCACTCTGACTCATCACTGAGATGATTTTGATGTTGGCCATGGAAATTGACAGCTGATAGTAGAGGCTAGCAATGTGTTTTCTTCCAACAGATGATATTACTTAACATATTAGGAAAACCAGTGAGCATGTGTCTCTCCATAAAGTTTTATTAAAACTGTAAAAATGATCTTTCTGGAGACTGATTTTTGAGGAAAGGGATAAAAAAATCATGCAATCTCACTAGCATCCAAATGTTGTCATATTTGTCTTAAGATTTTTATCTCTTTTTTGCAGGAAAACCCCGACCTCTGGAAATGGTTAACGGGTCAAGAACAACCACCTGAATCAGTGACAGTTAATCCTGTAAGAGATGATCTGAAGTATACAAAGTTTCCACCAGTATTCCCTTTATTTCCCAGTACTCTTATATGATAATTTGGTTGTATAGGTTTTCTCTGCAGTACAAGAGAAGGTCTTGAAAAACACCGACAACCATTCTTCACCTGAGACCCAGCAACCCCTGGCTAGCCATGGGTGAGAGGGTGGGATGATATCAAGAAAGGCCGCAATAGCCCTATCACCGAAATCAGTAGCTTTTCATTTGCCTTTGGGATAACAGGTTCTGAAGACTGTTTATTTTGGAAAAAATAAGGATTCATATATGAATTTGTTCGATAGGGGAGGTTGAATATGATTATAATCACATACTCATTTACAGGAGGTTGAATATGATTTACCTGGACAAAAATAACTTTCAAGTGCTTTTTCGAGTGGAGTTCTTTCGTTTGTTTATACGTATACCTGCAAGCAACAACAATCATCCGAGATATACGTATACCTGCAAGCAACAACAATCATCCGTCTATGACCAACTTTGGGTTCAAATCTTACTGTCGAAGTACAAGATTTATGATCCGAAGCCCCTGTTCTTCATGGGTGGCGACATAGCCCCGTTCTTGTGCAATGTGGAAGCCTGCCTCCGTGTTTGGAGCTCTTGCAAAGGTCCTTGGTTGAGGCAAGGGTGGCTCGGTTTTGCTACGATCTGTATTTTTTCCTATGCCTTGTTCAAGGGTAGATTTAAAGCTCAAGGATGGTTTCAACCCTCTCATCGAGCTCGATTCATGGCTGTTAAGTTAATTCAGGTTGATCCGTTGATGACAAGATCCTCGTTAGAGGAAGCTTGCCTCCTGATGGAGCTCTCTTAAGATTTTTAATCTGATCTCATGTTATCCTCTAAGCTATGGATGGTTATCTTTTCCTTTGTTATGTTCGATGTTGTTTGTATGTTTTTTGGTTCTTGCTTTTGGTTGCGCTCGTCTAAGGTCTCTTGCGACCTTTGTAGGTTCGACTTTTTCCTTCGTTCGTTTCTCCTCCCGTTTTGTGGGCGTTGTATTTGGTCCTTTGTGACTGTTTTTAGGGGGTGTTGGATGTTTGTATCTGTGGCTTTATTTGAATGAATGAAATTTCTCTTTTGATTAAAAAAAATGGCTTCATAGAAATCTGAAACAACCTTGTTGTGCAAAGAATTTGAGAGTGAACAGAGTTATAGTCGAGACAGATAGTTTAAATAATAATAATGTTAGCCAACAATCAGTTGGTATAGATAGATAATTCGTTAGATCTTTAAATAATGTTAAAATTTTAAATTCTAATATCGTACATGAAATAAATTTGGTTAGAAAACGAGACCGATAAAAGATTTTAAAACTCGAAACAATTGAAGCCAAATGGAGTCCATCGAAAATCAAGTGTATCCTGACAAATAACGAATCTAATTCATAGGTATAAAAGAAAGAGAAGAGAGAGGAGAATCGAAAACCAATGAAGCTTCTGATATGGCCTAGTGAGAGGTGGAGGCCTGCAGGAGAGCAAGGGAAAGCCGTCCGAAACCGAGGAAAGGACATATAACAGAAGAAGAGAAACATTAAATATAATTACTGAATAAAAAGACAAACAAAGGAAGACTCTGTTGCCGCTATGCTGTTTTGTCATGTTTTTGTTTATGTAATAATGCAAGCAATCTCTCTTCCCCTCTCTGCTCATGAATTCAAACCTAAAGCTCTCAACCCTAACTGACTCAGTCATAGCACTTGTTGTTAGCAACTTAGCATCATGCAGAATTATGATGTGTCGTGCTTCCATTGGTCAAAATGAAAGCGACCTCTCCCCTTGACCACCCGTTTTACTTCCTTTCCCCCATGTTTTTGTTTCGTTCTTAGTCCAAATATAATACTTGGAACCCTACTTTATATATACACGTATATATTTATAACATTCGTCTCGAACATTTTCGTAATCTCTAGCTAAAACTCCTTAAATACAACTTAGAACCCTACTTATATATATATATAACAGTTTATTACTATGAATAATTAATTTAATATTTTATTAATAAACTATTATGTCTATTATTTTGTTTAGAAAGTGTCAGTTCTGTAAGTTAGTAGTTGTCACTTGAGAAATTATTGCACTAGACCAAGTTTGGTATATAGCGGCGCTTTTAAGATAAACACCGCTAAAATTGTACATATTATGGCGTTTATAGAGCAAACGCTACAAGAGATGAATTTTGTGGCGTTTTTAGAACAAACGCCACAATAACTCGTACTTTAGTGGCGTTTTTTATTCAAACGCCGGAAGATGTATCGTTTTGGTGGCATTTTTTGGTACAAACGCCACAATAATTTGAACTTTAGTGACGTTTTTCTAAAAACGCAAGAGATTATCATGTGTGTGTATATATGAGTTAAAATCCACTTACAATGTGTAAAAGACACATTTTTTGAACCATTGGATAAGTAAACGCCTGAGATTACTTTTTTATTTTTTTTAGTGATAATCTTTTCATATCTTATTGTTAATCTCAATCATCCAATGGTCCAAAAAAGGTAATAACTTTCAAGTTTTACACAGTGTAAGATGATCATACATACATACATATATATATATATATATAGTTAAAAAAATTCTATGCATTGGTTGTGAAAATTTTGTTTCCCACAAGCGCTTAGTTTTTAGGGTTTACAAGTTAGAGTTTTAGTGTTTGTGGTTAAGTTTTAAGGTTTATAAATAGAGTTTATGGTTTAAAGTTTAGAACTTAGAATTTAAGATTTAAGATTTAGAGCCCCTAAAAGAGATGTGTGACAGCTTTAGAAGTCTGCTTATTTTAAAATAATTTTTCACTGGCGGTGCATCAAATACTTACACAGACAGTCTTTAAAATCTAAATTCTAAAATTTTACTTATAAAAAATTATAAAATTTTAAACCTAAAACCTTAAAACATAAACTCTAAACCCTAACACTAAACTCTAACGATAAAACCTAAAATTATACTTCCACAAACATTCGTCCGTAGACTGTAGTAAATTGGAGCATGGAGAATACCATCCCATCCAATCCAATCCAATAAACAGATCTTATACGTAAAATTTGATTTAGATAGAACCGATGGTGTTGTTTGATGATGACTGGTGAGAGCAGACGAGCAAAAACATATGATTAGGGCTTTGAGTTCTTGGATTTTAAAGTACAAATGGAAACAGTCTTCATCAGAGAGAGAGCTCCCTCTACCGGGTTTTCAGCTGATAAAACCTCACTTTTCTTTCACTGTTTCATAGAGTACAAATGAAAAAAAAGTCTTTAGGGTTAAGTTCTAATTTGTTTAATCTTAAAATTGATAGGGATTGGAAAAGTATTTAAACCGAAAAAATAGTAGATTATGATTTATTTTTGGCTTAACTACAAAATAAGTGTTTAAACTATATCTCTTTTTTGTAACAGGTGCATAAAGTTTTATTTTTTGCTAAAATAGGTGCATAAAGTATTTTTTGACTGAAATAAATTTTTGGTTGAAATAGGTGTCAAAGTAGGTGCCTATGTTGACTTTAAAACAAGCCAAACATAAAACTTTAAACATTTATTTCAGCCGAAAAATACTTTAGGCACCTATTTCAGCCAAAAAATATTTTAGGCACATATTGCAAAAAAAAACATAGTTTGAGTACTTGTTTTATATTTAAGCCTTTATTTTTTTATTTTGAAAATTAAGAGGGACTTAAAAAGCAAGTAGTCCCCCAAAATAATTGCATGCCTATAATCTAATTTACCATGTTTCTAAATTAAGAGGGACCTAAAACAATTGAATTAAAAAATCGAAGCGAACAAAACTTAATTTTTATTAAAAAAACTATACAAATATGTAAAATTAATTTTGTTATACAAGATAGATTATTGAAATGCTTTCATGAATAATGGCTAAAATAGTTGGGTAAATATTTTCAAGAGTATATATTTTTGTATACAAGATAGAATATATAGTTAGAATCCATTTACACCATATAAAATGTATTAAGTTTTATTTTCTTTGGAGCGTTGGATAAGAGTAAAAGGTGACTCGGATTATTCCCTTCTTTTTATTTCAATATAAATCTCATCATTTCATTCTATTAATCGCAATCATTCATTTACTCTCTTCTAATGTGCTAAAACTTTCTGTTTGGCAAAGAAAAATGGTTTTATGGCAAAAAAGAAAAGAAAAACGGTTTAATAAATAAAAATCATATGTCCCTCTTCGGTGTTCCTATTATGCCCCACATTAAAATTTTATGTTTAGGGCTTATGATTCGGGTTTAGAGTTAGTGTTTAATATTAGAGTTTAAGGAATTTAGGTAGAGTATATTTTATAGGGTTTAGAGTTTAAGGTTTAAGATTTAAAATTTAGGGTTATATTTTAAAATTTATTTTTTTATTGTTGAACATAGAAAGAGACCGAAAAGAGTATTTTTCCTAAAATTTGGAGGGGGGGGCATATAGGTACATTCAAAAAGCGAATGTTGCTCAAACTAAATAAGACCATGGCCAAACTCCAACGTAGTTTAAAACCGAAAATCCACGCTCAACAAAAGTAAATAAGTCAAAGGAAACATTATCTGGAACTCTCAGGTGCATCAAAAATACCCTAGGGGTCTCTCTAATCGCCAATCGGATGGTTCATAAGCATTTCTAACAATAAAATGCTGCATAAATCACCATAATCTGACCATCCTTATAATGGGATCAGGGTACGTGGAAAAAGTCTAATCATTCCCCTCATGACGTGTCGAACTTTTATTGTTCCGTATACAAAACATGGTTAAAAGGATAATATATACTACTACTGATTAGGATTAGTAAATAAAATAAAATATTAAATATATGAAGAAAAATAAACGACAGATACCGATATATATATATTACTTAACTATGGGAGAGTCTAGGGTACAACATGATTACGGTACGACTATAATGTAACATCAATCTAAATGTTACAAAACACAAATTTATAGTGTTACGCTTTTTGATAATATTTTAGGTTGATAGTTAAGTATCGGAACTTGACTTCGAGTATCGATACTTGTCACTTCTGATAATATTTTATGCTGATATTAAGTATCAAAATTTATCTTTGAGTATCGATACTTGTCGTGAGACTATCAAACCTAAAATATTATCAAAAAGTATAACATTTTAAATTTTGCGTTTTATAACATTTCGGTTGGTGTCGCACCATAGTCGTACCATTACCCTGATGTACGTTGGACTTTCCGTCAAATGTTAATTTTTTATATTTTAGTTAGTGTCAATATTTTTTTTGAATAATTTTTACATAAAAGAAAGGAAAGGAGAAAGTTAGTGTCAATATATAAGTTCATTAATTATTATTTTGTATGTTCATTATAAAAATAATAATTTTACAAATAGAAATTAAAAGTCGTCATATATTCATTTATTATTTTTGTTTAAAACATTAACTAAAGATATGTAATGCTTTTCTTAACTTTGATTGTAAGGTTAAAAATTTCAATTAAGTGTATCAAATAATTTATAAGAAATCACAAAGAAGGTCAAAGAACACATATCATACTCTTAATCATGAGAGTCACTATTATATAGGTATCAATCTTATATGGCATAGAGCTAAAAAAAATCCCCAAAAGTTTGTCTGAATACTCATTTTAATTTTTATATTTTTGAAGCAATTAAACTTTTAACGTTTTTATTTTGGGTTAAATGATACTTATGTAAATAAAAATTGTCAGTCAAGTGACGATAAATGACTTAAAATGACGTGACAAACCTATATGGCAGTACAAGTTGACATGACAATATCATATAGACAAATATCTTGACTTAAAAAAACGTTACACCAGCCAAAATAATTTTATAAAATTATATAAATATATAAATATTTTTTTCTGTTGACTTATCATTTTGTCAAGTAATTTTTAATTATTTACCGTTAGTTTTCTAACAAACTTTATCTGTAGAGGCCCATTTTGACCCAAAACGAAACGTTGAGGATTGAATTGTTCTAAAAGTAACGGTCAAAATAATTATTCAATTAAACATTGAGGGTATTTTTTGACTTTATACCATCTTAAATTAATACCAACTAGTTTAAATTTCGTATCATCAAAATGCCGTACCATTAAGAGTGTGAATTGTTGACTTTTCACGTAATTTTAAGAAGAAAAAAATTTATGTAAGAATTATGATATAAAATAATTAAAACGATAATTTTACTCTTAAAAAGTTAAATTTTATTTTGTTGGGAAACTAAAAAATGGTATAAAAGGAAATATGCATTTTAAAAGTTGTTGAGTTTTTCAATGAGACGTTTTAATTGGGACAATTTTAAAACACAAAATAGATATTCAGGTGGGAGCTGCTAGTTGGTGAAAGGTACGGCATTAAAGCAGCCGTTAGAGCTGAAAGGAGAAAGCTTGAAGAAGGGGATTCGCGGCGGCGACACTTTGTCTCCGGTGACACCTCCAACCCTCTTGATGCTCTCTCACAGGAAGGTTCGTTTGATTACTAGTATAATTATAAACAATATGACGCTATAAGAATCTAAGACAAGACCTCCCACTTTGACTGTTTTTTTCCCTCTTTTTTTCCTTCTTCGGTAAACCATACGTATTTGGTATTCATTTTGTCACATATACCATAACACGTAAATGTTTATATGATATGAAGCTCTCTTTTTTTTTCAGCTTTGAAACACAAACACTCTTATCTTTTCCATGCAAAAACCTGATCGTCGATTCCTTCTAGTTCTCTACGTATACACGTTAATTCAAATAACGGTACGCAACCGCAATAGCCGTCGCCTATAACGGTAGTGATACAGTCTGAAATTGTTATTACAGAAAATTGTGGTTCTCAATGACTACACTAACATTCATTCGCGATAAAACACCAAAATAACTTGACAAGAAAACTTCAAACCGCTTTGTGCAGCAATTATTAACCTAATATATATGTGGGTATTCTTTCTTTGTTGTTTTTGTTGAGGGGGTTGAAATGATGAGTGTGAATGACAGGGTTACCAGAGGAGCCAATGCAGCAAGAGAAGGAGGCGGCGGGGAGTGGCGGAGGGGGGACGTGGGAGATGGTAGTAGGAGGGGGAAGGAAGAAGCAACGGCGGAGGAAGGGGCAGAAGAAGGTGGTTGAAGTTGACAACGAGGATGAACTGGACGGCGGTGATGACGATGATGGTGGCAGCGGCTACGAGAGGCAGCGAGAGCACCCTTTCATCGTGACGGAGCCTGGTGAGGTAGCGCGGGGAAAAAAGAACGGTCTCGATTACCTGTTCCATCTCTACGAACAGTGCCGGGATTTCTTGATCCAAGTCCAAAACATCGCCAAGGACCGTGGCGAAAAATGCCCCACCAAGGTAACATATTAATTGCATGTGTTCATATTATTTGAAGTATTATTTATTTAAATTTTTTATAAGGATAGAGTGAAGGGATCGTTCAAGATTGAACCATAAATCTTATGTCGGACTAAAACAATATCAATTATACACCATATTATTCATTTTTATACAGTAACATTCAAAATTTTATGTATAATTGACCTTTAGGTTCACCTATATTCTTTTGTTAATCTTTTAGATATTTTTCATATTTATTAGTTTATACTCTTCTTTTCCCAATTAAAATGTTATATTTGATTTTTTGTCATATCATTTAAGTATTTTAATTAATTAAATTCTACAAAATATACATTTAAGAACTATTTCATTAAAAAAATTACATAATAAATTTTAAATAATAAACAGACAAATTTGTTCACATATAAACATATTTTATTTTATTTATCCAATTTCATTTTTCATAACCTAAAACTTTTTTTATCTGATTTTCCTTTAAAATGTGAACAAATTTTTAAAATTCTTAAATTTAAACTTGTACTGATTAGCATAAAGCAACAATTTATTTGAAATAAAGGCTAAAATTAAAATTTAAACAAGATAGGGACTTGCGTACATAAAATAAAATATAAAAAGACTTGTGTAGTTATTGAACCATTTTAAAAATCTAGCAAATTTCCATGCTTGAGTTAGACCTCCCTTGAATAAAGCAAAGGGGATAGTAGCCAGCTGTTACAATGAAAAGGTGACAAATGAGGTACGGACGGTAGTGGGGTCTGGTGGAAATATGGGACGAAAAATATTTGCAGGGCAAGGAGGTTTAGGGGCAGAGACCAGGGGTAGGGTCCCTTCTGAAGTCCCTTTAACTGTACTTTTGTCTGAAAATCATCTCCTGTCTTTTTCTGTTTGAAGTTTGTGTGGCATTGCTCCCCATGTGACAACTCCACCCCTTTTCTCTAACGACGTTTTCAGACCAAAAAAAAGTGAACCAAATTGTTCAAAGATTTCCCCTAGCGTTTTTGTCTGTTCCACAGGTGACGAATCAGGTCTTTAGGTATGCTAAGAAAGCCGGGGCGAGCTACATCAACAAGCCTAAGATGCGACACTACGTGCATTGCTACGCACTGCATTGCCTCGACGAGGACGCGTCCGACGCGCTGCGCCGAGCGTTCAAGGAGCGGGGCGAGAACGTTGGGGCTTGGCGACAGGCGTGTTACAAGCCTTTGGTTGTCATTGCTGCTCCCCAGGGTTGGGACATCGATGCCATTTTCAATGCACATCCTCGTCTCTCGATTTGGTACGTGCCTACTAAGCTTCGGCAGCTATGTCACGCCGAACGTAACGGTGCTACCGCGGCTGCTGCCGCTTCGAGCTCGGTTTCGGGTGGACATGATCATATGGGGTTCTGAAAGAATTGTGGAATGTTTTAGATTGTGTATGGTACGATCGAGTTGGATTTGGAACTTTGAGAATGAATGTAGCTTGCTTTAGTTTCTCTAGTTTTTAGGTTTATGAACTTGTATAATGTATATTGTTCATTATTTCTAAACCGACCTTTAAGCAAGAAAACTAAAAACTTAAAATCGAATTCGAATGTAGTTATTTCAGATCAACAAATTTGTTGATTTTTTAAATTTCTTCAAATTAGTCCTCATAGTTGTCTAAAATTATTAATTTTGACCCTCATTTTTATTTTCATCATTTTAGCCCCTAAATAATACCATGAATTGTACTAATCTCACCATTTGCCTGTCGTTGACTAACATAGATGTTACCATCGGTCGTCCTTTATCATGTCAGACATTCTATCGTTAAATAATTAACAATGCCTAAGTTAGTATGTTCACATGTCATTTTCTTTAAAAAAAATAATGTCATTCAATAAGATGATGAATCAATTTTGATGACGTGACAGTACAGTTGACGTGACTTTTAAAAATATGTGTAATTATAAAATAATTAATTAATTATGAATCTCTCTATTGTACTGTCATGTCATCAAATAACTCCTCATCATAGACATGACAAAGCAATTGTCGATAACGGTTGATGTGGAAGCAAATAGTGATAACATACACAATATTTAACGACTTTGTTAGTCAGTGACGATCAAATGACAAGATTAATGTAATTCATGAGTCCAGGGTTACATTGATGAAATTAAAAACGACGCTTAACATTTTTCATTTTGAAAAACTACGAGGGTTAAACTTATAGAATTAAAAAATGACAAATTGTTGACCTAAGAATTGAGATCACTACATGTGCAAAATTACCCCTTTAAGTCATCAATTTTTAATTTTATGTTTAATTCATAATTAATTTATTGTTTTCATTATATGTAATAAACATTTTATGTTTAAATTAATAAAAGTAACTTTAAAATACCATAAATTTTATAAAATGTTATAAAATAATTAAATTAGTTTGGTTCATATATATATATTATTCAATTTAGCTTTGATTTTGTTTTTAAGAATGGTTAAATACTATATAAATAACTAAAAAAAGTTTATTATATAATTTGTTGTTTGAAGTTAACAATTTTCTTAAGTTAGTACTTGATTTTTGTTTTCAAATTGGTATTTAAACTTTAAAAAATATTTAAATTGATACTTGATCCTGACATAACACTTCAACGATCAATCAATTTCTGAAACATGACACTTAATGATAATTAGCATTTGACAACGCCAATGCAAGTATCAAGTTGAGATTTTTTTAAGTTTTGATACCATATTGATATAAAAATAAAGGGTTATATTTTGATACACAAGCTGTGTAAAAAAAATTTATACAACCCTTCTATAAAATTTAAAACTTAAACCCCAAACCCTAGCACCCTAAAACCTAAACCTTAAACTCTAAATTCTACACCCTACACACTAAACCCCTGAACCCTAAAATTAAAAGGCTTGTGTGTATCAAATTATTTTCCAAAAAATAAATTAGTTATCAATTTGAGAAAAAAAAATACCAACTTCGTGTACCAGTTTGCATTATAAGTTTTTCTTATTATCACCCATGCAAGCATTGGTTGATTTACAATTAAAATTCGGGGTGAATTGACTCCACTTAATTTGTTGGAGTATAAGATTTCCGGGAGTGTATGAGATTTTCAAGTAGTTGATATAGAATTTTTCATAAAAAAATGTTAGAGTCGACCCCACTTATTTTGTTGAGGTATAACCGTATAAGATCAATAACTTATAATGGTATGAGAATCTCTCATAACCTCATATTCCACTCTAACTCCACTATATGCAAAAAAATCCTAACTCCGCTATTACATGCAAGCTCTTTCTCTGAACCAAAAAAAAGACCAAATTCGAAAAAACCTGAACTTGAACTCAAATTTAACGCTAAAAATAAAATAATTTATTAAAATTTACCTTTAAAATATGATTAAATATTTGTATAAACTTGTTAATAGTGGGAGTCTAAATTCTAATGTTGAATTAATGAAGATAATTGAAGACAGTGGAAGGGTGTTGTTAGTAAATAAATAAGGGGCTATTGATTAATTAAACCGAGTGATGAATTTAGTGTTTAACTCTTATCGTTACCATTAGATTTCATCAAATTTATTTAATGATGAAACGTGAGCCGTTTGATGGTTTTAGTGAAGACTTATGGTGAGGTAATATTTTGATTACAACGGTTGTCTTTTAGTTAAAAATACGTGAACCCAACAAATGGTCTCAGTAAAAAAGAGAATAATTTTTATTTTAAGAGATCCGAATTTAAATAATTTTATCTGTAAAATGTATATCTGATCAAAAGATTAAAAAAATATAAACATATATTAACTTATAATCACTCCAATTTTATTAGAAAACATGGGAGGTAATGTTTTAAAGTAAGAGTTTATATTATGGTGATATATAGGTAAATATATTTACATTATTATATTTCATAAGTCTCTTGATATATAGGTAAATCATATTTATGGCTTTTGTTGTTCATGAATAATGTGTACAAAAGTAAAATGATATTATAAATAAAATAATTTAAAAAATTGAAATTGTTAAGAAGAACGAGGAAAGAGATACTTTTATTATTTATAAACAAGTTAGGGTGGGTAGTGATATAATTTTATTATTTTTTAATATATTTGATAGTTAAATAATAAATTAATAATGAAAATTATTTAAAAGATACGAGATTCATTGAGGCAATGTAAGTCGTTAAATTTAAGGGTAAACTACATAAATGACTACTATATTATGAGTTTGGTCTCGACTTGATCATTATACTTTCAATTAAAGTAATTAGGTAACTCAACTATTAAAATAGACTTCATGTGACTATTTGTTGTTAAAACCTAATGGAGGGAGTGACGTGGTATTTAGTAAAAATTTGTATAATTATACATTTAGTCTTTGTTATATATTTTATCAATTTGATCTTAATTTTAATTTAATAAAATAAATTAATAATTTAATTCGGTGGTTACACGTGTCATCATCTTATTGAAAGACTTTATCTATATATTTGATTTTTATATTTTTATTTTCTTCCTCCAATCATGTGGTGACATGTGTCACTTTATTGGAGAATGAAAATAAAAGGTGACACATGTCACCTTATTGGAGAATGAAAATAAAAGCAAACTCACTTTGCTCCTCCATGCGGGAATCAAACCTAGGACAACCAGGGGTAAACAGCGTGAGTTTACCACTAGGCCAAGCACGATTTTATGTCTTAAAACACAAAGTTTAATATATGTCTTAATTTCTTATTAATATCGGAAAAAATAAAATAAATATGGATTAAGTAGACTCAACACACATGGACTGCATAAAAACATCTAAATCACTGAAATCTCGTTGAAAACAATTGAAAACAAAACAACTACCCCATAATTTGGATCCAAATTCCAATCTTTGTTGTTTGTTAGAAGATTTTCTCTGCAATCTCGTTACACAAATCCTTTGGCCACTAAACTTCCAAACTCAGAAAAACCCAGTTGTGTCGGCGTTGTGTTTTTGAAACTTCAAGGATCTTCTCAACACCAAGTCTAGTTTGATTTTGAAGGAGGTAAATGTATGTATCTGCATCTGCTTTTCTATACATATATATTGCTTTTATTTCTAGATCTAATAATCTCCTCCAATGTCTTTTCTTGAAGCAAATGAGGTATATAAACCAGTGTTGGATTCCCCCACACAATCAGATTCTTGGAATTACTACTTCATTTTGAACCGGTAAGTGGGAATGTTTCTTCTATTTCTCTTCTGTTATCAGTCCTTGTAACTGATACGGTATTAGGGATTCATCAAACACCAGGTTGATTAACACATATATTATACTTTGTGTTCTAAGACATAATATCGCGCTTGGCCTAGTGGTAGACTCACGCTGCCCACCACAGGTTATCCCAGGTTCAATTCAAAAACATTAAATCAAATATATATAGATAAAGTCCTCCAATAAGTTGGTGATACGTAATTAAATAATTAATTTATTTTATTAAATTAAAATTAGGACCAAATTGATAGAATGTATAAGTAACGAGGACTAAATGTGTAATTATACAAATTTATACTAACTGTCACGTCACTTCCTCCGTTAGGTTTTAATGCAGGTGGTCACATTGAGTCCATTTTAATAGTTGAGTAGTCTAATTACTTTAATTAGAAGTATAATGGTCAAATCGAGACTGATAGAATGTATAAGTAACGAGGACTAAATGTGTAATTATACAAATTTATACTAACTGTCACGTCACTTCCTCCGTTAGGTTTTAATGCAGGTGGTCACATTGAGTCCATTTTAATAGTTGAGTAGTCTAATTACTTTAATTATAAGTATAATGGTCAAATCGAGACCAAATTCATAATATAGTGGTCATTTATTTAGTTTACCCTAAATTTAATTAACATGTTCTATGGCATACTCACCTCTTTCAAAGACCTATAAAACGGACGTTGGAATCCAAAGTCCATTAATGCAAAAGCTTAACATTTGAATTAACACTAACCAGTAATTAGTTAGTTTACTGGTATAAGAGACTAGGTCTTTTAAATTAAATTAAGAGGATAACTCGTGTAATGAATTTTTATAGTACTTGATTTGAATTAGTTAATCAATAAGTTAAACACATATAATTATACTAAAAATATTAAATTTATTAATTATTTAAATAAAGTATTAAAATATTAAACTCCGCTCATTTGATAACTTGATCTGGTTAAACTTAGTCTCAACTTAATACAATTTTTAGTTAAATTTGATTAAACAAGCTGGATATTAAAAATATCATTTTTTAGGAAAAAAACTTTGATACACAGGCCGTGTAAACTAAAGTTTACACGTGCCTTTTAATTTTAGGGGTTATAGTTTTAGTTTAGGGTTTAAGGTTGTAGGGTTTAGAATTTAAAGTTAGGGTTTAAAATTTGGTGTTTATAATTTAAAACTTTGATACACAAGTCGTGTAAATTTTTGGTGCAGGCTTGCATGGGCTGCCTTCCTCGCTGTTGGAGGAACAAATTAAAACTCGCATTGAAGTTTCTCAACAAGAAGCAAATACAAGGTGTCTTAACTCTCAACTCTCCTGTCTATCTATTTCTCGCCTTTGAAGTGACTTTATTTTTAAGAGTCAATTTTTGAGGTGTCTAACCACGCTCATTCTTTTTGTTAGAGATGTTGAGAAGCAAGAGGAGGTGGTGCTGCCTAATGGTCTAAGGTATAATCTTTTCATCATCTATGTATAATAATAGCATACTCTTCTCAAAAGACATGTCTGATAGGATGTGCAACTCCACTATTTATATATCCTAAGATTTTCTTTTTTTTGATGTAAGATTAATGTGTCAGTCTCTTCTCAAGCGTGACAATAAGCATAAACTTAACTAAAAATCTGAAGATGGAGAACATTTGAAAACAGGTACTCTATGAGTTGAGAGTTGGTGGAGGGGCTTCTCCGAAAAATGGAGACTTGGTGGTGATTTATATGAAAGGAAAAATACAAGGCAACGATGAAGTATTTGTTGATACATTTGATACAGAACAGAAGCCACTTGCTCTAATAATGGGGTCAAGGCCTTACACCAAAGGAATGTGCCAGGGAATAGAATATATTCTGAGATCAATGAAAGCTGGAGGCAAAAGGAGAGCCATAGTTACTCCCAATTTGGGGTTCGGAGAAAACGGTGCGGATTTAGGATCGGGTGTCCAGATTCCACCGTCGGCAGCCCTGGAGTACATTGTTGAGATTGAAAATGTCTCTATTGCACCTGCATGATCTTGTTCAATTCAAATATGTCATGGAATTCAGCGTTGTTCATTCGTAAATAATAATAATCAAACTCTTTCTATAATTATTTTAGTCATACACCGTCAAATATTTAATGGCGACGCTAACAAAATTCACACCTCAAACAACCTATTATTTGAAATTCAGCGTTGTTCATTCGTAAATAACAAAATTCACATTGTATATAGTAATAGAAAAACGTTTAAATTGTAACGAATTACTACCACAATTTTATAAATACCTAATGTAATAACAGGCTCTCGAGCTTGACACGCTTTTACAAAAATTTATTTTAACGGGGTCGCCACTAATCTTTTTTTAATTTAAGTGAGATTTGATCACCTGAAAGCTTGGTTATTTTAATAGAACTCATTTTTGATGAATTTATAAAACAACAAATTTTTGGTCTACAAAATCAGAAAATAGATTCGGGAGTCAGTTACGTGTGGGAAAGAATGAGCACCCACACAACGCCCGAAATCAGTACCTAATCGATTACGTAGTGTCTTAATGGCGGAAATTACGAATTCAAATTAAATTTGAAAATTACAATCCCTAAATGCTTAAATTTTATTGTTCAAAAAATATTTAAAAGCGTACTCCTTTTTTTAGGATTTAACGAGAAAATTACACCTTTTTAAGCTCGAGACATAATTTCGTAAAATTAATAAACTACACCTCTTTAAGTTTGAGACAATTTTTTATTGAGATTCCCAAATAAAGAACATTGCCTTTATCTTTGTAAAAATAAAATTAATAAACTTATAAATAATGGAAACAAGTAAAAAGTAACATGTAAAATGACATACCATATAGTCATAGGAATCAAACAAATTTGGCAATACAGATTATAGTCATAGGAATCAAAAACAAAGAAATCGTTTGCCAATTGCCCTACAGTTTATACAAATTCAAAACCCAACATTAAATTAAATCACCACATAAACCATATACAAAAAGTGGTATTAAACAAGAAATACTCATACGGCCATATGTAGAAAAAACCTATACGCAGAAACCATATAAAGAAGAAGAAGAACATTGTTGCGGGTGCACTGCTAAGGATGAATCGGAAAACCGAGCACAGCAATGTTAATTAATGGACCTAAAAGATAGATGCATTCTTAATTCGATGAGATTACCTGATATTTGCCATGGTTTGATGTAAACAAGTACTAATATATGATCCAAAAACTGAGACATGGTTGTGCTATAAGTTTTCTCCTTTGATTTAATGAAATCCAAGTTAGTACTAGTTTGTCAACAACGATACCGAGATTCTGCTACATAATAAGAGGAACGAACGAACGCCCTACTCTTTGTGCAGTCCAATTTGAAGATCAGAAGATATGGAAAGGAGAAGCGGTAAAGTGTTATGCCAAACAGCTTTGAAGACTCGTTTCTGGTGAGCTCGGATCGACTGGGACTGCATACAAGCATTGTACCTAATATCAAAAATGTGAATGACAGGATCGGCTGAACCTGATGAGAGATATAAACCATCAGGAGACCAAGCTTGATTTATAAGAGCCGAATGGGATTCACTGCTTTCTTGTTTCCACCCAAATGAATGCAGTTCGGCAAACATTGATCTGACATCGTAGAGCCGGATCTGTTTTTCATGGACTCTGCAAAAAAGAGACACCACAAATGTCTAAAACTTCAAAAAGGTATGTGCCGCACAAGTTACACCAAACGGCAAAGTGAAAACCGTTGTTACTTAAACTCGAGTGACTGTTGAACGCATGTATATATCTTCAAATATTTTCTAAGGTTTTCTTTTTTTCCTTCTTAAGGTTCCTTACTCCTTAGAGAGTCAAATTTTTATGCCCATGTCCGATAAAAAATGTTTTGGACATGGGTGCCAGAGACAGGTTCCTAAAGAAAATATAGTCAAAATAACACAGGTCATATCCCTTGGCTATAATTATGTTACTAGGGTTCGGCTATAAGTTTCGGTTGCAGGTCATATCCCTTGGCTAGAAGCATCCCAAATAAAGGTTCTACAAATATGGCTTTGTCTTTTGAATTTATTTCATCACAGTTTTTCTGAAAGTTCCAAGAGACTAGAGGGAAACTCGAGCAATTTACGGAGCGTAAAACACCATATTCAAAAGGCATAAAAGGTAAATAGTCAAAACATAAAGAAGTTTACTGTTGGCAGAATAAATGTTTCTTACCCGGTTTGAACCATGAATAGATTGTAGTCACAAGGATTTGGCAGAACACTCATGCATTTACTTTCCATTTGATGCTTGAAGTCCGCGGTTCCCATATTCACATCAAACCCAATAATTCTTTTATCAGCCCCGGCAGACAGTACAATCTTCTTTTGCTGCAGCCCTGCAACTCCCATGACAGCTGAAGAATGTAGATTCCTATGTAAGGTCTTTGGATTCCATACGTTCTCATCTCTCTCGCTCCAAAGCACCACCGCGTGATCGCTGCCACCGGTGCCAAAACACGTATCCTCCCAGGGCATGAATGCTATGCTGTTTATGTTACCTTTAACGTGGGGCTTCTCCTCTAAGTAAGTTACATGGGGTCTCTGTCATTGCACATACAAGCAAAACAACAATAAAACTTTAAATAAAGATAGTCCCGTACTAAAATGGAAAACGACACATCAGAGAATATAATTCAAAATATAGTGGCAACAATTTTTTTTTCAACAATAAGTTTGAACTATTACACTTACCCCTTTTCTGTTAAGATTTAGTACTGATATCTGAGAATCGCCTGCATCTGCAGCATATATAGAAAAAAGGCTGTTTCTGTGTGGGTGCCATGCTATATCTTCCGGCCATCTTCTGGCTCCCGATGATACACAAAGGGTGGAACTAAGCAAAGAAGCTGATGACCTGAAGTTCAACACAAGAAAAAGGAACAAAACCTTAGGACTCGATTGATACAATTGATACACATATTTGCACTTAGCCACAAATTACAGCCTGATCCGACCATGCCATTTCTGCAATGTGCTCCTAAATGCCATCAAAACACAAGTACGGAAAATTAAGGGACATGACACCAATGTTGATGGCTAAATCATAAAATGGAAGGGGAGGAAAAAAGGGTCAATGATATATATATATATTGCATACCATGATATAATTAGAAGACCAAATATATGAATTTTTTTGCCTTAACTTACCCTCTACCCTGAATTTTCCACAAGTTGACTAATCCATCCAAAGCACTGCAAATGGTCCAAGACACTAGAAAAAATAAGATCATGTCGAATATCAAGAAACTATAGAATTCACAGTTGAAACAACGGAAGGCATATCTTCCACTTCCCTTATCAAAGAGCATACCTGGTTACGAAAAGTTGATCATTCACCGGGCACACAGAAAGACCTCTCAACTTTCTTTTGTGTTGGCTGGGGATTATATTGCTTGAATAGGGGCCAATTAAGGTCGGTGAAGAACGGCTTTCTACCAAGGTAACCAATTCCTTTTGTTCTATGGAGAAGAGATTTGCAATGTTAATGTAAAATCCAACATCCAAATAAGTGACCAATCAAGTTAGAGGTGATTGCCTTACCAGACTTCCTTTTAGTCCCTCTATCTTTAATTTCAACAACCTCCATATCCATAGAACTTAAACTAGATTCCTCAACTTTTACTTTCACTGTCCTATAAGAGGCGGTAGTCTCTTTAAGAGGAATGTTAGTTTTTGCAACTAACCCTTCTGATTTTATTGGTTGTGAAATCGCGGGACTTACAGGCGGGATTAAAAGTTTAGTTCTTGAATGATTGTTTTCAGAATCTCCATTTATATGTTCAGGACGGATTGTTTTCTGCTCTACCTTAGCCCTTTTAGTAGCCAAAGAAGCATCAGATGATGACGGTACGCGTCGGACTCGTAGGTTAGCCAATTTAGATTGTGAATCTAGCAGTCTCCCCTCTGCTTCAGCAAGCTATGTTTCGAACAAGCAGGAAGAAAGAACAAAACAATAAAACACAGCACAAAGTACAAATGTAGGATCGATAGCTTAAAACTATAGTACCTAAACAACCATCATTACAACACACTTCTAATCAAGACATGCATTTGGTTCAGTAACAGTTTACTTCTAAAAACCTGATAATCTCATAAACCCTATACAATATTTAACAAACAGTGGGAAAACCCCAAACCCAAAAATTGCAGAAAAAATAACCGAGACAAAGATTTTTTTTAAAATTAAAAGAAGAAAGAAAATGAAGGAAGAACCTGAGATTGGTAATAGGAGATACGTTGGCGAAGATGTTGGACTTCTTTGGTGCGGTGCTCTATCAAAGCCACCAATGCATCTTCTTGCTCTGCTCTGTTGTTTTCGTCATCTTCTTCTGTAACTCCCCTAAAAATCTTTGAGCCCTCCCCCATTTTACTTCTTATTTTTGATCAAATTCTTCTTCTTCTCCTTAAGCCACAACTCGGCGTCCTGCCTTCCTCAACCCCAAAACTACCCTTTTTTTCCTGCCTTTTAAGTTGGGCGCTCAGATAATTTACTTTCCTGGTTTTAAAAATATTATGGGTAAACTACGACGGAGGTCGCACAATAATGGTCAAGGTTATATTTGGGTCAAATAATTATTAAAA
This sequence comes from Hibiscus mutabilis, assembly GCA_019671005.1. NCBI lineage: Eukaryota > Viridiplantae > Streptophyta > Magnoliopsida > Malvales > Malvaceae > Hibiscus > Hibiscus mutabilis. The sequence continues at coordinate 1,232,211 of CM033720.1, read as the reverse complement.
GTTATATTTAGGTCACTTAGTTATGGGTAAGGTTACGTTTGGGTTACCTGATTATTAAAGGTTACATTTGGGTCACCTTTATTATTTAAAAAAAGTATATCAATCTATGTATTAGATTAATTAACGATTTCAAATAAAGTATTCTAATGTTAACGAGGGTATACAAGTGATTTGGAAGAAAAAATGACTAAATTAATATACTTTTTTAAATATGAAGAGTGACTCAAATGTAAAGTAACATTTAATAATTGGGTGACCCAAATGTAACATTACCCATAATTGAATGACCAAGTGTAACTTTTAATAATTGGGTGACCCAATTGTAACCTTACCCATAATTGAGTGACCTCAATTTGAGTTTACCCAAACATTATTTAAACTACAATTGTGGTCACTTTTGTTTCATTTCTCTTCTTTTGATCATTCAATTTTTGGAAGTTATATTTTGGTCACTTATGTTATCAATTTATTATAAAATTATCATTTGAATGTTAATTTATGTTACAATGATATATGGTACACTAACAAAAGGGTTAATTTTTAATTTAAATCTTGAACTTTAATCAAAATATAAATTCAATACTTTTACATTTTTTAACTATAATGTTAAATATATTTTTTTTTAAAATGTGTATAAAATTCAAAATGAATATGTATAATTAAAAAATTGTAAAAAATGTTAATTTTATATTTTAGTTAAATTTTAAGAGTCAAATTATAAATAAACCCTTTTTGTTAACGAGCTGTAATGAGTGTTAACATTCAAGTGATTATTTTGTGATAAATCGATAATATAAGTAACTAAAATGTAATTTTAAAAGCTGAAAAATCAAAATCGGAGAAAAATGAAACAAAGGTGACCAAAAATATAGTTTATCCATTTCGTATTATTTTCCCTCTTCACTCTATTCTAATAAATGAATTTTATTTTTCTTTTTGCAGCGAAAAATATGTTTTTTCTACAAAGAAATCCATTAACTTTTAAAGATTTTATTTTTAAATAATTCAAAAATTTTATTAAACATAGATGCTCTTTGAAAATAATTTAATTCAAATTGAAAAATGTTTTTAAAGAATTAGTTAATTGTAAAGATAGATGTTTATTAGTAAAAATTAAATTATTATTACACTTTTATAAAAAAATGTTCTGAATTCAAATACAAAAATATCAATTTATACAATGACTAAATGTTGAAATATTTTATTTTGGTATAGCTTTAAAGAAAAATATTTTTGAACTTAAACAAATTTGTAAAAATAACTCAAAGTCTAAATAACTAAAAAAATATTTTGGAAAGTTTTTGAAAAGTTTTTATTTGTTTAAATGCTTTCAAAATAACCTAAGTGTCAAAAACAGGTTGTGAGTACCGCTATGATACCCCTCGTATCGACCCTCAGCAGCTCGTACCGATACAGTCGTAAGCGTCCCGATACGTAATTTTTTTTCTCCCAATTTTTAGTGAGCAAGCCCTTGTGCCGATACGGAGGTATCCGTACAGATACACTAGCATCATACCAGTACGCTCAACTATATATGCACAACGACTCTTTCTCTTTTAGGCAGGTACCGATATGGTATGTCGAGTACATGTACACCCTGCACCAGAAGTGTATTTATGGTTGAAAATTAAGGCTCCAACGACTTCAAATCAACCCAACTGTCACCAACGGTTACAAACTCATTAGAGGGTTTAAAAGACACCTTCAAGCATCCATGAAAATCTAAGAAAGCCAACTACAATATTATTGTATAGAGAAATTAATTTTTTGTATTTAAATTGTCAATTTTATTGTAGAAAACACTAGTGAGTTTAATTGTCATATTTACTAAGTGTTTAGGATTTGGGTGAGTGCTTTAATTGTGCAAACATTCAGCTTGGGAGATTTCTTAGTTTGCTATTTTTGTAATCTCATAGGAAGAGAGTGATTTAAGATTTTGGGTTCAAACAAACCCTAAGTAATTTGTAAGGTCATCTCTTTGTTCTAAAAAGAAAGTAAATATAGTGAATTTGAGAAATTGTTAGTGGAAAGTTAAGGTAGTGGATGTAGACACGGGTTGAAAAAGTCGAACCACCCTAAATTATTGCGTCTAAATTTTTATTTTCCATTGCTTCCGCTAAAATTCCTTTCAAGTCATTCGCCCCCTCTTGCCAATTCGGTTGAAGATATTCGAGCCCAATATTAAATTATTCAAATCGTTTTCTATCCATAAATAGTGATATATTAAACATTTAAGCATGTTTGACCTCACAGTATGTTGCCCTGACAATGATAGCAACCGAAATAAACTCAATCACCATTATAAAATTTTAAATATTTATTTTAAGTATTTTTATTTATTAATAAAATAAATTAATTCATATTATTCTACTATTAATCTATACATTTTGTTTAAAAAATTATTTTTACATACTTTCCCAATTGAGTCGTGTTATTAAGTTAAACTACAACAAATTCAACCGGTTGTGTTGCTGTGCTGGGGATTATTCTCACTGGACAGTTTCTTCCAGAGCAATGGTAGTTTTGGCAACTAATCCTTCTGGATTTATTACAAAATAGTTATTCGGGTGTTATCTTTTGTTACACTGTGCTACCTTAAACAAAGGTTAATTTTTAATTTGCCCTGAAATATTTTTAAAAATGTGTATAAAATTCAAAATTAAAATGTAGATTTAAAAATTATATAAAGTGCAAAATTTATATTTTAGTTAAAATTTAAGGGCCAAAGTATAAATTAACCCTTTTTTATATTGTTGATTTTACAAAATAGTTATTCAGATGTTATCTTCTGTTACACCGATGATGTGTACGTTAAACAAAGGGTTGGTTTTTAATTTGGCCCCTAAAATTTAATCAAAAATATAAATTTTTTGCTTTTACAATTTTTAACTATAATGTTAAATGTTTTTTTAAAATGTGTATAAAATTCAAAATTAAAATGTAGAGTTAAAATTTGTAAAAAGCGCAAAATTTATATTTTAGTTAAGATTTTAGGGTCAAATTATAAATTAACCCTTTTTGTTAAGGTGTTGTAACAAAACTAACATACGAGTGACTATGTTATGATAAATTGATAATATAAGTGATCAAAATATAATTATGAAAGTTTAATGATCAAAATCGGAAAAACGAAAGAAATAGACCAAAAACATAGTTTACCCAAATTCTTTTTATTTTGCAGCAGAAAAATGTAATTTCTATAATCCCATCAACTTTTGAAGATAATGTTTTAAAAAATTCATAAAATTTAATTAAAAAATTATAAAATTTATTAAACATAGATGTTCTTTAAAACTAATTTAATTCAAATTATAAAATATTTTTAAAGAATCAATTAATTGAAATGACAATTATTTGTTAGTAAAAAATAAGCTTAAATGAAATTTTAGGTGCCTAAAGTATTTTTTTGTAAAAATAGGTTCCTAAAGTTTCAAAAATTATAATTTTAGGTGCACGGCTGTTAAAAAAATCGTTATCCATTTAAAACGCAACACGTGGCCAGGCAATAAGAGCGCCCGCCCAGGGCCCCCACCCTGCCTAGGGCCCACACCTAAGAAAATTAAAGTATAGTTCTTAGCTCTTACGAGTGGATGAAAAAAAAGAAGCTAGTGATGAATATATATATATAGCTGATTAAGTTTCGAGGGCCCCAATTAAAAAAAATAAATCTTAAGAGTATGCTCATATTAATAAATATTGGGGGAATATCGGGCTTCTAATAATAAGTATTAAAAATAATTCAATTTTTAAGAGTATGCTCGTAATAATAAATATTAAAATTAAATTTTTAATACTTGTTATTAGGGGACATATTTTCCCACTATTTATTATTATGAGCATACTCTTCAAATTTATTTTTTTCAATACTTGATATTATAGACATGTATCTAAATAGAGGTATGTACCCGCAACAGAGATCATTATATAACAGTAGATACACCATTCAAAACTGCAATACCTACAACTGTTATGTCTACAATAGCATATGTTATTAAAAAATTTCACAACTGCGATACCCGTAGTGATAGAAATAACATTCGTTATGTCTGCAACCGTGATAAATACAACATGATCGAATATACGATCACAACCGCAATTTAAATCCCTAATTTAGGGCTCAATTTTTAGGTTCGCCCTAGGGCCATTAAAATCTCAGGAACGACCCTGCACATGGCATGGATATTAGTTTTTTAATTATTTTTAAAAAAAAACTTAAAAAAATTAAAAAAATCTTAAAATTTATAAAAATATTCAAATCGGTCCTTAAATCCCTAAAAATCCCTAAATCTTAAACCCCAAATCATCACCGCTACCGCCGCCTGCCACCGTCTCCGACCTTACCCTTTCTGTCGTCGAGCCCAGCTGACTATTTCCCCTCACTCGCCGTTGTCGAAAATCGGCGAACGGTGTGCCAATCGAACGGTTATTTCACGTTCGACGTTCAATGTTCGGCTGGCACACCGTTCACCGATTTCCAATGAAGCGAGTGAAGGGAAACAGTCGGATGGTCCGGCGATCGAAAAGGTGGGGCCGACGGTGGCAACGGTGACGATTTAGGGGTTTAGGATTTAGGAATTTGGGGACTATTTTAAAAAGTTTTAGAAATTCAAGATTGTTTTTGTAAAAATTTAAATTATTTGAAAAATAATTTAAAGAAATTAAATATGACACGTGTCAATTCTGTACTGGTTAACGGTTTTTTTACTTTTTGGCACCTAAAATTATAACTTTTGAAACTTTAGGCACCTATTTTTACAAAAAAAAAATACTTTAAGCACCTAAAGTTCAAAAAATGATGTACTTTGAGTACTTATTTTTCATTTAAACCTAAAAAATAAATGTATATTCAATCCACGTCCTCCTATATGTTGTCAACAACAATGACAACCAATTAATCTTAATCCACGTTAAAAATATCTTTTAAAATAATTATTTTCAATATTAATAAAAAAATATAGTATAATATTATTATACTATAAGTTTATACATGTTCATGTTCATGATATTGAGTTAAATGACAACAAATTCAATCAATCACTTTAAAATATATTTTAAAAATTTAAAAAAATCATGTAAAAATTGTTTTTATTAGAATTAAATCAACAAATGATTTACTACAAGAATATGAAGGGAAAAACACTCTTAAACAATATATATTTGGAAAATTTTAAAAGAGACGACGCACATTGCTAACGTTATATACAGCTATATACTATTAAATATTTTAATGACTTTTAAAAAATATTAAAATTCTCATAGACTTAAGATGCAATAAACCATATTTCAGAAGTCCAGATTAAGGAGAAATGTTGTACCGGTATAGAAGGTAGTTAAAAGGTTATGAACTTGAAATTAGTTCTTAAACTTTGCAATCTAGTCATAATTGGACAACATGTTAATTACATGAGTTCTAAACCTCCAAATAAGTTAAAAATGGATAGGTGAGTCTAATAAGGCATGCATTTCAAGTATGTGGGTTTTAAATTCGGAGAATTTCATGAAGTCCTAAAATTTATAATTTAATCCTTAAACTTCGGATTTCTAACAAAATGATCCTTAAAGATTAAAATCAGAATTGCTTAGAACAAGGTCATTATTAATTAATGCTTTGCTTTAGAATCATGCATGTTATGATTTATGTTCGACTTCGATTTGATTAGTTTTGAACGATCATTTACTCTGAATTTTTGTTTAAGTTTTTCGGTGACACTTTTGATCTGATTTCCTTATAGACCGGGTAGGGGTGTTACAAAAAGAAAATAATAACTTGGGATGATAACATCTGGGGTGAGGAAAAAGAAAACATTACTGTATTGTGTACTTCCTACTCGTGATATTGAGAGTCGTATATTTAGATTTTGGCAAAAGCAATCCACAATCACATATAAATTAGGGTAAAGTACATAAATGGTCACTAAACTATGCCATAAAATACAAAATGGTCACTAAACTTTCAAAAGTTACATAATGGCCATTAAATTTTAATTTTTGTTACAGAATAGTCACTGAGCCGTTAGAGTTGTTGACTGGGTGACATGGCAGTTACAAAATTTGTTATAACACCACATTTAATTCTCAATATTTACACATTTAATCAATTTAGAAATTAATGATAAGGGTTAAATTAGGACTAAATTGATTGAATGTGTAAATATAAAGGATTAAATGTGTTATTATTCACATTTTTGTAATTGTTACGTCATTCACTCAACGACAGTTAACGGTTCAGTGACCATTTAGAAACAAAAACTAAAATTTAATGCTCATTATATAACTTTTAAAAGTTTGGTGATCATTTTGTTAATGACCATTTGCGTACTTTACCCTATAAATTAAACCTTTGAAGTGATTTGTTACGAAAGGGGTACCTCTTCTATAAAAAAGAAGAGCACTTCGCCGGTAGTGATTTATGGCGACGGCGATAATGGGAGGATAATGATTCAAAATGAGTTTAGGGTTTGAAGAGGAAGGATAATTTAATACTAATATTTTAAATTAAAATTTTTAATGTTATTTTGAAATGTGATTTATTACGTGCCAAGTTCTTAAAATTTTTGATATTTCCAAAGTAATTATTAAAAAATTAGTAATGCGTAGCGTTTGTGGTGTACAGTGATGTGCGTCGCCCTCTCTAAACTTATCTTATTTATTATATTTTATATTAATTTAATAATTTCACACTATAAAATTGATTAGTAACACCAAATCTCATTTAAAATTAGTACAGACAATCATTTTATTTTTTTGGTAAAATAAAAGTAATATCTACAAAGAATATTGTCAAATTTTGAGATAAATAAATGTTAGAGTATAAATATACCAACAAGTGTTGGGTGCATGTTACATTTTCAAAGAGAGAAGGTTGATTCAAGTCTAGAAGATAATGTTATTAAAAAAAAATCACAAATCTTAAACATGTTAAAATGAACACGAATTATACAAAAAATAAAAAATAGTCTAGAAACTATACAAAATAATCATCCAAATTGTATTTCTAAAAAATCTAGCAAATAAGAGAGGATATATAAGAGGCCAAAAGAGAACAACTATACCCCTAAGGTCGTACATAATGTCACGGCCGCACCTTATGGTCCGAGCCTAGCGCACACCAAGTTGTCGAGGATACACTCAACAACATTTTAGGTCTGCCAGCACCCATCTAAGTAGTCCAACACTTGGGGTTGAAGAGCATAACACACCGAATATGGCAAGCAGACAACTCAATCTAGCATATTCTCTTTGATTCCTTGCTATATCTCTTGTAATTTTGCATCTATGGCATATTTGACATGATCCCTTGAATTAAGGGATATTATACTGTAAATTCAATCTAGACCGTCGAAGTAGTTTCATCTTAGCCGTAAAATGTAAGGGGCTTCAACTATAAATAGAGGCTTACCCCCACCTCACTTTGTAACACTTCAAAAAACGGTCTAGAAGATTCGATATATTGTCATTTAATATGTCTTTTATTCATATGTCATGCCATATTATTATGTTGTATCCGGGATAAAAATTGTCAATGTGGTGTTCCCTTTTCGAGGATAAACTTGACTAATATCTAAGAAGTAGGTGGTGATTTTTGTTTATTCTTCAAACATCGGAGCCCTTTAAAATGAACTCGCATGTATAACCAAATTCAATTTAAACGGTATTTTAACTCGCAAAAGCCGATATTAATAAATTAGTAATTGATTTGGTACCAAGTTTGGGCGTGGTGGGGGTGCAAATCCTTCCCCATACGTAACTGACTCTCGAACCCAAAAGAAAATTTCTGGTTTGTTTTTTGGTATTCGGTCTACCTAACCCAAGTGACCGGTGGCAACCCTAATTTTTATTTTCAAAAATACGATTTCAAAATATATTTTCAAAATTAATTTTTTATAAAAAGTGGGATACTTCGGATTGTTTTAGTCACTACAGTGTAACAATTGGATTATTTAATGACCCTTTGTAAAAACTTGATGTAATTAAATGACTATCGATTCTAGGGTTTTGCTCTGACTAATCCGGATCGACCCATGTCGCACACTTGCCTTTATTGGGTGAGTCTCATAGTGGGAATTTTTTACATACACAATGACTCGAACTCGAGACCTGCTTAAACGATACCAAGCGTACAGTTTGACATACATTGATCTAACATCATAGAGTCGGATCTGCCTTTCATGGACCCTGCAAAAAAGATCATCACAAATGTCTAAAACTTCAAAAGGGTATGTGCCTCACAAGTTACACCAAGAAGAAAAACCTTTGTTACTTCGACTCAGAGTGTGACTGTTGAACACATGTATATAATATCTTCAATTTTTTCTAAGGTTTTCTATTTTTCCTTCTCGAGTGTCCTTAGAGAGTCAAATCTCAATCTCGTATCCGAAAATGCTTTTGTCATGGGTGCCAGAATAACACAGGTGAAAACTTAATAATTTCCAAGTAACCTCTTGAGTCTTGAACTAGCATGTAATCTGTTAGGAACCTCAAACGATCCAAAATTGTCAACATACCTACAAATCACATACTAACTATCCTAACAAACCTAGGGAAGCAATGTTAAAATATACTTCTAAATATACCAGTTAGAAGTTAAAATGTTAACTCAGTAGAATCTTGGAACAGACAATATAATTATTTTACTAGGATTCGGCTATAAGTTTCGGATGCGGGTCATATCCTTTGCTAGAAGTATCCCAAATGAAGGTTCTACAAATATGGCAAGTCTTTTGAATTTATCTCATCACTTGTCTGAAAGTTCTAAGAGACTAGAGGAAAACTCGAGCAATTTACCGACTTTAAAACACCAATATTCAAAAGGCATAAAGTCAAAAACAAAAAGAAGTTTACTGTTGGCGGAATAGATGTTTCTTACCCGGTTTGAACCATGAATAGATTGTAGTCACAACTCACAAGGATTTGGCAGAACACTCATGCATTTACTTTCCATTTGATGCTTGAAGTCCACACGTCCCGTATTCACATCAAACCCAATAATTCTTTTATCAGCCCCGGCAGATAGTACAATCCGCTTTTGCTGCATTCCTGCAACTCCCATGACAGCAGAACAACAATAAGACTTAGTACATGGGGTCTCCGTCATTGCACATACAAGCAAAACAACAATAAGACTTTAAATAAAGATAGGTCCCTACTAAAATGGAAAACGACACATCGAAAAATATAGTTCTAATATAGTGACAACAATAAGTTTTAACTATTACACTTACCCATATTTTGTTAAGATTTAGTACTGATATCTGAGAATCCCCTGCGTCTGCAGCATATACCGAAAAAAGGCTGTTTCTGTGTGGGTGCCATGCTATATCTTCTGGCCATCTTCAGGCTCCCGGTGATACATAAAGGGTGGTACTAAGCAAAGAAGCTGATGACCTGAAGTTCAACACAAGAAAAAGGAACAAAACCTTAGGACTCGATTGATACTATTGATACACATATTTGCACTAAGCAACAAATCACAGCCTGATCTGACCATGTCATTTCTGCAATGTGAACCGAAGTACAGAAAATTAATGGACATGACGCCAATGATGATGGCTAAATCATAAAATGCAACGGGAGGAAAACAGGGTCAATGTATATATATATATATATATATATATTGCATACCAAGATATAATTAGAAGACCAATTATATGAAATTTTTGCCTGAACTTGCCCTCTACCTTGAATCTTCCACAAGTTGACAAATCCATCCAAAGCACTGCAAATGGTCCAAGACACTAGAGAAAATAAGATCCCATAGAATATAAAGAAACTATAGAATCACAGTTGAAACAATGAAGCACGCCTTCCATCGCACTACTAAAACAGAAGTTCACTTGCTGGAAGGCATATCTTCCAATTCCGTTATCAAAGAGCATACCTGGTTACGAAAAGCTGATCATTCACTGGACACATAGAAAGACTTGCCAACTTTCTTTTATGTTGACTGGGAATTATATTGCTTGAATAGGAGCCAATTAAGGTCGGTGAAGAATGACTTTCGACCAAGGTAATCAATTCCTTTTGTTCTATAGAGAAGAGACTTGTAATGTTAATGTAAAATCCAACATCCAAATAAGTGATCAACCAAGTTAGAGGTGATTGCCTTACCAGACTTCCTTTCTGTCCCTCTATCTTTAATGTTAAAGATCTCTGGAATTATTGGTTGTGAAACCGTGGGACTCACAGAGGGGATTACAAGTTTAGTTCCTGATTGCTGTTTTTCAGAATCTCGGATAACTCCGTGCTCTTCCTTAGCTCTTTCGATAGCCAAAGAAGATGATGAGATTTGTCGCCTTCGTAGGTGAGCAGATTTCAGCCTCTTCTCTGCTTGAGCAAACTATGTTTCGAACAAGAAGGAAGAACAAAACAATAAAGAAATGGCAAAATATAAAAATCCAAGACCCAAAAAAACCCTTCTGGATTTATTGGTTGTGAAATCATGGGGCTTACCAACGGGGTTAAAATTTTAGTTCTTTGTTTTTCACAACCTCTATGTTTAGGACAGGTTACGAACAAGATCATTTGGTTCAGTAACAGTTCATATACTCTCAACTGAGAAATCCAAGAATCCACAATCGAACCTTAAAAAAATCCAAGAATCACAGGAAAGAAAAAAAAAAGAAACCAAACAATTTTTTTTAATTAAACTGATACTGATAATAGGAGATGCATTGTTGAAGATGTTGCACTTCCTTGCTGCGGTGCTCTACCAAATCCACTAATGCCTTTTCTTGCTCTGCTAGGCTGTTTTCGTCGTATACCCTAAATAATCTCTCCCCCATTCTTCTTCTTCTTCTTCACGCCACACCTTCTCGACGCCTTGCTTTCTTCAACCCAAAAACTACCCTTTCCTCAAGTTGACATATTGAGGCTATTTAAATGTTATCGGTAAGTTAAACAAAGGGTTAATTTTTAATTTTAATTAAAATATAAATTTAGTACTTTTACAATTTTTAACTATGTTAAATATTTTTTTTTAATGTGTATAAAATTCAAAATGAAAATGTATAGATAAAATTTTTAAAAATTTCGACATTTATATTTTAATTAAAATTTAAGGGTTAAATTAGTAAAAAAAATTGTATTACATTTTTTTTCTAAAAAAATGGTGTTTTTAATTAAAATCAAAAGAAGGTGAGTAATACATGTATCATAAATATTAGGATACGTTTGGAGGATTAGAACTCATTTAGTTTTACATGAACCTTTTTTTTTGAGTAAATGAATGACTGAGATTATTTTTTCTCTTTTTTTATAATTTTTTTTTAAAATTTTTAATCTCAGTCATCCATTTATATTCATCCAACAATCTAAAAAATATGTAAAACTTACACACACACATATATATACAAAGGGTAATTATTCTATGTACAAACATTTGTGGAAACTTTGTTTCCGCAAACGTCTTAGTTTTAGTGTTTAGGGACTTTGTTTAAGAGCTGAAGTATAGTAGTTTTAAATTTAGGGATTGTTGATAAAATTTTAGGTTATGGTTAAAGTTTAGGGTTTATATGTTAAACCCTAAACCTTAAAATTAAGACGCTTGTGGAAACAAAAAATTTCACCGCTTGTGTATGAGATAATAATTCATATACAAAAATCTACCTCGTATTTTTATGCTTTAAGAAACAAAAATTAGGATGTAACTGAGACTTGGTTCTTCATTATTGTTGCGTTGAAAAATATTTGACAATATTATCAATAGCGTTTTGAGAAATTAAGATGTCTGTTTAAATGAACTAAAAGAATAATCTAAGTAGAAAAAGGACTGTTGTTCTCCTTAGGAGTCAAAGTTCAAGCTTCATGAGATCCACTAATTTTCTCATATTATCTCATCTTATATAGGTTCTAATTTCAGCATGTCTTACGAATGTAATATTTTGTATAAGTTCGAATATTGGCATTTTTTATATAAAAAATCAAACTCCATTAAAATTTTTCATATGCAAATTATTATTATTATTATATAACTCAATTATACTCGGTTATTTGTATCCGAGTATCAAATCATTTGAATTCGACTCAATAACAAGTTATTGGAACTCAGCTGAATTATAACCAAATCGAATTTAAGTCGCATTAGAACACGACAAATCAATATTTTTTAACATTCAACCTCACGTCATTTACAAAGCTTCAAAATTAAATGCACAAAAGCTATAATACTGACTATTATAGGGACTAATGTACTTCGAAGCTTATTGCACAAGTAATCACCCAGTAATTTAACCTATGTAAATTTGAGGAGTAAATAGATTGCATTACAACTTGAATTACCATTCATCATTGTTTTACATATTCTTGTAAGCTTCTTTCTAGTGTGTAAAGACTTGTAAGTAATGTCCAGTATTTTGCAGACAGAGTTAGTTATCCATAAATTCCCCTATCGATCGAAAACATTTGCAGATTTAGTTAGTCATCCATTAATTCCCCTATCAATACAAAATCCAGAATCAAAGATCAGGGATAAGCATGATACCATCGATAGCCTTGTCGTCTTTTCTAGGTACTTTCTTCCTCTTCCTTTCGGGTTGGGGTTCTTTTGCTTTAAGCTCATCGCGGAAGGACCTCAAAGAAGCGGCTAAATGTTCGTTTCTATGAGCTGAAAATCGAGGCGTATAGGAGGTTTTATGTTTCTATAGATCTGAGCAAAATACGAATTGGGTACTCCTAAACTATCGATATGAAACGGACCACAAAGAAGAAGATAAATGTTCATTTCTATGAGCAGAAAATTGACGAGAATAGATGTTATGTTTCTATGGATTTGAACAAATACGAACTCGCTACTTCTAACCTGCCAATATGAATTGGCTACTTCTAAGTTCTAACCTATTGATACGAAATGGACCCCGACGAGGCAACTGGATGTTCATTTCTATGAGCTGAAATTGAAGTGAACAGGTTTTATATTTCTATAGATCGGAACAAATACGAATCCGCAATTATAACACGTCATACGAAAGATGCATGATCTCTCTCTCTCAAAATAACTCACTACTTATAAGACGAGTATGATTGACACCAACTCAAAATAAAAGCACAAAAAAAGAAATAAATCAAAAACATTATTTTACATTAGTGACACACACACCAGAAACTATGACATCTGCCATGGTCACAGATCTACGACCAGCGTGGTGTGCAAATAGCTCAAGGTCCTTTGCCAGTTGACCTGCAACTCAACCAGCCGAATGTTTCATTAATTCAAGCGAGCTTTTCTGTAATAATGTCAAACGACACAAACGCTGGTACCAGCAAAACTGCAAAATTCTCACCTTCCACAATTGCTAAATGGTTATTGTTTGTAGTTATATTCCCACCAGGTATACAGAGAATACTAAATATACAATCATATTCAAAATAACCTGAACTTGTATAATAATTATACCAACAACCTTAATTATCGAGCACTAATGGGCAACAAGCCCCAGTGGTGTCCGATGGTGCTCGATATCATAAGCCATCTAAAGCTAATGGCGCTCAATATCATAACCTATATTTTTGGTTTCATGGCAACCAAGATTGTAATACAATGAAAGTGTATATAAGGCTCTCGCAATTGCAGAAACAACTCTTACATTGTTAATAGCAAGTTCAAAGTTCTTAATATAATAGCAATGATAATAACCTCCATGGTGGCGGATATTGCAAACTGACACAAAATCCAAATAATTTATTCCTTTAGTTACACCATTAAACCCAATAAAACAACGATTATACAGAAACCAAATCTAGTGAATTCGAGTATTAAGATGTTTCCAAATAAAAATAAGAAAGTGGAAACAACGTAGAAAGGAAAACTGATGCACGAAAAAATGGAAAACTGAAATAGAAAACAACAGAATGATACGTATTTTACCGGTGTATTTGAAGGCCAAATCGGCGATGCAAGCTACTATCGGTTGAGAAATTTCCATGCCGTTTCTCTTCGCTGCTTCAATTAAGATTTGGAAATTCAATTTAGTCCATCACGAAAATTCCGTATTTTTTTTTAAGAAGAAACCAAAAATAAGAAACGGAATTGGGAGAAAAATGGACCTTCGTATTCGGCGATGGAGATGGCGGAGAGACGAAAGCGATCTCTCAAGAGATCGGAAACTGAGTCGTCTTCCTCCTCTTCGTCTTTCTCGAAATCGCTCCTATCTTCATCGACTTCCATTTTCAAATCTAGGGAAATTACTCTTCACTTCACCAAATTAATTAACGAACCCCAAATCGGCAAATCCAATTGGCCGTCCGATGAGAAATATGGAGAAATACGCGGGAATTTGATCCCGCCGCACAGATTTGGGCCTTTTTCATACTCCTACGTCTTGAGCTCCATCGTGGGCCGCCTTTTTATCCACTGTAGGTAGACCCATTCCCGAAAGATATTATCTACCCTTGTATTTCAAAATTAGACTTTTAATATAAAATAAAGGAAAAAACTTAATACACAAGCCGTGTAAACTTTAATTTATACGTGTCTTTTAATTTTAAGGGTTAAAGTTTTATTTTAAGGTTTAAAGTTCAGGGGTTTAGGTTGCGCGATTTATAATTTAATGTTAGTGTTTAGAATTTAGTGTATATAGTTTAAAGTTTCGGGTTTAGTTTTTTAGGGTTAATGTTAGGAATTTAGGATTTAAGTTTTTATAGGATAAATACACAAGCTTGTGTAAAATTAGTTTTACACAGCCTGTGTATCAAAATTTTACCCTAAAATAAATATTCAAACATATTACTTTTTATTTCAGGTCTTCAATCTTTTTTTATTAAAGTAGGTTATCATTCTATAATCATTTTCAGGTCATTTGTTAAAAAAACCAATAAAATCGTTATCCTTCATTATTGTCTTCTTCAAGCTCTAACTTTTTATTTTTTACTCAAATTATCATTACAAGTAAAATTAAAATATTTTGGGAATACAATTTTTAGAGTTAGAGTATTATTTCCACTTTTGCATGAATGAATTTCCGCAATCAAAGTAATTATGGGACTTATGGGTTTTTTTTAAAAAATGAATGTAAACTCATAATAAATTATTACATGAACCCTTTCCACCATGTCATCAATGGTCTCAACCTAATAAAAATTTTCACATCAATATTTATTTCTATGTCACTTACACATAAGAAAATCAATCAATTAAAATGTTGCCAAAATTACACCAAACCTGCCGCATTTACGGCCCTTTCGCTTCTTTCAAATCTTTATCTTTGCATTAATTAAATTTGAACCTTAACCCTAAACCATAAACCTTAAACTCTAATTATAAACTCTAACCCTAATCCTAAACCACAAACTATAATTATAAACTCTAACCCTAAACCTTAAACTCTAACTCTAAACTCAAACTAAATCCTAACCCTAAACTCAACTAAATTACATGACTTTAGGGTTATAAATTACATGGCTTGAAGAGTCGGAGAAAAAAATTTCATTGGCAAAGGTAAAGAATTGAAAGAAATGAAATGGCTATAAATGCGGCAGGTTTGGTGTAATTTTGACAACATTTTAATTGATTGATTTTTTATGCGTAAGTGACATGAAAATAAATATTGATGTAAAAAAATTTAATAAGTTGAGACTATTGATGACATGGTGGAAATGATTGATGTAATAATATTTCGTAAACTCATAGATTGGTATTGATGTACCAAAAATAAACGAGTTCTCACAATTAAAATTTTTGGAACTTAAGATCATTTGATTTCTAAAAGTAACCTGTTTTAAAAAAAAAATTCCTTAATTTTTTTTGTTTTCCTAGAATATCCAAGGAGAAAGGAAAATGTGATAGAAAGTAATGTGACACACTTTTATTGAATAAAATTTTTAGACGAACCAACTGAAAATGATTGTGGAATGAAAGATACTCTGACAAAAAATGTCTAGACACCTAAAATAAATATATATATATATATAATTCAAACACTTATTTTATAATAATTTTTTAAAATTATATAATATGTTTCTTTCATTCAAATCCTATCTCATAATAATGTTATTTGAAGATAGTCAGCTGTCTTGTTCATATCACACGCATTAATTAGATAATAATGACAAAGATTTAAATGAAAGAGATGTATTAATTAGGGATTCATGGTAGGTTAACCTTATCGTTTAGCTTAAATGGTTGGTTAACCGTTATAGCAGTTATTAACTGTAACCTAACTGTTAAAAAATGGTTAACAGTTAATTTTTCCAATGATTAATCATTATAATGGTTAACCGTTAAAAACAAATTGGTTATATGTTAACTTATAACTTATTATATTTTTTCTTTTCAAACGTTCATTATTTTTTTTAGAATTATAAATCCATCTTTCTGATAATTATTATATTAAAAATTTCAACAAAAAAAACTTAAATAGATAGATTTTAAACACAAACTTCATACTTAGTTAAAAAAATACCTATAGGTTAACCATCTTTTTTAGCGGTTTGATTAACCGAAACCATTTAGCCTTAACGGTTAGATTAATCAAGGGCGGATGTTTTAAGGGACCCACGCCCCCAATTTTGAAAATTTTGAATTTTGCCCCTAAACTTTTTAAAAAATTTAATTTTGCCCTCAATATTTTAAAAAATTCATATTAAGCTTCAAACTTTTGAATATTTTTAATTAAATTCCCTCTCAAACCTTTATTTTTTTTGTTAAATCACTCAGAAATATTAAAAAATTTAGTTAAATCCTCAATTTTTTTTTAAATTTTCATTTAATCCTCTAAATTTTTTAAAAATTTAAGTTGAACCTCTCAAACTTTTACTCAAAGTTCCACCACTGAGGTTAATTAACCTATAAAATGAACGGTTATACCGGTTAACGGTTACATGTAACAGTTTATTTTGCACACCCCTAGTATTAATGTGCAACATTTCATGCCATTCTTTCTCTCCGTTTAAAGCTCTTTCACCCACAAAAAAATAGCCGGATATCTGGATCTTGAAAATCCATCTACCATGGCGATTAACATGGAACAAAATGCAAGTTCTTCACTAGGTAGAACAAACGTTTGCCTACGAGCACGGAGTGAATCTTTGTCGATCTTCCCAACGGACTAGAATGAACCTAAGAGGGATTCAGTTTCTAACATATACTATAACCAACATGGTATTGAACGGGTCGAGAATCGATTCAATTCCAAAAAGGATGGCATTGACCAGATCGGAAAAGATGGTGTTATTCGTACTTAAATGTTCTAAGTTCTAACATTCCTTTAAGGGTAACTTAAACCAGCTTCACAATTTCATTTATGGGAGCTGGAACAACAAATCATACACCAACATAAGATATTTAGCTTCCCACAACACAGTGAAGCAAAGGGGAAATGATTTATTGGTTTATTTAAAACCAGATGCAGTTCTCAGAATTGTGGATATTTCTGATTTTTCTGGTAATGTCATATACAGAACTGCTAAACTTACTATGAAACAAGCAAAGAAAGTTCAAGGCTTGAAGCCCCATCGGCCATGGCGATGAAACCATGATCAATCCTTTAAAACCTAATTGAAATTCTGCACTCTATGTAAGAAATGGACAACACTATATTGCAACATTCTGACACGATATATGTAGACATCATCAAATGAACCATGATTAGTCACTAAATCCGAACAAAAAAAATCTGTTAACAAGTATCGAAACTTAGATACAAGGACATCTAATATACAATTAAGCACGCAAGGCAACATACATAGTAATGAGCATACAAGAAAAATCAGGGCTTAGAAACCTCCGCTGGCCCTTCTATTCAGAATAAGTAACCCAAAGCAGAAACAAAAACTAACCTCTCCTCCCGGTCCGACTAAGCAGGGACAGCCTCGACAAGTCTTGCAAAGTAGAATTGAGTAGTGATTAGCCCTCTCTTTCTTACTTTCCACCCAACCTTATTTAACGCCCTCTCAACATCTGCCTCGGCATGAAGATATGCCCTTGTTGCCTTAGACGGCCCCGGAAACAACTCCCCGATCCTTTTTAACACATCATAATAAATTGTCTTTGGTGCAAAGCTCAAAATTAATCGGTTTTCAGCTAGTGAAGCAAGGTGAGCAATCATCCCATCGGCTTTACTCTGCGGATAGTGTATTAAAACATCTAAACACACCACAGTATCATATTTCCCTTCTAAACTCTCCAAATCCTTCACTTCGAAATTCGGCAGAACCGGCACAATATCACCATTTCCAGCTGCTAACTGTTCTTTTGCCTGCATCAGATTATCACACAATTCAGGCTTGCAATTCCCAATCAACAAACTGCAGTTCTCTGCAATTAAATCTACTAAAAGTAAAACTTCCTATTTTCTTGTTGAAATAAACACTTACTTGGATCATCCACTAAGCATTCATTAATTTCCACCATTTTTCTTTCAGGAAAACAGTTATGACAGTTGAGTAAAGAGGGAAAATCGAACTAACCTGCTTCTCAGCTTCAGCCACCATGGCGGCGGAAATATCGCTAGCGGAAACAACGGCCCCTTCTTTCGCTAAGGGGATAGCGAGACAGCCGGTCCCACATCCAGCGTCGCAAACTGTAACGCCTTTCAACGATCCGTCGTCGGTCAACATTTTCATCACATTTTCAACCGTCTTGTAGTGCCCTAGCCTAATATCAAGCTGGACTTTATTCACATCATCCGTCTCTCCATAAATCTTCTTCCACCTCTGGAAACCGGAATTATTGAAGTAGTTCCTAACGACTTCTTTGTCGCCGCCGCCGACTTCTTCCGCCTGGAAACGGCGTCGGCGTTCGGGATCAGTCAGGGAGAGAAGTGCTGCTAAGGCGGCGACTGAACCTCCACCTATGAGAGCAACGGTGGTACTATCCAAAGCGGAGAGATCGGTGACGGAGGCAGCGGTGGACAGAGGGGGAATGGTGGCGGTTATTACGGTTGCTTTCTGTTTGGCAGGGAGTTTTGGAGGGGATGTAGAGAAAAATCTGGAGTTAGTATGGAAATGGATGTGAGAAGTTAGAGACGCCGAGTACGCCATTTGCTTCGGCTGAATTGCTTGACTTTCTTCTCCTTTTTCCGATGACTTCCTTAGCCGGCCGGTGGCGGAGGGATGACTACGTGTCTACTGTGCCTGTGAAGATGGTTGCTGAGGCTCTGAATCGTTTTTTTTTCCTTCAAAAAATATAAATATATTCTATCTTGTGGATATGAGGATTGGATAGCGTTGAACCCCATGTTTCCTTCCCTCGATTTCTGTAGGGTCCATCTTTGTCTAGACGTTTTCGCCCTTTGGTTGTGCCAAGAAAAAAAAAAGTAAATGTAGTTTTAGAGTACTTAAATATGATACACTTTTAATATATAAAAATATTAAATAAATTTAATAATTAAATTAAAGTTAAGAATTTTTTTATATATTTTAAATTATATTTAGTGCATGATTTAAAATTATGTTATATTTGTAAATTTGAATTCATTAAATAATATTAAAAATAAAATTATATTTAAAAAATACTAAAAATAAATTTAATATAATTTTAAATTTTTTATTTATATATTAAAAAACAATAAAAGATACACTTTTTAAAAAATATAATTAAAAACAAAATTAATATAATTTTAAAATGCATTTAGTTTATTCAAACTCAATAACATAATATAATTTTAATTTTTTTATTTTAAATAGAGCAATAATTGTAATTTAAAATATATGAAAAATATTGTTAACTTTAATTTAATTGTTATATTTATTTAAAGGGTTATATATTTTTATGCATTATATGTGTGTCATGTTCGAGTCCCCTAAAATTATATTTATTTCCTTTTTCTTGGCATTGACAACCAAATAACATATATAGTAAAATTTGTACATCATATCACAAAATCAAGCTTGGCTTAGTGGCAAACACGTCCCTCTTGCACTAGGAGTATCTTGGTTCAATTCTTTCAAAGGACACGTGTTACCACCTAATTTAATAATTATTTTATTTTATTTTATTAAATTAAAACTAATACCAAATTTATAGGTTGTGTAAATAATGAGGATCAAATGTATAATTATATTAGTTTATTTAACAGCCATGTTAGCCTCTCCGTTATGTTTTAACGATTGGTGGCTTAATTGGAACCACTTAAATAGTTAAGTGGTAAAATTGCCAATATTGAAAGTATAGTGGTCAAATTGACACCAACCACATAATTAAGTGGTCATCTGTGTGGTTTACCCTAAAAATTCCCTTCAACTATGAAAAAACAACTAAATTTCTCAATTTTTTCATTCAGTTTAATCATTAAATTAATAATTTGAATCAATTAATCTTTTTGACCAATTATAATCATTAAATCTTAATATACTCTTTTTAAATATTGTTGTCACATGATTTACTACAAATTTATTACGTAATATTTACATATTTAAAAAATTAAAAGATTTTTTATTTTTTTACTTTTAAAGAAATTTTTAAAAATAAAAAATTTCAAGTGGTAACATTATGACACGACACACCACACCAATTACTCCAAAAAAACGTTAGATTCAATAGTCAATGTTGGTCAAAAGACTAATTGATTCAATTTATTGGTTTAGTGGCTTAATTGAGCCAAAAAGTTAGTGTCTTAATTGATTTTCTTCAAAAGTTCAAGTGCTTCATACATCTTTAAGCATATTAAAAATATTTTATATTTAATTTCTAAGTGTTTTTATAAATTGTTAATATTAGATGCACTGACAATGGAAAATTTTCCCACAAACATGTTTAATTTAACTCTAAAAATAAAATCAAATTCCTTAATCCTAAAAGTCTAAAAATTAAATCATAATCCTAAAACTCTAACCCTAGATTTTAAATTCCAAACTTCACGACATGAAACTTCAAAAACCCTAATTCCAAAAACTCTAAATAGACCCATTTATAAAAACAAGTTTTCCACCAGAGCAGTGCATGAAATATTTTTTTAAAACAGTAATAGCATATTATTAAGGCTTAACTATAAAATAAATGCCTAAACTATGTCTCTTTTATGTAATAGATGCCTAAAATATTTTTTTGTTTGAAATAAGTACCTAAAGTTTCATTTTTGGCTTGTTTTAAAGTCAACCGATACACCTATTTTGGGTAGAAAAATAGACTTTAGGCACATATTTCATTCAAAAATGAAACTTTAAACTCCTATTTTAGCAAAAAATACTTTATGCACCTATTGCAAAAAAAAACATAATTTAAACATTTTTTGTAATTAAGCCTATTTATTAATAGTGTAACTATTCACCAGAAATAGTAAAACCTACTAACAATCTCTAACATTTTACATTATATTATCCCTAAAATAATGTCTTTTTATTTTCTATCTTACCCTAAAAAAATTTTATTATGTGGAAAATAGGTTAGCATCGAATATATATATGAACGATGGTGGTTATGGCAGTTTTGAACGAATTACCCATTACGATTTGAACGAAGATATTAGAGTCATAAAGGGATGGTCGAAAGCCAGGTTGAGGATGAGTGGGTGTGTGTTTTGTTTGTATATTTTTGGGTATTTAAAATGGAGCGTGGATACCTTTCTATGGACATGTGTAAAGGCTCTATCTAACTCAACGACATGTTAGGCCTATAGTTAGACTTGTGCGTAAGACGATAGACCAGACTGGCCAGATCAACTTAAAGTTTAGTAATTTAGAATTTAAGATTTAATTGTCAGTATTTAAAATTTAAGATTTAGGGTTTAAATTTAGTAATTTAGACTTAAAGGTCAGTATTTAGAATTTAAGATTTAGGGTTTAAGTTTAGCAGTTTAGTAATTTAGAATTTAAGATTTAAAGGCTTAAAGGTCAGTATTTATAATTTAAGATTTAAGGTTTAAGTTTAGTAATTTAGGATTTGAGTTTAAAGTATAAATATACAAATTTGTATAAAAAAATTTACACAGAATATATATTAAGATTAAACCCATTTTTTATTCAAATATTTAAAAAATTCGGATGAAACTTTAATTTTAGACGAATAACGCAATCCTTAAAAAGTATAGTTGCTCTTGCAACAAATTCGACCATCATTAAGTACGGTTTGGGGGAACACAAGGTAAATGGTTCGAATCAGCCCAACAAACAGACCCGACCCGATCCCCTAAAGAACTGTTTATATGCAAAGAGGCCCAGCAAAAATCCTTTTCTCCATTACCAATAGTTTAGATTAATCCAAAGGTACGCCGCCGCTACAGTAAAAAATATTAGATCTCTACACTCTGTTTGGTCGCCGGTAAAATGCTTTCATATTATCGTTGAACTTCTCCGTCACAAATCCGCTAGAAGCTTGCATTTTCGTTGTTACATGCATAGTTATTGTTTTTTTTTTTTTGTTATTGAAGGTGTTATGGCGAAGGTTACGGCGATGGAAATCGATGATCCAAATTCAAACATTTCCGACCAGATCAGCCCCAAATTTTCAATCAATGGTCAGTTTTGATGTTTCTTTATCGATTTTTAACTTCAGAAATCGTATCAACGATAGTAATTTGATGGCGAGATTGTAAGTTCTATCTGATTTTTTCTTTCGCGTTTATTTTGGTTTCCGTGCTCAGTTTTGCAGCTTCTGAAGTCTTCTCAGATGCATCATGGATTACGACATGGAGACTATACTCGTTACAGGTAAATTCACTTAAAAAAAGTTAGAAAAGTATTGAATTGTTTTTATATTTTGATATTGATATTATTTAAATGAATAATGTTGGGGCTGCAGGAGGTATTGCACTGCTCGTTTGAGGAGGTTATATAAATCATTGAAGTTCACACATGGCCGCGGTAAATACACCCGAAAAGCCATTACCGAGTCCACAGTCACTGAAGTGAGGTCTGCCTTGTTAATTTTGCAGTAATCTGAATATTTTTACATTTCGAAAGTTGCTTTTTCGTTATAATTTCCTCTTAGAAATGCATGTTTCTCTGTGTTTGTGCACACACGTTTAGAGGTAATAAGTGTCATGTTAGTTGTGAAGTGATTAGTTACAATATGTTTTAGAGTTCCTTGAAATTGGCTGTGTTTAAATCATTTACTTTAAAAGCTTTTCTAATCGGTTGAGGATTGGCTGGTCTGTGCAATATGTATTCAAGTTACTGTAGCTTTCCAAGTTGACGGTGTTACTTTGACTTGATTTAAAATAGGTTTCTTCATGTGGTTCTGTATACGGCAGAGAGAGCTTGGAGCCATGCCATGGAGAAAAGACAGCTTCCAGATGGTCCTAATGCACGCCAGCGTATCTATTTAATTGGTAGATTACGCAAGGCAGTAAAATGGGCTGATCTGTTTTCACATTTGTGTTCTGTCAAGGGAGATTCCAGAACATCTTTAGAAGCTGAGGTTTGTTTGCAATTTGATTGTTATTTGAATGTCTACAGTCGTCAACCTGGTTTTTTTGGCCTTCAGAAAGAAAAAATTATTGCATCACATTGAGCGGAATGAGTTTTTGCTTTCTGATTGTTTTACTATATCCAGATTTGAACTGTGCTGGGAGACATAGACTGTATGTACTTGTGGAAAAGTGAAGCTAGGGATGTCTGTAATCTACGTTCATTTTAATCAAATTTCCGATTTTATTGCAATGAAAGCTTAAATTACTCCAGTGTTTGTGGATGTTCAGTATTGAGGCATGTGGCATGACTGCTTTTCTTCACATTTATTCTTGTTTTGATTTTTTTATTCTAGGCCTATGCCTCCTATATGAAAGGGAATTTGTTGTTTGAACAAGACCGGAATTGGGACACTGCATTGAGGAATTTCAAAAGTGCCAGGTTTGTGCTTATCTCCAATAGTATCCAGGCATATAAATAATGCAGTATCATGTTAAAGTAGATAGCTAATATTTTTGCTTGATCTCATGCCCCAATGTCTAGAAAAAAAAACCAATATCCTTCAAGATACTTTTCCAATAGTTTTTTTTTATTGTTCATAGCACAAAAGGATAACATCTTTGGTTATGTTGCAGGGCCGTTTATGAAGAACTTGGGAAGTATGGGGATGTAGAGAATCAAGTCTTATGTCGTGAACGTGTTGAAGAGCTCGAACCTAGTATTCGCTACTGCCTTCACAAAATTGGAGGGTCAAATTTGCAAACTTCTGAACTTTTACAAATTGGTGAAATGGAAGGTCCTGCACTGGACCTTTTCAAATCAAAGCTAGAGGTCAGTTCATTTCTATGGGCATTGGTACTTTATTTATTATCATGATTCATGAATAATGTGGCCTGTATTACATTTGATATTTGAGTGGCTTCCTACTTTTATTCAACTGACTTGCTATAAGAAATGTGTGTATTATAGTGTAAAATATGTCAAATCTTCTGAAAAAAATAGCTTTCAATTCTGTAAGAACTTCTTCCAACTGTTTACCATCTTACTGAAGCCTGAAGGTGATGTCAGAATAGATGGTTTCTTTCTGAATTATAACGCATCACTTCGTTTAATATTAGTTCAATTGGAACAAACTAATGATTTATTTGGAGATAAGATGTTTGAACCATACTTTTGAACCTGCAAGCTAATCCTTTGTCTGCAAACATTTTCATCTATGATAGAAAACCTGCGTCTGCTTCGTTCAGCAAATTAGTTATGCATAATGCACTCCATGAAGTTCATGTAAATTATAATTTCTTTTGTTAGATGAATGCTCATTTATTTTATAGCTATTGGAATTGGTTATGCACCTCCTCAGAGCTCATCAGATAAATGTGAAGGGAAGGGAGAGGGGAGAAGATAAAAGCTTTTTCTCTATGTTTTGCTGATGGTTTTGTCAGTAACATTGATGTCTTATACTATCCTGATTTGCAGGCTGTTATGGCCGAGGCAAGATCGCAACAGGCTGCATCTCTGACAGAGTTCCATTGGCTTGGCAATAGATTCCCGATTACTAATGCAAAAACTCGGGTTGCTATTTTGAAAGGTTTGCTGTTTAGCTTTTCCTGCTATTGTTTATACTGAGGTTAGCATGTGTATGGCATGTTAAGAATCAAGATTGAAAAGGAAATTGAAAGTCGATATGGGATTATATTGTTGATCTTTATATTTATGAAATTAGACGTCGACTCCCAAAGAATATACTGCTGACAACTGAAGAATACAGGGTTTCTCTCCTTTTCACTTTAAAGGGCTTTAATTATGTATTAAAGACATGATGCTTAGAGTTGGGTCTTTTTCCTTTTCAGTTTCTCTGGATGATTTTGTGGTTTTAATTGTCAATTTTTTTGACATAGTTAACATATTAAGCTTTCATTTTATTGGCATTTAGAGTCAGTATTCGCTCTTAATATGTTCTCCTTTTCCAGTTTATGTGAAATTCTTAGCATGTTACATTGATGATTTATCCCAGCATCTATTGTTTAAGCCACTGGCATACTCTGCAGTTGAAGGCTTGAAGCTAGCATTCCAACTTCTGTGCTGCAGTCCTTTCTGTTTTCACTCTGCTTTCTCCCCTATATTTAAAATGCTGCAAAATTTGGCAATAACAAATTTCTAGCTTCTATTGAATTTAGTGTCCCAGTCATGTTCGTTTCATTAATTTTAGATGTGTGAAACATGCACATCTGTGTGCTTCAAACTTTTTATTCTTGTTCTCTTGTTATCCTTGTGACCCTTCTAGTTGGTTATAGTCCAAACATGGCCTAAATTAATACTCTCTGTGCAACAAATTGTGCAGCTCAAGAACTGGAAAAGGATCTACATGGACCTTCAGCTGATTCACTTTCAACCGAGAAAAGACTATCAACTTTTGATAAAGTTTTTACAGCGTATCATGAAGCCCGGGGCTGTATAAGGAGTGACTTGGTATGAAGCGTTAATTTGTATATTTGCTTTCTTTTCATAGAAGTTGTCTACTTGTAATTTTTTCTTAGTTCTAATCATTAGTAGAATTTGAATTTGCAATTGTTTTTAAACTATTCATCTGTAGTGTTGGATGTTGATGATTTAGAATACACTCTAGGCCAGTGCAGGTAGTGCTGAAAATGTAAAAGATGACCTAAATGGTCTTGATAAGGCTGTTAGTGCTGTACTAGGACAACGGACAATTGAGCGCAATCAGTTGTTGGTTAGCATTGCAAAGAGCAAACTTACTAGGCGTCGTGATGACAAAAACGAGAAAGTAACCAAGCCTGAGGAGTTGGTTCGCTTATATGATCTTTTATTACAGGTGAGGGAGGATCTGTTTTTGGAATGACTTTCCTTCCGGAGAAGAAGCTTGTAATAATTATTACTGTGCTTAATGATGCTATATTGAGCAGAATACAGCTGATCTATATGATTTAGTTAGTTCCGGAAGAGACAGAAAACATGAAGAAGTGTCATTTGCTGAAGAGTGTCAACTTAAAAGTTTGGCCTTCCGAGCTGAAAGGTTGATTTCTTTGAGCACTATGATGTCTTCCTTTTTATTGGTTTGCACGTTTCATGCTTACACAACTGCATCAACCAATTCTACGCTTATATTTGGTTTACTTATTTATTTTATCAAGAAAGAAAATATTTGGTTTGACCTCCGAATGATGACATTCAGAAGTATTTTCTAATAACTTTCTGTATTTGAAAGATGTTTCTTACTTTCTTATCTAATATCCCGCACTTTGAATGATGAAATTGAGTCGACTTATGAAGTGATTATTTGTTTTGTAAGATTAATTTGGGTGTATTACAACAAGAGTTTGCCTTGTGAAATTGATATGTGGACCTCTGGAATTCTTTGCAGGTGCTTCTACTTGGCAAGTTCGTATAGTTTAGCTGGAAAGAGATCCGAAGCATATGCACTATACTGCCGTGCTCACTCTCTTGCTGAGAATGCCCTACATAAGTTTCAAACTCACAGTAAAACCGATCAGGTGTCTATTTATTTAGGGGTTTGCTTTCCCCACTATTTTCAATATATTTCTGCGGGTAACTGCTGAATGCATATGCTAATTAGTAATTACCTGCTTGATGCTTGCAATGTGCTTTTTAGCACTGTTTCTTAACTTCGGGTTCAAACATCTAATCAGCATAATTATTTTTAAAATCTTAATCGGTATCTTCATATTATTTACAGGCCATGATCAAAGAGTTGAAGACTCTATGTGATGAATGCAGAGCTTACAGTTGCATAGAGCATGCAACCGGAATAATCGAGGAGGTGAAGGCTCCAGAGAATCTTTCTAAGAAGATATCTACTATATCATTAAGTGGAGCTGACAAGAAGGTATCATTTTACCATAGTTGCATATATTCCTTCATTGACCGACACTTGTTTCGAAAAAACCTTGCATATGCATTCTTTCGATCCGGATTTTGCTACACTGTTGTGATGTCAAATGTGAAAGCAGTTCCGGATTTTGCTACACTGTTCAGGTGGAAAAATACCTGCTCGAGAAACTCGATCTCTACGAGTCCGCAGTTAGCGAGTCAAATGTGAAAGCAGTTCCGCACATACAACCCTTCCCACCAGCGTTGCAGTCAATACCTCGTAATCCCATCGTTTTGGACTTGGCCGATAGTTTTATCGATTTCCCGTCTATCGAAAACAGGATGAAGAAAGACAAGAAGGGATTCATGAGTAGGCTTTGGGGTTGATCCAACAAGGGAGGGAATACTACTACCCATAATAATTTGATCTGCTTTTGACTTCACAATTTAGAAGCTGAGTAACTTGGTTGACTGCAAAATTTTGGTATTCTATACCTACATGACTTTTTTATAGTTTTATTTGACTTTTTGTGGTTTCGGATATTCCATCTTTGGATTTGTAGTTTGATGTTGGTTTATTGTCTTTAAGATTTTCTTTTTTTTAATTCTGATATCTTTATCCGTTTTTATTTTAGTTTATATCCGGATTTGTTTTGCTTATGTGGACAATAGACTTTTAAAAGGGAGAGTAGTGATTCATGAAAATAGTATGTTGGTTCGATTAAATAAGTAATTTAATATTTTTAAAAGAAGAAAAATTAAATGATGAATATTCGATGCACTGTTAGTAAATTTTTTTATACAAGTTATTTTCAAGTTAATCTAAAGTCTAAATTATTAGCTCTAAACTTTAACCTTAAACCTTACATTCTAATCATGTTTTACATTATAAATCATACGACTTGAATTCCTAATCTCTAAACCCTAATCTAAAGTCCTAGAGTCTTAAATAACATTGTTGGTGGAAATTTTGTTTTTCACCCGTAATAATTTAAAATTAAATACCACTATTTTTTTGGATAATTATACTATGCACTAGCTGTGAAAATATAAAGTGTCCACAAGCGTCTTAATTTTAGGATTTAAGGATTCGATTTATGTTTAAATGTTTATGAATTCAGGTTTAGAATTTAATAGTTGTCTTTAGAATTTAGGGTTTGTAGCTTAAAACATAAACTTATAACCATATCACTCTAGAACTTAAATCATAACCTCTAAACCCTAATTCAAACTATTAACCTTAAATTCTAAATCACTAAACTTAAGCCACAAACTAAATCCCTAAACTCTAAAACTAAAATATTTGTGAAATTTTTCTATTTTTATCGCGGATACGTAGAATATTTCCCCTATTTTTTATATTATTATATGTTAAAGTTTTGTGATTTTTTTCCTAGTAATGTTATTATTCTTCTTTAAGGTTTAAACCTAGCTTATTATTATTGTTATGTATAAGATAAACCTAAGGCCTTTGGATATTGGGCCTCTCAACTCAGCTCTTTCTTGGCACCTGCAAATATGCTTGCGATGGGCTATGGGGATTGCACCAGTTTAAAAGACCAGGGTATTGGTACTTAATTTTTTTTTATTTAGTAGATAACTAAATTTGATTTGTTCATTCAAATTGGACTTTGAATTGTACTTTTTGGTTCAAATTATTGCTCATGATGAATAATTTATTTGAAGTAATTTGAACCATAAAATTAAATTTAAGTATCAAATTGAACCTAAAAGTTAAATTCAAGTACATAATTGAACAAAAAAAATTCTATATCAAATCGAGTCTAAGTAAACACACAAAATTTAAGTACAAATACAAGTTGAGTGAGGAAAATAAAAGAAAAAGAAAAAAAAATAATTGCAAGTGAAATAGGGTGATTGTTAAACTTAAAGGGGTAATTGGGAGAAGTGGAGTGAATGGACCATTTGTATGAATTATATTTGTCTAACCTAACCTAACTTTTTTTTCCTTTAAAAAGGAGGGATAATGGTCCAAAATTCTCTACCAAACATTTTCCTTTCTTTTTATAGATAACATGAAGCTTGCACTGCATGGTCCATCTACTATTTCTGCCTCCTATAGCCTAGTCCAATTAATGTTCTTAAAGTCATTACGAAATTGAATTTGAATAAGATTTTCTGTAATTACATATAGGCATTGTTTGGTAAATAGCAGTATAAACAAGCTGTATAAACAAAATATTACACTTTTTTTAAAATCTAAATTCTAAATTACTAAACCTAAAACCTTAAAATCTAAAACATAAACCATAACCCTTAAACTTTAAGCATAAATCTTAAATTCTAAACCCTACAACTTAAACTCTTAAACTCAAAACCCTAAATCTAACAAAGCTTGTGTAAACTAACGTTTACACAACTTGTGTATAAAAGTTTTTTCCTTTTTAAAATTACAAGAAGTGTAGTTACCACCTTAATAATTACATTATGATTTATGATTATATTGTTACGTCCAAACACATCGTTTATTCAAGAAAACTCGAATTCCCTCATGTAAACACATAATCTATTTAAGCTTTAAGTTTTCTACTTTTTTTTTATGTAGTAAACGCTAATAAGCATTTCACATCAAGTATATGATTAAGAGTTTTTATTTTATTATTGTTATTTTAAAACTTAAATTATGGATGATAAAACTTGGGACAATTAGAGGGATAAATCATCAATATCAAAAGTAATATAGATTTAATAAGTATTTAAAACGTGGAGGAGAGACGAGTCTGATTTAACTTAAGTTTAAACTTATAGATAGTTAAGATGCTAACCACAAATTTTGAGAGGGACGAAAGCTCCTCCCCCTCTCTATGTACCTCTGAGCTTGAAACTTATGTTCGTCTTGCAATAACACCTAACTTATTTCATCAATTTGAGTGGTGTGGATTCCAGAGACGAAATTAAGATTTAAGGTGGGGTAAAACATAAATTTTAAAAGGATATAACAATTTTATAATTAATCTAATATTTTCAGATAAAATATATAACAAACGAAGGTTAAAAAAAATTGGGCAAGAGCTCCCAATGTGAACGTAGGTTCCTCCCCGGTAGATCCCATTTTTAACAAATGGAGGAGATAACACGGCACATATGATATGAGTGCTAGAGCTAGGAGATGATAAATTTTTAGCTAAAAGGAAAAGACCACCAAAAGGACAAGTTATCATTCACAAAATGCCATTAGCCATTATCTATTACCCATTGTGGGGGAAACTATTTGGGTCACCATTCTCAACATTACACAACTTCATAAGTGCCATAGGTGGGGGTGGGGTTTCACTTTTTCTACCATTTTTTAAACATCCTCTAATGCCGTGTTGTATCAAAATTCTTATGAGATCTACTAATTAATCGATTGGTCAAAGATACTCACGTCACTTCTGTCTTGTGTTGATTCGAATTTCGGTATTTGCTTTGGAAATGAAATACATAGAGGAAAATTATTTGATACATGGTATAGAATTTAGAGTACACAACTTTCACTATCTGAATGATATTTGTCATATTTAGTGTTTATGGTTTTAGAACTAAAATATGTAAAAGTTTGTTTACTCTAAATTTTAGATAACATGTGTATCGAATAATTTAATTATTTTTTAAAAAGATAAAGGAGAATCATTTGATATGCCGGCTGTAAAATTTAGATTACATAATATTGTCTATTTTAATCGTAAACTATAAATTTAAAATTCTAAACCTTGAACTCTAAAAACTAAACCCTAAAACCTTAAAATCTTAAAACTTATAAGACAGAATTGTATAGTCTAAAATCTACCCAACTTGTATATCAAGTAATTTTCTACAATTTAAAAGAAAATAGTTGATGTATCGTCTATCAAAAACTTTTGCCGTAAGAAAATCTATTTTAGGGTTTAGATGTTTAGTTAGAGTTTAAAAGTGTATGTTTTAGAGTAAATTTTGAGATTTATGGCTAAAATTTAGGATTTTAGAGTTAGGGATTTAAATTTTAAATTTTAAATATACATACTATTATGGTTGTTTTCCGAGTAAGATTTCCCAAAATAGTTACATATTTGACCAAAATCTTGGCCTTGGAAGATCTCCAAAAGTTTGATTCCTTTGGTAAGCTTCCATGAGATTTTGTCCTCTTGGAGTTGAGATGACCATTCCTTATTATTTGTTTTTTATAAAAAAAATGAAAATGACTTTTTTACAAAGAAAATTATAATATTTTTTAGTTCCTTTTCATCCTTACAAAACTATCATATAATTTTATCCTAGTTTTGTCTCTGGCGGGGCGGAACATAGAGGAAGATTTTGGGACGTGAGCTTTTGTCATCTTTTTTAAATGGTAATAAAATATTTTTTAAAGAAAAAAGGTTAAATTAATTCTATAATCATTTTCATCTTTTTAAAATCTTATTATGACTCCTCAAAAATTTTTATTTTATTACGGTCTTCTCTTTATAAATTTATAGTTCTGACTATGGTGTTGTCATGTCAGGATTGTTCAAAATTTAACATTTCAGTCAATATATTTAGGGTAAAGTACATAAATGGTCACCGAATTTATAGGGCAGATTCATTTTAGTCACCGTACTTTTGAAATATTCGATAATATCGCTAAACTTTTAGTTCAATTTCAATATAGTCACCGAACTTTTAGTTTGTTTTCAATATGTTCCCTCCCGTTACCTTCTTTTAGAAGATGGCGTTAGTTTTCGTTTTTCCTTAATAAAAAATGGGTACACTACATCAATCATCACTCAACTTTCTCCTCACTCCTATTTTGGTCACTAGAGTTTAAAAATTTTCAATTTAATAACTTAACGTTTGAATTATTCATATTTTGGCCACTCTCAAATGACATGTTTATACAAATAGAAAATTTGATTAATCCTTAAAAAATTATTTTGGTAAATTCAGATTATTCAACTATCGATCTTATATTGTACCAATTAAATCAGATAATCGATTAATCAATTAACCAAAATATTTGATTTTGTAAATGATTTTTTTATTTTGTTTATTAAAATATCAAATATATTAATATGGTAAATTAAATAATTGTTTGGTTGTGATAAAAGTGTAAAAACAACTAGAAAGTCAAAATTGAAAGTTCACATTTATTAATCCTACCCAGAGCCAATTTTTTTTTTTAAATAGAAGGGTATCAAAATACTAAACTATAGGATATTGTAATGCAAAAAATTTAAAAATATTGTATATAATAGATCAGATCGGTTAATCAATTTTGCTTAAAACTGTGAACCGTAACAGAATCGGAATAATTTATTTTTAAAAATTTGTACTAAAATCGAGTTCGATTAATCCTTAAAAAATTATTTTGGTTAATTGCTAAATTTAGATTATTCAAATTCCGGTCTTATATTGTACCAATAAAATCGGATAATTATTTATCGATTAATTAGAATATTCAATTCGAGTAATATTTTTTTACTCTGCTTATTAAAATACCAAATATGTAAATATGGTAAATTTAACAAGCAAAGTAAAAAATCATTACTAGAATTTTTTTAAGGATAATCGATTTTTTTATTTGTATAACTATGTCATTTGAGAGTTGCCAAAATATGAACAATTAGAAAGTTAAGTTATTAAATTAAAAATTGTTAAACTCTAGTGACCAAAATAGGTGTGAGAAGAAAGTTGAGTGATGATTGGTGTAGTTTACCCATTTTTTATTAAGGAAGAACGAAAACTAACGTGAACTTCTAAAGGAAGGTAACATGAGGGACCGATCGAAATCGAACTAAAAGTATGGTGACCTTATCGAATATTTTAAAAATATGATGACCAAAATGAATTCACCCTAAAAGTTTGGTGACCATTTATGTAGTTTACCCATATATTTATTAAAAACATAGCAATTCATGTTTTAGATTGAGGGAGTCCATTCTTTTTTAAAAATTAAGATATTTAACTAAAAATATATAAATACCAACTTGTTAAAAACTATTATACTCATTATGAAAAACCACATACTAGATTATAACAGAGTCTATTATCTATTATGTTAAATTTGAGAACCTATTTTATTTATTTATTTTAATTATTTTCTTTGACATCTTCAATTTCAACCCTATGTTACTTGTGTAGGATGACTTGTCTTTACTATTTATTTTATATTTTCGGAGAAACCCATGAGAGAATTAGGGCAAAGTATAATTTATTTTAGGAAAATATTGTTGGGAGGCTCGAATCGATCAACTGAATGTGCTAAGAGGGGGTGAATTGGTTTTTAGGTGTTTGAAGTGGAAGCTATGAAAATTAAAAATGAGACACAAGGATTTATAGAAATCAAAAAAATTATTTGTCATCTTTTCATCATTTTGGATCGGAAAAATTCTCATTTTTTAATTGAATTTACATAATTTCATAACCAATCATTCATGATTGGCCAGAGCATGGATACAAATAATATCCAAATACCAAAATCGTCCCCTATAGAACATTTGCAAAGTAATAAAACCTCTTGGGAAGATCAAAGAAAAAACATGTTCTTCCATTTCCGTAAAGAATTCTTCCAAAAATTTGGAACCTAATCTTTTCAAAAAAGCACATACAATACTTTTGTGTTTATGAGCCAGAGTTTTAACACAAGAAAACCGAAGTATATATTTTATTTGATACAAACTCTTTTTTTGAAGATTCACTGTGATAATGAGAAAGATTTATAGATATACGCAGAAATCGGTCAATAATTTCAAAATCGAAGGAATTGGATGCCCTAAAGTGTTATAAAATCTCGTCTTAGACAATGATTCAATGAGAGAAATTATTGGAATTCTTGTATCCAAAGCATTATCTATTATAAATGAATTTTCTAGCATTTGACTCCGTATCACTGAAGGGTTTAATCGCACACTTGAAAGATAGCCCAGAAAGTCGAGAGAATATTTATATAATTGATTTATACGGACTCTTCCTGACTGAGACCACATGCAAAAATAATATTGCCATAAATCGACAAAGTAATATTTCCACTTATTCTTTGAGGACATAATTGACTTTCCTTGATACCTAATAAAATGTATGAAAGGGTCTTTGAACAACCACAAGTTGTCCTGAAAATCATTATAAAAGACTTCTACAAGATGCTTTATTTTTCCATAGAAATAAATTCTTTCAAGAAACACTCCAAAAGATGTTGATTGTAAATGAGAAAATTGATTACGGAGAAAAAGGAAAATGGATTCATATTTATATGCATGAGAATTATATGGGAACAAGAATAATCTTGGATTAAAAATCAAAATAGATTTCTTTGGAGTAATAAACCTCTTTCAAATTACAACACTGGTAGAGAGGGAATCGTAATAAATGCAAAGAAGAAGCATATTTTATCCAGTAGCGAAGGGCTTGAACCAAGATTTCAAGATGGATGGGTACCTCTAACACACTATTTAAATGAGATAATTTGTCCTCTAAAAAAGGAAATATTGAATGAATTGATTGTAAATTATGAGATTTTGCGACTTCTTCCCCTTGTGAGTAAGATACTAATCGTAAGGAAAACGGGATTTTCACAATGACTGCAAATCCTGCCGATATCATTTGAGAATACAAATTATTGTTGTGCCCAAAAAAAGGATTTTGGTTGGAATCATTAGCAGAAATAATCAAATGGTTCTGTTGATCCATTCGAATAATTAAACGTTTCACAATTAGTGAACTGAATTTATTACGATAACCCCGATTTTCCAAAAAAAATCATCGATTTATTTAAACCATGATCATGAGCAAGTGCATAAATATACTCCCGAAAAAATAAGTGGGTATAGGAAATCATGCCAGCGAAATCTATTTAGTTCTAATATACTTGAAATTCCTCCATTTCAAATTCAATTTGAACAAAATATAAAGGATGCTTTTAGAAAACCCTCTCTTACAAGAGAAAAAAAATAAGCAAACTAGGATAAACCTCACAAGGCTAATTGTTTGCAATTCTAAGCACTTACCTAAAATCTAACACTTGAGCATATATGACAATGAAGCTCACAAGTGTGTTCTACAAAGAAATTGACAATTAAGTACAAAACACTTTCTGTTAATCATAAATGTTGGCTTGTTGTTTCTTCATCTTCCATATATGCTTGGAGGTGTCTTTTTTAAACCCTCTAACAACTTCATGGTCATTACTAGTTGCTGGGGGTTGTTTGGAGCCGTTGGAGCCTTTATTTCTCTTAATAAATACAATTTTAGACGTTTTGGTATCGGTACGCGATGACCCGTATCGGTACTCTTTCTTCAGAAAACTAGCCGTTGGAGCATTTAAAACACATGGGTATCGGTACGCTGTACAAGCGTATCGGTCTGCACCTACTCGTATCGATACGGCTAGGCCTGTATCGATATGGAATTTGGCTACTAGAATTTGAAAAAACTTGGGGATCAAAAGTCGTATCGATACGCTCAAAATCGTATCAATACAGGGTTCTGTGGTTATCGGTACGGGTAAAACTGTATCGGTACTCAAGCCCAGTTTTTGACACTTTGGTTATTTAAGATCATTTAAATTGTGTCAAAAATATATTTTTCAAGTTTATGGACTTTGAAATATTTTTGCAAATTAGTTTGCGTCCAAAAACTTTTTTCATTAAGTTATATCAAAATCAAATAAGTTTTACAAATACTTTGATACACAAGGTTGTGTAAATTTTAGTTTACACAAGCCTTTCAATTTTAGAGTTTAGAGATTTATGTTGTAGTTTAGGGGCTTAGGTTGTAGGATGTAGAACTTAAGGTTTATGGTTAGAATTTAGATTTTTAGGTTAACGTTTTTAGGGTGTTAGAGCTATGGATTTAGGTTTTAGATTTGATAGTTTAAATATGAAGAGTTGTGTAATTTTTTTACACAACTTGCGTATCAAAATATAACCCTTTATTTTATCGCTTAACTCATGCGCAGGGCAGCTATTAAATATTAATTAACTTGACAATAACAATGGGCGACTTGTTTAATATTTTTTACCTTTTTCATATTATTTTATTTGTGCTAACATTGTTAAATGTTTACATATATTTTAATAGAGAAAATATTTCAAGCACTAATGGTAAAATTTTGGTTTTCATAAAAGGTTCAGTTTAAGGTTTAGATATTTAGTTTAAGGTTCAGGATTTTTCCGCCAAACTACGATACTTAAAATATTATATTGTTACTCATTTTACTCAACACCATTAAAAACACTTTGACAGATGACAACTTTAGAATGTAGTGTTTTTTTTCCTTTTTCTAAATAATACACTATTTAAAAAATAAAAAATCCAAAAGTTTAAATATTTTCATGAAATATATAAATATAAATTCAAAAGATATACAGGAAAGTGAAAAAAAACTAAGCTTTAGAAAACTAGGAAAAAAAGTTATAAAATTTTAGTATTAAAGAAAACTTGAAAAAAAAGCAACAGCAGAATACTTTAAATAGCAAAGAGAGAATTGTAACGACCCGGATTTTTGAGTCAATGATGGGCGTTGACCTGGATCTTGGACCGACACGTTGGGTTGAATGTTCAGGTTATGTTGAGCCGTGATGGTGAGCTTTGTTGGCCTCCATGTGTTGTTGGGCTTAAGTGTTGGGTCTTGGGTTGTTGGAATAAATGAAATGTAAGGGCATTCGGGTAATTCCCTCTCGAATGAGGGTAAAGACTGATGCCCCATTATGGGGGCTGCCATTGTGTAAAGAATGTAAAGTCACCCTTATCCTCTATCTCTATCTTCTTCCTCAAATTTCCATCCCCAAACCCAAAGTAAATGAAGGAAGCTTGTTGTTTTAGAGTGGGAATCTCAGATTGGTGATCAAGGGAAGTTTAATCGGCATACAAAGATCTATCTTTCAAGGTGAATTCCTCAAAGTTTATGGAGGTTGGAGTTAAAGTTTCGAACAAAGAAGATAAGTGGCAAAAGCTCGAGGAGGGATTTCATTCCTGGATTTGCATGCTTAAGGTCAGTATATTTCTGACTCTTACATTTCATGAGGATCCTAAAATGATTGCTTTGTGTGGTTTATGGTTTGGATTACATAGTTAAGGTTTTAGAAGCTTAAACCCCTTTGATGGAAAGTCAAGAATTACATGTTAATAATGTGTAAAATTGGTAGAAAACCACTTATTATACTTTAAATAACATGTATGAACGTTTTGGGGCTTAACCTTTTAGGTTAGTGGCTGGGATTGCGAAATTTCAAGCTCTAGGATATAAAATATGGGCTTACGTACCGGTACGGGAGGGTCGCGTATCGGTACGCCTTTGTATAAAGAGGGACGTGTTGTGAGGGGCGTACCGGTATCCCATGCTTAATAGAAATTCTAGGGGTGTTATCGTGTACTGGTACGCTTGGAGGTGTATCGGTACCACTATTTCATTGCCTAAGGGGGGCTTTTACGTACCGATACGCAAGGTAGGAGTACTGGTATGGGTAGGGATCGATACGAGAGGATCGCGTACCAATGATGAGTATCGATACGAGGGTGAGCGTATCAGTACGGCTTGGGGCACCAAATCGTTTAAACTTAATTCGAGTATTAGTAGTCGAGGGAGGAGTTCCGATACTTAGAGGGGTGTATCGATACCCATGCAGGTGAATCAGTACTCATAGAGCAATCTGTCCAATAATTTCTAAGTGGTGTTTGGGGGTTTTGTGATTCGTGGTAAAGGGTCTAATGGGTCCTTAAAAGTATAAAATAAATTTTAAAACTGAAAAATCAAGGTTTATAACCCACGTGTGAAATAAATGGCTTGGTAGTTGTTAAGCGGATTGCTTATGCTAATAACCCTTAAGGATCCTTGGTGGATCGACTAATGTTGTGTGAAGATTTGGGGTCCTTGTTGTGTGCAGAAGGGACACCCATATAGTCTAGTGGTTGTGAATATTGAGATGATCTAATGAGAATATTGTGAATGGACTAGGAAGATATAAATTAATTATTGTAACAAATAAAATATACCTTGAGGCATTTGTAGTGGTTGGCTTGATGTTTCTTATCTCTTGGTGAAATACATAGATGCTCGGGGAACATATGTTATCTTATGTGTCTTGGTTAGGAATCTGTATATCCTAGAGTCAGTGCAAGGGCACTTATATAAGGTGATGTATACTCTGGGCTGTGTGATCGAGTACATACAACATATTCACGGGCTATGTTATCTGGATACGGTCAGAAACCTATCATTGGGCTATGTGATCAGGATAAGGAAACATAACTCGGGGGCTACATGAGCTCGAGTGACTCGATGGGCCATGTGAACTCGAGTAACCTGAATAGCTAAGTGACCTCAGGTAAATACTGCTTGTGGCTATTGTAATCCAAGTATGTCTAGGACGTATTTGTGGTTATGGTGATCCGGATATAGTCTATCAACCCGAAGGCTATGTGGTCACTGGTAACCCGATTGCTGTGTGAGCACGAGTACTGTAGGGCTTCGTTGGCCATTGTAGGAAATGTATGTTATTTATGTTACTGTGTGGATAATAGATGTTGGCTATTTTACCCTTGGGCTATGTGATCAAGGTATGAGATGCTTAACTCGATGGGCTGTGTGACCTGAAGTATGGTAAGCCTAGGATGGCATACGAGACTTCTTATATTTTAATGGTATCATGAGATATGGTTGTGAGCTATAGCTAGAGTAGGCTAGAAAATGATCATTAGCGTTGATAAGCCTTTCTGTGCACTCTTGATTATAATTATCATGCATGCTTGTTTTATGATATTCATGAATTGTGGTAGAGTAGAAATGTACCACTGAGCTTTGTTAGCTCAACGTGCAGAATTGTGGTTTTTTCGTGCATAGGTTGACATGTTGCTTTTGGATGAGCATATCGATGATGATTTCCCAGTGTAATCACTCATTTCTGTCCGGGTGTATAATGTTATTATTATAATATTAGTGTTATTTATTAAGTAATTATTATAGTAATAAGCCATTAATATGTATGCATATATGTGTGTTAATGTATGTGTATGTGTGCATGTGTGTTAGTATGTGTATATGTATTATGGTAATTATATTATTATTGCATATATATATTGTATGTACGAATTAATGTTGCATGAACGTGGTATATGAATATTTATGTGTGTTTATTATTATGTATGTATGAATCGTGTGTATATGTTATTATTATTTATATATTGCATGTATGTATTAGTATATGTATATATGATCATATGTGTATGTATTGCATGTGTTTGAGTGTATGGTATTATTATTATTATTATTAATGGGCTATATATTATATAAATATAAAAACATATCATATATTATTAAAAAAACCCAAATTATTATTTAAGTGTCCAAGTCTAATAAATAACTCAAAAACCCAAAAAATATTTATAAGCCCAAATTAGCCAAGCCCAAAAAATAATAACCTAAGCCTAATTAAATTAATACCTTAATCTGATATAGGTCTAATGCCCTTCATTTTTGCAGCCGCCGCCCTTCCAAATGCCACCAAGACTATCCAGCTGGCGCGCGTGAAGCACACACCCGGATCGCTCGTCTCCCACGCGCGAGATCGTTCGTTTTCCCACGTGGCAAGATCTCGCGCTACCACATTAGACTTTAGGTGCGATCTCAGCCGTTTATCCTCAATCATTCTCAGCCGTTGAATCAGATATGATCCAACGGCAAGAACGAATCTACCAAATAAAGATCTGTCACCTCGTCCATGTGGCTTCATCATTGGAGTCTCTGCACCGTGGTACGTCTCCCTCACCAGCTCTCCGATAATCAGACATGCCAAAAACATAAAAAGAGAGAAATCGGATCCACAGTAGATCCATTTAATGTTTGCTTAAAATGTAAACAAAGTAAAAAATCAGAGGCAAAAAATCACAAGATATATATGGATGTAATCTCAACTCATTGTATTCAATTTTTGGAATCAATAAAAATAAAAATAAAAAACTACTTCAGAGGTATATACCTTCTCATTTAATCTTGCATGCATATTTTTGAATAAAAAAATAATAACAACATAAACAAAGGGAGGGCTTACCTTTTACCATCGTTTGGGTTCCGATGATAAGCCTCATTATATCTTCTTGAATCATGCATGGTGAACCGAACGGGTTCTAAGTTTTCATTTTTTAAAATGGTTTCGATTTTTCTAGATCTAAGGCAAAGAGGTGTTTTTTTAAAATTTAAGGTCGGGTCTGGATTTAGTATAAAAGGATGGGCGTTTAGGGTGGGGTTTCATGTCCGCCGCTGCCGGTAGGTGACAGCAGGCGGCAGTTTAAGGTGGCCGATAAGGCGGATGCGCTGCTGGCTTCTGGAAATTATGGTTGGGTTCATGAGTTCCCAAATGGATAAACAGAGGAATTGGGTGTTTATAATCTAAGGGGATAAAAATGTCATAAAATCCGAAATTGATACCAGTTAGGTCTTTATATAGGAATTTTATTTTTAAAAAACGGTTTAATCACTAAATCGTCCCCCCGCCCCTCTCTAATTGCTCCCGCAACCCTTCCGCGTTTTTAAATCACTTCCTTGGTCCTTCTAGGTTTTCGAAATCTTTCAATTCGGTCTTGAGATTTTATCAAATCAGACTTTAAATGGCAAAATTACTTCATAAATCCCTCAACCCTTCTTTATTTTTCATTTTTAGCCTGTCGCATGGGAAATTTGCGCATCTAGTCCCCTTTAGTTTAGGCCGGTTTGCAATTTCACCTCCAATCCTGTTTTATTATTTTAAAAGAAAAAATTTTAGTTTTAGTCCCTCTTTCTTTTAAAAGTTTTCAATAAAGCCCTTTTCATCAAGCTTTTTTTGGGTTAATTTCCTTTTAGTCCCCGTCCTTTTAATTTCATTTACTTTCAGTCTCTAATTTATATTTTTGTTTAATTGTTTATGTATTTAGCTTTTTATTTATTATGTTTTTATTATATTCTTGCTCATATGTTTTTTATTTTACATGCTATTTGTATTTTTTATTTGTGTATATTTATATGTATATTCATTTTTATTTCTTTATGTTGTATTTTATTTAATATATGCGGCTAATATATTGTTTTTATTTGACCATTAGTTTAATTTTTGTATATGTATATTTATGTTTGGAAAAGCATGTTAATACATACGTATTTAATATATTAATATATGTATATGTAGTATGTTATGTATATATTAAATAATACTATATATTATGTATTATCATATATTATATTATTTATGTAATTTATATTATATGTATATATTGTTTTTATAATATATTATACATATTATGTTATTTTGGTATATTAATGTATATTGAATGTTATATAGTTATATGTTGTATATATTATGTTTATACATACATGGATGGTTTATTTAATTATGTATTTACTTTTCCATATATGCACATGTTTTTCATATTTGTTTACTTTTTTATTAATTCGTGTATTTTAGTTTATTTAACACATTTTAATTGTTCTTGTTTAATTTATCACGTGTAGTTTAGGCCTTTTATCCCGGTATTCTAGTGGGAGTATCATCTCGGTCTCCGGGTGTCATCTCTTTTGGTACCGTGGATCGAGGCAAAATTAATATTCGAACCAAGCCCTTTAGGAATTAAATATTAAGTTAAATCAAATTTTTTATTTTTCTTTATAAATACGATACGAACCTATTTGGTACCAATTTTGGGCGGTGTGGGGTGATAACCTTTCCCCATCCGTAATTAACTCCCAAACCCAATTTTTTAGAAAATCTCTGGTTTTGTTTTTACGGTGTCTGGTCTACCAAAGTGGCCGGTGGCGACTCCATTTTTTTAAAAATATGAATTTTTCTAAAATATTCCCTTTTTTAATATTTTCAATAAAAGTGGGAAATACCCCCAAACATGATTTTATAACTTTCGTAGCGGTCTTCGATGCCTCCGAAAATAGTCGCTACACCCAGCACCGAGCCAACTTCAAAGTACAATACTTGATGTTTTAGTTTGGACTAATTGTATTCTTAGGACCTTACCGCAGTCGAGTCTGTAACTTTGTTTGATTTACTTTTAAATGGGTCAAACGGTGTATTTTAATTGAAGCTCCTATTTTGTAAACTCGTTTAATCTTATTTATTTATGTGGATGTATGAAAATGGATTGTTTTGAGAATTGTCAAACTTATGATTTTAAATAAAAATTTTGATGGGTCGGCCCGAATGTGATGCTTCGAATCCGGATGGGGATCGGAGTGTTACAAGAATAAATTAATTTAAGTATAAAAGTGAGAAAAATAGTATAATTCAGAGGTCAATATGTACGTTAATCCTATATTTTTTGACTTTTTTATCTTGTATTATAGTCATATTAAATAGAATTTATGGATTACACAAACTGATTTAAACATCAATTTAAAACATTATCTTAATTTTGATAAAATTTTGTCTCATTCTTTTCTCACATCCTCGTATTCTCTCTGGTATCTCGATCGTGGAGTTTGAGTCCTCCAATGGACCTCGTATTAGCCTCCATTGATCCGCAAATTCTAAAGTTTTGATTGTCCTTAGCATGGTTTTTAAACTCCAAAACCCAAAAAATGTTCGACTGGTTGAAGAAGAAAAAAATGAAAATTTACTATTTTAATCTAAAGTTAAAATAATATTAAAATTGATAGAGTTTTAGACTAAATTGATAGATTGTATAAATTTTTGGACTAAAACTGTTATTAACTCAAGCCATGTTAACATTTTCGTTAATTTTAAACGAAGGAGGTACCAAAACAGAACAAAAATGTAACATTAGGTACTATTTTATCAAAAATAATAGTTTAAGTACCAAAACAGTAATACAGACATAATTAGGGTACTAAATATATAATTTTCCCAAAAAAATATTAGCCAAACCTCGTGTATTTACACTTCGTGACAAACATAAATTGCAATAAACAAATTTTGTACTTTCTTGTTAGAGGTTGGGCCATTAAAATATCCTATACCCTATTTTGTACATAAAATTCAGCATATTCTTATAGGTTTATTCAATTTTATTTATTATATCTAATCGCTTGCTTTGAGTCCTTGCTCATCATTTTTTGACCTAAAGGAAAAGATAAAAGTGCGGCATGGTGGCACAGCTCTCAGAAGTGGCGAAAACCGCCATTGAGCAACAACAAGCTTTGCGACAGAGCACAGAAGTCTTTTGAAACTTCAAAGAAAGGACCAACAAGGCGAAAAAAGGGGGCTTGGGAGGCGGCCGAAAAGCAAAGAACAGCTTCGGGGGTAAAAGGGAAGAAGATCAGAGACGTTATGGCAGGCGGGCAAAGCAGATGTCCTATTGTCATCATCAGCTGTCGAAAACCAGTTCTCTGACCACAACGCCGAACCCACTGAACCCATAGCCGATGAGGAAGAAATCTTGTTTCATGAAACACTGTGGCTCCGGAGGAAGAACCGTAAGACGCTGGGAGAAGTGACCTTCGACGAATAATGAACGAAAACCCTAGCCAAAAGCCAAGCGCATGAAAGACGAGAAGAACTCACACACAAACAAAAGAGCGATAAGAAAGTGGTCGTCAGAGAACGAACGATCCCCGATGCTTTCGAAACCATCCGAGCAAAGACTCCTCGATAATACAA
Organism: Hibiscus mutabilis; assembly: GCA_019671005.1. Taxonomy (NCBI): domain Eukaryota; kingdom Viridiplantae; phylum Streptophyta; class Magnoliopsida; order Malvales; family Malvaceae; genus Hibiscus; species Hibiscus mutabilis. Next base: position 1,188,541 of record CM033720.1, on the reverse strand, counting down.
AATGAATGAGGAAAACTTGTTTTAGAGAAAATAGTTAATATAATTATATCAATTGAAATATAAAAATTAAATCTCAAGTTAAATATAGGATGGGATAGAAAATATAATTTAACTTAAAAATATATATAAACAATTTTTTAAAATAATAAATACTTTAATATCGTAAAAGCTAGCATCTCACATTTTTCACGTGTTTGAATTACTATGGCGTATTTATGATTTTATGTAAAGTTTGTTAAGAAGCTTTCACCCATTTAAAATGAAATAAACTTGTGAAAATTAGATATTTAAAAGAAAAATGATATCAAGAAAATAAAGAACACCACATAAAATAATTGGCCATGCTTCCTTGTTTTGTACACACACAAATGGACCACAACCTGCACCAATTATGGCTATTACTCCATTATTTATTTATTTATTATTAGAAGATAATTTTCTAAAAAAACTAAAAATATTTAAAAAAAATATAGAAAATCATTAAGCAGGTATAGAATTGTTTATAAATTTTATGACGGAAATATATTTATACGTAGAGTTGAATAAAAATCAAAGCTTATGTGTATAACAATACCAAATTTAAGTTTTAGGTTTCACCGCTTATCTTACTTTTTTTTTCTTTTTCATTTTGATTGGTAGACTGCGGCGGCAATGATAGTTTTAGGATTAATTGTTTTTTTTATTTTTATAATAATAACTTTATCTTTATAACACATTTTTTATATTTTTATGACACGTTTTCCTTTATTTTTATGACACATTTTTGTTATCATGTTGATCTTCTCTGCTTTGGACCTTCAGATTATATTTGGATACGCAGTTCGCATTCGTGTATAGCTTTTTTACGACGCTCGGCTCTGATTTGCGATTGCCGGTGCTCTTTCAATAGTTTGATCCCTTGGCTAAGAATCGAACCCAAGTTTCCCTGAGTGTAAGTGACATGAGTTTGCCACTGAAACAAGTGGCCATTTGTAATATAAAGTACAAAATACAATATATGTTTTAGTTTGTTGTTAATGCAAGGAAAAGGAAATAAATATGGATTAAGGAGACTCGAATATAATATACTTAAAGAGCATAAATTTTTTTAAACCACTGTAGAAATATAATCTTTACCAAAAAATCTCAAACATAAAGAAAAAATGAAACATGAAACTTAAAGGACGTGAAAAGAAAAGAAAAGAAAAAACAAAGTCTTCCTTTGATTATGTCTTTCAATCATTCATAGAAATTTAACAAACAAATCTCATGTCTCTATCCAACTAGGCGCTTAAGTAGTGATGTAGGATAGATGATTAACAAAATCAATATTGCATATTGCTTTGCTAATAATTCTAAAAACATTGACAAATTATCACAAAAGAAAATCTAACCCATACAAAATTGTCGACCTTCCTTGATGGTTGCTAAATGAACGTTAAACTACAAAAAAATTAGATGAGAATCATTCTATAAGACAATGAAAAACCATATTACAAAGCAAAAAAATGCGTCTATATATTGAATCTAACCCATACAACTTTGAACAATGTATTTTGAGGTCGGAATATATAGATTCCGTCTTGCTATAATATTTTATTTTTTAATTAAAAAATAAAGGATGAAGATAGATGATGGCAGGGATGACACTTGGCAGGCGTAGGGCTATGGCCCGGAAAAAAAATGCGGCACTGTAACAAGCCGGATTGCTTCAAAGTGGGTGTTATTTTTTATTAAAATAGCATGCACTGTAGCAAGACGAAATCCATGTATTTCCGACCTCAAAATGTATTGTTCAAAATACAATATATCCGAAAATAATTCGAGCTGTGCTATATATTGATTTGTTTTTTCAAACTACAATATTGGTTCAATTTCTCCCCTACATACCCACTTATATTTTTATTATAATCTTTAAATACTATAAGCAAAAAAAAATGTAACTTGTAGAAGAATTGTAGAGTAGACCTAGTTATAGTAAGGGTTGGGTTGAGTTTAGTCGTGATTTAGTTTCAAATCATAAATTGTTTCAACAAAAAAAATTAAATTATTTAATAATTCAGTTACAAATGCAGCTTTAAGTGTTCGAATTTGGGTTTACTTAAAAGAGAGTGTAATGCGTATTGTACTATCTCCGTCTCACTGAAAATGTCTAATATTGACTTTTTTTTAAGTAAAACTTTTTAAATTTTGACTATTTATTACTTTAAATGTATTATTGGTAAAAATATGAAAAATGTGTTTTAAAAACCTTATATCAAGTAGTTTAAAAATATATAATTTATAAAATTTAATTAATTCAAATATTTAAAATAATTATGGTCAAAGTTAAAAAATTTTGACTTTTTAAAAGTCAATACTGGACAATATTAGTGGGACAGAGGGAGTATTGTTTATGACTGAGCAAAATTTAACTTAACTCGATTAAATCTAATTTTTCAACTATATTTGATTCGAATTGAATTTGGTTGAAGAGAATGTAACGTTTTGGTTTGACTATGGATGGATACAGATCTGGTCGATACTTTGGTCAACTAAAATCTAACACGAAAAATAAAGGTTTCACTTGTATCTGACCTGACCTGACATATATTGAATTTTCAATCGACTCGAACCTGACCCTAATTCTAGGATTAAAGTCCATTCCCGACCCGACAAGACTCGAAACAAATAAAAATATAATAAATTTTCATTTTTTATTAAAAATAAAGGGACAACAGGAAAAAATATAGAGAGGGATATTTATGGTAATTATCCCTATTCTCTTTTTTTATTCAATAAAATTAAGGATGTAATTGATAAATATATAAAAAATGATCATTATAATAATTACCCATAAATATATAAAAAAATATATAAATATTTTGGGTCAAATATAATATTTTTATCCTAAACCAAAACTCAATTGAAATTTAATATTTTTCACCCAACTAAAATCTAATTTTTCTATTTTTTTAAAAATTAACTTTATCGGATCGGATAGTAACCCATTGGGTTGGGATCCCATTCCCATCTAGGGATGGCCATGGGCTGGGTTGGGTTTTGGTTTGATCCGCACTCGACCTGAAAAGTTAACACATCCATCCAAACCCAACCCAACCCAATATATTATGATGTTTCACCCGACCCGAACATAAATTCTAGAGTAAAAACCCAAATTCAACCCGACACGACCCGACATACATAAAAATTATCATTTTTATTATTATTCGATAAAATAGAGAGTTAATTAAAAAACACAAATAAAGAGGGAGCATTATATAGTTATTTTATTTTTATTAAACAAAATAAAGATATAATTGAAATATATATATATATATATATAAATAAGAACGTCATAGTAATTATACCTAAATATTTATAATAAAAATAAATTATTATTTTAGGTCATGTTGAGTAGGTATTTTTTACCTTAAACTCAAACCTAACCCAATATAATTTTATCATTAAAAAAATCAGACCCAAACTCTATCAGCATCCGAAATTTTATTTAAAAAAAAAATTGATCCTATAAAATTGGTCGGGTCAAAACCCATCGCTTAGCCATCCCTATTCCCATCCCTCGTTTTGACAATGATTTCCCATTCGTTGCTTTGGACAACACACGTGGTCCCACTGGCTCAGTTCTCATGCGTTTCCACTGACACATTTTTCTTACCCGTGATTTTCCCTTTAATTTCTCGCGAGAACTAATATGCGTTAATTTTATTTATATAGATTTTTTCTTTCACCCAAAGAAGAAGATGGAAATTTTTTCGTTGAATGATCAGTTTGATTTCCAACATATGACATAATGTTCCAACTGTGTGTATATAGAAATTGTATTTTTTCTAATTTTTTATTGTAATTTAAAAAATATCCTCCATTTATATATATTTAATTTTCTTAACTTAAAAATTCTTTTAAGGTCATTCTTTAGTAATGAAAAATATCCGAGACGAGATGAGAGACACGATATGAGAAATGTAACAACCACAGGTGGGGAAAACAGTGGGAAAGGAAGCATGGGTAGCTAACGTGCGGGGCAGGGCGCAGAACCCCAGTCCCATACCTTCCTCTCTCTCGCACACAGAGGAAAGCAAAGCTACCTGTTCATTGCACGACAAACCCACTTCCCCATAAAAAACACAATAGCTGTCCCACTAACGGCACGACACACGCCGTTACATGCCAACCCCTCCACGTTGATTTCACCACCACTTCATTTAAAATATAAATACGTCTTCAACTCAAACAGCGGTTACGGTTATAGGGGTAAAACATGACATGTTTTTTTTATTTAAGTGGTTCGAATTTTAAGAATTTGATACGTAGATATCGTGAGTTTATTGAAATCTAAAATTAAATATAAATACTATTTTACACTCGAATATAATGATAAAAATATAAGTACTTGTTTATGAATTATTTAAGTTAGGGTGCACATTTTATCGAGTTGAGTCGAGTAAATTTTTTTGAGTTACCTAAGTTAAAAGAGTCATATTTTCTAACTCGAACTTTATTTAAAAAGTTTTATAGTTGAGTTATTCAAGTTTTTGTTAAAATTTAATTGAAAACATTTATAATATTATGATACTAATTAATTTTAATTTTAATGGTTTTCTATAATTGTATACAATATCTATATACTTCTTCATTTTTTTCCATATATATACATATAATATTATGCAAAATTGAGAGACTCAACTCTAATTTAAAAATTCATATACTAATAATTATTTTTTTAAGTTATTCAAATTTTTATTTTATAATTCAAATTTTATTAAAAAAATCAAATCGAGTATGAAATTACGTGTTGAGTATTTCTGTATCGAATCGAATCAAATAATTTAATTTTTTTGAGTTAATTTTTTTCACACCTCTAATTCAAGTTAGTTTAGAAAACTCAAATTTATCTCTTTTATTGTAAAATTTAAGTAATTTAAATTATTATAATGAAATAGCATGAATGAATGGATAATGATTCATATATATCTTGAAAAAATATTAATATTTATTATTTTAGAAAATAAAAGTATTTTAATTTTTTTTACAAATTTTAATTCTAATCTTAATCATGAAATGTTCATAGTAAATATAAAACTCATGACATAAAAAAATATAAAAAAATTAAAGATAAAAAATTGACCAACTAACTAAATATATTTATTTTAATTATTTTTAACTAAATTAATGTTAATTAACTCGTCATATCAATTCAATAATTTTAATAATTAAAATATCTTACATCATAGTTATATATATAAATAAAATAAAATAATTTATATAATAATGTGTTCCATCTGGTCCCCTTGAACCTCGACTCCTCTCCATCCTCCTGGCCCACTGATAGGCATGACTGGATATAGCCGGTTGATAAAGGGTAATAGGACAGGCTACTGTCGGTTATTCCAGTGGGGTTAGAAATTGACTGCGGTTGAAATGATTGCACTTCTCTCCACAGTTTTGGCTCACCCTTGGTAAAGACCACACACAGAGAGAAAAGACAACAAAAAAGAAGAAAAAAAACAGAGAGAAAAGAGTTTCAGCTTTTTCTTTTTGGTGTGTTGAGAGCTGAGTTTTCAATTTCACGCTGTAAAAGAAGAAGATTTGGCGGTGAAATTGAGTGAAATTTAGGGTTTTAACTTCGTCGATTGAGTGTTTTCCGAGGGGAAGTGGTTACATGGTTGATTGAGTGGGAATTCTGAGAGTTTAGGACGAGAGATCTGAGATAAGAGAAGAAGATTTGAAAGAAATGGCGAATTCAGAGGTGTTAATGGAAGGGAATTGTACGAACGGAAGAGCTGGAGGAGGAGAGAGCTTTTCTTCCGGTTATAATGAGCCGAACGACGCGAGGAACACCGTGGAAGGGCAAAACGGTCATTCAACTCGTCCAGCTCCGGTTAGAGGTCTGTTTAAATTTTCCTTTCTTCCTTTTCGCTTCTTCTTTCTGGATTTCATTGTTTTCTCCATTTTTTGTTTATTTTGGTTGTGCATGAGAAAACGTAGACCCCGAGACGGCGCTTTATACGGAGCTATGGCATGCGTGTGCCGGGCCTCTGGTCACCGTACCTCGCGAAGGAGATCGCGTGTTTTACTTTCCTCAAGGTCACATAGAACAGGTTTTAGTTTCTCTTACTTTTTTCTACTTTTTTTCTGTTTGTATTTCTGGAGATGTTTTTTAATTGGCGTAAATCATGATTTTGAGGTGACTCAGGTTGAGGCGTCTACTAATCAGGTAGCAGACCAGCAGATGCCAGTGTATAATCTTCCATCAAAGATCCTGTGTCGTGTGATTAACGTTCAGTTAAAGGTACTTTTTCTTGGCTGTGATTTGTTTGGCCTTGTTTTCTTCTCCTCTTTTTCTGGGTTTTTGTTTTGGTAATGCCAGTAATTAACTTTTTGCTGTTAATTCTATAGGCCGAGCCGGATACAGATGAGGTTTTTGCTCAAGTGACTCTACATCCTGAACCTAATGTAAGCTTTGATCTCCTCTCTCTGTCTCTATTAACTTTTGGAGTTGATGGGAAGCTGAATGTCTTAAGGTTTGTTCTTTTCCCTGCAGCAAGATGAGAGCACCGTGGAGAAGGAATCTCCCACTCCACAACCACCGCGGTTCCATGTGCATTCCTTTTGCAAGACCCTCACGGCCTCCGATACAAGCACCCATGGTGGGTTTTCGGTGCTCAGGCGGCATGCGGATGAATGTCTTCCACCATTGGTTTGTGTCTACGGACGGTAGATTTATAGTTCCTTTTCTCTATCGGTGATAATTAGATTGTGATTCACCGTGTTTGGTTTTAACAGGACATGTCACGGCAACCTCCAACCCAAGAGTTGGTTGCAAAGGATTTGCATGGAAATGAGTGGCGATTCCGGCATATCTTCAGGGGTAATGGTTTTAAATTTAATTGCTCACTGTATTCTTTTACTTGGTTATGTTCTGATTATGCCATTTAGACTTGCAGTTTGATTTAAATGTTGATGGAAATAACAGGTCAACCACGAAGGCACTTGCTTCAAAGTGGATGGAGTGTTTTTGTTAGTTCCAAGAGGCTTGTTGCTGGGGATGCATTTATATTTTTAAGGTTTGTCTGCTTCCTCACGTGTGCCATGAGATTTGGTATTTTAGCTTTTAATTCTTTGCCTGAGTTTGAGAATAATTAAGTGGAACTGTTGTTTTGTAGAGGTGAGAATGGAGAATTGCGTGTTGGTGTACGAGGTGCAATGAGGCAGCAGGCCAATGTTCCTTCATCTGTAATATCAAGTCATAGCATGCATCTTGGTGTGCTTGCAACTGCCTGGCATGCCTACACAACAAGAACAATATTCACTGTGTATTACAAACCTAGGTATATAGATCGCCCTACCTTTTTGACATGCTTTGTCTTTTGCCCTAGCATGATATGCCCAAGTTTTCCCACTAGACCTATTGGTGATGATTTTTCAACTGCACCATTGTTGTTTGGTAGAGGATTTCATGTATTCACGCTGGTCAAATTTCTGTTGTAGGACAAGTCCAGCTGAGTTTATTGTTCCATTTGACCGGTACATGGAGTCAATGAAGAATAATTACTCCATAGGGATGAGGTTTAAAATGAGATTTGAAGGCGAAGAAGCTCCTGAACAGAGGTATGGCTTGTATCTTCCTTTCTATGTTACTGCCTAATGGCAGCAATTTCAGTTTGATATTGAAGCATTTTGAGATTGTGGTTTTCGATTTTTTGTTGTTGCAGGTTTACTGGAACAATAGTTGGAATTGAAGATGCTGATCCAAAGAAGTGGCAGGATTCCAAATGGAGATGCCTCAAGGTAGATTCTAACTTGGGCAGTGTTTGACAATTTGTTTTTACAATACTAAAACAAAATGTAGAATATCTCAAGTTATGCTTATGTTATCATGATGTATGTTCTAATGTCCCTTTTAGGTGCGGTGGGATGAGACTTCTACCATACCTCGCCCGGAGAGAGTTTCTCCTTGGAAAATTGAACCTGCGTTGGCTCCTCCTGCGCTGAATCCCCTTCCAATGCCCAGGCCAAAAAGGCCTCGATCTAATGCATTCCCTTTGTCCCCTGATTCCTCTGTGCTTACAAGGGAAGGTAGGTCCTGTCATGTAACGGGGTTTATTATTTTTCATGTAACAGCTTTTCTCGAAAGATCTATTATTAAAATAAGTTCATTTTCTAGGTTCATCCAAAGTTACTGTAGACCCTCCACCAGCTAGTGGATTTTCAAGGGTCTTGCAAGGTCAAGAATTCTCAACCTTGAGAGGCAACTTTTCTGAGAGTAATGAGTCTGACGCTGCCGAAAAATCAGTGATGTGGCGACCTTCAGTAGATGATGAGAAGAATGATGTGGTTTCCGGTTCAAGAAGATTTGGGTCAGAGAATTGGATGTCATCTGGGAGGCATGAACCAGTGTACACGGATCTGCTCTCAGGTTTTAGGTCAAATGTTGATTCCTCCCTTGGGTATTGTCCATCTTTGGTTGATCAAACTTTATTAGGTGGTAATCCTATGAGAAAACAATTACTAAATCAAGAAGGGAAGCTTGGCTCTTGGTCCCTAATGTCATCTGGTCTCTCCCTCAAGTTGGTTGACACTAATACAAAGCCTCCTATGCAATACCCTGACGTGCGTTACCAAGCTCGAGGAAATGACAGATTTGGTGGTTTTGGTGAGTATCCTATACTGCAAGGTCATAGGATTGAACACTCACATGGAAACTGGTTGTTACCTCCCCCAACATCATCTAATTACGAGAATCATGTCCGATCAAGGGATAAAGCTTCATTGGGTCAAGATCATGAGAATGGAAAATCTAGAGAAGGAAGTTGCAAGCTCTTTGGCATTCCTCTTATTAGTAATTCTATTGCACCTGAGCCCCCAGTCTCTCATATTAATACGTCGAACAAGGCAGTGAGTCATGTGGACGCTGCACCAACCCATGTTAATACATTTGCATCTGATCGAAAGTCTGAACAGTTAACGATCTCACAGTTGGCAGAGAATCCGTCTACTTCTGATGAACCGGAGAAAGCATTTCAGCCGAGTCAAACACATACAAGGGAGGTTCAAAGCAAATCTCCTAGCGCATCAGCTCGGAGTTGCACTAAGGTTCTGTTTCTCTCTCCTGAAGATGTTCACCTGCTCTTAGTCTATTGGGCTGTTGCTGAACGTGTTTGTTCTTTTCAGGTTCTAATGCAAGGGACTGCTCTTGGTAGGTCTGTGGACCTTACAAAGTTCAACTACTACGATGAATTGATTGCTGAATTGGATCAATTATTTGAACTCGGAGGTGAATTAATGTCCCCTAAAAAGAATTGGCTTGTCGTGTACACCGATGATGAGGGTGATATGATGCTTGTCGGAGATGATCCTTGGCAGTAAGTATTGTTACCTTAAGTCTAATACATTTCACTCGTTTCTTATGTTTGATGCTAAATTCCTGCTTCTGACTAGGGAGTTTTGTACCATGGTTCGCAAAATCGGTATCTACACTAGGGAGGAGGTTCAGAAGATGAAGCCAGGGTCATTGAATTCAAAGGTCGAGGACAATCCGGTTTCTGGCAAAGACCTAGATGCAAAAGAAGTGAAATGTCCTTCAGCATCTAGTGCAGAGAATTGTTAAGCTTGCTTCTAAATGCTTCTGGGTAATATTATAGGTGTGTATAATTTGTCTACAAGTATTGGATCTTGTTTCGAATAGGAAGTGGAAAACTGATGAGGTTGGAATATACCATGTTATTAAATAAGAACATGCACCATTTTTATCGTTTCAGCTTTTTGGTGGAGGCATCCGGAGTGCTGTAGTGGCGTTCAACATTCCGGTTGGCTAGAACTTGAATTAGTTTCGAGGTCAAAAGTGACTGGCAGCAAGTTTTTCAGAAATCAGAATCTGATATATGGATGGCACAAATGGTATGATCCAATTTTGGACATGTGGTAGTAGTGTATGGTATCTTCTTTGTGTACATAAATATGTATACCCGAATTTGAATTTCGAACCGCCCCCTTTGTACAAAGATGTTTAACCCCCCCCCCCCCCCTTATCTCAGCCTGGGAATGTAAGTAAATAACACCATCTAATATCTTTTAAAGTAAGCATTTCATTTCGTTGGTTTCCATGTCTTTTTATATCTGTTTAGGTTACATCACCTAAACTTGGGGTTCATATCTGCAAGTACATTGTCTTTTGTTAGATTATGTTTCAGACAGGCTTGGCCCCTTATCGGGTTTTCCGGCAATGTATTCACCGTGCCGTGCTTGTTACCGTCATTGAATTTGAATCTGCTTAGGTTTGTATGGAGCATTTTGGTAAGTACCTGAATGGTAAGGCAATTGGTGCTTCGACTTGAATGCTGGCAGTGGAATTCCAGTTTCAAAGGTGGCCTGCCTGGTAGTGGGGGTTGGTGTTTTGACTAATATATATATATATATAATCTTACACGACACCCAAGTATGTAAAGTGCAAACTACACCATGGTCGTTGGAGAAAATTGAACTAGACATTGATGACCACATCTAACATTCATAACATGTTTTTGGTGTGGCTGAAGGTCGAGTCCATGGCTATATCCATCAATATTATTAAAAAATAATCGCTGTTTCATACTTATTCAGAAGGTTATGTTCAAAAACCCAGAAGTTCATTAAAAAAGCTGCTTGGAACATATTGCATGGGAGTTTTAAATTCGGGGTTGAAACCATTGAAACATCAACTTATATGCAAAAGAACGTATACATGTTTCTTTCTTTCATTTCAAATGTTTATGTAAACATGAACACGACACAAATCATTATACGTGTTTGAATCCAACGATGGAAGCTTAGTGTTTGAATCCAATTCATTGATCATACGATTTCTATAAAGCAAAGAATGAGCGGTGGTGAATTTTGACACCTATCAGTATATATCTTTTTGAGATTTTAAAATCTTATTATACAATAATTTTAAATTTTCTTTTATTTTCTATATCTTTACTTAAATATTTTTTAAAAAATAAAATTTTATTTACAACTTAATTGATTTGCCAAAAATATGTGTCATAAAAATGTGAATTTAAATTTATTTATTTAAAATTAACCGAGAAATATATTACATTTTCATTCTCTTTTTAAGTTATCTTTTTTTAAAATATTAGAAATGAGTTACAAGCATTTATTAAAAAATATATTTTAAAAAAAAATAATTTTGATCTTAATTTTAATTATGTTTTGTTGTTTGTATTTTATGGTCATTACATATATAGGGTGAAACCTCAACAAAAATCCTTTTTTTACAAAAAAATAATTAATTAGTAATAAAAATATGTTTAAATTATTTTTATTAAAAATAATTATATAATATTTATACAATATAATGAAAATATAAACAATCCTATTTTTTATTTTTTTATCTTTTATTTCACTAGAAATTCATTTCTTAAGCTAATTCAAGGCTTAAAGATTAAATTAATTTTTTTTTATATTGGATCATTTCTTTTATTCTTACTTATCCAAAACTTAATTTACATATAAATTAAATGCCGTTTTAGTCATCGACGATTTTAAATATGAATGCAGGATTTCTTGCTGCATTTCCTACAACGTTTCGATCCTTTTGTGATCCCATAAGTATTCATGCAAATTGAAAATTAGTAGTTAGTTTGGTTTCTCCCTCCCAGGACTGTGCTTCCCTTCGTCGTTTCGAGTGTTTGTTATCCTTATTTTCTGCTGTGTTTTTATTTTATTTCTATGGTTTTTCTTTGTTCCTTGTTTGGTTGTTTTTTTTTTCAGTTGTGCTTTGCTTTATTCCTCATCTCCTGTATTTCTGTTCTTCTTTGTTGTATTTTTATTTTATTTATGAATGTCGGTTTTGTTAAAAAAAAGTGTAAAACCTTGATACACAGGCTGTATAAAATTAATTTTACACAAACCTGTGTATTTATACTATAAAAACCCAAATTTTAAATTCTTAACCCTAACTCTAAAAAGTTAAACCTCACGCTCTAAACCCTAAATTCTAAACACTAACCTTAAATTCTAAACCCTACAACCTAAACCTTGAACCCTAAACCCTAAAACTAAAAGGCACGTGAAAACTAAAGTTTACACGGCCTGTGTATCAAATTATTTCCTTAAAAAAATGTATTAAAATATAACTTAAAATCTTTATCTGATTTAGAAATAAAATTTTGATTTAAAGGCCTTCAAAAATCAAGTCGAAGTGGACTCTTAAGAATAATGTAATTATTTTCAGTTTCAATAAGACAATTTTTTATCTTTATTTTCTATCAATCTATATTCTCTATTATTCTTGAACTCATAGATAAGGATAAAAACACTCAGTTCTATCAGAAATTATATTATGGGTTATTCTCGCTACGTCATTCATGGGACTAACCAATCAAATACATTCATTTCATTAATTTTTTCATCTCATCTTTTTATCAAGTGAATCTTCACTTGGTAAAAACTGTTTTTAAATTTAATTTACAGTAAATATTAACGAATATTCACTTGGTAAAAAAATGAGATGGAAAATTAATGAAATAGATGCATTTGATTGGTTTGTCACATAGATGACGTGGTGATAATGACCCATGATATAATTTATCCAGTTCTAGTAAGGAGCATCTGTATCTTATTTTTAAAACAAGTTTAATTTAGAGTTATTTTTTGTTTGAAATTTTTTTATATATCATTTCAAAAAATAACACACATAATGTACTATTTTCTCTCATTTAGGATTAAAGAGAATTTTTAACGAGACACATAGTATATTTTCTTTATTTATATATATAAAAAAGCGGTTATTAAGGTCGGTGAAACACTCAAGTTGCCGTCCTTCCTTATTCCCATGTACTTGGGCTTCATTGTCTTGGGTCATCCGCTCTTAAATCGATTCAATTGGCAAGACCATCCAATTATTTTAGTTCAAAATTAATTTTAATATTTAAATTATAATTATTATAGAACTATAAAAATATTAACAATTGCAAGAGAGAAAAATAACATGCAACATGAGAAGATAACAATCTTTATATTGCTTTATTTTATAAGTAGGGTCGTTTCGGATATTTTTGAGGCCCTGTGCGAAAACTCAAAAATTGATTTTTATAGAACAAAAGTACATCCCGTTATTTTGAATAATTAATTTAATATTTCACTAATAAACCATAGAAACATGATTAAACATTGACAAATACATTATTTTCATTGCTTTGTTAAGAAAATTTGAAAGAATTTAATTGTGGGTAACTGGGTATGATATGGAGCTTAATTTTAAAAAATAAATACAAAAAGATTGAAGAATACTGTATCATTTATTTTTTATCGTTATATTAGAGAAGAATAAAGAGAGAATTAAATTTTAGAAAAAAAATAATCTTAAGATTTGAGAAAGAGAATTAAATGTTGGTAAAGGAAATTATTTTTTTATTGTTTTTTGTTTAAACACCAGTATCTAGCCCATTGGCTGACTAGTCTGAATTGGGTACTGCAAAGACCCAGGGTCCCTGGGAAATTGTCTAAACACAAACTAGATGAAATCCTCAAAATCGGCAACCACATTTCACGTCTATTATCATAAACAACGTTGTGAAACTCGCGTAAAAACCTTATTAAGAGAACTCATGTAAAAAACCTTATTGAAAGAAAACAGAACATCACATTTTAATAAACATAACATGCTGCCTCAGTAAAAACACTAGATCAAAACAATGTTAATTTATTGAACATTTAAAATTTAATATATCTTTCGGCTCTTTATTTTAGCTTTGATATGTAATTTGGTCTCTGATTTGTATTTGCGCTACAATTTAGCCTCTGATTTTGACTTGAAACTGTAATTTGGCCCATGAATATTTTTGTACAATTTAAAAATAATGATTAAAATATTTATGTATAAATTAAAAATTACCAAAAGTGTTAAGATTTACATTTAAAATCTTAATTTAATACGAATTCAAATATTTAATTAAGGGCAACATTATATCAGAAAAGTCAGGGGCTAAATCGTAGATCAAAACTAAACTCTGGGGTCAAGTTTGCACTCACCAAGAAATAAGGGGCCAAATTACATATCAAAACTAAAGCCAGTGGCTAAAAGGTAAATTAATCCGTTTCATGATCATGTTTCTAGAAGAAAAAAAATCTCATAAAAACATGAGGAAGAGGACACAAATAAGAATGGTAGTAAAGTTGTACACCAAAACATAAATAAAAGGTTGGATATTTTTAGCAAGGATGAGGTCCTAATTCTTGCAATTTTCTATTCAAACTTAAAACCTCAAATGTCCAAATCTTTGGGAGTATTTTGGGGAATAATCCAAACCCAAACAATATTTTGGGTTTTAAAGTATCTTAGGGGATATTTTAGAATCTACGACAAAATTTACAGTGCATGAAAAAATTGTTATCTGCAGGTGGCGACTTGGGTGAAGACTTCATATGCAGGTGACGACTTTTTCTTAATTTTGTCTTGAATCGATAAGAAAAAATATTAACTATTACAAGTCAAGGAGAAGTCGTCACCTGCAAATGACATCTTCACCTGCAGATGACGACTTCTCTCTACATTGTAAATTTTATCGTAGATTCTAAAATATCTTTTAAAATTTCTAATTTTTTAAATATTTAATTCATTTAAATTATTTGTCCAAAGCTGCCAAATCTTGGACAAATGTATTTGCCTTCCTTTTACGTAAAATTTCATAACTCCCCATTTAATATTATCAAATCTCTTAATAAATCCTTATAAAAAATGTTTACTAGAAAAACAAATCAAAACAATAAAAATGTTCAATAGTTAATCGAGTATTATTTCAGTTAAAAAAATATCTAAAAAATTTATTTCAAAGTATAATATTAGTCAAAACTGAACGAGTGGTTTCGGTAAAAAAAAATATATGTTTACTGTAGGAGATTCGAGCTCGAACACCTATGTTTGCAATGTGTGTATTATTAAAAGGGTTAAGAAAAAGTATGAATAAATACTACAACGTAATCACAACGGTATATTAAAAAATATAATAGTGTTCTTATATATTAAATCCATGATTGATTTGTTGTCATGGGTAATCTGGATTTCAATTCAATTCTAAAAAAAATGGAATTAAATCCATGATTGAACAGTGAAGTCGGATCCTTTTTTCACCGACTTTACTTTTATTATAGCAAATGCTATAGATTAGAAAATAATCTGGCAAGTACTATATTTTAGTAAAAAAATATACTCCCATATTTCTGTAAATTTGCCATTTAAGAATCAATTAACGCACATCATGAGTGTAACAAAATTTAGTTTAAATAAAGTATTATATTCAAACACCCTTTTATTAAATAAAATTAGTAATTAATATTTTTGATTTAAATTAATAATTGGTTATCTAACTTTAACATAAAAGATAATTTAATTTTAAAAAATCTACCAATATTTTTAATTTATTATTAAAAAGCAAATTAAAAAAATCCTAAAAATGATGTGCCAAAATCTAACAATGATGACATAAGTCTAAATAATTCATTTAATATTGTAATACCCAAAATACATTAAGGTGGACCAATCAAAACACACCAAGAAAGGGCAAACTAGTAAAGCAAATGGAAATATATGCACAAGAAAGGGAATGAGATTTGTTTATGTCCAGCTGCTAGATCTTAAGTGTCAAATTTTAATTTTGGTCCTTTTATTATCTTAAAATTTTGCTTTAACCTTTATTCTTTAATTAGATATAATTCAGTGGTTTTATTTGTATAATGTCATTAGTTAGTCTAAATTGTTAATACCACTAATTATTATCGTTGAACTGATATTGACTATGTTTGACAATTAGTGGATAGTGGATTACATTAGCTGATATCATTAGTTGATTTGATCACCGGATTGCATTGACTAATTCGATAAAAATGTTTCGTGAAATTAACTGATAGCTAATAACTGTTTGATTATTTGAATAAGCAAAATAACATATAAGGACATGATTATATTCAATACTTATTTGAATAATTTATTAGTTATTAATGTTTTGTATATATTGATACTAATTAGAATATGAAAATTTATTTATTTTTAATGTCATTACTAAGCATATATGTATGATGTATATATTAATTTCTTATTTTTGAAGATATTTTTTTAACATAATTTTAATAATTATTACATTTAGATGTATATATTATTTTTTATTTATAAACTTATTTTTTAATTTTATTAATTATTTAAATTTATATTATTTAGAGATTTTTTTTTGTAATTATCAAGGCTCACGATTCGACTTTGATCGTTATTGGCTGGTACCAAGATCGAGTCCTAGACAGGCGAACCTAATTTTAACAGCTGGAACAGTAACAATGAAAATGGCTCCCTCTTTAGTGAGATTATATGAACAAATGCCCGAACCAAAATATGTTATTGCCGTGGGTGTATGTACAATTACAGGGGGATGTTCAGTACTCATTCTTATAGTACTGCTCGGGGGGTCGATAAGCTAATTCCTGTGGATGTCTATTTGCCGGACTGTCCCCCTAAACCTGAGGCAGTTATAGATGCTATAACAAAACTTCGTAAGAAAATATCTCGCGAAATCTATGAAGATCGAATTAGATTCTTTACAATTCTTTTATCCAAACTTCTAACTTAAAAGACACATAAAATGAGTTTTTTTTTTAAATTGAGAGGTCAAAAAAATAAAATTTCTAAATGTACTTGCTCAATTACACATGAACTTTGATTAAATGTGTAATATAATAATTGCACCAAATTAAAATTCATGTGTAGATTTAATATTAATTCCAAAATTTTTATTTAACCATTTTAGTTTAATTAGATATAATTTACTCATTCTATTTGTATAATGCTGTCAGTTAGTTAAAATTGTTAATATAGTTAACTGTGGGTTGAAAAAGGAGTAAACAATTTGAACTACTTAATTGTTTTATAACCAATAATCAGTTGATTTAGTAGGATGAGACGTTAAATCTCTTAAGTAAGGTCACAAATTTGAATCCTGACATCGTGAATGGAGAAAACTGAGTTGGGAGGGTTAGACCATATTGAGCATTTGCAAAATTCGATGTCAACCAATAAGTAGAATACCAGTGATTAAACAAAAAAGATGGTCTAGATTAGTCGGCCAATGGTCAGAAAACTTGTTGTTAAACAAAAAAAGGACAATTAAATTATATCAAATTAAAGTATGTATACAAAATTACAAATTGAAGCATAGTTAAGGGACCAATATTATAATTTAACCTCTTAGCCCATACATCCAAACAAGCGTAGATCAGATAGCGGAGAAGTCGATAGAAGATGATAGATCGTCGACGTAGAGAATAACAGAGATAGAGAGAGAGGCGGTGTTAATATAAACCACATTTATCCTCTTTGTTTGCTCTTCGGCCGACCATTTTCAGTAGATTTAAAGAAAAAAAAGGGTCTCTTCTCTCTGCAATTTCTTAAAGACCCCTTTTAGTCTTTCCATTTCAGCCTTTTTCTTGCCTTCTTCGTCGGTTCTTTTGGGGTAAGTCGTGCAACTTTTTCTTCTTGAGGTTTAATTCCATGCTTTCTTTTGGTTTCATGGCTTGTTGGGTGTTTGGATTTTGTTTTAGCTTTGGTTTTTTGTTTAAAGACGATGTTTCTTCATGAAATCTGAATTAGGGATTTGGTTGGGTTGGGTTTTGAATTGATTTTCTCGGTGTTTCTTGATTTCTTTACTGTACGAGGAAAATCCGGCCTTGGTTTTTTTCCCCTTTTCGTTGATTGCTGTTGATTAGCCAACCTGTTGAAATTTGTATAATTTTCCGGTGCTTTCTTCTTTGGGGTTTTTTCTTTATTGCGGGTTTTTTCTTTATTAAATTAATTCCACTGAATTTACGAAGCTTTCTGTAATTTAAGCTATTGGTTCACTGTATTTCAATTGTTAGATTCAAGGGTATTTCGTGTTTCTTTTTATTGGATTATTACGCCTTAGCTTTCTAGCATGTATGCTTAATCAATTATCAATTGTTCTTGTAAAACTGTCATTCGCCCCTTTTCTTTTAAAAGTAAAATTTACGTGTAGAGAAGATTTTGAGATTATATGGGAGTTTTCTGGCAATTTTATTGAAGAAAACAAGTGTTTTTATAGTCCCTTTGTGGGGGTAT
The DNA here is from genome assembly GCA_019671005.1 of Hibiscus mutabilis. NCBI lineage: Eukaryota > Viridiplantae > Streptophyta > Magnoliopsida > Malvales > Malvaceae > Hibiscus > Hibiscus mutabilis. The sequence goes on along the minus strand of CM033720.1, from coordinate 1,170,456 downwards.
TCATTTATGCAAGCCTTTGTTTTGTTGCAGATAGCTTAGTAGGAGAGATGGCTAAACTCTTAGCTCAGTCGGCTGTTGTTCCTGCTCTAGTTACCAGTCGAAGTCATGGTCCGTCCAAACAATCTGGAAAATCGAAAAGGTCTGCTAAAATGATGTGCAGTTTAAGAACACCTGGATTGACGATTGGTAGCTTCTCTGGGTTGCGTGCTTCAACTTCTTTAGATAATAAGGTCAGAGTAGGCCAAGATTTCCATTCTAAGGTTGCAATTTCGAACTCTTCTCGACGAGGTAGAGGAAGCCGATGTGTACCTAAAGCCATGTTTGAGCGGTTCACTGAGAAAGCAATTAAAGTAATCATGCTTGCTCAAGAGGAAGCCAGACGACTTGGTCATAATTTTGTTGGTACCGAGCAAATTTTGTTGGGCCTTATTGGTGAAGGTACTGGCATTGCCGCAAAAGTTCTGAAATCCATGGGAATCAATCTTAAAGACGCTCGAGTAGAAGTTGAGAAGATAATTGGAAGGGGCAGTGGTTTTGTTGCTGTGGAGATTCCATTTACTCCTCGTGCCAAACGTGTTTTGGAACTCTCGTTGGAAGAAGCTCGCCAACTTGGTATCTTTATGGATAGCTTTTCCGTTTCCTTTTTAATTAGTTTATAATAGATTTTAAACTGTCATTTGACTTCTGTTTTATTTGTGTTGATTATTCATAGAACAATTATTCATAGAACAGTTCTCTCAGTCATTTGCATGCTCTCCGGGCTTGGAAAATTTACTTTGATTAACTGGAAAATGTTATGTTATAAAATTTCAGGTCATAACTATATTGGATCCGAGCATCTTCTTCTTGGTTTGCTTCGTGAAGGTGAAGGTGTTGCTGCACGTGTTCTTCAGAATTTAGGTGCTGACCCAAGTAATATCCGCACGCAGGCAAGAAATGCCTTTATCAACTTGATCTTGTTTATATTTACTTTTAACTTTTTGTAATATAAAACATAACTGGGGATTATCTTTTCTATTTGATTTACTAGGTTATTCGCATGGTTGGTGAGGGCAACGAAGTTAGTGTTGTTACTGGAGGATCAACTGGAAACACGAAAATGCCAACACTTGAGGAATATGGAACCAATTTAACCAAGTTAGCTGAAGAGGTAAGTGAATCTATCTCTGTTCTATCATTTGGGTATTTTTATGTGCTTGTTTCTAAGCAGGATTTCCCTATTTCAGGGTAAATTAGATCCTGTTGTTGGAAGGCAGGATCAAATTGAACGAGTTGTCCAAATATTGGGTAGACGGACCAAAAACAACCCGTGTCTTATTGGAGAACCTGGTGTCGGGAAAACTGCTATTGCCGAAGGCCTTGCCCAACGAATTGCTAGTGGTGATGTTCCTGAGACAATTGAAGGCAAGAAGGTGCTCATACGTGTCTTTCACCGTTAAAGGATTTTATTTTAGCAAAGTGGATGAAAGAATCAACTTAAGAGTACATCAATCTTGTACAAGTTGCATGTAAAATGTTGTGAATGTATATATGACATACATCTTCTCCGGGGGGGGGGGTGTGGCTGTTTTTCTTTTTGCCACAGTAATAGCCATCAAAAGAATAGTTGGTTAGTGGTGACTTTAGCATGTAAAGTTTTAGAGGCTTTATCTCTTAAATCAAATCTGAGATGTCAGGACATCTTTATAGTTGAAGAGGGTTTAGGGTATGAATTAACAAAAGAGGCTCTTGTTTTTTTCAGTGTCATTATAAACTAAAGGTCTAATCGAGAGCCAGTCAAAAGAAAGAATGATATAGTTGATAGATTAAGATGGTGTTGTGTTATTGTCTTAATTTTTTGAGGGTATGAATTAACAAAAGAGGCTCTTGTTTTTTTCAGTGTCATTAGAATTTACTTTTACTGATTCTTCTTCCTCCTCCTTCATGACCTTTCACAGTTGCAACCAATTTTGTGTGCTGCTTTTTTTATTATCTATTTTCAGTTAGATCAACACCTTTATGGTTGTTTTCTTATCAGGTTATTACTCTAGATATGGGTCTTCTTGTTGCTGGAACAAAATATCGTGGGGAGTTTGAGGAGAGATTGAAGAAGCTAATGGAGGAAATCAAGCAAAGTGATGAGATAATGTTGTTCATTGATGAGGTTCACACTTTGATTGGAGCAGGAGCAGCGGAAGGTGCCATTGATGCAGCCAATATCTTGAAGCCTGCTCTTGCAAGAGGTGAATTGCAGGTAAATTTTGTTCTTACGGTCAGGATTGTACGGCTGATTTTTTATCCGACGTCTACATGAATTATGCAAGGCCTGACCAATGCTCTGATTATTGGAATTTTCTATTAAGCTTTGACAACTGTTGAAATTTTAGTATCGGGTTAATGTGACTTCATTCTAAACGAATCTGACAATTCTTTACTCTATCTGAATTGTTGTAGTGTATTGGAGCTACAACACTTGATGAATACCGGAAACATATTGAGAAAGACCCAGCTTTGGAAAGACGATTCCAGCCAGTCAAAGTGCCCGAACCAACTGTAGATGAAACTATACTGATTTTGAAAGGTTTGCGGGAGCGTTACGAGATTCACCACAAGCTTCGTTACACGGATGAGGCCTTAGTTTCTGCTGCACAACTGTCATACCAGTACATCAGGTTCATGGTCATCTTGTTTTCATTGAGTTTCTTTGAAATTGCTTGGTGACTAAAAATGAAACTGCCCTTTTTGTTCCTCACTCTGCTTCCTGTATGGTCAGTGACCGTTTTCTACCAGATAAAGCAATAGACTTGATTGATGAGGCTGGATCTCGTGTTCGCCTTCGTCATGCGCAGGTGTGTTTGTATAACAATCTAGTCATAATTAACTTATGCCTTTCTTTGTCAAGTTGATTTTGTGACATTGCTGTTGATACAGCTCCCCGAGGAAGCTAAAGAGCTTGAAAAAGAGCTTCGCCAGATAACAAAGTCGAAGAACGAAGCAGTTCGTGGCCAGGACTTTGAGAAGGTACAAAATTTTTTCGAGTTTCTTAAGTTATTTTATGCTGATTTTTTGGGGGGCGGGGGCGGGACGGGTTGGATCAGTAGTCCCTTAGCCTGGTCCTATCTTATCCCTTTTTACCAAACCCATTTGTATTTAGCTTGACCTATATTATAACACATCCTCTTAAATAGGCTGGGGAATTACGTGATCGAGAAATTGAGCTCAGGGCTCAAATATCTGCAATCCAAGAGAAAGACAAGGAGATGAATAAGGCAGAGGCAGAGGCTGGGGAAGGAGGGCCTGTTGTGACTGAAGCCGACATTCAGCATATAGTCTCTTCGTGGACTGGTATTCCCGTTGAGAAAGTATCAACCGATGAATCTGACCGTCTGCTTAAAATGGAAGAGACTCTTCATAAACGAGTCATTGGTCAGGATGAAGCTGTCAAAGCCATTAGCCGTGCTATTCGACGTGCTCGTGTTGGTCTCAAGAACCCCAACCGCCCAATTGCCAGCTTTATCTTCTCTGGGCCAACTGGTGTAGGAAAGTCGGAACTAGCAAAGGCACTGGCTGCTTACTATTTTGGCTCTGAAGAAGCCATGATCCGACTTGACATGAGTGAGTTCATGGAAAGGCACACAGTTTCCAAGCTCATAGGTTCACCCCCTGGGTATGTTGGCTATACTGAGGGTGGTCAGCTAACTGAGGCTGTCAGGAGGCGACCGTACACTGTTGTACTTTTTGATGAGATTGAGAAAGCCCATCCCGATGTTTTCAACATGATGCTCCAGATACTTGAGGATGGGAGGCTGACGGATAGTAAGGGAAGAACTGTGGATTTCAAGAACACTCTTCTGATAATGACATCGAATGTTGGAAGCAGTGTGATTGAAAAGGGTGGACGGCGAATAGGATTTGATCTTGATTACGACGAGAAGGACAGCAGCTACAACAGAATAAAGAGCCTGGTGACTGAAGAACTGAAGCAATATTTCAGGCCGGAGTTCTTGAACAGATTAGATGAGATGATCGTTTTCAGGCAGCTGACCAAGTTGGAAGTGAAGGAGATCGCCGATATAATGCTCAAGGAAGTCTTTGACAGGCTTAAAAACAAAGAAATCGAGCTTCAAGTGACAGAAAGGTTTAGAGAGAGGGTGGTGGAGGAAGGATACAATCCAAGCTACGGAGCGAGGCCTTTGAGAAGAGCCATCATGAGGCTTCTCGAGGATAGCATGGCCGAGAAGATGCTTGCGAGGGAAATCAAGGAAGGTGATTCGGTAATTGTGGATGTGGACTCCGACGGGAATGTCACAGTTCTCAATGGTAGCAGCGGGACTCCCGAGTCACTGGCTGATCCGGTTCCAGTTGTGTAAACCAAACATGACCCTTTTTTTCTGGATATGTTGTTTGTACCCTTTTCTGATCGACTGAAGTGGCTATACTATATGCTCTCTGTTTTGTTGAAAAGCACTAGTTGGGTGTTGAATGGAATACTGAAGCTGTACGTCTAACACGGAATTTGCATGCATAGTTGGAGTAGGCTTAAAGAGGAAATGCTGGTGGTATTATGTTGCCAGTTGACTCCAAAAATAAAATTCATGCTTATAGTTGCATTCAATTTCTGATTCCTGTTGCCTTGGTTGGTTTAGAGCATGAATGAAGAATCAATATGGATGACTCGACTTAATTAGACTTAACTCGAGTCTCAATTCGGTTCGAGTTTTAACAAGTTGAGTCGAGTTACTCGATATTCGATTCAAAAATCTCGTTACTTAAAATATAATATGTTATTATTTTTAAATTAAAGTGAATTAAAATAGGGTTGTAAATGAGGCGAGACAGATCACGAGCTTCTCGAGTTCGACTCGATCAAAGTTAGGTCAAAACTCGACTTGAGTTTTTAACAAACCGAATTGAACTCAATACTATTCGGGTTCGACTCAAATTAAGTGAGTTTGAACTCAACTTTATTTAGGTTCGATTTCACTTGAACTCGACTCATTTAGACCCATAGCGAGGAGAATATAGTGCATGATTTACTCCCTAAGCATATAAACAAGCCAAGCTAAATTTGAGCTTTGAAGGTTGGAACTTGAGTCCAGTCCATGGTTGATTGTTTTTTGTCCAAAACTATTTTTTCTGAGCTTAATACTTTTATAGGTAATCTTTTCCCGTAGTCTTTTTTGTTTAGGTTTTGTTCTATTTTGATCACCTAAATTTAAAAAAGACTATTCTTGTCACTTACGTTTGAAAACATTTATGTTTTGGTCACTGGATCGTTAGTCTCCGTTACTTTTTTTTCGGTCTGTTTTGTTTTGGTCACCAATTTTAAATTTTTTTGTTTAAGTCACTTACGTTATCGTTTTGTTCTATTTTGGTCACTGGGCCATTAATCTCCGTTATTTTGAGAATGTGTCATATTAATAAAAATAAATAATTTCTAATTTAATTCCTACACTTTTAAAATATTATTTTTTCACCATCTTCAAACGAAAAAAACCCTAAAAAATTTCTCCTCTCCAACCTTAACCTTCATTTTTACTGATGCCATTGCCGTCAACTGTTGCTGCTGTCTTAGTTACCGCAGCTACAAACGTCTATTGAAATAGTGAAATGCAACTGATGTTAACTCCGATATAGAACTAGCCAAAGAAGACAGTTAGAATAATTATTTTATTCTCGTTCGCTTAAGCGATGACTCCTTTTTAGGGGTGTGCATTATTTGGTTTTAACCGAATTAACCGTCCGAACCAAAAAAAAATTCGGTTAATCTATCAGTTAATTTTAGGTAAAATTGATTAACGGTTAAGAGTTTTTTCAAACTTTGATTATCGGTTAATTCAATTCGAAACCGGTTAATTAACCGAATTAACTGAAATTAATATATATTAAATATTATATATATTGCATATATTTATTTTTGGTCATTAAACTTTTAAAAATTATAAAATGATTATTAATTTTTTATATATTATAAAATGGTCATTAAACTTTTTATCAAATTAGCATAAAATGAAAGTTTAGTGGCTAAAAGGATAATTTTAGCATGATTTAGTGACCAATTGTGTAATTTACCCAAAATTTTATAACAAATTTTGGTTAATTCGAAAACCGACCGAATTAACAGAATTTTTTTTGGTTCGGTTAAAAATTTTTGAAAAAAATTTGGTTCGGTTAACGATTAAAAGGAAAAAAAATCGGTTAATAGATTTTGGATAATTTGGTTCGGTCGGTTAACCGAATTAACCGAATGCACACCCCTATTCCTTTCAAGAAATCGAAGAAAATGAAAAAATCATTCAAAAATTTGAAGACAAACAAAGCGTTTGCGTGGTTTCAGTGGAACCCAGAGTTAACAAGCTCGATCGGTGGAGGGGATAAATTTTTGGAGACAAAAAGATTATAATTTTTTTTGTTTGAAGATGGTGAAAAAATAAAGGGATTAAATTAGAAATTATCCATTTTTATTAATATGACACATCCTCAAATTAACGGGGATTAATGTCCCAGTGACCAAAATAAAACGAAACGATAACGTAAGTGACTTAAACAAAAAATTTAAAATCAGTGACCAAAACAAAACATACCAAAATAAAAGTAACGGACACTAACGGTCCAATGACCAAAACAGAAACGTTTTTAAACATAAGTGGCAATGATAGTGTTTTTTTAAATTTGAGTGACCAAAATAGAAAAAAATCTAAACATAAAAGACTAAGGGTGAAGATTACCCTATTTTTATTTAGATCCTCCTAAATTTCGTGAAAGCCTTCACATTTGGACTGTTTGACACATGTAATGTCAACCTGTATAAAAATATCAATGGTCATTATAATATCCGAATCTTTTCTCATCAAAAGGAAAGTAGAAGGAAGGAACTTGGTGGTTTAAAGTTTAAACACCTTTGGCGGATTCAATGCAGCAAATTACATTTTTTGTCCCACAGTTTAGTCCTTTTCGGATGCAAAAGGACTAAACCCATAATTTGACCAATCTGAAGGAGTTGTTGCCAAATGCTTAACGACCCCTTCCATTGAAAAGTCTCCCGCACTTTTGCCGATGTAAATATGCAATGGCGTCTCGTTTGCTTTAAATTACTTCACGAATCTGCCATTTGCAAACTCCAGCCATAGCAATTAGCAACAGATCAGGGTTACCCGAAGAAAATAAACAATGGCGGTGGTGTCTGATAACTCACGCCGATCTCTTCTTCCAACCTTCCTCTATTCCACCCCTTCCGCAACCAATCGTCTTTTGGGTTTGGACTCCGATCATCATCATGTGATGCCTCGATCGCCGTCCGTTCCGTCGAGAGGGAGTAGAGTCGTGATAGCGTCGCCCAAGGAAGGGAAGATCGAGTTGTTCTCTCCGGCGTTTTACGCGGCGTGTACCGTGGGAGGGATGCTGTGCTGCGGCGTCACTCACACCGCCGTCACGCCTATGGATCTTGTCAAGTGTAATATGCAGGTAATTCTACTCTTTCTTTCCCTTGATTCGCCACAATTCATTTATTGGTTAGAAAAATAAATTAAGTGTTTTTTTTTAGAAATTAATTTGTTATAGTTTTTAAAAAAGTAAGTAAAATAAAATAAAAAACAATATCACTTGTCATGCGTTTATCGATTAATATTTAACAATAATTATTGATGGTTTATTAAAACACATTCGATCTTTAGTAATATCAATTATAATTTAAACTATGAGTAATTTAATAATTCCAGCTGAATTGATATCTAGCGGTATTCGAACCTACACATGAGATAAACATCCTTATCACTAAACTAATTAAATAGGGATGGCAACGGGGCGAGTTTTTGGCCGCCCGATATATTAATCTCAAAACCTCACCCAGCCCCATCACGGAAATAAAATAATAATTTACCTGCCCCGCCTCAATTTATAAACCTTAAACTCGATCTCGACCCGACCCGAAAATGTAAAAAAATATATTAAATTTAATCGACGATAAATGTTAGATTCGATCGAACGATCATTATATTTATAAAATATAAATTTTACAGACTTTAAACTATATAAAAAATAAAATAAAACCAATTAAATTACTCATATGAAGAAAAAAATACATATTTTAAAAAATAAACTCGACCATTGACTTTTAGAATCAGATATGTTAAAATTAAAACAATATCTAACAAAAATTTACGATAAACACAAACTAAAAAATAGCTTAAAACTCCTAAAAGTATTTTTATATAGTGATATTTTTATAAATATAATAAAAATAAATAAAAATAATACCGGGCGGGGCGGGCAGAGAATTTTCATATCATATCCGAACCCGCCCCGTTCCCGCCCCGACTTTACATTTTTAAATACCCGTCCCGCCCCGATCCCCAAAAATCATAAGAAAAAACTCAATCGAGTCGGGTCGGGGCACACCGGGTCGAGGACGTTAATTTTACCATCCCTATAATTAAAAGATCTCTCAAGCTTAGATTTTGATTATTGATATAAATTATATTAACCAATGGAGTTGAAATTCCCAGATTGATCCAGCAAAGTACAAGAGCATCACATCCGGGTTTGGAGTACTGGTGAAGGAGCAAGGAGCTAAAGGGTTATTCAAGGGCTGGGTACCAACGCTGCTGGGTTACAGTGCTCAGGGTGCTTTCAAATATGGTTTCTACGAGTACTTCAAGAAGTACTATTCCGACATCGCCGGGCCTGAATATGCTGCCAAATACAAAACCCTCATATATCTCGCCGGCTCCGCATCAGCCGAGGTGATTGCCGATGTGGCTCTTTGCCCCATGGAAGCTGTCAAAGTCCGGGTGCAAACTCAGCCCGGGTTTGCACGAGGTTTATCGGATGGGTTACCAAAGATTGTGAAAGCTGAAGGTGTTGCCGGGTATGCTATCTGTACAATGCACTTTAATTTGGTATATATATTACACATGTTCATGCACTTTAATATGCTTGTTTGTATAGGTTGTACAAAGGACTTGTTCCTCTTTGGGGACGGCAGATTCCATGTAAGTTTCCATGTTACATATATATACACGAGTGTTGATACAGATATGTGTTTGAAATTCGGAACGAGGTGAAATCGATATTTGTTTTTGCAGATACGATGATGAAATTTGCGTCGTTTGAAACAATTGTTGAGCTAATGTACAAGAATTACATCCCAACACCGAAAGAGCAGTGCAGTTCAGCAGTGCAGCTTGGGGTGAGCTTTGCCGGTGGATACATCGCCGGTGTTTTGTGTGCCGTCGTATCACACCCCGCCGACAACCTCGTCTCTTTCCTCAACAATGCCAAAGGCGCAACTGTTGGTGATGTAAGTTTATGCTATACTTGTTTATGTCTGCTGAATTTCTTCTTGGTGGACCGAACTGACATGATCGGAGATGAACCGAAGGGTGCTGGAGGGAACAGTCGCACTTTTAAAAATTTCAAACTTCTATGTAGTTTATATATTTTCTTTGTATTTTTTATGGATGATTTAAATTCGCACCCTAAATTCTAATAAAACTCCCTAACAGTTTGCAATTCCGACATAATGATATACATTAACTTGGTGTGTGTTTTGTTTGCAGGCGGTGAAGAGGCTTGGAGTGTGGGGTCTGTTAACTCGTGGCCTTCCCCTTCGTATTGTGATGATCGGAACCCTCACTGGAACACAATGGGGAATCTACGATTCATTCAAAGTTTTTGTTGGCCTGTAAGTTCTCTTCCTGCAAATTTTGCTTTACATTCTCACAATCCGCTTTTATACGTTACAATTCCTATTATTATTTTCAGTCATTTATCGTCACTCAATTCGTTCGGTCAGTCCTATATCTTGAATCAATGGTATCAAATGACCTTCGATCTGCTGTTTGTTTTCAGGCCAACTACCGGTGGAGCTGCTCCAACTCCTGCCACCGCAAAGGCATGAAGGAAACATAGTTCATTTTCAAAGATTTTATCAAGGGGAATCCCTGTATTTACTGATAGAGCAATAATAGGGTTGATCAACGGCCACAAGATTAGGCATTAGTTGTCACTTGGGCCTAATCTATTCTATTCTTTTGCAGACATGATTGTTTGCTTATCTTCTTTGTGGGATCACCAATTGGAGATTGTATTGAAATAATTATGGAAACTTTGTGCATAAGTATCACATTTAAGTCATTGGTTGTCTGTCTGATTTGTTTCTATTTGAGAAAATTATTTTACAATATTTGGTATCTATTAAAAAATAGGTTTGTCGTATTTAAATTAGACAATTTTCTACCAAGTTGATAGTTAAATAATTTTTACTCTCAAATTAGTGCTGGAATTAAACACCTTCTCTCAAATTGGTATCAAATTTTATCTATATATTCTATTAATTTAGTCTTAATTTGAAATAATTCTATAAATTTAACCATCCATGTTTAAATTTTTATTAATGAAATAATTTTATCTATTAGCAGACGACTTTAGAGTCATAAATGAGTTTGTTCCATTACTATGTCAATTTTCAATAGTGAAGTGATTGTGTTTAGCGAGTAATTTTGTCTGTTGATTATCGAACTAATGGAATATAACATAGAGTGTGACAAGAAGTTAGAGGATGTGTTGGGAGAGTACAATGTCTAAATATTTAAACATTAAAGGTTAAATTTATTGAATTATAACTAAACTAATAGAATGCGTAAGTTTTATGATTAAAATTGTTATGTTTCAATTCAATATCAAAGTGATATGTTTGTAACAAAATTTTAATTAAATGACTAAATTATACTCTTTTAAAAAAAGTGACTCATTTGTAACTAAACATATAATTGGATGATATGGAGCGCATTTTTTCCTTGTTGTTATATAAGGCTTGGCATGGGTGGCAGGGCAGTCGGCTCGCTTTCGGTAGGAAAAGGAGGACACGTGTCTCCCACCCAACTCATTTTATTTCACTCCCCCACCCGAAGCCCAAAAGCCACTTCCCATGGCGGATATACAGCAATCAGAAGCCTCGTTAAACGGCGTCGTAGCACCCACCGTCCCCGTCGTTTTTTCCGAGACCGTCGGATCCAAACGCCAGCGGCGTCCCAGCGTTCGATTAGGCGACATCGGCGGCGACCAAGCCTACGATTCTCATTTACGAAGGCCCTCCTCCTCTTCCGCCGCCTCTAAGCAATGGAAACACCAACCCCACCTTTCCTCCGTCGCTGGCATCGGTTCTAAATCCTCAAAAGCTCGCGCAGTTATCGATCCAAACGCCGCTGCTAACAACGAAACCTTCGACGACGAAAGAGAAGCTAACGAAAACAACAACAACAACAACAACAATAACAATTTAGATGGCGTCGCAATTGGTAGCTGGAGAGTCAAGGATTTCAAGAAACGGGCCCCCGCCACGAAACGGGTTCGGTCCAATTGGGTTCCCAAATTCGACGATTCCAGCGGCGGCAACGTCAATTTCAACGGCAACAATGAAACGGAGGAGAAATACAGTGGCGGCGAAGATAATGATGGTTTCGACATGGAGAATTCGGAGAGTCCCATCAAAGAGCAGAGCCCAATTCATTGTTTGGATAATTTGGGTATCCATGGAAATGAAAGGGAAGATGGGGTTACAATATGGCTGAACGGTTTAGGTTTAGGAAGGTACGCCCCTCTTTTCGAGATCCATGAAGTGGATGATGAAGTTTTGCCATTGTTGACATTGGAAGATTTGAAGGATATGGGGATCAGTGCTGTTGGTTCTAGGAGGAAATTGTTTTGCGCGATTCAGAAGCTTAGTAAAGGGTTTTCATGACGTTTTTCTTTTTGCAAGGACATATATATCCGCCATTGCAATGTAAGTTTAAGCTTTTCTTTATGTTAAGTGTTAACCTTCTTTTTGGTCTAGTGAAAGTAGGAGAATCAGTAGGATTTTGGTTAGTTTTGAGGATACTTTTGGTAAGTTAAATGCTAACTATTGTTGAGAATTTTATTAAAGAACAGTGAGGAAATATTAGCTTCTAGTTTGGTTAAAGGAAAGTGCTTGACAAAATGAAGCAATTTCAGATTATATTCTTGTTGTTTTCTCTTTAAATTGGATTTCCCCCTTTACAATTAGATATTAGAGAAGTACTTAATGCTCATGTCAGTGTCATCCTAATCTCGGCATGCGCCTCAGACGCTTTCGGGTGGAAAAGTGTATTTGGTTTGGTGCAGATTCACTCATTTGTTTTGTTTGGGCATGCTTGTCCGATGAATTTCTCTTATTTTTCACTTTTTTCTATTAGATGTACTAGACAGGGATGGTAATTTGAGTATTCAACATTAGACATGGACCGTATGGAAATCATGCATATTGATAATTAAAAAAGATCATATATGTAGATGAATGGACCACTCTTTACTCTTTAGAGTTTATCGTGTTTCTTGAGCTTATTTTGTATAGACTGCACTTTGCTTTTAAGGCTATATATAAGGATTTTAGTGCTTAGACGGCATGTTGTGCCCTTGAGGACCCCAGTCAGGGTTACCGTAACGTATTTGTACCAAAGGTTGATAGCTTTGTAATGAAGCAATGACTCGATAAATGTTTCTTTACTCTGGTTATCGAAGTTTCCGTATTTAAGGAGTTGTTTCCTCTTGAAATAGATTTGTCGAACATAAAGCGATTTGGTTTGACCTTTACTTTTGGGATGTTTCGTATCTTCTTGACAGCCAGCCCAGCTGTTCATGTTGAATTAGGAATGAGATGCAGGGATGAATAGTGCTAGTATTTTCATAGCACATACAAAGTTATCCGAATTCAAGGCTAAATGTTGGATCCGGGTATATGTTCATAATATTTATGGTGAAGTTTACTTAGATAATATATATATATATATATGGAGGATCTTAATCTTATGGTAGTGTTCGAATGTGTCAGATGCGAGTATATTAAGAAAATGGAAAGTCTAGGTAATGTAGGCAGCATAAGTTAAAGACAAGAATGAAGCAGGATTATATATGGAACGCAAAGAGTGACATAGTGTTCGTGACCGAGAAAGAGAGAAACAGAGGGTCGCTGGTTGATCTGATCGGACCCCGGACACGCGAGATCCCAGCCCGTGAGGAATGCGTGCATGGGACGGGCGCTCACAGTCCCCCTCCCTCTAATCTAACCCTACCTTGCTCACCCAGGCCTGCCGGCACAATAAGAGAATGAGGGAGCTAATCTGCTTACTTGTGCAGGCGAGGGCCACTCGGCTAGAGCGCGCCAGAGGAGCTTCGAGTTACTTGTTTATATATATATATATATAATAGTCTTAAAGGTGATTAGAAAGTAATATCTGTTCATACGTTATACGTATTTTTAACCCTTTAATAAGGCACACACACCTTACAGGCAAAGCTACTTGAACTCGAATCTTTTAAAATAAATATCATCTTTTTTTCCTACCGAGACCACTTGTTAGGTTCTGAAGAATGATGTATGCTGATAGGAAATTGCCCATAAAATCTCTGTTGAGGAAGTGTTAAAGCTGGTTCCTGGCATGGCAAAGCAATATAACTCTTGCTGGCCATGGCATTTGTTAGTTTAATTAATGAAGAAAGCAATATAACTCTTGCTGGCCATGGCACTTGTTAGGTTCCTAGCATGGCAAAGCAATATAACTCGATCTCAACTGCGGTTTAGCCGGTTTCTTTGATTATTCATATTGTCGTGGTTTGGTTGACTTGACCGGGTACTGGCATGTGAACGGTTGAGTGTGGATTACTAGACGTTGACTTGACCTGCTTGGTCAACCGTGTTAGGTTTGGAATCTAAATTTCACTCATTCTTTTTTTTTATAAGGATATTCGTGCGTCTCATTAAAAATCTTATTAATCATAATCGTAGAAAAAAATACATATAGTAATATAAATAGAGTCGATTACAAGGGGATATCACCATATTACCTAAAGTATATCATTTATATCAAGCTAACTCCTAAAATATTTTTTAGACGTTCTGCCCTCTTATCTTTAAAACGTTATTCAATGCCTCTATTTTTACAATGTCTGTTAGAAAAAAATGGCAAATTTTAACAATAAAGGTAAATGACAAGTTGAATCTCTCAAGCTTTATATTTATTCAGTTTAATTTTTAAATTTTTTTATTTAGTTTAATATTATTATATAATATTTAATACATTAATATCATCCAATAAGATGACACGTATGGTTGAAAGGGGTAAAATCATTTTGGCATAAAAGGGGACAAGCCAGTTTGACAGAACAAAAAAAAAATTGTAACTAAATAATTGATGTTGTACTAATATGTTTATCATTGTTTTAGTTAAAAACGATGGTTGGAAAATTAGCTTAATTTTGTTTTTCGTGTTGATCCTTTCTTGAATAAGTCAGTTCTGATGACATATTATAATAGTAACCATAATAAAAGTAAATTAAATGTTTAGTGGTGGTTTTAGAAATTTGTGACCAAAGTAAAAACACTGTAAAAATTTAGAGACTACTAATATAGTTTACTCATATTTAGTAATTTTAAAATTATTTACTAACATGAAAATGATTTTGTGCTACATACACATAAGACTTGTTATATCATTAATTCTGCGGGGAAAAATAACTTAATCGTCATTTCTATTTAAAAATCATACCAATAAAAAAAGAATTTTTAAATTTAGTCAAAATGATAAAGGTCAAAATAAAAAGAATTATAAACATTAAGAACTAAGTTTTAACCATGGATTCTTTTAATTATTTTAACTAAATTTTATTTGAATCTTTAAAAGACGCTACCGATAAAAAAATATTTATTATGCAAATTAAAAAAATTCTTAAAATTATTAATTGGACTATCACATAAAATAAAAATACAATATATTAAAAATAACTTTTTGACATGGCACGTTTTTATCATATATTTCAGGAAACAATATCATTACGAAAATTAATTAAGAATGAGCGTTAATTTACAAAATATTGTTTTTAATAGTGATATTTTTGTATATAAAAACGCCCATGGTGGGATCGTTTGTTTATTCTTGCAGGACAACCAGTAAATTATAAAAATTAGAATATTCTCAAACTAATTTGAATCGGGTATCACAGAGTAATATTATGGGTGACTCGAATTCCTGAATTTACTTAAGAGATTTTCTGTCTCATCCCACTAGACCATAAATCAACTAGTAAATAATATATTTTTTTAGCCATTTGATAACGTGCACACACAGATGCTCAAACACATGTCTCATAGGATAAACATCATCATCTTTTCTACCGGTGTCACTCGTTGAGTTCAATTCCTAAAATTCTAAATGTTCCAATTAGAATTTAGTGACTAAATATATACTTATATTATTTTATTTTGTATAAATTTAAATCTCATTATGAGAATATAATACTTCTTTTATTTAATAGAAAATTAACATATGGGCGGATGTGCAGAATTACAAAGATTATCCAAATGGAAGCTGCAACAAGCATGCTGATATCTTGATACAGACATCTTATGTCCTAAATTACCAACAACAACCAAAAAAATAGTCAAAATGGGCGTGACTTCACGCTCTTGAGTTGCGTGTCATACTCAACAAAGTCTCACGTCGTATCTCCAGGCTACGCCAGTTCACTTGCCGCTGCTCTGTCTATTCTCTCTCTAGGGTCCTAGACTGTGTAAATCCTAAATTCTCCATCTTTTTCATCTCACTTTTTCCCTTTTCCGTTCTTTCCCTGCACAAACTTTCCAACCATCAAACCTGAAAAGAGAGGGAAAACTGGTCTCAGCCGCCATGAAAGTAGCAGAACACGACGACCCGATTTCCGTTTCCAAGCGGCTTTTGGTTTCCCTTTCGGAGCAAATTCAAAGCATCAACAGTTTCAAAGGCAAATGGGGTTTGATCAAATCCAAGCTTTTTACTCTCCAGAGTCAACTCGTTGATCTCTCCGACTTCCCTTCTTCTTACTCGACTCCCCTCGCCGTCGACCTGCTTCATTCAATATCCCAAACCTTAAACGACGCCGTTTCCCTTTCTCAGAAATGCTAACTCCCCGGTTTGACCGACGGAAAGCTCAAGACCCAGAGCGAGCTCGACGCCGTTTTGGCTAAACTAAATCAGCATATCTCCGACTGTGAGATTTTGATTCGTAGTGGAGTCCTCCAAGACGGTGTCGTATCAACTTCTTGTTCTTCCTCGAAGAAAGAAGCAGTGCGAGTCGAGTCGAGGAACTTGATAACTCGGTTACAAATCGGGACAACCGAGTCGAAGAACTCGGCCATGGACTCGCTCGTAGGCTTGCTCCAAGAGGACGATAGAAACGTGATGATAGCTGTGGCGCAGGGGGTGGTTCCCGTGCTCGTCCGGTTACTGGATTCAAGCTGTTTAGAAATGAAGGAAAAGACGGTGGCCGCCATTGCGAGGGTATCGACGGTGGAGTCGAGCAAACACGTGTTGATCGCCGAAGGGTTGTTGCTTTTGAATCATCTCCTCCGAGTCCTCGAATCCGGAAGCGGATTCGCGGAGGAGAAAGCATGCGTCGCTTTACAAGCTTTAACGTTTTCGAAGGAAAACGCCAGGGCGATCGGTTCCAGAGGTGGGATTTCGTCTCTTTTAGAGATCTGTCAAGCCGGCACCCCCGGTTCCCAAGCTTTCGCCGCCGGCGTTTTGAGGAACTTGGCTTCTTTCGATGAAATCAAAGAGAATTTTATCGAAGAAAATGCGGTTTTTGTTCTAATCGGGCTTGTTTCTTCCGGGACTGCTTTAGCACAAGAAAATTCCATTGCTTGTTTATATAATTTGGTTTCTGGTGATTCGAATTTGAAGCTTTTGATTGTTAAGGAAGGTGGGGTTGAATGTTTGAAGAATTTCTTGGATTCGTCTCCGAATCCGAAAGGCCTTGAAGTTGCATTTGAATTCATTGGGCATTTATCATCCCTTCACCCCATTGCTGAATCTCTGGTTGCTGATGGTTTCATTGCCCGTCTCGTTTCTGCTCTGAACTGTGGGGCTTCAGGGGTACGAATCGCGGCGGCTAAAGCTGTTTTCGAGCTTGGATTTTCGTCGAAAACAAGGAAAGAAATGGGCGAATGTGGATGTACTAGGCCATTGATTGAAATGCTAGACGGGAAAGCTGTTGAAGAGAAAGAAGCCGGTGCGATGGCACTGTCGAGACTCATGTTATACGCCGGTAACAAAAAGGTTTTCGAAAAGGACGAGCGAGGGATAGTAAACGCTGTTCTGTTATTGGATCCATGGATACGAAATCTCGATAAAAATTACCCTGTTCTGCTCTTGTCCGAGCTTGTACATTCCAAGAAATGTAGGAAGCAAATGGTTGCTGCTGGTGCTTGTGCGTACTTGCAGAAACTTGTTGACATGAATTTCGAAGGAGCTAAGAAGCTGTTGGAGAGTCTTGGGAGGGGTAAGATCTGGGGTGTTCTCGCCAGACCGTAACGATGGAGGACTATATTTGAAACGGGGCGTATCGAACTGTATGTATCATAGTTGTGTACTTTTACCTTTGTTCATATTGGATGTTTATTTGCTTATAGCTAGCCTACATTATCTGTTTAGTGGAAAAAACAACTTTCTTTGTAGCTTGTAGAGACATAATCTTTGGTTTTGGTGACCCAAAATTGAATGATTTCATAGCTGTGTGATCTTCTCGAGTCGAATCTAGGTCGGTCTCTTTCCTCGTACCTTTGTGGTTAATTAAGCTTTTTTCCCATAACACCTACCTAAAGTATCAAAAGATTATGATAATAAACATTGATTGATTTGGAAGTTAGATGAACAAATTGATGATTATGATTTCTTGATTGGGTTTTGATTAAAGTTGAAGAACATGGGTGTATTTGAGGTAATCTAAAGCTGTTTCCCATGACACCTTCCCAAAGTAGCAAAAGATTATGATAAGAAGCACTGATTGTTTTAGTAGTTAGGTTAGGTATACAATGATGATGAATTGATGATTCTACTTAAAGTTGAATAATCTGTATTGTTTTTAAAAAGTACGGTGAAAAAGTATTTTTAGAAGTGCGGAGAAAAAAGTTTTTTTGATTATTTGAGTTGTGATTTAAATGCTTAATATTGTAGTTAAAAAATATTTTTGAGGAAATAAATATTTCATTTAAAACTTATGTTATAAGTTTAAAAATATATATTTAAATAATATTCAATTTTTTATATAATAATATAAGAAATATATCAATTTAAATTATAATAAAAATGTAAAAAAAAATATTTTTTAACAATTGTACGTATTTCATGAAATAAATGAACCCGTTGAGTGGTTCTAGTGGTAAAGCATGATGTGTTTCATCAAGGTGAATCGAGTTCGAGCACCATGCATGCATGGTGTGTGTGCGTCATTAAAGGGGCTAAGAAAACTGAACCGTTACTATCATATAATCACACAAGCATATTCAAAAAATGTAAACTAATAAATAATTTATTAAGGGTTATATTTTGATACATAAGCTGTGTTAAAAAAATTACACAACCCTTCATATTTAAGCTATAAAATCTAAAACCTAAATCCCTAGCCCTAAAACTTAAACCTTAAACCCTAAACTCTAAATTCTAATCATAAACATTAAATTCCACACCTTACAACCTAAATCCTAAACCACAACTTAAATCTCTAAACCCTAAAATTAAAAGGCTTGTATAAACTAAAAACAAAAACACTTTTAAAAAACAATGATAAACAATGCATTAGTTACTGTTACTGTTCTATCACTGCTTACCATACGTTCGATTCATAAAATATAGGATTATTTTTATGAATATGATTTTTATTTTTTAGAATGTAATATTAATTAACATATTAAAGATAATGTTACATTACATATAATGTATATGGATGTCTGGTAGTTGATGTATGTATGTAGTTGTGGGTATAAACCATGTGCAGTTCATCTTTGTTAACCTACATCACACAATGGTCTGCTGGTTGCTACATTAACAGGTAAGGTCCTACCTAAGCTTGTTCTACAGTTTGACTTACCCATCTACTACTACTACTATTATTATTATTATTATTATTGGAAAGGAAAATGTTGATCCATGGAGTCGCACATTAAAACCTAACGTCGTTGAGTTTGATATTTGAAAAATGCGTTGATATACAAGTTTGTGTAAATTTTAGTTTACATCAGCTTTTTAATTTTAGGGTTTAGAGGTTTAGTGTATAAGATATAGAATTTATGGTTAGAGTTTAGAGTTTATGGTGCTAGTGTTTGAGATTTAAGTTTTAAATTTTAAAGAAGAATTGTGTAATTTTTTTTACACAGTTTGAGTATTAAAATATAATCATATTTTTCACGAAAAAAGTTTTAATTATCAAACATATTTAAAACAATAAATCATTAAAATTATTATTTTCTAATTAATTAAAAATTTTCAATATATTATCAAATAAACAATTTTTGTTTAATAAATAATAATAGACGGATCTTCCGATTTGGACTTGTAATTTAACTGTTGGACAATTTATTGCCAATGGTAAAAGGGCACGTAAATAAACATGGGTGGAACTTACGGGATTATTGAAGGTTACGCCCCCAAATATTAAAAATTGTAAAATTTAAGTTGAGGTAATGATAAAATTATTTCTCGTTTTCAAATATATATAATTTGTTGTGTTCTTATAAATTAATATTTTTTTTAATATTTTTAATAAATAATGTTAAATTTCATCACCCGAAATAAAATAGATGTGAATATAGTGATTCATTTCAACAATATGATTATAACATTTCTTATTTAAAACATGTTAGGAACTTATAAACGGAAAATTAATCGAAACGAAATCAATACAGAATAAATCATGTATCAAGGGGAAATGACAGCAATATGGCTGTCAATTCCCCCCCCCCCTCCCAAAGTATGGTACCACCCAAATTATTTCTCAGAATATTGTTATTGCTAGTGAAAGTAAAGTCGGATAGACTATACTCCGACTTTAAACAATTAAAACTTATTTTTATGAATAAAAAATTGAAATCGGATGGATTACATCCGATTTTAAATAGTGTTTTACACTTAAGTCGGAATCCTTTCTCACTGTAACAAATGATATAGATTGAGAAATAATCTGACATGTACGATATTTGAGGGGAAAAAATCAATTGCTATATTTGGGTAAAATTACCTATGTATCAATGCTGTTTTTAGGTGGCTCGAAAAATGTTGGGCCTTTCACAAATTGAGGATTCATATCATTTAATTTTTTATTAATTTTTTGAACATACAATTTTTGTCTCTCTCATTTATGAAGCAGAGGATAATAAACGCTTAAACATAATCGACGAATTACATTTTTTATATTTTCTCATAACAATTAATATTTACACGACTTTAGATTTTTCTTATATTCTTACTAATAACACATTAATAATATATTCAGACCCGAATCCTAAGATTGGGTGACAGTTTTTGGACTTAAATTGGGCGGCTTTAAGCCCAATTCACTGAAAATATTTCATTTAAATCTAGAGAGCAACTCCAATAATCAATAGTCTCTCTTTCCGATGATTAATTTGTCACGTTAAATTTTTTAAACAAAATTTAAAGTTAAAAATTCGATATTTTAAATAAAACAGAATGAGTTGAGACGATCGTCCTTATAATATATCTTTACATAATCTCCATTGGATGTGGGAGGGGTCATCATATTCCTAATTTTAATTGTTTAATTGTAAAATTAAGTCTTGACCTTCAATCTTTATGGTTTAATAACTTTTTAGTATCCTATCGGTTTTAAATTTAATAAAATTAAGTTATTACCCATAATTTTTTGTTTAATTATTTTTAAGACTTTTCAAGTTTAAATTTGGTGAAAATGAGCCTTAACTCCCTTCAATTTTATAATTTAATTATTTTTTGAGCCTTCTTCGTTTCGAAGTTAAGCAATATAGCCCCTTATGGTTCAATCCTAATTTTATCCCTGTTTCTGAATTCAAGGAAGCTGTTTGAGAAAACAGAGTAAAATTGCAGGTCGACAATGTAAGCCAATTTTGGTAGCAAATCAACAGTTATTTTGAGGGTTTTTTTAACAATTTCTACGTAGGGGAATATTAAGGGGAATTTTTGCTCCTACTAGATCTTGAACCCACAATTTAAGGGAAAGAGGAGGACGTCAACTAAGAACTTTATTTTGAGGTCTTCTTACATACATAGAAAGTTGTTTAAATCGAAAATTTCGTTGGTTTTTGAATGTTTTAAAAGCATAAATTTTTTTATCGTAACTCAGAATTCGTTTCGGTGATCTGATATAATATCCGTCAAATATTTTGGATCGAATTCGGAATGTTATAAAACCAACCGTTATTTTGAGGTCTTCTTATATGCATAGGAAGGAATAGGATGGATGTTGAAGCAAAGAAGAGTAAGATATGCATGGGGAATGGTCCCCATAAATACTGGCATTGCCTGAAATGTCGTTAGCAAGCCTATAGATCTGTGCCACACACACAAACCAGACATTTAAGAGGTCAATAATGTAAGCCCCATCAATAATTTTGGACCACCCCAAAGCTCATAGCGGAAGAAAACAACAAATAAATTAGGTGATATCTGATAGTGAATTTGTAGGACATGGATCCATCTCATTCTTTCATCTCAAACACATTTTCCACTTCATATCTTGCTCTTGTAACTTGTTCATGACTCATGAATGTATGGTTAAAAAATTCAGATTTTTTCAATTGAACATAGATAATATTTTCAAGGTAAATGTCATGATTCGAACTTATACAAAATAAGATAATATGAACATCTTTAACCACTCAGCTATTAGTGAAACTAAAAAAAAAATCATGTTTAAACTTTAGAAATAACATTATTAGAAGGATCAACCACATACCCTGAATATAAACTACACTAAAGGATTTAATAAAGGAATTCATTTTAATTTTCTTTTAAAGAGAATAGAACTCCACCAATGGGGTTGATCCAAGTGGTAAGCAGTTTGGTATCGCTTAAGCATGTATCGAATTCAAGGTCTTGTGTATGTAAAAACTCTCCACTGAAAGTCTCATCCATCAAATCAGATGTGCGATGTATATGGATTCAAATTAATCAAAACAAAGCCTCGAAAATTCGAAAGAAAAAAAAAGGGAGAAAAGAACCCTAGATATCACGATTGACTTTACACAATTGGGTGGGGGTGAGAAGATGATAGGTTTCTTCTATTTTCGCAAAGGCTAGCTGACCTTTCAAACGAGAAGTCGATATCGAAGCACCTACCAATATAAATATTTCTTATTTCTTCGCCTTTCTCACCATATCACTTCAATCTTCGGTCTTCACACACCAACCAAAGGGAAGATTAGTCAAAGCTTTAACTCCTCGTTGCCTCAATCTCTTTGAAATGGAATGATTGTCTAACAAAATGAATTCAAGGCTATCTAAGTTAACCTTTCTTCTATTTTTCTTATTGTTTTTTAGTCATATATATATATATTTTAATGATCATAAATTAATATAAAACTCTTCAATTTTAATATTGTGTAAGTGACTCTTAACTCTCTCTATATACACCGACCATCTTTTATATGTTTAGGGATGATAACGAGCAAAGCAAACCCTATTATAAAAATGTGTATGTCTATATACCGACCATCTTATATACATGTATTTAAGGTTGGTAATGAAGGATAACGATCACTGATGTAAAAATGTAAAGTGTCTAAAAGAATCTCATAATTTTAATTTTTTTTTAACTTAAGAGCTACTTTTGTCCTTATAATGGTTTTAATTTATCGATTTCGCTCTTAAAATTTTTCAGTAATTTGATCATTGAATTAGTCGAATTACATCAACGTTTGTCCTTTGACCGACGAAAGTTAACGTTGACTGTTACATTACTGACATGACAGTTAATAATGCTGACGTAATAGAGGGACAAAATCGATATTTTTTATTGAATACGAGAAATTTTTGATTTTTTGAAAAAAAATACAAATTTATGAAAGTATTAACGTATTTTCCCCATCAACAACGTAATAAGTACATCCAACATGGAATTAAGAGAAAGAGAGGGCATGCAGGCAGCACAAAGGCAATGCAAAAACGTGCATAAGAAAATGATGGAAAATTCAAAGTTGAAAAGAACAAAAAAGAAAGGGTTGGGAGGAAGTGCAAATTATTAATGTAGGGAGCCATGGGTAGGTAATTAAAGAGAGTAAAAGAAACAGGTGAGTGAAAGCTCACCTCATTTATGTAACTTTCTATGTATATATTTTTTAATCGTCGAAATTTGATTCGTTGGCCGATTAATTTTAATCAATTTTTTAAAGGTTTAATATGAGTATGACCTTTTTAATTCAGTTTTCTTTATTAATAACGTTAGAATTTGAACACCTATAATTGTTTGAGGGACCTAACGCTTCATTTTGCTATACTCAAATTTCATCAAGAATAATTTGAATAATGGACTGACCATATTATTCATCGATTATTAGTTTTTTTAATAATCTTAAAGTGATTACAATATAATATCTATTATTTTTATTAACCTTTTGATAAAATCTAAACTTTATAAATAAAGTAATTCAAATTTAATTTTTTTAAAATAAAAATCATCGTCTTTTCTACTAAAACTACTATTTGAATTCTATTTTTTTCTTGGAAGCGTACACCAACACCCTCCTTTGAGCTATTATTATTATTTCATCTGGGCAACCATTAAAGATGGGGAAATTCCAAGAAAAGGATATCATAAGTAAACTATTACCATCCAATAAGTTTCATTGACCAAAATTTCTAAAAACATATGCAATAATATTAAAAATGGCTTAAATAAAAAATAGGTGCCTAAAATATGTTTTTTTTATTTTAGGTGCTTAAGGTTTTAAAAGTTATAATTTTAGGTGCCTGACCGTTAATGGGTGTTAATTTTTTTAATCAATCAATGCTTGACACATGGCATATTTAGGTACCTAAAATTTTAACTTTTGAAACTTTGGGCACCTATTTTAAAAAAAATACTTTAGGCACTTAAAGTTTAAAAAAGACATACTTTTGGGTACCTAATTTTTATTTAAGCCTATTAAAAATATGTAAGTTGGTTATAAGGTAATATTTGTTTATATTTTTTAGGTATAAAGCTAAAAATAGTCTCAAACGTTTGACATTTTGGTCACTTTAGCCTATATTTTTTTTTGGTGCAAACAACACCTAACGTTTCATTTTCGTTCAAAATTCACCATCGACAGATGAAAATCGTCAGTCAACTAAAGATCAACCCCTTCAATGACGTGGCATGTTTGTGGCGATGCCACATAGCACTTTGTTGACGTAGCATACAATTTTTAAAATAAATAATTTTTTTTAAAAAGATAATTCTTTTTATATTTTTAACCAATTATATGAAGCCACGTGGCACTTTGCTGAAAGTGGCATTATTTGATTGGTTAAAAATATTTAAAAATAAAATTTTAAAAATAATTATTTTAGAAAAAATAAATATTTTTTCAAAAAAAATCATTTTT
Source organism: Hibiscus mutabilis (assembly GCA_019671005.1). Lineage (NCBI taxonomy): Eukaryota > Viridiplantae > Streptophyta > Magnoliopsida > Malvales > Malvaceae > Hibiscus > Hibiscus mutabilis. The sequence continues at coordinate 1,146,074 of CM033720.1, read as the reverse complement.
TAAATATATATATTTTATATTTTTAACCAATCAGATGATGCCACATGGCGCTTTGCTGACGTGGCATAATTTGATTGGTTAAAAATATAAAAAATAATTAATTTCTTAAAAAAATGTAAACAACAATTATTTTTTAATTTTATTTTAAAAAAGTGATGCCACATCAGCAAAGTGCAACGTGGTATCGCTACGTCATCAAAAGGCGTTGATCGTTAGTTGACTAAGGGTTTTCATCCGTCGAGGGTAAATTTTGAACGAAAACAAAACGTTAGGTGGTTGTTTGCACAAAAAAAATAGGGGCTAAAGTGACCAAAAGGTCAAACAATTGGGGCTATTTTTGACTTTATGCCATTTTTAACCATTTAATATACATACACTTTGCAGACAAAGCTGATTGAACCCGAGTCTCTTAAGATAAATATAATCCTTTTTTTATTAAGACCACTGGTTAAGTTCAACGATAAATAGATAACATGAATAATCAACCTAAAATATGAACCTCAACCTTAATTGATTTTGATTTACTTGTAATAGTTTAATGTTATATACAAATTTAAGGTTTGAAAATAGAGATATTCACTATTTAAACAAGTGACATATATGTTAGTGCAAGATTATTGCATTAAGTTTCGGTTATGTACCAGCGACCATTGATTTTATTCTCTAATTGATCGTTTGCCAGTTTATTAATTTGACATGAGTTTTTAGATTGAATTAATTATAATTTTTTCTATTTATATTTAATATAATGCGGTGGTAAGGCACATTACACTCTCAAAGAGAGAACCCGGCTCAAACTTTGAATATAATATTAAGGTAAATTATAAATTTCATCACTCAATTTTATTCTCACTCTTATTTTGGTCACTAAACTTTAAAATTTTTCAATTTGCTCACTCAACTTTGATATCGTTTTTGGTCACTCAACCTTTAAATCACAAACGGTATGATGACATGGCACATGGCCCGATGACTCACCAAAACGACGTAGTTTTGAGTCCTAATAAAATCTCTAAAACGACGTAGTTTTAGATCCTTATAAAAGCTTTAAAAATAATAAAAAAGCCTTCATTTTTCTCTAAAACAACCCAGATAACCATTTGCTGCAATCGGCCACCACACTGGCCACCGTCAGTTCCCATCGGCGGCAGTCGAAGAGTCCTAAAACCGCTCACCCCTCCTGTTTGCTCTGCCATTGTCATTTCTCAATAATCAAATGAGGAAGAGAGCTAAGAGAAAAGTCTCTCAAAAGCAATATGAGAACCATAAACCAGCTCCCAAAGCTAAGCTTGTTAAGACCTCCAAGCTTCAACCTGAGCCAGAGTATTTCGAAGATTAGCCATTGTCATTAAATGGGTGAAGCTTTACTTTATTAAAATTGCTTTGAAGATAATTGTAGATTTGCATTGTGTATACAGATTTATGGAAAGCTGAATTTTTTGTTGGAGCAGAGGTTGAAGGTTTGAGTTTTCATTCAAATGTTGAATATTTGGGTTGTGTTTTAGAGATGAATTTAAGTTATGTTGCTTATATCATTTTCCTTTTGTTGTTTGGAAGTGGGATCAACTTAACTATGTTTATCAATTCAACTGGAACTTCTCGAATCTAGAGGTGGGTTGCAAGACAGCTTGAGGGTAAAAACAATATGGAAAGAAAGTTTATCTCTTTGGCTGGGTGAAAATTTTAGGACTAGCGACCATCGCCAACGGTGGCCAACGGTGACCAGTGTGGTGGCCGATTGCAGCAAGTGGTGGCTGAGATTTGAGTTGATTTAAATAGATTGAGAGAAAGAATAAAGAAGAAAAGAGAAGAAAAATGAAGATTTTTTTTATAGCTTTTATAAGGATCCAAAATTACGTCGTTTTAGTGATTTTATTAAGACTCAAAACTAAGACGTTTTGATGAGTCATTAGACCATATGTTATGTTATCACGTCGTTTGCGATTTAACGATCAAATGAGCAAAAAAAAACACAATATTAAAATTGAGTGAGCAAATTAAAAAATTTTAAAGTTTAGTGACCAAATAAGAGTGAGAGTAAAATTGAGTGACAAAATTTATAATTTATCCATAATATTATTAGGAGGACAGTTTGGCAATCCGAACATTAAAAACAAACAAACAAATTAATGGCGGTGGTGTGATGCTATGACCACGGCTGGCTGACGGTGTGACTTTCTTTGCCTCACAATAAATGCAAATCATACCATTTTTAAAGACTTTCAGGCTGGTAGATTTGCTCCATTTTATAAATTTATAATAAACATTATTTGTTTTGGTATTATTTTTTGAAAATTTTAATTCCCATGAATATCTGAATTTAATGACTAATTAAGTTAATCGATTGTTAGTTGTTTTAATATTATTTTATAATTTTTATGAGGTTTAATATTTTATTCGTTAAAAATAATATATTTTAGAGCGTTACAATCAAATTAAATAATTTATTGTAATAATCGAGTTACTCAATTAATTGTTTGTAATAATTAAGTTATGTGCTATTACAGTGATCACCGCCGCCTGCCAAATATAATGGCCGATAAATCTCAAATTTCATCATAAAATTCACATTGATTTCTTCGTTCAATTCATCGGATTATATTCTCAAGAAGCTGTCTCAAAAGCCATGAAACCAACTTCTTGAGCCCTGATGTACACCATCCACCCTCAGATAGACTACATCTTAGGATATATTCTTTCTCTTGTCAATGACATCTTCTCCACTGTTTAGATTGTTGAATGGAGCCCTAATCTTTGAGAAGCTCAAAACCCAAAATGAGTTTTTTTTTCCGATTAATTTAGTGCTTTGTTCGCGACTTTCTGAATTTGGTGACCTATTTATAAGCTTACTAATAATTAGGTGACCATTTATAATCTTACTAATAATTGAGTGACTTGTTATGTATATCCAATAAAAATTATTAAAAAAAAAATTAGTGATTGACTCGTTTGTTACAATCACTTAATTGACTTCGAACATACACCTTCTAATGATGATTTCATTCTAACAGTCCAATATCATGTTTGCTATAATCATTTTATTGATTTGTTTGTGATTTTTTAAAATTAAGTGACCCACTTATAATCTCACTAATAATTTAGTGACATGTTACGTAATTGATTCCAAATTATTTGTTGTACCAATTATTTTTAGCTTAAATTATTTGAAATTTAAATAATTTAAAGTTCTAATCGATTCGAATGCAAATTTATTTTTAAATTTTAATGATCAAATTATATTAAGTTTAATTCAAATTTATAGGTTTAATTATTTTTTAAATAATTTAAATACAATTATAAAATATTAAATATTTATAAATATTTTTAATCCTTACATATAAATAATTAAATTCAAATCTCTTAAAATAAATATTATCTTATTTTCTTTACCGAGGTTTGTTTTGACTTTCACAAGTGCATGATGGTGTCAACCTCTTTTTTACCACTGCATGGCAATTGCGTAGTTATTGGAAAGTCAGTGCCTTATTTTAGAATACAAATCTCAGTTCCTTCAGTGTCTCAGTTTAGCTAAACAAAGCTGATATCTTTGCCGTTCTTCTTCTCTTCATTGTTCTTCTTTCTTTCTCTCTCTCTCTCAAAACTCGCCTGAAAATTGCAAAAACGTTGCCTTTCTGACTTCCGGGCTCCTTTTTTGCTACAAACAGCTGCTGGTTTTCCGTTAATCGGATTACATTATCCCCTCCCCAATGCATTTGCCTTGATAGTAAGAATGGGTTGCGTCTTCGGAAAGCAATCAAAGGCACCGTCATCTGATCGCTGGAGGCGGAGCAAATCCGCCGCTTCATCACATCCTCCACGTACTCGTCGTCGCCGGAGCTCCGGTGAGGCATCCATTGAAGTCTCAGTTTCTGATGCCGTGGACCCGGTCGTGGATGTCAAACGGCGGGAGGGACCGGGGAAACAAAAGCAAAAGGCTAGACATACTGGTGATTTCCCGGTGAGCATGCCGGCGCCGGAGAGACGGCGGACGCCTTCAGACCTGAACCACCAAGGGTGGCCTTCGTGGTTGATGGCCGTAGCCGGTGAAGCCATCCGTGACTGGACCCCAAGACGTGCCAACACCTTTGAGAAGCTTGACAAGGTATCCATTTCTCATTTCTTTTCTATTTTTTCCAGCTTAATTGAAAGCTTCCTTTGTTATAATCATTTTAGCAATTCTGGGTTTTATTTTTTAGATTGGGCAGGGGACTTACAGCAATGTATACAAAGCTAGGGATCTACTAACAGGGAAAATAGTGGCATTGAAAAAGGTTAGATTTGACAATTTGGAACCAGAAAGTGTAAAGTTTATGGCTAGGGAGATTCTTGTATTAAGGAAGCTTGATCATCCCAATGTAATCAAGCTTGAAGGCTTAGTTACTTCAAGAATGTCATCTAGTCTTTACTTGGTGTTCGAATACATGGAGCATGATCTCGCCGGCCTTGCTGCCTGCCATGGAATTAAGTTCACTCAGCCTCAGGTACCATTCTTTCCATATTTTGCTCTTGCTTCTCTATTTGAGATTTTATGATATATATATATATATATATGATTCTTGTACTTTTTTCTTGTTTGTGTTGATTGTGGGCATTTGATGTTGCTCTCAAGTATTTTCACTAACCACTTGGGTCCCATAGCTAATGGTTTTGAAACCCAATTTTGTCTATTGAGCTTTGTAGATATCTTTGTTTTGTACTGTTTTTGAGAATGCAAATTCATGGAAATTTCCTGCTTCACATCAATTTTTGGACTTGGTTTTCCACTTCTTTGAAACTATTCCTTTTGTTTCCACAGTTTCTTGATGGAGTGAAATGTGAAATAACAAGACAAAGGATCCTACTCCTTTTAGATGCCTAAGAAAACTAAAGATCCACTCATTTTTTCCGAAAGTTAAATAGTATACTAGCTTATTTATCTTTCAGTTTCCGGAAAAAGAACGAGCTGCTATAGTTATAAACAGATTGCTCACTGCCATTTTTAACCTCTCATCCTCTACTACCTTGGCAGCTAATAGGAAATGATGGTCGATTCGTATAGGTTACCTGCAAATGAAGTCTAGGTTTTTAAGATATCTATGACAATGATTCACATCATAAGAGGTTGCAGTTGTGACCGAGTCATTCAGCATTCCTCCAACATGGTGATTTGCCACCTTTTTGAAGACATTCACCGGAAACGACTATTTCTATTTTGTGGAATTTGGAAGCAAGCATATAAGTTTATAGTAGTTGCTTGTTTGTTTTCGAATGTTGGGTCGTTGCTGAAATTAGATAATGTGGAAAAATGATGAGAAACGGCAGTAGGTTGTAATTATGATGCTGAGTGGTTACAAATAGTTGAGCCTTAAGAATGATCATCTCAAATTAAATGCTTGACTTCAAGATAAAATTGAGCTTATTTAGAAAATTTTCGTGCAAGGCTGGTTCTGGCTTGTGATATTGGGAATTTACGATTGTGAATGTTTGGTTAATGAGGTTTACATTGCCGAAGAGGTGAAATTTAGATGATTGCTTTGTTTTGATGTTTCTTCCATTTTGCAGGTAAAGTGCTATATGAAGCAGTTACTTTCCGGGCTAGAGCATTGCCACAAACAAGGTGTTTTGCATCGTGATATCAAGGGTTCTAATCTCCTCATTGACAATGAAGGAATTCTAAAAATTGCTGATTTCGGACTGGCTACCTTTTACGATCCTGAACAGAAGAGACCCTTGACTAGTCGAGTGGTTACACTCTGGTATCGTCCACCTGAACTACTTCTTGGGGCAACTTATTACAGTGTTGGGGTTGACCTCTGGAGTGCTGGTTGCATTTTGGCTGAGCTACTTTCGGGGAAGCCGATTATGCCAGGAAGGACAGAGGTATTAATTTTTGGCTCTTCTGTCGATTTGCTCTTACAATCTGTTATCGGATCTTTCATTTTTTGTAAATCTTATGGAATATGCTTAGATTTTTTTTTCTTTTCTGTTGCATACACAACCGTGGGAACTATTATTGGGGAAGCCATTGGGAATCGATCGATGTATCAGCTTTGAATAGCCAATTTTGAATGATTTTGGCTCGGTGTCAATTGACAACAGAAATAACACCCTGATGAATGAGATAATGCTACCTGAGATTTTCTTTTAACTTCCTTTTCAAATTTCATGTTAAACATTTTCGGGAAACCAGTGTTTTTGAGTCAAATGAATATGAACTGCGGTTTAAATATGTAATTAACATCAGATTTTTCTTCTCCTGCTTCAGGTTGAGCAACTGCATAAGATATTCAAGTTATGTGGATCCCCTTCTGAACAATATTGGAAGAAATCCAAATTGCCAAATGCTACACTCTTTAAGCCACAACAACCGTACAAGCGCTGTATAGCAGAAACTTTCAAGGATTTTCCATCATCTTCTTTTCCTCTCATTGAAACTCTTCTTTCAATAGACCCCGAAGAACGAAGTACTGCCACTGCAGCTCTTAACAGTGAAGTGAGTTGTATCAGCTTTGCTAATGCACCTCTCAGGAAAAATCAATATTCGTGTTTTACCTTAATCCAAGGACTTGCATGATCTATACCCCTTTATCAAATATCCAGTGTTGGATTCTGTTCTCACTTTCCGCCATCAGCTTGCCGCGTTATCTATAAATCGGTTTGTGAAATACTTAATTTCCTGTTTGCAGTTCTTCACCGCCGAACCATGTGCTTGTGAGCCATCAAGTTTACCGAAATATCCTCCCAGTAAAGAAATGGATGTAAAATTGAGAGACGAGCAAGCCAGAAGGTTGGCTGGCTTTCTTTTTCTTTTAGCAGTTTGGTTATGTTCTGGTAACTGATATAAATTTTCCCATATAGGCAACGAGGTCTAGCCGGCAAGGTTAATGCAGTTGATGGTGCAAGGAAAACTAAAGTTGGTGATCGTGCTAGCCGTGCATTTCCTGCCCCCGAAGCAAATGCTGAAATTCAAGCAAACTTAGATGTGAGTGGGGGACTCTGCTCTTGTTCTATATTCTATACTAATTCTTTTATTGTTTTATACTCTTTGATCCACAAATGAACACTGTACTTGCCAAATGCACTTGTTTTTGGGATTTTCTTGCGAACGGAATTTCCGAGCTGATGCATAATATTTGCTGATATTATTTCTGTTGTTTTTTTTGCGGTTTTCCAGAAATGGAGAGTGGTGACACAAACAAATGGCAAGAGCAAGAGTGAGAAATTCCCGCCTCCCCATCAAGATGGAGCTGTCGGGCATCCGTTAGATGCATCACATAAAGGGCCTCTATCATTTGCTGCAGCCGACACTTCTTTTGCCTCATCGATTTTCAACTCCAAGTTATCCGAATCCGTTAAAAATTCCGGACCTACCGATGGCCCTTCCAGGAGGAGGAAAACCAATAAAGACCCGCGGAGTGCTCCATCTCGAAAGTTCATTCGCGGTTTCAAACCATCCTCAATAGGCTTATCCATGGATTTTCTATTCCGGGGTAAGTCCGAGGTGGTTCGTAGTAGCCAGAATTGACTAGTGTTCCAAGCTTATAAACCCATGTTTTAAGGAATGTAGTTTTCACCCACCCCTTGTTTATTCGTATTCTGATCATATGATGTATAATCCAGGCCAGCCAAGGGCCCAAATTATTTGGTGTATAATCTGCCAATGCAATCCCACTTTTTGTTGTACAGCACAATTTAGTTATGCGTTTGATTATGTCTAATTTTGAGATTTTTTTTTGCTAGGGGACTATTTAAAAATATCTACATTTATGGGGTCAATAATAATTATATATTTTTAGGGAACAAAGTAATTTTACTATTTTCTCAATTTATTTTTTTTAATTTTAATATTTTTAGGAGGGTTATGGTTCCTTTAGTTCCTCAAACGTTCCGTAATTGTTCCCGTCGCTTGATTCAAATCCCGAAATGCTAACCATTACTGTAAAAGTTTATTATGAGAACGACTTTTCTAATTCGATTTGCTCTATTCATAACGTAAAGATTCGAGCTGCAGATAAATTTAACGTTTTATTCCGTTAGACTAACTAATTGGTTGTAATTTGTATTATATTTATTCATGTTGTGTTTTGGTATGATTTGATTTGAACTATTATTTGTTAAAAAACTATTATTTATTAAATAGTTATATACTTAAGTATTATATTAAAAAAACTAAGTTTATTATGTTCAAAGTTGATCGATTTGCATTAATATTAGGATATTATAAATAAGACAATAAATGTAGATAATGCTTCCAAAAATATGAATAGAAATGAAAAAAATAGGTGATCTATATTGCCACGGATCATTACCCTTTTCTTAAAAGACATGTCTGATAGTATGTGCAGTGCCAACGTTTATATATGTCAAGACTTCCCTTTTTTTTCTAATGTGAGATTAATATCTTTGTCTCTTATCAGGCGTGATAATATGTAGTAGTAACCTAAACCAAAGCAAGCTTAACCTTAAGATGTTCGTTGGTCAATACGCGAATCCTTAATTGCATAACTATCTAATACTATAAAGTTTTAATCATTCCAATTTTTCTTTTAATGTTTCTCATATCACCAATTTGCTTAGTTCAACAATAATTAAGCAAGCCCCGGTTTATGGCAAATTTAGGCGCGTAAGATGTAGATTACATCAACATCATAGGTCGTATCGAAGATTTAGGGTTTTAGGTTACATGGTTTAAGATTTAGTGTTTATGTCTTAATCTTTACGATTTAATATTCCGGGTTTAAGATTAAAATAAATAAGATTGTGTAGTTTAAATTTTATATAGATTGTGTAAAATAAATTCTGAACTCTAAATTCTAAATTTTAAATCATAAATTATAAACGTACATATTTAAACTCTAAAATTCAAAATCATAATCTCTAAAACTCAAAATTCTAAAATTCAAACTCTAAATAAAATTTCTAATCTTTAGATTAAAATTTTCAATTCCCACTAACCAGATTAAAAGGCTGCGACATATGACATGCTTCGTTTCCTTTTTATATTTATTTTATTATATTAAAGTTATATACACACATACATGTTAGCTACATATGACATGCTTCGTTTCGTTTTTTATATGGAATACCCTTAATATCCATGTCATCTTATCAATCGATTTGTGGGTTTAAAACTTCATTTCTGAAAATAAATGGCATAAAGACAAAAAAATTTCCCAAACGATTGACTGAATTGTCAATTTAGTTATTATTTTTTAGAATAATTTAACCCTCAACGTTTTATTTTGGGTTAAAACAACCTCTCTGCGTACAAAAACTGTCAGTCAACTGGCGGTAAATGACTTAAAATAACGTGACAAACCTATATGGCAGTGCACGCTGACATGACAATATCATATAGACAAATGTATTGACTTGAAAAAAACGTTACATCTGTTAACAAATAATTTTATAAAATTATATAAAATATAAAATATTTTTTTTCTGTTGAATTACAAACTGTTTACTATCCGTTTTCTAACAATTTTCATCCGCAGAGAGATTATTTTGACTCAAAATAAAACGTTGAAGGTTGAATTGCTCTGAAAAAAGAATAGGGGCCAAAATGACTAGTCAGTCAAACGTTGGAGGTATTTTTGATTTTATGCCAAAATAAATTTATCCGTTGGTGTGTTATATGTTAATGTGTTTCTGTTAACAATGAGTTTAACTGCAAAGTGTGTGTGCATTATCAAAAAGTTAAAAATGTCTATAAATAAATATTACCTTATACCTATAAGTACAAAATAAATTAAAAAAAACATAACAATTATTAACACAATTCATATTCAATAGACCCTATGTTTATAGAGTCAAATTCAGTGAAAAATTCACTATCCAATAACAAGTAATAAGATATATTTTAACCTCAATCACTATCACATATTATAGACACATTTATGAACTTTAGAGGTCTAGATTTTTCGCCCTCTAAGTGTTTTCCAACAACCACTTAGGCTCCGTTTATGAATAAATTTCAAACCAGCTTTTGACTACTAGCAAGAAAATTGCGCCGATAAAAAATTATGCTTTTTCAACCAGCTTCTGCACTTGATTTGGTCTCCAAACTAAACTTTTAGAAATACTAAAATTTTCAGCTTCTTCCCAAACCACGGTTCTCATAGCTTTTTACCTAAAATCTCGTTCTAAAATCATTTGTGAACGGAGCCTTAGTATAGTAAATAAGTACACAAGAACATAAATATTGGAGATGTAATTGACAAAAAAAATTTATTTTATTATCAGAATAAAATTGACTCTATAATTCACCAACTAAATAGTTAGTTTACTCTTATTTTATTTCAGCCCCACAAGCAAAATTTGAGTGTGATGTTGCACGGATACGGATATATGTATAAAAATGGAGATGAAAAGCTGTAATTTTTAAAATTATACGGTATGAGTACGACAAAGGTATGACGAATATAAAATAAATTTTAAATTCTAAAAAAAGTAAAAACAGAAAGTCGTGAAAAAAATCATGTGAGCATGGCAATAACACATACTTATATACTTATAGTTAAATCATGTGTGCAAGATTTAGTAAAAAAAATCATGTGAGCAAGAAAAAGTCGAAATAAAAGAAGAATAAGACAACAAAAGGGTGGAAGAATATAAGAGAAAAATAAGAAGAAAACTTATAGATACTCAAGTCGTACTTTAATATGCTCCCGGTATAAGAACATATGTGAGACAGCTTTAGACTGAAATACCCGTGCTTCATAGCCGCTCACGAACTTTTTTCTCTTTTATCTTAGTAAGTTGAGACCTTTATTGTATAATAAAAAAGCACCCATCTTTGCTCTCTATTACTCCTATATCACACCAAATGTGTTAGGATTTGGATTAGAAGATTAGGGTTTTACCTGACTTACAATTAACCTCCTTCTACATACCATTTCTAACCTTAAATACCTTCAAACTGAGAAAAATAGAGAGTTGTAGCAGCAAAAAATGGCTTTCCATCATCCATGGATCTTTGTATCTGGCATTCTAGGTAACATACATACATACATCATCATGCATACATGCATACATATAATTAACATCTTTGTTCATTTATGAAATCCCAACAATGATGGTGAATGTTCATATAGGTAACATCCTCTCTTTCTTGGTGTACCTTGCTCCTCTGTAAGTGTTTTTTTGAAAATGTTTTTACTATTTTATACATCTATATAACAGTAACATGGGAATTGATGGATGTGCGTACATTAAAAATTGCAGGCCAACATTTGTTCGTGTCTATAGAAAGAAATCGACGGAAGGGTTCGAATCACTTCCGTATGTGGTTGCGCTAGTGAGCGCCGTGCTTTGGATCTATTACGCCACGCTCAAATCCGAGGCCTACCTTCTGATGACCATCAACTCCATCGGCTGCGTTGTGGAAACCGTCTACATCATCGTCTTCGTCGTCTACGCTCCGAAGAAAGCTCAGGTATTTACGAAACAACGATCATGACATACTATTTCTTTTACTTGATCAAGGGTTGTGTTTACATTGCTTTTTACCTATCCAAAAGACTAAACGAAGTAATTTCCCCATCAAAGTTTCTTAGACGGTGCCTTTAAGTGTGAAATATGATAACGTAATTACGTAAAATATTTGATGCACTAACAATGTATAGTTCTATGTACCGTCTGTAGATCAAATGACGATAAATTTAAATAAATTTGGTTTTAAAATTTTATGTCGATATTTGATTCACTGATGGCTCACAAAATTAAATCCGGACAGATTTTGACATTGAAGTTGCTTGTTGTATTCAATATGGGAGCCCTTGTTTTGGTGCTTGTTACACATTTCTTTACCAAAGGAAAAAGCATAATCCATGTGATAGGATGGTCTTGTGTGGTGACATCGGCGGCTGTTTTTGCAGCTCCTTTGAGCATAATGGTATTATTTATTTGATTTACCATTAATCTCTCTTTCTCTCTATATATATGTATATTAATTCGGGTTAGGATAATCCAGTTACACAGTATAAAATTTAAAAATTTATTGTTTAGAAATCTAAAAAATGCATATAATTTTTAAATTTTATATTGTGTCAACGGATCCTACCTCTGTTAATTTCATTGTTAATTATTAGTAGTTTTGATTTTGGGTAGAAGTTGGTTATAAGCACCAAAAGCGTGGAGTTCATGCCATTCACTTTATCATTGTTCCTTACCTTCAGCGCCATCATGTGGTTGGTTTATGGCCTTCTCCTTAAAGACTTCTATATCTCGGTAAGTATTTTTTATTAAACTAGTATTTATTTGTACTTGTAAATATTTTTATCAGTGTATGTATATATGTGTGCATATAATAATACCCACATTTTTTTAATTGAAAGTCTAAAAAATTAAAATTTAGAAAAATTAGGTCAAATTATTGTCATCGTTCCCGTGTTATACTCCGGTCGAGGACTTAATATGTTTATTTTTTATTATGTCTTAATTCAAGTCACGACCAACGTTGAACGAATGCGTGAGTTGTGAGTTCAACCTAGAGATACAGCTGACATCAACCCCATCAATCATGCATTTCTAATGTCACTGTTAGTAGTTCTAACTAATTTTTTTCTCTCTTTCTTCTTTCTTCTTTCTTCTTTCTTCTTTGTCCTTTGTTGGGATTAATAATCTCAGCTCCCAAACATATTGGGAGTTGTTTTAGGGATGATCTAAATGCTATTATACCTAATCTACAAAAAGTTCAACAACGACGACGACATTATCGAAGATGGCGAACGGAAGCAACCGTCGCCGATTGCCAACGTGAAGAGCATGGTTCGTACAAAAGCTTCGAATACTGACAACTTACAGCATGTTCACGACGATATCAAAGTCGGGAGAGATGAAATTCCACATGGCTCTCGATTAGAACGAAGCGAAGAGCCAATTGCCAACGTGAAGAGAATGGTTCGAACAAAAGCTTCGAATATTGACAACTTACCGTTGCACGATCACGACGATATCGAAGTCGGTAGAGATGAAATTCCACATGGCTCTCGGTTAGAACGAAGCGATGAAAGCATGGACAACGCCAACAAATAGATGAAGCTTGAAGGGTGTGGCGTTTGGAATTGCCGTGATTTTACATTGCAATTATACACATTATATGAAACCTTTAAGATACTACTATGTGATTAAAGCCAAATGAAGGACCAAAATGCTTAGATTGTAAAATTTTCGTACCGGAATTTGATTAAACCGAGCTATCCATCCGATTCAATAAGTTTTATGTGATATATTCATATTTTCGTTTTATTAATATTGAACCCAACGAGTGGATATAGTGGGAAAGAAAATAATGTCCATCGTAAGAAGCCTAGGTTCGAGCACCTATGTGTTTAAGGTGCGTGTGCCTTGTTAAAAGGTTAAAAAAGTACAGACAAATACTATCATGTAATCACATCATTATATTCAATAAAAATACTGAAGGATTAAAAATAATGAGTTCGATCCTCGTTATAGGCACGTGGGATACCTCAACTACTAAATTAGGGAGATTAAATAAGATGAAATAAAAAATGCATAAAAATATATTAATTTTATAGTGTTTTTGAGTGAGGTGATGGCCCATCCAAACCCTATCCTGAAACATTGTTGTTTGAATCTAAAATCTAAACCCAAATTTTATTGCAAAGTTGCTGCCATCAACACATTGTTACTTTGAAAGTGGGGCCTTCTTGAGTCATTTAGCTGGGCTATTTGCCTCAAGCATTAAAAAAATAACTTATATTTAATGTATCAATTATATATAATTATTGTCAGTAAATAATTAAAAGTATAGTTATTTTTAAAGATGTTTAATGCTATATTATTATTTAATTCACTTGTGATGTACAAAACTATACATTATCATTACATTAAATATTAAAAAAATGAAATTGATTTTTTCTTCAATTGCTACCAAAGCTCCTTTAAAAGAATTTTTAAAGTTTAAGGAGAATTTCCTTTTAATTGGTAAAAAATTTGAATTTCCAATTTGATGTGTTGGATCGATTTTTTTAAGATATTCATTGGAGCATTTTAATAATTAATTCTTCGTGTTCTGTTGGCCTATATAGAGGTAAACGTTGGTCACAAGTTTTCAAACCACTATATGTTCAGGACGAAAATCGAACCCTCAATTACTAGGGGTGGGAATCGGGTGGGGCGGGGACGGTTTTGCATTCCCCATTCCGTCCCCAACACTTGCGATTACGGTTTCGAGTAATCCTCATTATATGCTTCGGAGATTTTTTTGTCCTCATACCCTCCCTGTGCAGATCCCCGCGGTTTTCAGTGAATCCTCATCCCCAAAAAAATTAAACAAAATTACTATTTTATTGACCAGAATAAATGGTCAATTCAGTTCAAAATATAAAATTTGACTCATCGATTGGAAGCAGTTAGGAAGTGATGAAGATTGAAAGGATGTGTTGGGAAGATTTAGACGAGGGTTTTAGCTTATATCTAAAAACTAAGATAGAAACATGTTGAGAAACTTGAGTGTGACTAGGTTTGAGAGAAAGTTGAAGTGATAATAATATAGTTGGAGTTGTTTTATTAAGATATATATTACGAGTATATAGATAAATAAGTATATATATTTTCTGAAAATCTTGTAAAATATTGGGATTCTTACGGATATTTTTGGGGATCCTCATGATTATTTATACGGTCACGGTTCGGTTATTCTCAAGGTTCAGATATAACAATCCCCATCCTCATCCCCATTTGAGCTTCGGTGATAAAATTTTCCCCGCCCCCGTGTGTGAAGATTTTGATTATTCCCCATCCCGTCAATTCGAATCCCCGCAATTTTCGATATTCGCCACCCAATTCCCACCCCTATCAATTACTAGTTAAAGTATGAGCGATCCTTACTATCTTATATAAGTCTTGTGGTTGATTTTTATAAAAAAATAATTAAAATTTTGAATATATCAAATTGAATTAGAAGAGTGCGCTCTTGTGATCATTTTAGGTAAAAAAAAAATAAGTAATTTTTTAATTTAATTAGTTCTTACCAATGCTTAAAAGTAGAATGTAATTAGATTTGAAAAACTTGATCTAAATTCAATCATTCGAACCGATTTATTCGACTTGAAATCTGATATAAAATCGAACATTATTGTCTAAAGTTAATTCGGTATCCAATCTGGATTAGTGATTATCAATTTGGTTATACCAAAAAAAAAACTTAATAAATACAGTAACATCATAGCATGAGAGGGTTAGCGATATAAATTTGACTTTTAATATAATATGAAATCACGGATGAACAAGTTGAATCAAGAATTTAAGATATGACGAGATTCGCTAATTGATATAGTACTCATAGTTGCTCATCCGTTTTATCTTTTGTTAAAATTCGAACTTTAATATTTACCTTAAAAATATTAGTGTAACACTATTTAGTAAAAAAATAATCTATGACAAATTCATTTTTTTAACAAAAAGAAAAAAGAATTATCCGGAGCCGGGTGAATGAGCAAGACACGAGAAATGTATGAGTCGAAGTAGTTTAAGATTCCCCAACCAAAATATGAGACCCAATGAAGTATGAGTTGTAAACCTTAAACCACTTGGTGGACGACACATCATAAAGTCACATAGTGGGTGTGGGTCCAATCTATTGCTAATTTGTTTAATTACTACTAGTGCCTATTCATCATATATAGCTTAGGGAAGTTAATTACAAAACTTATTGTCATATCTTGAAGCTGGTGAATGTTCGATTGAGTATAGTCGAGTCAAAAAGTTTTAAATTAGTCGTGATTATGAGTTTTATTTTACGATGCAAATTTTATATAAAATTTTTTCGAATTGAGTTGAGCCAAACTGAATCGAATTTTTGAATTTATGTACAAATTTAATTTGCATTAATAAGATAAAATTGATAATAACATTAGTTACTATTATTAAATTGAAGACGTGATTTTTTTATTGTTGTCCTATCACATCGTTAAGATTACATGAATACCCAATCAATCATGTTCAATTATTATAAACATTAGATTTTTTTACCCTCTCGTTGTGCGTAAAAAAGGATTTTATGTCAAAAAGTTGTTTTTTATATAAAAAATCCAATAATAATTATTGGTCTAGAGGTAAAAAAAATACTAATATATAAGTTATTACTGAATAAGGGTTTGATTCTTAAATAAGTGGTTTTAAATTGTTTTATTTAAAAACTATATAAAATTAAAAATAAAAAGAAAAATCATTATAATAATATCCTACAAATATTTAGAAGGGGTTCAGTCTTTTCTTAACTAAGTTATATTCTATTACCGTCCTATTAATATTTTAAAAAAATGGTCTTTTCTCAATTGAGTTATTATCTGGTTAACGGATGATACCAACTCAGTTAAATTAATTTCTTTTTAAATTACTCAATTAAGTTGATACTCGATTAATTGGTGATTAGAGGCGGATGATAATGATGCCAGTAGGAGCCCTGACCCCCAAAATTTTAAAATATATTATTTAATCTTTCATATTTTGAAAATTTTCAGTTTATCCCCTTCAAAATTTAAAATATTCTTATTATGTTTCATTTTTTTTGAATATTTTCAATTGAGTATCCTCTTAAAAGTTTTCCTAAAGTTTTTTTTTTAATTTTAGTTAGGCCCAATTTTTTTAAAAAAATTTAAATTAAACCCTTCAAAATCTTAAAAAGTTTAAATTTAAACATTCAAAATATTTTGAAAAATTAAAATAGGTCCTATCAAACTCATATACAACCGTATAGAAAAATATCAATAGAAAAGTGTCTTGGACAAAAATCATCTTCATCGTTATCAATTTGAATATGTTAACAACGTTATGAAAGGGACCATATATTAAAGTAGAAGATTAAATCCTTGAGCAAAACCGAGGGACCAAAAATGAACAAAAACTCTTTCAGTTTTGCCCACTTCTTTTTCTTTTTCATTTTTCTCACATTTTTCATATATGAAAACATGACATCACCAATCAATCAGTATTTGTCTTCATACCTTCCTTTCCATCACTATAAATATGGACGTCCCAAGCATGGCTACCCCAGCTGGTTTCGACTCAGTGTATAGGAATCAGACTCAGCTGATACTTTATACCCTATTCTCAGAGAGAGAGAGAGAGAGAAAGGTTATATATACAAGTAAAGATGGCTCTTCACCTTTCCTGGGTTTTCGTTTTTTGGCATTCTCGGTATCCAAACATCTCCGTATCTTCTTCTTCTTCATTCTGCACTTACTACAACAAAACAGGCTTTTTAGCGACGTTGTTTTAGTACTATAGCAACGTTTTTAAGCACCATTAAAAACCTTCCCGATGCTAGAAAAAACGCGCTAAAAACCTATTTTGCACTCGAATTGATATAACATCTGTTTTCTTGTTTCCAGGCAACGTTGTTTCATTCATGGTTTCCCTTGCTCCACTGTGAGTGATCTCTTTCTCTTTCTCCGTTGGTTGGAATTTCGGTTATTTGTTAATGGAGATGGTAATCATGTGATTGTTGCAGGCCAACATTTTACCAGATATACAGGAAGAAAACATCCGAAGGGTTCCAATCGCTGCCCTACGTGGTTTCTCTCTTCAGTGCGATGCTTTGGATTTACTACGCACTCCTTAAGAAGGATGCCATGCTTCTCATTACTATCAACACTTTCTGCGTCTTCATTCAAACCTTTTACATTGTTACTTACTTCTACTATGGCCCGAAGAAGGAAAAAGTAAGTTCGTGACATACAAAACCCTAAATGAAGCTCATCAATATTATTCTAACTCGGTTCCCCGAATGATGGAATTTTCAGCTTGTCACCGTCAAACTTATACTCCTGTTCAATGTTTTCGGGTTCGGAATCATCTTCTTCTCCACTTATTTTCTTCGGAACCCGACGATCCGTACCCAGATCCTCGGATACATTTGCATGGCATTCGCTTTGAGTGTGTTCGCTGCGCCACTCGGCATCGTGGTGAGTAACATAGTTTGAAGATCGAAACTGAATGTTATTTTTTACAAGTGATTATCGACATTCATAAATTAACATTTTAATTCATTTTGCAGAGGAAAGTCATTAAAACAAAGAGTGTGGAGTTCATGCCATTTAATTTATCTTTGTTCCTTACCTTGGGAGCGGTGATGTGGTTCTTCTATGGCCTTTTGTTGAAGGACATGAACATTGCTGTACGTTTAATCAATATTATTCATGCAATAAAATCTTGAATTAGTTAAATTACTCGGCGGGTCCTTATACTATATGATTAGGAGTAAATTAGTCCATCTACTATAACAATAATAAACTTTTATTTTGGTGAAATCAGGTCCCAAACGTTCTAGGGTTTATCTTTGGGATTCTCCAGATGATACTTTATGCAATCTACAAGAACCACCCTAAGAAAGTGGTGGAAGACCCAAAGCTTCAGTTATCGGATCAGCACATAGTCGATGTCGTTAAACTCGGGACGGGGGTGTGTTTGGACTTAAATGCGGTGCCTTCGCCTCAATCAAACTACAAAAACTACGACGGCGCCCGAGAAGGAGACGTTGAAGCTCAGAAAACAAAGGAAAACACTAGAGATGCTTCCCAAAAAGTCTAAAAGTTGATGAAACAAGTTATACAAGTGGAGGATGTTGGATCGAGAGATGCCATAAAGAATGAGTTCCCAGTTGAGCTATAGGGTTTAATTAAATTACGTGTAGGTGTTGATACCAGTGGTTAAACAAAAAAATATTTACGTGCAGGTGTTGTTTGCATGGGTAAATCTGGTCCAAAGCCATGCAAAATAAGAATGTCTAGTCTAATTTCTGCCCCCTCGGTGTAATCTTTTTCTCTCCATCTCTCTCATAACTATCAATCAATAATCACTACATAGTTTACAGTATAATGTATTTAACTTTTATTAATACAATAATAATGTTTTTATATATTTTATGATTATCGATTGGTCTAGTGTGATATGTGTTAGATCCTTTGAGTAAAGGCAGGTATACAAAGGGATAGGATTTTATAATGTTAACAAGCTAGCAGCAGCGAACAAAATTCGTCTACACCTTTTTTATGTCCCTCTATACGCCCTATTAATAATTGTATGACACGTGTATTAATAATTTAATTTCACTGTTTTATTGATTGTTTATATTTATTAATAATATACGAGACATAAAATTATTTATAAGACATATAAAAGGACACTGAAAAAGATCAGACGAATTCTATTAAACAACCATGGCTAATTATGAATACTAAAAATGAACAATACATCGACAACGGACAAGTTTCTAAGTTGTTTACAACGAAGAATCCAGACCAGTTTTATAACGTTAGAGAATCGTCTCCGAAATATGTTTGGATGGTAGAGTTTGTAATAATAAAAATTTGGGGGGACTAAAATAGGAAAAGTGAAGAGCAAAGTTGAACGATGGAAAGCCAATCCCCGAATGTTGATACGCCATCGTTTTCAATCTAGCACTTTTAGTATTGGCTCTTCCATATATTGAAAGAATAATTTGGCTAAATAAGTTTTTTTATAATTATTTTTCTACTTTATTGTATAATGTATACTGTTTTGTTTTGTAATGGTGCATTTAAGACCCTCCGGAAAAAAATAATTAGTTTCTTGAAAACCGTGAGAGCAAAAAAAATAATAATTGTTTTTTTGTTTTTTCATGCCAAAAATCTAATACTTTCCATCTTGTATAATTTTACTTTTGTTTATATATAGGGATGCGATTCAGTTATATGTTATAATTTTTTTTTAGTTTTATACCGTATAAATTAATTATTATCTTTTTAGTTTTTCATGTCAAAAGCAATACTTTCCGAATGTAATTTTATTTTTGTTTATATATATAATTAATTACTTATACAGTGTAAAATTATTTTGTTACTAGAATTTTTACACACTTTTTCAATTTCAAGTTTAAAAATTATTTTAATACATATAACAATTAAGGATTTTTTTCTTAAGTAACCAAATAAGAAGTTTAAAACTTTATTTTGACATTGACAACCATACTGTTTGCAAGAAACTCGAATTATTTAAATTATTACATACTTTTTCAACGTTAATTTAGCAAATAAAAAATTTTATAAAAAGAATAAAAGTACCAAATGCACTAATATAAAGTATAAAAAAGACTACACAGGAAGAAAATCGTTAACTTATAAAGTTTTAATATACCAACAATGTATATACACCTTGCACACACAATGATCAAACTCGGGTTTTTAGGCCTAGCATTATTATTTTTTTCATTAGAATCACTTGTTGAGTCTCATTAACTTATAAATTATAATTAAACATGTTTAAAAAATCATTTATCCTTCGAGTGGTCTTACCAAAAAAAACTGTTGTTATTTATAAAAGATTCAGGTTCAGTCAACTTATCTGTAAAGTATATATTATTAAAGATTTAAGAAAAATAAATGAATATTACCGTAAGATAACATTAGAGGCTAAAAAAATCTTAGTAGTAAAAGTAAAATATTACAAACAAGAATCGACCATCAAAGTCTACTGTCTTTTCTTCTTATCACTTACAAATAAATCAATGCATAGTAAGGGAAAGTCTAATGTGAGGCATGTCTATAGTACGGTTAAATGACGATAAGTTCGGGATAAATTATCGAAATTTGTTCTTGAACTGAAAATGTTAGATTTTTTGATAACATTTTCGGTTGGTTTTTTGAGTTTTTTCTGCAAGTATCGATCCTTATTTTGTAAGTATCGATACTTACAAAATAAGTATCGATACTTGCAGAAAAATCGAAAAACCAACCGAAAATGTTATCAAGAAGCCTAACGTTTTCAGTTCAAGAACAAGTTTCGATAGTTGCCGTCTTTTAGCCGCATCATAAACATGTTGTACCCCAGACTCACCCATGCATTTATATTTATTCTAATTTTCAATTAAAGTTTTTTTATTTGGAAACGGAAATAGATAAGACATGTACACATGCATAATTTAAGAGCGAACAAAATTCAATTTGACTAAAGAAATGATTCTTTTATTCGATTTGAATTATTCGAGTCAATTTAAGTTAGCAGTTCAGATTTTGAGTTTGAGTAAAAAAACTACATATTTTTATATTTAGTTAAGTAATTTGATTGTGTTATAATTTGGTCAATAATTTTTTTTCAATCTTTTCTTTGTCTTAGGTCCATTTTGACCAAATTTGAACCGAAATCCTCCTCAACCAATGTGGAATGTTTTCCTCGTTACTTTTTAAAAAAATATTAATCAACTAATAGATTAGATGTTTAAAAAATACGGTGATCAAATATGAGGGATTAAGCGGTAAAAGAGTCCTAATAATTGAGATGAGCTCAAAGAAGGGTATGCAAGCAACATATCTGCTTCTTTAAATTTCCTTTTTGTACAAAGATAAGATATGCATGGGGCACTCACTACTTTTATCCTAAACCCATATTTTAAACGCAACAAATTTCCCATGCATGAATCAATATAAAAATGTATTAAAATTTGATGACAAGGCTTAACACTTGATCCCGGTATTTAAGTTACACTTACGAGACATGTTTCTAATGCAACATGTAACAAAATGTGTTGTCATATTGGATTAATCAATTGTCAACAATCTCTAGAGCAAGTGGTTAAAATTCTCAGTTGACACTATCTTCTCTCTTTTAGGTTGTGGGTTCGAAGCCATTAGGAGCAAATTCCCCCTCCTCTATGTAGAAATTGTTGTTTTAGAAGATCCGAATTCGAACACATGTATGTGCGTTGTCAGAAGGTTGAGAAGAAGTATAAACATATACTACCATATAATCACACCGATATATTAAAAAAAATCAGGGTGTAAAGCCAAAAAAATGCCTCAAACGTTTAACTGAATAGTTACTTTGGCCCCTATTCTTTTTTTTGGAACAATTCTACCCTTAACGTTTCATTTTGGGTCAAAATAGTCCCTCTGCGGATGAAAACTGTTAGTCAGCCGATGGTAAATGGCTTCAAATGACGTGACAAACCTATATGGTAGTGCACGCTGACATAGCAATATCGTATAGACAAATGTGTTAACTTGAAAAAATGTTACATCAATCAAAAAATAATTTTTTAAAATAATATAAAATAATTTTTTTGTTGACTTATCATTCTGTCAAGCTATTTCAAACTGTTTACTTTCAGTTTTTTTTTTAACAATTTTCATCCACGAAGGGGCCATTTTGACTCAAAATAAAACGTTGAGGGTTGAATTGCTTCAAAAAAATAATAGGGGAGCTAAAGTGATTATTCAATCAAACGTTGAAGGTGTTTTTTGACTTTATGCCTAAAATCAATTGAATCAGTTTCTTAAAAATTGTGGTATATCTATTCAGGGTTTTAAATTAGTATGAACCTATAAAATTGTAAAAAGTTCAAAACAAAATGGATGGAAATCGTCTGTCCCTAAACATGTTCTCTCTTGTACCCCACACTAAAAATTAGGGTTTAGGTATGGAAAATTTAGGGTAGGGTGAATTTTTTAGGGAGTAAGGTTTAGAATTTAAGATTTAAAATTTAGAGTTAGAGTTCATAATTTAATTTTTAAATTTTTTTAGCATGAAGCATAGAAAAATACATCCCTAGGGTAGATGATTTTTTTTCCAAAATAAATGTCAAAAACAATTTTTATAATTATTTTTTAAAAGATTATGAAACATTATCGTATACGGTGGCCAAAGACAGAAAAAACCTGTGGGTAAGGAAAAAGATTTTGAGTTTTTTAATTTAAAGATTGATTATAGTTGATATTTAATTAAATTATTTAAAAAATAAAATAAAAAATATAATATATATATAATAATTTAATTGAAATTTTGTTTAAATAATTATTAATTGTATGTTGAGTCATTAGATTTTTAATCTTTATTAATCATTTGATGGTGTTCAGCGTTAGTGATATTTAACGGTGTTCAACGCAAATGGTAGATTCATCCTATTTAATATTTAATTTTTTAATACAACCAATTATTTCAACAAGTGAATATCATTATACCCCAAATAATTAAATAATAAATAATATATACTTATTAGAACCTTCATAAATGACCAACAATCATGCTATGTTTGTCATGGGCAAGGCGGGAACTTCCTTCTCTTTTCTTCCAACAAAAAGAAGTCTTTTTTCTTCTTAGTAAATCTATATAGAATACTCTTCCCTCTCCGTATCAAAACATCATCGTTATTTTAATATGATAATTTTCGATATCAACGACTCTTCATTTAAATCAAAAAAATAAATCATGATTGAATAATCAATTTACCGCTATAATTAACCCGTTTAACCACCATCTCTTTTATCGAACATCAACCAATACTCTGTATTTTATTCATTGACTAACAATGTAACATCATGACGTTCTCAGACTGATTGAATAGGAAACCAAATAGACTTTATTTTTTATTTTAATTTTTTTAACATTCTAATTTGATTTTATATAATAGTATTTATTTTTTATTTTAATTCATAAAATAACAATTATAACATCGTCTCATCGTTCCGTGCCTGAATTTATTTTATTTTTCTATGGGAAGTCTATTTCTTTGTTCATCTTTTGTCAATTTCACCCCAAAAATAATGCAACAAAGTTTCCTTTCTTTATTTCCCCTTTATATCTCATCCATGGCTGCCCACGTTGTTTTGGATGACATCAACGCAATGCTAATGATTTCTTTCTTTTGTCTTTCTATCAATTTAATCATTAAAAAGTGCATAAATTTTAAAAATCATGTGTTCAATCAAAAAATGTTTTGGGGTTAATTTCATAAGAGGATCTCGAACTATGATCAAGATTTTAAATTAGTCACGAATTTCAAACGTTTTTATTAAAATCGGATTCTGAATGGTAATGTGTATTATGTATACCTATTGTATGGACAATTTGGATTTTTCATGTTAAAGAAAAAAAATACATCTCCTAAATTGCAATGACTTCGCTTTTCTTCAAAACATTAGATTTAAGTAGTCCATGTAATAAGTACACACATGTCTAATATTTGATGTACATGTTTTAAATATACTCTACGTCATGCTTCAAAAAAAACACACTCCACATTATGTTTGAGATGACATTTAACACCCGAGTTGATTATTAGACTAACATAAGGACCTGATTGATTCAATACAAATACTTTTAGGACTCGATTAAAACATTTTAAAATTTGAGAGCAATTTAAAAAAAACAATGTTTGCTCACATGCCCAACTTATAAAGAGGTCCCCATTTGATGAATATCCTGCCCAAAATGCCACATTGAACCAAATTATTAGTTAGTCCAGCAATGTAAATCAAACTTTGAGTCGCTTCACGTAATTGGTTAAATGGACCACATGCGCTTAAACTGTTTTAAAATTTAATGTTGTATTTAACACGTCAAAATCAAATTGTTCATGTGGTACGAACAAAAATATTAAGAATTTAATACATTTATTTTAAATATGCTTAATGTAATATTCAAACTAAAATTTAATGTCAATATAGAAGCTAGACAGACGAAATAATATGAGTAATACAATATCGATATTTTTAAATATTTAGAGATTGGAGCCTAACAAGTAGCTCCAGTGGAAAAGACAATGAAGTTCATCCTAAGAGATCTTAGGTCGAACACCTGTATGTGCAAGATGTGTATTATCAAAGGGCTAAAATTACATGGTAGTTTCTGTTATATAATCTTAGTCCTTTGAAAATGCACACCTACTGTGCAGACATGGTACTCGAACTCGAATCTCTTAAGAATAACAATGCTCCCTTTTTCATTGGGACCACTCAATGCGGTTGATTTTAAGTCATACTTTAATATGACAAAATAAACTCTAACATAATTGAGCAACATCATACCAAAAAGACAGATAAAAGCGAGTGTCATGACCTGAATGAATTTGATGTTTCATATGAATATATGGACAGAAATATAATATTGTAAAGCAGGTTACAACTCAACCTATAATTTGGTGAATTCCAATATCTTCATGATAGCAATGGCATATTACAAAAAAAAAATATAAATATCGGAGAAAATTATTCGAAAGGTGTTCATATTTGTTCGGTCAGATTCACGTCGAACTCATATGAATTATTTTTTGATACACAAACGATGGTAAAAAAAGTTACACAATTTTACTTAAACTATAAACCTTAAAATATAAATCTCGGATTTTGTCATAAACCCGTTTAGACTCTCTTATATTATCCTTAAAAAGTCATTTTTATTTAATATTTAACTAACAGATTATTGTAACAGTGCATAGTTATAAATTCGATTAAAACCGAATTAACCGATTAAACCGGAAAAATTTGTCAATTCGATTTTCAAATCAATTGAGAGATTTAAATCGATAGTCGGTTGAAAGCACCACATTTTGTTAATAAAATCAAATATAAAACTATTCTAAAATTAAACCTCGAATTCAGTCTCAACTTTGTAATATTCGAAGCCTTCATATCTTTGTAGGTTGGTTTCATTTTAAATTTATTTGATGGTAAATTGGACTTACATTTAAATTGGATGAATATGAATATAAATTTGATTTTATGGGCCTTAATGTAAATTGGACTTACATTTAAATTGGATGAATATGAATATGACTTTGATTTTATGGGCCTTAATGTAAATTGGACATTAAAGTTTGTGTTTCAATATGGTCTCTAATTTTTCAATTAAACTATTCAGAAAGAAAATGCATGGAAATGTGTCCAGAAAATCTTCCACTCAATTTCAGTCGGATTTCTAGTTCAGTGCAGTTCTTGATGCATGGAAATGTGTCCAGACAATCTTCTTTCTTCTTCGGCTGATGAACTATCTAAAAGCTCGATAAGTAGAGAAAACGAGGGGAAGGAACCTGGACTTATACGACGACGTACCAAAGCAGTAAAGCAAAGGACGTTTCTTCTACCGCTTTCCACAGTCGGAAACGACTTCGTTTTGGTGTAGCGGTTGAGGCTTATGGAAGATGGGAGGCTTCTTTATCCTTTATTCTTTGGCTCACCAAACACTAATCTTTCTTAAAAGTTCCATAAGAATCGAAGAAAACTTGGAAAAGGGGCTCCAAATTAATCAACTGCTTCACCAAAATTCAGGTTTGGATCTTGATTCTAATTTCTGGTTCGTATTTAAAGTTCAATTTTCATTTTGGTTTTGATTTAGATTACCATCTCCGCCAAAACATTCTCGAGAAGACAAGGAGCACCAAAGCTGGTTCCTTTCTTCATTGTCTCGGCCAGAGCAGCAAGCACCTGCAGATATATGCAACCATGGACAATTACAGCCAAATATGACAAAGAAATTCAAGTCAAAATGCATATGAACTTGTGGCATTTCTTAAAGATTTAACCTCATCATCTGCATGACCGATTATTGCAGGACCCCAGGAGCCAACGTAGTCGATATACTGGTTACCGTCAATGTCCCACATTTGAGAACCCTTGATAGAATCAATCACAATCGGCTGTCCACCAACAGATCTAAAGGCACCGACCGGAGAACTTACACCTCCCGGATCAGATTCTGACCAAACCCAGATCGAAAAATCAATCGAATTTCAACAAATCTTAACATGGAACCATTAAAACCATACAGTAGGAAGCAGAAGAACAGAGAGTTTACCTTTGCAGCATTGAAAGCTTCTTCAGATTTTTGAAGGGTGCAATTCTTCTTCTTATCTTCAACAGAAACAGTCATCTTGAGGCGGAAACCAGAGGATTGTGAAGAATGAAGAGGCTTAGAAAGGTTGGATGAACAAGATAAGCCTAACCCAACTCCGATTCCACCGATTGAAGCCGCCATTTTTGCTCGCTGTTTACTTCTCACCAAGTGATCTTTCTTTTAGAAGATAAGAAAATGGTGAAATTTGATCAACCAATAGCACATCAAGTAGGATAGCACTGAACCGGATTGGGTGGGCCAACATCAATAAAAACCTAGTAAATGGGCATAGGCCCATTACAAACTTTTCTTTTCTTCGTGTAACGTAAACAATTGACCACGAAAATTATACAAGTAACTTTTTAATCATTTTTAATTTATGATTTTTTATAGTTTTAAATTTTTAATAATCTTTTGTTTTTATAAATATTATTAATTTCTAAAAAATTTAAATTTCATAGTAATTTTATTCGAATTTTTTTATTTTTGTTTTTATTTGTACTTAAAGATCAAATAGGCCCTCGAAACTTTTAAAAGATCAATTGAGTTCCTCTGACACGTCGACAATCAATCAAATGCGACCATTAAGTCAAAATCATTAACAGTCATGTCAGTACAATAACGACCAATGATAATTTTCGTTGGTCACAAGATTTAATCTATGTATATTTCATGTTTGATGGCTCAGTTGTATATGATTTTTACGATTTTTACTAAAAGACTCAAATGATTTAAAAAATATATAAAAATTAGAATACCTTTTAAGTTTTTTTTAATAATTTGAACTGTTTTAATTTAAATATATTTAAAAGAATTATTTAAATATAAAAACTAAATAGCTATTACGTTGACTTTGGTTTTCATTATTTTAAGTGAAATTAATCTATTAATCACGTGTCATTTGAGTAATTTAACTTTGCCCAATACACATTCATGCTCCAGTTTTGTCCTAACAAGACAACAATATATATTTTAATACTTGAAAGTTGAAATTGCATGTTTAGTATTTTTTTATTCAGAAAAAATATTTCATTTAAAAAATAAAACTGGTGAATTATATTACATATACATGCACCGTGCCCAATAATTTCACAACTTATATTTAATTCATTGGATCAAAGAATGTTTTTAATGAGCATCTGTTTATAATATATATATATATATATATACGTTTATCGAGAAAAAATGATTATTTTGGTCATTAAACTTTTAAAAAATATAAAATAATAGTTAAAATTTCAAATTACTATAAAATAGTGTACAATTCAATTAATTTAATAATCTTTTTATAATAGTTTAATAAAATTTAATAATTATTTTATAACAGTTTGATGGAGTTAATAATCATTCTATAATAATTTAATAATATTAGTGATCATTTTATAATTTTTAAAAAGTTAATAACCACGACGATTATTTTTTTCATGCATGCCTCTACATTTAGGGATGGACATTTTACTCGACCCAGTCCGGTCCGGTTCCGACCCGATATGACCTAATCGGACCATGTCGGATTTTAGGTATTTATTTTCGGGTCGAATTCAGATGGATAAAAAACCCGACCCAACTTGTGCCCATCTCTATCCACGTTTGCCTAAAGAAAGACTTTAAAACGTCGTTCCGTATTGTTTAGAACAATTCAAGCATCCAAAAACTATGTCTATGGTCCAATTTCATGCATTTTTTCAACTCTAATGCGATCATTGACTTGAGGTTCAAGCACACATTTTTGAAATGTGTGCCATAAGCTATACTAATTTATACATTTTTTTCTAATTTATAAGAATAATTACACATTGTTCATGCAAGTCTTTATTTGCCTACTACTATTATTTCGGTCGTTATTATTGTCGGTGAAACATATAATAGAACATAAGTTTAAACATGCATAAACGCAATATCCTTCAATTTATGGGTAGTAGATAGGTCCGAGAATATTAACTATTGTAAAAAAAGTTTATATTTTTTAGTAGTCTTAAGGTGATTATAAGATATTATTTGTTGATATTTTTTACCCTTTGATAAGACATATCTTACAGACAAAACTGCTCGAACATGTGTATCTTATGATGAATATTATTATCTTTTTTACTAGAACCACTCATTAAGTTCCCTATTTTTTTATTTATAAAACTAATAGCTTTAATCCACGTCCTCTTGTATGTTATGATTTTGTATAAGATATTGTATTAACACTATATGTTATTTCTACGTAGTCAATAAATCAACTGATGTTATTTGATAAAAGCTATAACTATAACTATTTATATTTATTTTTACAAACAAATTAAAATATTTTATTTTTTTAGCATATAAAACTAGAAATTAAAGTTAATTTCATTGCATGTGTCAAATTATGACCCTAATTTTAAATTGGTCCTTAAACTTTTAAATGTTGTGAGCTCATCTTCAAACTATAACTCTTATTCTAAATTGGTCCTCAAACTTTTAAATATTATAATTTTATCCCAAACTATGAGCCACAACTATTCATTATAGTAAAAGAAGAGGTGAACAAGAATATGTAAATGGATTTAATAAAGCATTTAAATTCCACTTGAAGGTCACCCTACCTTAGAGCATGAATGTGTATCATTACTTGTATATTCTATAATTAAATTTTATTATAATATTTTATTTAATAAATAATAATTCCGATAAGAACAACCTACCTACTTGGAGGTCAAATTTACCTCATTTAAATTCAACTTGACAACTTGTAATTAAATGTGAATCCTAGGTCTTTGGTAAGGTTTGGATTATCCTAATCAATTTTAAAATTAAACAAATTAAATTTTAATCTTAATTTTAATTTCACAAAAGCACTCTCAAGACTAAAGGTACATTTCAAGCTATATTTGGTTCGTTTACTATGGGCAACTCTTGTTATCAATTTTGAGACTTTTACGAGATTTGTTGAAGGATATATAATATTTGACGTAATACCCCTATTTTCCCCCCAAATAAAAACCCAAATCTTAAAATCTCTAATTTCTAAACCCTAAATTTCTGGGAATTCAATCGAATTTCTTAATTGAAATTTAGTGACCAGTTTGTGAAATTCAGAACTTCGGCGGTTTATGTGTAGAGCGGGTGAAGTTGGGGGAGGGGGCTTGTTGTAATTTACCCATTTCTTTAGGGTATTTATACCCTCTCATAACACCAAAACCCTCATCAGCCACCATTTTTGTGAACCCTAGCCGCATATTCCCCCTTCAATTTTCTCTAATATCTCAAAACCCTCCACCTTTGTTGCTCAGGCCAAGCTCCGTTGAGGCCCCTAACGTCGTCCGTTGGTCGATCTAAAACCGTCAATCGGCTCTCCTTTCCGTTTCGACCAAAGCCCCCTCAATCGTTCACCCTCGTTCATCGTTCCTTGCCAAAAAATCTTGAGTAACCTTCCGTGCTCCCCTTCTCTCCATCATTGTTTGCATTCATGGTAGGGTGACGTTGACTCGGAGCCTGAGAATCTTCCTCCCCCTCCACATGTTCGACCTCTTTCTGCACAGTCTGCGGGTTCCGTACGTGTTGACTCTTTCCGACCTAATATTAGAGCTGAGCGTGGGAGACGTCACTCCCGACATTGAGTTATTAGCTGCCTAAGGTGTGTCTCTTCTTGTGCTATATCTTTTTGTGCTCTATGTTATGCGTGCATGTTGTATATGTGACTAAATGAATGATCTGTGGTTTATGGTATGATTTGTTTGATGGCATGACACACATCGGATATCAGAATCAGACTAACATAATATCGACATATATCGTATGCAGTCGGATTAAATTAATATATCGGATATACTCTCGGATTCAAAAAATATAATTGGAACATGTCATATCATTTGGGTTGGGAAATTGTATGGGGAAGTTTAGTGGGTTCACCCTTAAGGCTGAATTTTGTTTCGGATCAGTGGTTTCACCTTCAGGTCGTTCCACTTCGAATGGTGACGATGTAGTT
This sequence comes from Hibiscus mutabilis, assembly GCA_019671005.1. Taxonomy (NCBI): domain Eukaryota; kingdom Viridiplantae; phylum Streptophyta; class Magnoliopsida; order Malvales; family Malvaceae; genus Hibiscus; species Hibiscus mutabilis. The sequence continues at coordinate 1,115,533 of CM033720.1, read as the reverse complement.
AGAATGGTTTTAGGGAACCTTACTCTTCGGACGGTGTATGGAGATGGGTGCATGATATTACATTTTATGTCTCAGATTGTATGCATATGTATATTGAGATGACTGTTGAACTATGTTTGTTGTTCAGATATATGTTATGTGTTCTTATCTGCACTTTAGAGACACACTAAGCTTCATAACTTACTCCTCCTTAGTTCCTCTTTTAGATACTCAGGCTTAGGCGTACGATACTTGAAGGATTTTCATACCATCAGACTTTACCCTATTTTACAGTATGATTATTCGGACATTTGAATTATTCTATTATTATTATTTTGGACGATTCTATATTTGGGACTTGAGACATTATTATTATTCTAAGACTTATTGGTTTGACATGCATTATTTGAATTTCCTTTCGAATTTTATAATATCTTTTGTAATTTTGTTAAATGACTACGTTTTACTTAAATGATATAATTTTGTGGTTTCGATTATTACAATTAGAATGAAATTTTGAATTATCAACATAACAACCTTTCCTGAGGGACAAGATTTTCAAACTTAACTTCTAAGATTCGACTTAAGAAATTAAGTCAAATTTAAGAGGTTACATTTAGTGGTACAGAGCCTAGGTTCAACCCTCGGACTGTGTGGCTCGCATAAAATTTTAAACCGAAAATGATTTTGCATGCATACTGAATATTTTTGGGCAAAACATGTATTTCTAATAAAAATAATATTTTTAAGTATTATGTTTATTTTGAATAGAACTCAAAGTATTGACACTAATTTAGGATTACTTTCTTTTGTGATAGACTACTATGCCACCTCGTAGGAGTTCTAGATTAGCGACCGGACGTGGTCGTGGCCGAGGTCATTCTACCGCTGTTGAGAGTGGTGCCCCGCCTCCTACGTATCTGCCGCGGGATCATGATGAGGTACATGATGCTGATGGAAAGGAACAACTTGGGGATCAAACGGGAGCTCAGAATACAGCACCTGGTCAGCAGACGCAGAATGTTGATCCACGTGATTCAGAGGATAGTGAGACAGTGGGCATTGATTCGGTTACAGTACAGAGAGAGTTGCTTTGATACCTTCGCCAGTCTGAAGGCGTGAGGAAACCTATTTCTACCGAGTTCTTAGCTGTTGGGATGACCATGTTTGATGGCAAGTTGGGTACAAACCCGGCTGATGTAGAGTATTGGCTGAAGAAACTTCAGCGTTTGTTTGTTGAGATGGAGTATCCTGCCGACCAAAAATTGAGAGATGTTGTATCATTGCTGCAAGGTAAGGACCAGAACTGGTGGGATGATGAGGAAAAGTTGTTCCAGACAGTCAGATTATATGAGAGTTTTTCAGGCAATCATTTCAGGACCGATATGTTGGACCTGAGTATCTGGCAAAGTGCCGAGATGACTTTATGAATCTGGAGCAGAATGATATGAGTGTTAATGACTATGAGATTGAGTTTTTGAGACTTTTTCAGTATGTTCCGGGGCTAGTTACTACAGAAAAGGAGAAATGTGACTGGTTTCTGAGAGGGCTACGTTTTTCTATCAAGACCGGGGTTGCTTTACATCAGGATAAGGAGTATAAAGAGATCACCCAACGGGCCAGAATTGTTGATCGGGTTGAGTTAATGAAGAAACAACAAGAGTCTAAGGGTAATGATCGGGCCAGGAGGCTGTCGACCGCATTAGTTCAACATAGTCAGGGGAATCAGTCGAGGAAGAGGACTAGAGAAGAGTATGACCATCAGAGTTACTCCATGGCTAGACCAGTGACATCTACTTTTCCGACCGTCAGTGTTGGAGGTTCAACTAATTCTCGTGGCGTGCCACAGTGTTCTTTCTGCAAGAAATGGCATCCAGGCGAGTGTAGGAGGCAGTCTGAGGCTTATTTTCGATGTGGTTCTTTCGAGCACCTTTTTAGAGATTGTCCGGTGACACTTTCATCTACCTATGTTTCGAGCCAGTCTCAAGCATCTGTTTAAACTCCTAGTAGAGGGAGAGGTCATGGTATATCTGTTGTTTCGGGTACTGTTGGTAGGGGTAGGCCTGCTCAGAGTAGAGGATCAACTAGTTCAGAGGCGAGATAGCCTGTGTTGGTTTATGCTACCAGGAGACAGGAGGATCGAGACGAGCCATATGTTATTGTTGGTACCTTTTCTATTCATTCTATCTCTTAGTTTGCCAATGATTAAATCTCTAATTTCTACGACTTTTTCGGTTGATACAACTTATTTTGACAATTTTACAACATTTGTTGGAGAACATACATTACTTGTTGCAGCTACGAGAGATGTTGACGCACTCACTAAACACATTGAAAAATCTTGTAACAATTGTTATAACTACGAATAATATTGATGAAGTTTGTCAAAAATAAGTTTCTCTAACATGCCTAATTTTTGTTTATTGATTGCAACTAATATTCATACTTTTACATGATTGGTCAGACGGAATATAATATTTTATTCTTTAAGATCCGACTGCCCAATGCTTTTTAGAAATTAAGGTTTTATTGATACTAAAAAGAAAGTCAAGGAAATGCATTAAAAGAAGTCAAAAGAATCGACGAAAGTTGGTTTAAGTGGTAAGCAGTTTAGTATTGCTTAAGTAGGTAGTAAAATTGATGCGTTGTACATATATAAAATTTTCATTAAAAAACTCACCTACTAAAGTTGAGTGTGTGATACGAGTAGATCCAGATTAGTCAAGACGAAATATTAGAAATTGAAAGACAAAAAAAAAGTCAAAAGATATGAGAAACTTTTGCAGACAAAACACTAATGGACAAGCCTAACTCATTGTCGGTTACTTGTATGGGTTTAAGGTGACGCAAAAAGAGTTGGACACAAACGCGTTTAAGTTTGCTCTTAGTTGAACTGATGGGAAACGTATGCCCATTCATGCAATCTTTTCCTTTCTTTTTCTACCTGGTTATTGCTGCGTTTAAGGTTGAGTCGGTTAATTCGGCCGGTGATTAAATCAAATTAATTAAATTTTTTATAAATTATTAAATTATAATTTATTTAAAAATTATATCAAACTGAATAAAATTTAATTAATTCGGTCAATTTTTAAATTAATCGGAATTTGTTATAAGTTTTCTTAATCTAAATAACAGCAGACTAAAGTTCATAAACTATGAACCTTGAGAACACTTTTTAGTTAATAAAGACAGTTTGCATCCCTCAAAAAAATTGCAAAGAGTTTTACTGTACTAATTTGAGTTTTTTTATTCGAGTTTGGTCTTGGATTAAAAATTAGTTGGATTGAGTCTTGATATCTCAATGGGTTTGGACTTAAGCTTTAATATATATACGTAATTAATTAGTTTTGAATCGAATTAACCGATAATCAAATTCTGATAAAATTTTTAATTATTAACCGACCGAACACTGAATTAATTGACCGATTAACTAAACTAAATTTCGTATTGATCAATTAATTCGATTAAAAACGAACAATGAACACCACTTAGCTCCATCAACATCGCGTTTCCCTTTTCTCCTTATTAATTTCCATTTTGTCAAACTTTATGTTCTCGGGAAGTTCTTACATGGTGAAGGTTTCATCTGCAGTTGGATTGGGATGATAAACATTGAAATGGTAAAACCAGTTATTAATGTACAAATTTAAATATTTTGAGGCTTTATCTATAATTCCGATTCATATCTAGACGGGTACAAACTATAGTGTATGTATATATAACTTTGATATACAAATTACGTAAATTTTACATAAATTTTTTAGTTGTAAGGGTTAAAGCCTAGGGGTTTAGTTTAGGGTTTATAATATATATAGGGATAGGATCTGATTACACAATGTAAAAATTTAAAAGTTTTATACGTTTTTTGGATCGTTGGATGGTAAAACGGATGGCTGAGATTAACAGTAGAATATGTGAAGATTATCATTTTGAAAAAAGTAAGGAGTTAATCTCAACCATCTATTTTCCCCATCAAACGATTCAAAAAATGTATAAAACTTAGAAACTTTTATACTATGTAAGTCGATCATAACCCATATATGTACACACAAATTTAAAATTTTGAGTTATTATTATTGATTGAGTTTAATTCGATAGTATTATTACAAGTTTAATATACGAAAATATTTGAGATTAAACATATTTAAATATTTAATTTATGATCTATATCAAGAGGACAATATCATGATTAGGTGATGAAAAAACCATATTAATATTTTTCTTAATTTATCTTTTTGGTCCTATATGTACAAATTAATTGACACGTGGTGTATGATGATGTAGAATTAGTCTTGTGTTGTGTGGGCTAAAATGTGGATTAATTTTTCATTTTTATTACACCCTAACGATTTGTGTCATCACTTAAATTTTGTTGTTAGAGTTAAAAAAATTGACTAATAATAAATTAAATAAATTGTCTTATTAATATTATAAGTTAGGATTATTATTTAATAATATTTTAACCTCTTTTGTTGGGTTACAATACTTCACTTTTAGTGTACTAAATAATTATCATACTTAATAAAGGATAATTATCATGTCCATCTCCACAAGCATTGATATAAAAAAAATATACTATAATAAAAATGGATTAAAAAATATATAATAATTTTTAATTTTTTTTTATAAATTATATGCGCTTTTTATGGTTCAGGTTCAGGATTCGTGGCAATAATTTTTAAATTTTATTTATAGGGTTTTTTAAACTAATAATAACACTTCATAAATAATTTTAATTAAATTTTGAATTTGAAATTAATTAATTTTAGCTTTTACAAGTTGCAACTTTTACTTTGAAATCATTTGATACACGAATTATATAAAATTCAGATTATATAATCTTATCTAAACCTCTCAAAAACTTAAACATAAATTTTAAATATTAAATCGTACAACCCTAGAACAATATCCTCTATCTAATTTCTATGACCCAACACTAAAAATTTAAATTCTAAATTATAACCCTAAATTTTAAATCATATACTATAAACCCTAAAAATATGTTTTACTCGTAACTCTTTAAACCCAAATCTTAAACTTAAATCCTAAACTCTAAAATTATTATTTTTATATAAAAACATAAATAAAGACGCAAAAAAAAACAAAAAAAATTTATTGACAACCTTCAACCTTAAATAAAAACGTAAAATATAAAAAAAAATGAAGAGTTACAAGAAATTCACCTAACATGCCCCCACTATAAAATGTCTTCACCAAGTATTAACTACAACCAATATCTCTAACAACAAAAATCTTATCTAAACAGCTTTTTCTTTTTTTATAAAATTTTTATTATATTTGTCCTTCAACTAAAATGTTAAATTTTTTAATAATATTTTTTATTATTGTTTTTTTAGTTTTTTTTTCAAATATCTATACTTATTTTATAAATTTTGATATTTTGTTCTAAACTAAAATTTATCCAAAAAAATTAAGTATCGATACTTGCAGAAAAACTAAAAAAAGCAACCGAAAATATTATCGAAAAGTTTAACATTTCAATTCGAGAACAAATTTTAAAATTTGTCGCCTTTTACCCGCATCTAAACATGTCGCACCCATAAATACCCCATTTACGTTGACCTTCTCTTTTTTAAAAAACAATTTATATTCAAAATCAGCGCAGACATACATATATATATATATATATATATATATATATATATATAGAAAGAATCCCAAGGGCCAAGAACAGACCAAAAGGCAAAAGGAAGATCTGGGGTCAAGTCAGAAATGGAAGCTGAAAACATGAAACGAAAGAAAAACGTGCTGCTAAAGGCCTGGGAAAGATGCAGGTCGCTGGGGAAAACCAGCAAGAAATCATCAGGGACTCCATTGATGAGAAAGAGCAGATCGCTGCATGTTTTCTCATCATCCAAGGAAGAAGACAACAGGAGGAAGAACAAGTACTCTCTGGTGGCTCCGGAAGGTTGTTTCTCGGTCTACGTTGGACCCCATCGGCAAAGATTCGTGATCAGGACCGAGATGGCCAACCACCCATTGTTCAAGCTGCTGCTTGAGGATGCGGAGCTCGAGTACGGGTTCAGCAAAGAAGGTCCTCTTCTTCTTCCTTGCGACGTTGGTTTGTTTTATAAAGTTATGGCGGAGATTGATGATAATGGAGATGGGGGAATTAGTCCTTTTGGTTGTAGTCCTTGTCGTCATCGTTCAAGGAGCATCGGACATGGAAATGGGTCGTATAAGCTTCTCTGTCCATCTCCTATGATTAAATTGAATAGTTAATAAACTTGCTGGTTTTATTTGCAATTCCCCCCCCCCCTTTTTTTTCTTTGGTGCGGTTGAAGTAGGATTGGATTTGGGAAGATCGTGCAAACTGCAAATACATCAATGTAATTGGAAGTGGTGTATTGTTTTCGTAATTTGATGTATATAGTAAACAACTTATACTTGAAGCATACGTAGAGTTTATATGCAATTCAAATCGATCAATGATATTATTCCGAGAAGTTTTGTTCAGAGACATGAATCTTCAACCTAACTATATACTAGTTGTAGATGTGCCCTCGTATAGTATTATCCTAACTACTTTTTCCTTTTAAGCAAGCAACATTGATCGCTTAACAATCGTTGAAAACATAAGCATGTACTCACAATGTTTCTCAATAAACTAATATGTGTTTCAACGATAAAGTTCTCTCAAATAATACAATAAAAATCTAGATGAAATTAGACACTAGTAACTTTTTTGTTTAATTATCGGTATTCGACTCATTGGTCGACTAATTCGGGTCGGGGCGACCTCTCAACCCAATTTTTTCCATTCACAATGTAAGGACTCGAACCTCTGACATTACTTAAGGGACCCAGCGTCTCATCCTGCTAGACCAACTAGTTTTTAGTAGACACTAACAGCCTTTAAATAGGCATCATGCATTCTTTGTAGGACCAGGGATGCAAATCTTCTTTAATCAGGTCTATTTAATTGCTATAGAGTTTGTATCATGAAGTGATTGATCAAATATTCATTTTCGAACAAGAAACATTTAATAAAATTTTTACTTGTCGAACAAGTAAACTTCGCAAGGCAAAGTTGGATTTGTCAAACAAGGTTAAATTCTTCTATAACTAATGTATATCATTAAGAATAATCTTAATAAAGTGTATCAAATCTATCTTCATTGAATAAGAAATCTGCTAAAAATGAAATTTTGATAGACCAACTTTGAAAGTTTCAATTTTCCAAACCAATGAGGATTATGAACTTATTTGTCTTCAAAAAATGTCATTCAATATGAAATAATCCTCTAAAAACATAACATCATTTGAACAAAATGATACCACGAGCCAACAAATCTTATTGATCTTGATGAGCATCAAACAAGACAAGTGAAAGGATCGAAAGATATTAAATGTTTAAATATGTTTAATCCCACAAGCTTTTGTATATTATATCAACATGTACAATCGAGCTAAACTCAACACATGAATACATGTGTTTTGCCCTACTAGTTACAGTTGCATGCATCATGCATGCGGGCAAATATATAGGAAAAAGCTGGAGCAAAGTCTTTAAAATCAGGAAAAGGCAGCTCCATTACTCAACCAAAGAGAAGGCAACATGTGTACAGAGAGGCCCTATGTCTAATTTGACTAAAGGGGAAATGTTCATAATCTTCTATCAAAATGTTATCATAATAGTTTCTTACAGAACTCGAATCTTTTGAAACCTCTGCCGGATGATGTTCACTTTGAGAAACTAGGCCTATAACCATACATACTGCATTAAGTTACTACAAGAGCCACCAACTCATATGTTACAATCCTCACCTATTCAACCACTAGAATGACTACGCCATCACAATTGCGAATCAAATCCCCAGGAGGGGCATAAATTATTCACAAGTTACATATGGTCATCATATAATTTCCTCAAGCAAAACTAATCGTCGTCTCCATCGGCACCACCGCCTGCATCATCATTCTCCTCGCTTTCTTCCCCTTCCTCATCAGACATGTTATTTATCATTTCTGTAATAATGTCCTTCACCTCGGCTTTCCGGTGCATCAAATCCAGATCAAAGTGTGTGCCTGAGATAATCCAGATCTTATAATTATTTAAGTATAAAAATTGATATTGTAATTTAAATACTTTAACAACAGACAATAAAACATACCCAGTTGCCGAAGGATATCAGATAACGCCGCCTGCATCATCCCAACACAATTTTAGAACTAAAACCCTAAATTTAATCATTTCATCTAACAGATGATGAATTAAAGATAATACTTACAGTGTTGAAGTCCACTTTTTTTAGAATATCTACCACTACATCGTGAATGTCTTCCCTGCTAGGCTCGGGTTTAGGTTTCTTACCACTTTTTCCTTTACCTGTCACGACAGCATAAACACAAAGGAATTGAATAAAAGGTCCACAAACTCAACAGGCCACTTCAAATATCCCTTTTCTTTTAATATTATGTAAACATAAAACCATCCATATTTTATATTTAGCAAAACCTACCTTTAGCAGAAACCTTTTCTGCTGACTTGTTTGTTTGCTTCTTGCTAGAAACCTCGTCTTTGGCGGAACCATCCTTAGAGGTTTCCTTTTCAACCTTCGCCTTTTTTGAGACAGAACCCTTTGATTTAGAGCCAGAAATTCCACCACCATCACTAACATCTTGCTTTGAAGTTGATCCAAAAGGTTTTTTGCTAGATTTTGCAGGGGCAAGCTTCTTTCCAGATGTGGGCTTATCCTTGCTTTTTGACTCGGGACTCTCTGGGTCAGTCTTTTTTGAAGTACTTTTTTTGCTAGAATTCTTGGGCACTTCCTCCTTTGATTTAGTCTCTTCATCATCATTCTCTTCTTTCGGAGTAGTGTCAGCATCATCTTCATGTGAATCATCTCTCAAGACAGGGGATTCAACTTTATCATCATCTTCCTCAGCTTTGGATGAACGCTTATGCTTTTCTCCACCTTGGGATGCTCTTTGTCGTTTCTGTGAAGCAAATTTTGAAACAAAATAACAAGCATCAAGCACTCTTAACCCTAAAAAATCCAGAGATTAAAAAGAGGGCAAAGACAAGCAAACAGATAAAATGAGGGAAAATTTATTATTCTCAACCAGTGATTCCCAGCTAGATTCCTGTAGGACATCCTTAATCTGGTAGATATTTAGTTTTGTTTCCTAAACATCTATGGACATAGCTGCATAGGTAAAAATGTTTTAACCCCCCAAACATAAGGAAAAACACAAGCATTCACAAGCACCAACACTCATCTGCAAGTGGAATCATTGTAGCAAACCAAACCAAATGAATGAACCTTAGCAAGTATGATAATGAAAATAATCACAAGATTCAGGAAAACAGAAAGATGCAGAGAAACTGATATAAACTAAAAAACAAAGGTAATAATTTTCCCATGAACACATAGGAACCACAATAATTTGACTCGGCAAGTGAAGAAACATAATTTATTCTGAATCTACAAATAGTCATGGGAAAATCACTGAACTTTTAATCAAACCACCAAAAGCATTTATAGCCCATATAAATAGGACTATAGAAGAACAAATATGTAATGAGACCAAAACCTCAAATATTTTTTCAAACTTCAATGAACATATAACAATGAATAATCTCCACGTGACTGGATAAAAAGCAATAAGTTAATTCTATATTAACGATATAAATCCAAGAAATCCAAAAAAAAACAGACAATACAGACACAGCAGTCAGTGAGAACGGTTTCATAAAACAAATTAAATAGAGATGCAAGATCAAATCTTGAGAGCACGAACTTTGATCAGCCAAGATTAATTACCAACCTTACAAAAACAAGACAACTTGACAATTCTAAACTTCATCCTTATCAGCAAAAAAAACAAGATTTACAAATTTTAAGGATAGCATTTATGAATGATCAGTCAAATGATATCACATTAGACCAACATACTGTAAAGAACCTAAAAAATAAAAACAGAACTTCAGCACCAAAGCAAATTCATTTGTTCTTAGGTTAAGACCAAAACTCAACCACTTCACACTGATCAAAGCAATTTTAAACTCAGCAACTGGAGCAGGTAAAATGATACACCGTGAAAGATATATTTAAAAAGACATAAGATGGAATCAATCAAATAAAAAATACAGAACAATACAAGGATACATGCAGGAACAACCCATAGCCAATATCATAGAAGCACAAAATAGAAAACAAAAAGGTTATATTCTAAAAAGGAGCAAAACCAAACAAGACAAACCTTGGCTGATGTATCAGATGCCTCCCTAGAACCAATGATTTTGCTTGGTGTAGCTTTACGCTTTTTACCCTTCTGAAACAATAATAAAGGATCTCATTGACCCAAACTGACAATTAATCGTTCCAAATACTTCATAACATGCAAAAGATTTTCAAATAACACTGCACCTGTTCTTTGTCAGCAAGAAGAATGTCTGTAGTAGCATGGGGGGATTCCAAAAATTCCAATAATTTGGCGGAGATTTCCTCCTTCCAAAGAGAAATGAGTTACACACCCAAATAAACAAGTAAAATCATTATATAAACAATGGCACATTTAATATATTTCTTCCTGACCTTTCTTACAGCACCATTTGCAATTGGAATATTCAGCAAATCACAGAAAACAACCAATTTTTCTTTAACACATTTGTCAAATTTTTCCTTTAGTTCAGCTTTTTGTTTTTCCTGCTGAAAAAAAATGGGCATTGAGAAATTTTTGCTTAATAAATAACAGCTCATACACAAGGTCAAGCATGGGAAATGTATCTTCAATTAAACCTATTTTGACTTCGTGGAAAAGCAACTAGAGAACCATGCAGGCAGAAAACATGGGGAAAAGAAAGAAACTAACTTTCACAAGATCAAAGAAAATACCTAGTTCTCAACCCAAACATAGCCCGAAAATTGGCCAATGTTTCTCTTTAAACTATAAGGCTGTAGATGGAAAATTGCAGTAAGTACCAAAGAAAAAAGTACAATTGTACAACAAGACAATATAACTTCATCACCTTTGCTTTCTTTCCAAAGAGTATCACATGAAACATCTGCAGATTGTCATCAGCTTTTCTCTCGGCAACTTGAAAGCCACTGAAACAATTTACAAAATCTGAAAATAAATAGGCCAGACTCGCAATAACAAAAATGTTCAATAACCATAAACAATATTATTTCAAAGAGAAGGGCATCAGAACATAAGCAATAGATTCTCTCCATCATCCAAAAGAATCATGAGAGTCAGATATTAAACGAAAACTGCAAGAGGCAAACGGTAACCTACTAATCTCATCCACAAATTTCCAAGCAATTCAGTACCTATAAAATTCCTATCAGACATGACAATACACGATAAAAGTATTGGAATGAACTCCTGACAACAAGTATTGAACAGGTTATCATAGTAGTTCAAAAGTTTAAAACAAAATAATTGCAAACATTGTCCGAAACTATCAAATAGGTTATCATAGCAGTTCCAAATTCTTCAAACTCAACAACAATCAAAAAGGTAAACTGCACATGGCAACCATTTAACCTCATCTTTATGGCTTTCAATGCCATTACTCACACTCTATTGACAGGTGTCATGGAGAATGGTTGTTCTGCTTCCTAAAATGTAAACCTAAATGCATAACTAATAAGTAATAACCAAGTCTCGGATAGTTTGCATAACAAATACCCTTCGGTTACCTATACCACATTACATAAAAATAACCTAAAATTGAATACAGGTCGAAGCGCAATCAGATCCCACGAGATTCAAAGAAAACATTTAACAAAGGGAGAAGATGCATACCATTCGGAATATCTTTAAGCTGTGTACCGTGACCCTGAAAGCAATACAAAGGTTTGGAGTGAAAACGAGGGGAAATGGGATGAAAAGGAAATCAAATTCTTAACAAGAACAATACCTTTTCAATTGAAAAGGGTTTGGCTGAGGAAGACCTGGCAACGGAAGGAGCCGAGTACCTTTCCACGACTTTCCTTTCCCTTGTAGGCCTATCACTACTCGGCGTCACAGGCTCTTTCTTCTCAGACGAATCTCGGCTAGGTTTCCTTGAGCGTCCCTTACGACCACTACCTTTAACACTTTCAGTTACATCATCTTCGCTCTCTTCTTCCTCCTCTTTCTATTCCTTTCCTTCCTCTTCCTCTTCTTCTTCTTCCTCTTTCTCTTCAACGTCCATTTTCTCCTCAGTTTGCAGAGAAGCTTCTTTTTCGGAAACTTCCTCACATTCCTCACCGTTTCCTTTCTCTTTCTCCTCTTTAACCTTCTCTTCATCCGTTTTCTTCTCGTCTAGGGTTTCCATCGCCATAGAAACCACCAATCAAGCAGCAGAAAAAAGTAAGAAAAACTTTGGAATCACCTAAAACCCTGAAATTAAAAGAAAACCCTTAACAGATCGACAGAAATGGAGTAGGTATGGCGAGTAATCTAGTGCAGAGCAATGGAATGGAAGAAGAATGCTGACTTTTCTTCTTTGTTGGTTGGATGAAATTGGGGGATCTGAGGTTAAAAATCAAATTTTTAATTTTTCGTTTTCGTTTTCGTTTTCGTGAGGGTTCGCGACGGAGATGAGAAGAAGAGGGACGAACGAGCGGGCAACCAAAAATTATTTTCTAGGAGAGAGCGGGATTTCATTTCATTCTTTTTTTCCATTTTGGATAAACTACACTATGAGTCACTCAATTATTAGTTTCTCTACAAAAGGGTCACTTTTTTATAAAAGTTATAGTTTAGTCACTAGATAAAAACAATTTTGCAAACATGTCACTCTCTCATTGAAACAATTTAATAAATTTAACTCATTTAGCCTTTTCTTGCAATATTGTCAAATCAAAAGAGCTTATCATATCAAAATAACAACTGAATAATTGTATCCTGCTATAAAAGAAAAACAAATTACTGATAATAACATGAATTTCATAACTGCAACAATAAAGTACTTGAACAATTTAGGAGAATAACAAATACTAAATTGATAGGAGTTTTAAATGATTGGTTAAGATTAATAAATTCTTTTAAATTATGACCAAATTGGTAGAATTTATAAGTTTTTAGACTAAAATTATTATTATATCATATCATGTCATCATATTTCATTCATTTTTTAACAATGAATGACTTGTTTGTAACAAATAACAATGAGTAACTAAATTGTAATTTAAAAAAAATACTTGTTTGTAACCATATTAATAATGGAGTGACTTTGTGTGTATTTTACCCTTTTTTATTATTCATTGTTTTTATGTCCAATCTTGATTTTAGTCCCTCTATTATATTAAAATATAAGGTTCGACCCATTTTCTTTAATTTGGCATTATTTAACCCCATTACACTTGAAATATTTTATTAGTAAGTCAAAATAGGTAACACCATTAACATTTCCAGTACTATAAGAAGCGTTTATACAAACACTTGTGTTTATTTATTTTTTACCGTGCATAATTCTTCTGAGTGGTTGTGAAAAATATAGGTTAAGGCATTGGTAATTGAAACGCGTTAGAGATCGATTAAGACTGCATTTTTAATTGGGTTGTTGTCTCCGACAGCCATTTATCGGTCACAGCAATTCCAAACAGCCTCACGTTTGGTTCTAAACGTCAGTTTGCCTTTTATTTTAGCGTTTAAATAGGCGTTTTTAAAGCAGTTGAATTTTTTAGCTTTTAGCCAACGGCCTTTTGACCTCAACGTCCGTTTGCCCAGCACAACCTCAAAGACAGCCTAAGAATGTGAGATCCATTAATCGTCAAGTGATCAATAATGCACATGAACGAACATATATAGCAATATTATAGTGCAATTAACCCCACTAAAAAGTACTATATGGGAATTTTAGAATTGTATCAAATTTTTTTATATAACATATTAAAACTGATCCACTTAATTTGTTGAGGTATGAGGTCGACAATACTCATTGTAGTTGTATGAAAATTTTCGTACTTCATACCCTACTCTAACCTCACTATATGAAAATATTGGCTCTGCCACTGAAAATTCTCATGTTGTTTCATTTTGCATGAGTTTGAATTTTTACATATGTTTTTTTTTTTGTCTGATTAGCCTTGAGATTTATGGTGAATTTGGCGTTGTGTTTTGAAAAGTGTTTTTGAAAAAGTCTTGTTAGAGAGTGAATTTGATAAGATAAAATGTTTATTTTATATATAATAATAAAAAGTAAAAACAGCGCAGCCCCAAAGGCAGCCTAAGAACGTGAGATCCATTAATCGGTCGAGTGATCAATAATGCACATGAATGGACATATATAGCAATACTATAGGGCAATTAACCCCACTAAAAAGTACCTACTATATGGGAATTTTAGGATTGTATCAAAGTTTTTTATATAACATATTAAAATTGACCCCACTTAATTTGTTGGGGTATCAGGTCGACAAGACTCATTGTAGTTGTATAAAATTTTCCGTACTTCATATCCTACTCTGACCCCACTATATGAAAATCTTGACTTTGCCACTGAAAATACTCATGTTGTTTCATTTTGCATGAGTTTGAATTTTTACATCTGTTTTATTTGTCTGATTAGTCTTGAGATTTATGGTGAATTTGGCGTTGTATTTTGAAAAGTGTTTTTTAAAAAGTCTTGTTAGAAAATGAATTTGATAAGATAAAATGTTTATTTTATATATAATAATAAAAAGTAAAAAAAATTAACTTAAGTGATATTTAAATTCGATAATATTATGATATATATTATTAAAATAATCGGAATAATGTTATCTCATCAACATTTTTTTTCTCATGTAATTTATCATCAATCATTCTCTTTAATCAACATAATTCAATAATTTAAACCAAATTCCCTAAACTTACCTAGAATCGAATTTATGCATGTCGATAACGAATGAACTAAAATCAAAGTTTCATGTATATAATTGCATTAAATTAAGTAGATCACATCGGATCGAGTCATATTCGAATAGTTTTGTCATCGTTTAAAGTTTATGTGTAGCTTTAATATTTATATTCGATACAAATACAAGCTAAATAATATTTTTCGGCCATTGGGCTTCAATGTCTCACTCCAATTTACATGCTTTAACAATTGAGGCCATTGGAAAGTGTCCACAAAGCCCATAATTTCTTAATTGCTGGCCCAAGCGTGGGCCTTGTTCAAATATAAACCCTAGTTGTTCTTCGCATTGGCTTTCTCCGTCCTTTATAGGGTTCTCCTCCGCCGTTCTTATTCATAAAAAAGGAAGAAGCTTTAGGAGTTGCAGAAATGGTAAATCCCAAAAACCCATTTCATTTTATCATCTTCTGTTACTACGCACCACCTTCATTTTCTGCTTGTTTTTGAATTGGATACATTTTTTCTCAGCTTTTTGTTTGTTTGTACTGTTTTTGAGATTTTAATTAATGTTATATGAAATCCCTTCAGCCGATTAACACTAGAGACTGAGTTATTGGTTTAGAATTTAGGTCATATTTTTAATTTCTATTATAGCTATTTATACATTGCAGTGAACAGTTATTACATTGAACGATTTACATAATTCTTAATTTAGCTAAAAGAACTATTTTTTGTATTGCTACGTAAGTTTTTGAAGAATTTCTTATTGATTCTGGTGAAATGAGTGTAATGGTTTGAATCCTTGTTATGTATCATTGCCACTTATTTAGAAGGGTTCATTTTTTTCCCTGTTTTTATTAACTTTGTTGTTAAATGCAGGGTCCGAAGAGAGGTGGAAAAGTGGCAGTGCCTGCCAAGAAGAAACAAGTAAATTTTCATTATCTTCTTTACATACCCCCCCCCCAAAAAAAAAAAAAACTTGATTGTGGTCTCATTGTCCAAATTGTTTTGGTTGTTTGATATTAGGAGAAGGTTGTCAATCCGTTGTTTGAGAAGCGTCCGAAGCAGTTTGGTATTGGAGGGGCTTTACCTCCTAAGAAGGACCTGCATCGATTTGTGAAGTGGCCCAAGGTTGTTCGCATTCAAAGGAAGAAGAGGATCCTTAAGCAGCGGTTGAAGGTTCCACCAGCATTGAACCAGTTTACCAAGACTCTCGACAAGAACCTAGGTTGCCACTAAAATCTGTGCTTCTTTTTTATTTATGTATTAGATTCACCATGTCTGATTTGAATGGATTCTTCCATTCCAATTTTGTTTCATGTGAACGTTGCATAGATGTTTGTATAGTATGAGTTTGGGGAAATGGATTTGTAATATAGGAAGCTATTTTGAATGTATAGTTCTGACCATTCCTTCCCCTGATAACTTTTTTATTCGAGAAAAGAAATGTGGATTGGAATTGTGGAAATTGGTGAATGTTGGAGAATTCCCACATTGAATGACATGGTAAAGGTGGCCTTTTGAATTTGTAATATGATCTTAAGTGTTGTTTGAACTCGAGATATTAAGTGCATCAGCACAAAATTGTTTGTTACTATTTATGTTCATACTTATTCTGCTATGTCTGTTCTTGCATTTTGTTGAAGCCGTCTTTCTTAATCATTATTTATCTCCTTTTGCATCCTTATTCCCTGCATATTCTTGCTGTAGATTACTGATTACCTTCTCTGTTTGTAACATTTAGGATGAATTTGAATCGATAAACCTTGGTTATCTTGTGTCCTGTGTTGCAGCAACAAATCTGTTCAAGTTACTCCTCAAGTACAGGCCGGAGGACAAGGCGGCCAAAAAGGAACGTCTCCTGAAAAAGGCTCAGGCCGAGGCTGAAGGCAAAGCACCCGAGTCTAAGAAACCAATTGTTGTGAAATATGGTCTTAACCATGTTACATACCTTATTGAGCAGGTTGCCCTTTAATGTCTTTGTATTTAATCAATTTAGCAAGTGTTGCACTGTACTTTTATTAATTTGATGCACTTAAGAAAATTATTCCTTTATAATATCCGCTGCAGAATAAGGCACAATTGGTTGTTATTGCTCATGATGTGGATCCCATAGAGTTGGTAGTGTGGCTCCCGGCTTTGTGCAGAAAAATGGAGGTCCCTTACTGCATTGTTAAGGGAAAATCACGTTTGGGATCGGTAAATTTTTTCCATACTTCGGAACTTTAATGCCAAATTACTGAGTTAATGAAAAGGTACTTATCTTATCCGTGTTGGTGTACTACTGCAGATTGTCCACAAGAAAACTGCTTCTGTCTTGTGCTTAACCACTGTTAAGAATGAGGATAAGATGGAATTCAGCAAAATCCTCGAGGCTATCAAGGTAATAAGAATATGCCTTCAATATACTTGAAGTAATTTATGTTGAAGTCATTACATCGTTTTATCCACTTGTGCTGTGTACGTTGCAGGCCAACTTCAACGACAAGTACGACGAGAATAGGAAGAAGTGGGGAGGTGGCATCATGGGCTCCAAGTCTCAAGCCCGAACCAAAGCAAAGGAGAGGCTTCTTGCAAAGGAAGCTGCACAGAGGATGACTTAGAGGAATGACACACCTTTAGTTGTTGTTTGTGTTTGATTAAACAGTCTCGTGTAGTAAGTTAAGATCAAACTTCAACTTGTTTTACTGTTTTTCTACCGAGGAACATTGATGCCCTTTTTTTTGTGGTTGAACTTTCTAAATGCCTAGTATCTGCAGTTTGTGGTGAAGTTTTGTGATTTTCTAATGAATTATCAATCAATGTTTGGTTTTCATGTTAGCCAAATTCATCATATATGCTGAGCTTCCTTATCTATGAAGTAAGACTTTTGCTTTCCCACTATTTGTGGTCCATATTTCAACATATCCCATGTATGTTAAACAGCAACCAGTGCCGAACAACAGCTCCGGTTGATCCGAGCTGCTGCAATCCAACACAGAAACAAGGGGTTCCTTTGAACTTTTAAATTCAACATTGTTTGGCCTCTCGAAATCTCTATCAGCAAACAACATTTGGTGCAACCTTCGTCTTCTTTGAAATATTTTTTACTCTAAATCTAAACTTAAATTAAAAAAAAAAATCTTTGTAAAATCGGGTCGGATCAAAATTTTGAATTAAATGCTCATCTCCAAAAAGTACAATGTAGTGGGCAACGAACATTCATGCCACCAATCCGGGGGGGCAACATTGAAGCTGTCCTCTTTATTACACGACACAAGCTAGAAGCTAGCCTAGCTTAGCAAACTCCCAGCCACTTTTCCTACCTTAAATCATCAGGGTTGATAATTCACCATCCCACCACTTGTCTGTTTGTCACTCTTGAATTGCCAAAACAATAGCCAATTACATGTCTCCACTCACTCTCTGGTCGGCTCATATAAAGACATAAAAGTTGCCATTCGGGGATCACCGAGTAGGCGTACCTTGAGAACAAAACAAGCAAAAATCCAGACACCCTTATCTGATTTGAAGGCGATGAAATGGTCGGTTTCAGCTGCGAGTGCTCGATCTATGGAGACAACACCATTGTTTGTTGTCAAGATAAACGTAGAATTTTATGTTCGGGTGTAACCCTCCTCAACACTTCGATCCATTCGTTTTTCTTGTGTTTAGCATTAACATAGAACAGAATTTAGATTGAAATAGATTATTATTTTACAGTCACATTTTTCTCAGACCACTTTGACAGAATTCGGAATCTTTCTTTTTCGTGCAAGGGAGACCGTAGCTGAGGAAATAGAAGAAAAGATTGGTTGCAGGTCAGTCTCCAAACCGATAAAATTGGGAATCTTTTATGCGGTACATATTAATTACAAAAAGTTCATATTTTCAGACGAGTATGTTATCATAGTGTTGTGAATAGATAAAACTGGGTTGGATGAGTCGTCCTGTAATAATAGGCTTCTATAAAACTTAACTCGAATTAATCGGCCTATGAATCATATACCGATGGTTATAAAAAAATGTTCATCCAAACTTGTTCATATTATAGATAACTAACCCAAATCCATTTGTGGGTTGACATTTTTGCCGAACTTTTTTAAAAATTAAACGAGATTTCAAGTTCAAACAGATAACCCGACCCTTAACATGTATTATACACTGTATATTACACAAACATAAACTATAGGAAATAAGCATAGGCAATATAAACATTTATTTATCAGATTACAATCCACTTGAGGGATCAAAGTAGCATTGAAGCAAGACATCAACCAAGGCAGATGCAGAATTTCCCTTGAGGGCCTGAAGCACATGTTGCACTTAGGAACTTCTCCTGCAATGCTTTTATACACTCCGCAATGCATTTGGGGAGCGTGCACGGGTTCAACTGGATCCCGAACGCACCATCCACAAGATTCGGACTCGAAATCAAAATCCCGACCGTCATTGCGACCACCACTAACATTAACCCTAACTTCACTCCTTTACACTCCATTGGTATACCCTTCAAGCTCAAGCCCCTTTGGTACTTGCTGCAATAAAAAAACACAACAGATCTCATTGCATTTTTATAGGCCGAAATGAGAATAAGAAAATAGTTCCTTAATGATCCCCCCACTAACAATGGAGGGTTATGTTTTAAAGGTCAAATTGTTTCGAAGGTCCTCGTACAATGAATTTTTGTGGATTTAGTACATTTAAGTTCGACCATTTTTAGTCCCTTTACTTTTTAATCAATTTCGACGTTAACTTTTTTTCGGTTAGTTATATCAAATAATTTGACAAGAGCAAAATATGGGATGCAATGACATGTACAACTTAACATTTTTTGTATAGCTGGACAAACTTTTTACACATGAAAAACATAAAATATTTGGATACAAGGTCGTGTAAATTTTAGTTTATACATGGTTGTTAAATTTAAGGGTTATGAAGTTTAGTTTAGGGTCTAGAGTTTAGATGTTTAGGTTTTAGGGTTAAAATTAAGAGTTAAGAATTTAAAATTTAGATTTTTATAGTTTAAATATGAAGGGTTGAGTGGGTTTTTACACAGCTTGTGTATCAATATATAACTCCGAAAAAAAAATACTAAAATAAGATGAATTATGTTTTGATACAGAAGTTGTGTAAAAAAATGTACACAACCCTTCATATTTAAACTATAAAATATAAAACTTAAATCTCTAACCTTAACACCCTAAATCTTAAACTCTAAAATATTATCACTAAATTCTAACTATAAACCCTAAATTCTAAACACTACAACCTAAAACCATAAGCCCTAAAACCCTACAATCCAAAGACTTGTGTATAAAAGTATTTTCCAAAAAAAGATATATAATATTTGTCCATTTGTACAAAGTTAGTCATGCCAAAATTTTTGAGTGAAAACAAACCTTACGAAAAATAGAGACTAAAATGATTAAATTGAAGTATAGGGATTTGATCTGCAAAAAGATATATAGTATAAGAAGCTTTAATGAAAATTTCCCTATTTTTGAACCAATAAAGTTGCAGAAAAGAGCACAAGGTTACAGAAGAAAGCTTAATATATAATTGGCTATTAAATCTATGAGCCAACCCCATTATGGTGTTATAGTATTGTGTGCTCTACCTTTGCATCCACCAAAGCAACAATGGGGGCATCATTTTGCCACTTTTAGTGAGAGATAAGCGAAGGATAGACCAATGAGAGCTCAACTTTTGGTACGGTGTTATCCCCACGTGTTGGCATTGTATTTTACAGATCCATCTGCGAATCTGAGAGCAGCACAGAGGCCAATCTAGACAACCCACTTTCTGCAATTATGTTGCAGCATTGCTTAACTAGGAAAAGAAAGGTTCTTGATGGGGTTTCATTCTTGTTTCCACTACCATCGGTCCTGCCAAATTAGCCACTCTTTTCTTGACATGATTTTGATGAGTTTGGTTTATGGACAGGGACGAAGACAATATTTGAGGTTCGAGGTAACAAAACATTTAAAAAGGTAAAGAGATAAATTCATAATTTATTTATTTTTTTAAAAAAGATATAGCAAACAAAGGTAGAAAAAAATTTCCATGCATAGGGCAACAACCCCTCCTAAGAGTGTAGTAGATTCGTTCTTGTTTACAACATTATATGATTTTAGTATCAACATTTACTTGTGAATTTAATTGGGACAAGTTCTGTGTTCACTTGATCTTCGAGCATCTTCACGTTTTATAAATTTTTGGTTCTTTTTTTTGGCTGAAACTAGTTCAATGATTGATTGATCCTGAGTCATCCTGTGCGGTGCATGTTCTTCCTCCCCTATTTGAATGCTTTGAAAGGTTGAGATAATTTTTTATAATTTTGATGTTGCAAAGGTTGAACTAACTTTCCACCAAATGAATGTTTTAAGGGATTGAGGAGATCTTTCTGCAATCTAAATGCTTTATGAGCTAAGTGAAACCTCTAATCACATAGGTGGGGTTGAAGAATTGAATTGTTGAGTGAATCTGCTTATCATCCAAATGTGTTAAGGTTCATCACATGCTCACATCTAGACATATAGATGTCATTAGGGGTGAGCATTCAATTGAGTCAGTTAAGAAATTTTGAGTTAGTCGAGTTGATGAGTCCTATTTCATAACTCAAATTTTATTTAAATTTTGTAATCGAGTTTATGAAATTTGGGACGAGCTGAATTGTTGAGTTTCTGTTCAAATTTAATTATAAATAGACATAGAAAAATTCTACAACGTGCGACGAACACCACTAACGCTGAACACCGCTGAACATTATTAAATTGATTAATAAAGATTAAAAATCTTAAAGACTCAACATATAATTAATTTATTATTTAAAATAAAATTGATATTAAATTATTTTCTATATATATAATATTTTTTATTTTTTTTTGTTTTCCCCCAATTTATATTGAATTCTCAGCAAAATCTATTATTTTTGATCTGGATTTTTGCTGTGTTTTTTTGTCTTTAATTATCGATGAGATCGAGAGAATTGAAACATTGTTTAACAATTGTTCGATTCGACCAGATTTTGTAAAGTTTCAGTTTTTTGTTTTGTTTTTTCTTCTGATCTAAGTTTTTGTTCTTGAATTTTCTCTTGCTAATGGAAGAAGGGCAAGAATTCAAGCATGTCTGTAAGTTAAACAATGCTTCAATTAGAAACCAAAAAAAAACACAGCAAAACTCCAGATCAAAACACGCTCAAAAACAATGAATTTTGCTGAGAATTCAGTAGAAATCAGAGGAAAAACAATTTGCTTTGGAATTAAGACTTGAAAAGAGATTAAAAAATATTATATATATGAAAAATAATTTAATATTAATTTTTATTTTAAATAATAAATTAATTATATGTTAAGTCATTGAAATTTTTAATTTTTATTAATTAATTTAATGGTGTTCAGCGATGTTCAGTATTAGTGGTGTTCGTCGCACGTAGTAAACTCATCCATAGGCATAATGTCAAAAAAATGACTATTTTTTTTAATAAATGAAAGAAAAGAGTGGTGTGAGGCTCAACGTGAGAAAATAAAATTACTATTTTTTTTAATAAATGAAAGAAAAGAGTGGTGTGAGGCTCAAACGTGAGAAAATAAGCAATATGAAACACACTAACCACTAGACCAAATTGAAAATAAATGGAATAATAGAGTGGTTAGTGTGTTTCATATTGTTCCTTTTTTCTAGGTTCGAGTCCCACAGGCCACACCCCTCTTTTATTTCATTTATTTTTCTTTAACTATATGGTGACACGTGTCATCATTTAGTTGGAGAAAAAAATATTAAATTATTTTTAATTAAATATAAAATCAAATTGATAGAATGTGTAAATAATGAGAGCTAAATTTATTGATTTTTTTTCAAATCAAAACAAAATTGATTAAATGTATAAATATAGAGGATAAAATGTATAATTATACAAATTTTCTTAACTATCACGTCACCCCTAACAACAGTTAACAACTCAGTGATCAGTTTTTAATTAAAACCAAAGTTGAATGATCATTTTGTATCAATTGAAAGTTTGATTACAAAAATGAACATTTTAGGATAGTTTAGTGACCATTTATGTACTTTATCCAAATGATAAATTGGGAAGAGAAATCGGGTTGATAATCTAATACGGGTCTAAATTTAAGCCATTTTCCCGCTAAAAATCCTCAAAAAGGCACCGTGTTGTTTTACAGTGGAGGGGAAATCTAAAATCCCCAGAAATTTCAACGTCAATGGCCAGGAGACGCCTACGGCTGCACTGCTCATCCGATGAAGAAGACGCGGAAAGACAACAACAACCCCAAAACGAAAGCTCTGCCGCCAGTAGTCAACCCGTGACGGTATCTCCTCCTAACCCTAACCCTGCCGAGCCACTCGCAATCTCCGACGACGATTTCGTCGATGTCGATGAAAGCTTTACTCCTTCTCCGGTGGAAGAAATGGCCGCACCGGTTGCATCAGTGGAAAGCTCTGGCTCTCCGATTGGGGACTTTCTTTTAGGTATGGGACTCAAATTGAGGAGAGAGTGGCTGGATTCTTGCGTTCAAGAGCTAGAGAGCTCGGTCCCTAGGTTTTCGACTCTCGATGTTTCTGCAAAGGCGAAGCTTTGCTTTCGGCAATTCTTGCTTTCTGATATGAATTGTTCCGGCGGCGGAATTCTTCCTGAGAATGTTGATTCGATGCACCTTTTTGATCTCAAAGGACCCTTTGTCTTGCAGGTTCGGTTGTTTAACCATTCAAAATCATTTAAGAAATGGATGTGTTGATGTTTCAAATGCTTGTTCATGTTGAATTCTTATGTCTCCAGGTTGATGAGATAGTAAATATCAGTTGTCCCCTCAAGGGAAGGTATCAGGATACACCTTTTGGAATCAAGAGGTGCCTTAAATTATCCATGACAGATGGTGTTCAACGCGTGTTTGGCATGGAATACAGGCCTATCAAAGATCTCCAAGTTTTGGCTCCTGCTGGATTGAAGGTTCTCCTCTAGTGCTATCATTGATTTTTAGATGGCGTTACTAATAGGGAATACTATTTTTAGAATTGCTGATTTTATTATTCAACTTAAAATCGATTGCTAATAGGTGGAGGGGCTCAACTTTAATATAATACCAGTATACCACATGGCATCTAATACCTAAGAATGTTCGATAACGGCACTTGACAAGATAAGTCCATGGTATATAGTTCTTGTTCATAATATGCTTTAAGCGAGTGCATTTCATAAGCGTTGCCAGCGGTAGCATGAATTTGAATCAATGGCGTCTTGACAGCTTTTGGCCTATTAGTATCTGCATTTTCGACTGATCAATGATAAATAAAAAATCCCATTGTCGAAGAAGGATTTTATTTTACATTGTTCACTAATGTTTTATCTTGATATGTATGTTCAGGCCTACCCTAATTTTTCAGTCAAATGATTTTCTTGCAATGAGTTGCTGCCTTAACTGCTTATTTTGTTGGGCAATGTCACTTGATCCTCTTACTGTTGGTACAACACCTAGATTAGCCCTTAGTTTTACTAGGTTGGACACATGCACATTTAAAACCTTTAGTTCTATTAGTCCAAAGCTTTCATGTAGTCTGGTTATATTTTTTATTCTGTAGGTTGCTATCTGTAATGTACATATACGACGCGGTCTTCTTATGCTGGTCCCTGAATGCTTAGAAATTCTAGGGGGAGTGGTTGATGACCTAGAAGCCGCACGGCAGTGTCTTGTTGCTGAAGTAAACAAGCCACCTAGGGGTAAAAGGTATTATTAAATTTCCAAGAATGTACTATTTCTTTTCACATTACCAAATATTATATACAAGCAATATAAGCTCCCCCTACCCCCCGCAAATTATCATCTTAACATACTTCATTGTAGTTTTACTTTTGTTTTCATGTTATCAATAGCTCAAATCAAATACGTTGCCTTGAAGGTCGTACAATTAGGGGGGTTGAGTCTCTAGTTCATAATTGTGTGTTTGCAGCATCCTAGAGGGTTGCTTGTGTAATTTTAATGTTCATAGGAAAGAAAAAATTGAATAAAACCAGAATGTCCTTCAAGGGGAGGAAAAGATGTATGGTTTAGTTTTATTATTATCATCAGGAGTTAGGACATACTGATTAGAGCTGTTCCACTGTCATCCTTGTTGAGTGATTGCTGTTAAACCGTTTTGAAACTTGGAATGATCTTACAGATTATAAATCATCTAATGAGCCCCCAAAATTCACTTGAATCAAGAATCTTTCATTATTGTTAATAATTCTCTCTATTTTTATGCAGAACAAAGACAAGAGTGATTCCCCCTTTAGCAACTAGAGCAACTCTTGCTGCATGGTCGCCGAATGGTGTTAATTCTGTTGAGCCTACTAACAATTTTATATTTCAAAATTTGGCTTTGACAGATGAAAGAGGTTGTGTATTATTTGTTTGTTTTTGAAATCAAATGAAAGGGGTTGACTTTCCAAAGCAAAAATGAGTACATAAAAATGGTTGCATGCTGTATATGTTTATTATAAATGTAATTTTCAAGGGAGATTGACTAATGCTGTGTTTGCATGCTGCATACTTTCTTTCTGCCTGCTCTTTACAATTGCAAACGGGATTAGATGTAAGCACTCTTAAGAGTTTAGACAAGCCTTTAGTGCTTCACTTGAGTTTCAGAATTGGAGGTTGACATTTCTTGTTCAAGAAATGAGAAAGTTCTACTGCTTGGGCTTTTCTTAAATACTTTTAGCTGGTGATACATTAAAAATATCCCCTCTATTATTTCATCATTTATCTTCAATTATGTGCTACGCTTCTTGAATTAGTATTAAAGAAATTTGAGGGCATTTGAAATTTTATATGGCTTAGCCAATTAAGAGCATATAATTGATTGTATGTCCATCTCTTCTTTTGCCTTTATCCATGCATTGCAGGCGCTACATTGGTTTCATCTACCACTGTTACTACTCAAAGAACTCTAGAGGATCCCACTGCTCGTACCGGTGGGGTGAATGCTGCACCTAATTCATCATCAGATGTTTCTTTGGATGTTGAGAGGATGCATATTGATAGTGTTTCCAATAGTGGAAACAGGGAAAATGCTATGTCAAATTCAAACTTGAATACTGTTCCAGATAATGAGCACATCCATGTGGTTGATGAGGTTGAAAATCCGCTCATACTGTCCGGAGACCGAGAAGCCCCCTTTACCTACTTAGCTAGTTTGTCTGCCAAGTGGGCTGCTATTAAAGATAGAGCTACATATGTACAGGGAAGAATTAAGGTATATGTAGCTCCCTGTTTTTTATATTGTTTCAATGTTTGGTGACTTACATTTTAGCACTCAAAATGTTTTCTTAAAATGGATGACACGGGATTAGTTAAAAATGCCTTGCATCATATATTTAGTTGGTTTCTAGTAGCTTATGTTTTTGAAGCTTTTCTCGGTTTTATGAAATTTTTTTGTAGTGCTTCTTGACTGGTGTCAAGGGATTTCAGTATAAGCAAAGGACGACTTACGAGCTTTTATGTTATGTTGATGATGGCAGCCTCATCTCTAAGATCCTCATTGATCACAATGTAAGTTCATGTGAAAGCATCTCCGAAAGCCTAGTCTCTTTCTATCAACATTAGCTTGCTAACTTGTTAGGGCTTATGGCTTGTTGCCGACAATGCTATGAGCTTATTGCGATTTGAGAACTTAATCTGTTTGAATTTCTGAATTCCAGGTTGTGCAGAAAGGAATAGGCCGTTCTCCGCAAGAGGTTACTGCTGCTCTTTCTTCTTCAGACAAACAAATAGTCAGTGGTGTGAAGGAGACTATGAGGCAGTTTCAGGCATTTTTAGCACATTTTGAGGTAAAAGCATGCCAAACTTCAACCATTTGACAACTATGCATTTTTCACGAGTTCCAACTAGATGTCAAGGTGCAGTCTTACTGAGAAGGCAAGCCCTAGGCGTTAGAATCATTATATTGCCTCAGGCACAAGGCACAAAGAAGTGCTAGCCTTGGTATATGTTTTGAGTTTTTGTATATTCTACAGTATATATATATATATATATTAAGATCCACTTACGCCATGTCAAGTTCATTTAATTTTACATTTTTTGGACTGCTAAAATCATTTCCTACTATTAATCTCAACCATCCTTTCAACCTCATCCAACAATCCAAAAAAAATTTGGTGCGAAAGAATTCTACCTCTCATTATAAAGTTTAAAATATATAGTGTATTCTAAAATGTGGTCTACTTTTTCTATGGAACATGCAATTTTTTGATCGATCAATATGCATGATTTCCTTGCGGTCCAGGTCTGTTGTTGAATGCTCATATTGAAAAGTATGAAGTTTGATATTATCCTTTCGTGCTAATTTAAGATTTTAGAATCTTTATGGTTGGTTTATTTACTTGCAAAAATGTCTTCTCTAGGGAATGATGGTTGTAGAGATAAATAGAACATCTTCTCTCCCAATTGCCAAGGAGATGACCCAGGGCTGTCCTGCATCTGATGCAAGGTTGCTTCTTAGAAGATTGAAGCCTTCTTCTTGTCGAACCCGCCGGCCATTGCATCCCATCGAGATATCCCCTTAATTGACTTCACAATCTGTTTGTCTGTTAGGACATGATTCTCGAATGGTAAGGCACGGTTTGTTGAGAAAGAAAACTGGTTTGAAATATCCGAATTGCACTGTTGTAAACCATAGAATAGAAGTGAAGAACCCTTATCATTGTTTTTGGTTGAAGTCTGGAGGAAATGAAAGAGATACAGATCTGTTTCTTAACTCTCTCTCTATGCTTATGCTTATGCATATGCATATACATATTTATTTTGATGGGGTTAGGAAAGCATCAAGGGAGAAGAGTTGCCACATGGAATACAGCTTCTTGCTAGGTGCATCGTTGGAATATCCTGTCCTCGACATCAACATGAACCCATTCCACCAATCCATTATCTCTGGAAAGAACGCCCTCCACACTACTGTGGTGTGCATCCACGGCGGAACCGTCAAGTGTTTGTCCCCACGGCACGCGCTTTCTACTATTGCCTTGGCACACCTCTCTGCCGACTCCACCGGCATCATGTTCACTTGAACCTGCAAAATTCAGTCCATACAAATTCATCACAATTCATACATATGTTCCTTATTTTATGAGAAGAGAGAAGCTTTGCTTACATCTCTCATTTCTCGATCGACTTCCATTGTGCCTTCCTTTGATAAGAACTTGCCTTCAGTGATCTCAGTGTCTATGAATCCAGGAGTCACAATTGTGATCCCAATCCCATTCTCCAATTTGATCCTCAACGTCTCGTAAAAGCTAATCAGTGCTGCTTTGCTTGCCTAGGAAGGCACCCCCAACGGAACATGATTCCCCAAATTAGACTAGTTTCTCAGTTTTTGTAAGGTACGCTGATAAGATATGATTTCTTACACTATAGAAGCTCATTCGAGGTGCGAATACCCATCCGGCACACGAAGATATCACTACGATCTTCCCTTTGCTCTTCCTTAGATGTTGCAGAGCAAAATAAGTGGTGTATGCTGAACCCCAGAAGTTTATGTCCTATGAATACAAAAATTCACTCATTGAGCCACAGATGTTAACGATTGCTACTCGGATAATTCAAATGAAATGACTAAAACCATATGTTAACCTATCATCGATTCATCTATAATATTTAAAGATGAAATGCGGATAAAAGAATGTCGAGAGATCGATTACTATAGCGGGTGAAGCTTTAGTGATACCGTCATAATCTTCGAACAAGCAGACTGGTGCAACCCCAGCATTGGTGACCAAATGATCCACTGCTCACAACAGTATTAAAAACACATCCATTAATTCGAAGAATCCAAAGAAAAGTTTCTTAAAAAACCCCCATCAGATCCATGCTTACGTTGTCCGAAATGGTTTACAGTGGCATCGACAAACCGGTTGCAGTCTTCAATGTTGGAGACATCTCCAAGGATGTAAACAGTTTCAGGGGACCCGATGATGCCACATGTTTCTGCTACTTGTTGGAGACGATGCTTTCTCCTTGCAACAAGGGCTAATCGAGCTCCTCTCCTAGAGTACTCGTATGCCAAATGCTTCCAAACCAAAACAAACACCCAAAATGAGAATTAATCCAATGATCGGATTTAAATAGCAGTCTGCAACTGCAATAACATCTGTTATTACAACTGTAATAACCACGGTGATCGCAATAACATTCGTTATGTCTAAAACTGCAATAAACGTAACGTAACCAAAAACGCAACCTTATTTTAAACCCCTTATCCATGGATCATAACCCTATACATATATGTATAATAAGGAATGGTTAGACTCAAACCTCGCCAATGCCAGAAGAAGCTCCGGTGATGAGGACAACTTTTCCGGTGAGGTTTTCCTTGAACAAGGTTCTTGCAGTGGAGATGAGGGCCTTGAGAGAACGGTACTGGTGATGGAAGAAGAAGAGTGCAAGAACGGATATGGTAACAACCACCGCATTCATCAACTTGTCTACCAAATCCATGCCTTTTTTCTTCAAATATTTTACGAGGAAATCAGTACTAGAGATGCTTTTTCAAGATTAATTGTACATAAATTTATTTCATTGCTTTTCAAGGTCCTTCAGTGTTGCAACGTAGCAGTGTTGCATGTAGGGGATTGGACACGTAGCTCATTGTCTCCTTGTTTTATCATTTTTTAGATATTCGATTTATTGATTGGCTAATCTGGATCGAATTTTATAAAAATTTAATTAAGACCCTCTTCAAATTTAGTTTTTTTCTATTCACAACATCAAATCCCTAATGTTATTTAAATGATTTGACGCCTGATCCTGCTATATCAACTGATTGGTTTCTTTTATATATATATATATTTTTTTAGTTTAAGAGACTTTATTTTTTCATTTTCCTTTTGGAATTCGAGATCTTAGCTACAAATATGATTTTACGGTTAAACTGAACCAATCAAAGAGAAAATAGATCTGTTTAATCTCGTGTTAATGTTAATTACTTTTTGTGTTCAAAATGTTAAAATGAATCTAACAAGCGGCACCAACAAAAAAAAGATGATATTTACTTTAAAAGATTTGAGTTTAGTCAACTTTACATGTAAAATGTGTATCTTATCAAATAGTCGAGAAAAATAGGAACAAATATCATGTTGTAATCACTTTAAAATTATTTAAAATTAAATATATTTAAATTAAAAAAAATAAAAAATGTTAAGGAATGTAAAATATTAGATAAAATATAAAATAATTAACGCCAATCTATCAAATTTATTATTTTTTAAATTGTGGTTTAATTTAATAAAATAAATTAAAAAATAGAAGTCAAAACAGAAAAAAAAACATTTAAAGACTAAATTGGCCTTTTCTAAAAATTTCGAGGGCAAAAAATATTATTAAAACAATATAATATAAATAATTAAACTATAATGTGGAAAAAATTTGGCAAATAATCTAACTTAAAACAAATATTTGAAATATAAGAAATGTTGGGAGAATTTTAAGAATTTAAACCATTTTCTACAATATCAGGAAGAACGCCACCTGCAGGAGGCGTTCTCTATTTTTTAAATATTTTTTAAATCCAAAAAATATTTAAAAAATAAAAAACACTTCATACAGGTGGCGTTTTTGGTATAAAAAATATTAAAAAATAGAGAACGTCTCTTGCAAGTGATGTTCTCCCCTAACACCGTAGAAAATAGCCTAAATTCTTAAAATTCTCCCAACATACCCTATATTTCAAATATTAATTTCAAGTTGAATTATTTACCCAACGAAACCTATAATGTGACGTGACATAACATAAGTTATGTATAAATTTAAGGGTATGATTAAAAAATGTTAATTATATGTTTAATAATATGTTATTAAATTAAAATATAATTTAATTTAATAATAATTTTAATTATAAAAATTTATATATTATATTAATTTGATCATAGTTAAAAAATTATTCTACAAATTTAACCTTTTATGTTAAACATTTTGACACTGTATCCTTATGATACACCATCGATCACTTGACGCACTCTATGTTATTGTCTATCAGTTTGATAATCAACAACTGCTATAGTTCGACAGATACATTCATTTCACTGCATAATAATTGACAGACTAATGAAATAAATTCATTATAACGTTAAGGTCGTTTGCTAGTAGACACAATCACTTCATTAATAAAATTTTAAATATGAAATATTAAATTTACTGATTATTTTGAACTGAACCACAATTATGTATAAGCTTTGAGACTAAAATTTTAAATAAACTAGGGCATCATACTTTGCAGCCGGCATTATAATGCAAAGAAGAAAACCACAAAAATTTTGCAAAAAACCAAGAGATCAAGGTAATCTCAGAAAAGCATCATCAAACAAAATACTAGTATCAACCAACAATCAATTGGTTTAGGGGATGAGGTGCTAGATCTTTTAAGCAAGGTCAGATGTTCGAATTATGACGTTGTAAATGCAAAAAATTGGTATCTCCCCATATAAAGCTGAAGCATTTAATTTCTGGACCTAGAAGCACAACATCAGCAGCCACACCTTCAGGATTGTCATCTTCTTAGATCAGCATGTCAATTTCCTCAATCTTTTTGACATTCTTTTCCATCTTAGTATAAGCAATGGTTCTCACATTCTTTTTTGACAATTTTGAACAAAATTAAGTCCACTATGTCTAGGTTCTACTCATCCAAGAATAAGTACCTTGACAGGTTCATCACTATGAGTCCTAAGCTTCTTGAGAACATTTGTAGCATTCAATTCAATCTCAACAGTCCCCATCATTGCTTCACATTCGGCAACGATTTCATCTTCAATAAACATCAAGGCCCTTTCGCCCGTTGATTCGATAAACGCCTTCATCCTTGTCTTCCAATTAGTATAATTTGAGCCATCAATCGACAAAGGTGGTCAAGCGGTAGACTTGCCTTCTCTCACGACTACCATAATACTAACCAAGTGTTAGGCTTCGATATCGATCGCAACTGTATACGAGTCTGGTTGTACACAAATCGTAAAAGGCAGTTTCACCAAAAACACTTATTACAGTCAGTTGCAACATGCAATAAGTCGATACGAATAACAGTCGAACAAACAAACAAGCAGGACCGGATGTTTTTTTTTCCTGCTTGTACTAATTTCTTGTGGCCAAAAGACCCTGTTCTAACCACAAATTAATAAGCAAGTGGATTTAAGTAAACAACATGCTAGCCAATATCTAAAGGAAAAGGTATTAACCTTCAAAAATGGCAACACAATTTCTTTTCATAGACATTGATCAATTCATATGCCATAGCAACACAATTTTACC
Organism: Hibiscus mutabilis; assembly: GCA_019671005.1. Classification (NCBI taxonomy): domain Eukaryota; kingdom Viridiplantae; phylum Streptophyta; class Magnoliopsida; order Malvales; family Malvaceae; genus Hibiscus; species Hibiscus mutabilis. The sequence continues at coordinate 1,083,484 of CM033720.1, read as the reverse complement.
ATTATAGCAAGCCAATAAACTGTTTCCAAACTTGTTTTTTCCATATATGCCAAATGATGTATTATACAGTACCTATCATATCATAATTCGATTCATAATCCTATCATATCATATCATAATACATGAGAAAAAAGTTCAGAAAACCCTGTAAGTCCACAAACTTATACAAAGAGCCTGCACTTACAACCACCAAACAAAAGAAGAGCCTTTGAATCAGTAAACCTCCTGCTCCCCCTGCCATCCACAATCAACAACCCATGAGAGAAATATATGCCAAAGCCTTTTTAAAAGTGATTCGAACTATTAGTTTTTACGCTAAAAGTATTCTTCAGCTTGATTTGAAAAATACTTCTAGCCACTTTTAAGTACAATTACTTATTTGTACTCGTTTGAATCACCAATTCTTTTATATTTTTAAAAATAATGTTTCCTTAAAGACAATTTTCGACAATAATATCATGTACTCATATTTTAGAGCAAACAATACATAATCAGTTTCGAAAGCACTTCTCAAAAGCATTTTCTCGTCACGTTTTTCAAAAACAATGGCAAACTGGTCGAAAACTTACTTTCTTGGGGACAATGAAGTGCACAAATTTCTTCTTTCCTTTCCCACTTGGAGAACTGCTCTTGACCTTATCATCTGATTTCAGAAACCCATGTTTCTTGATTTGCTCTCTCACAAACCTGTGATATATGAAAGCTGCTCCCCTAAACTGTGGCAAAACCAGCCATACCATAAACAGCAGCTTCACGGTGTACCAAATGGGTATCCTACAATAAGTATAGCTCATTCCAATCAAAATTTACAATCCAAAAAGATATAACTTATAAGCTAAGTTTGAGATATGCAGATAAAGCTTGAATTTTTACCACTCTAAGACTGATTGAAGAACCATCTCAGTTAGAGTTATCAAAGAATATAGAATCCAATAAGCAAGCCACTGTTCATCGTCTTCCTTGCCTGGGGTTTCTATAGCTATCACAGAAGCATATCTGATATAAAAAGACACTTTATTATTTTCCCAGAACCCCCCCCCCCAAAAAAAAAAATAACCATAGTAGAGTTGGAATTTTCTTACAAGGGATACAACAACATCACCACGGGCCTGCAAACATTGGAAATTCAAAAGGAACAAAGAAGTCAGACATAAAGTTGAAATATTTAAAGATGGAAACAAGAGAAGATGAAATACCCTGCTAAAGAATGAAGGTTTGAGAGCGAAGTCCAGAAACGACTCATGTTGTTGTTGATTTCCTGGGTTTAGGCAAGTGTGTTGGAATTTTGAATTGGAAAAAGAGTGGAATTGCAGAGAGAGAGAGAGGAGAAAGGACAAGAAGCAGTTTATGGTTCGTTGAGACCAAAGACAAAATGTGAGAATAAAGGAACAACTGGGTGAACTCACAATAATATACTAATGTCCAACTGAGAGGGTTTTTATCTAAGTATTTCATTATTTTTAATATTATTTACAGATTTAACTTTTAGAAAATAAAAATATTTTAATATAAAAGTTTGTATAAATTTTTAATTTTATGGTTTAAGGTTTTATGTTAGAGTTGAGAGTTTAGTGTGTATGGTGTAGAATTAATGTTTTTATTAGAATTTACAGTTTAAGGTTTAGGGTGTTAGTACTAGCAATTTATGTTTTAAATTTTATAGTTTAAATATAAAAGGTTATGTCAATTTTTCTTATACAACTTGTGTATCAAAATATAACCATTTAAAAAATGGGTTATTATTCTATACATTGACGGTGGAAAATAAAGTTTCCACAAGTGAGATTATTTAGGGTCTATAGGTTATGGTTTAAAATTTATGGTTATGGTTAAAATTTAAGGTTTAGAGTTTAGAATTTTAAGATTGTAAGGTTAGAAATTTAGATTTTAAATTTTAGCTTAAAGATAAATATTCTTATAATTTTTTTATACTAACAATATATTAAATATTAAGTTTTAAATATTATTGCATGAACTCATATGACGAGTTCTATTGAAAAAAAATAAAAATCTCTTGAACTCACTCAATTGAAAGATTCCACTAACAGTATATTAAATGCGATGGTCCTCGAATTTTCTAATTATCTTATATATATATATTTTTTAATTTTTTAATTTCATTAAAAGAAATTGGTACAAAAGGTTGAATTAAAAAATTAAATATATTTTGTGATTTTTGTTTATCTAAAGTATTGGTATAACTTTTAAAGATGAATCCGAAATGGTTAGATGTTATATATTAAATTTTAATTATTTAAAATTTCGATTCTATGTTATTATGTTATGCTTCTGAATTTTTTTAAAAAAATATATTAAAATTTTGTGGGTTGAAATTATAAAATTTTATAAATATTAAATTTACAATATAAAATATAAAAAATATATAAATTATACTAAAATTTAAAATTTGATTGCACTTTTAGTATTTCTCTTGATCCATTTCTGATAATAATGAAATATTTTCTGAAAGTTGAATTATTGATGATGAGATATGCTTTATTATTATTATTATTATTTAATTTTTCCTTTTTGACTAGAGATCCGATGGTGATGGAAATGTTAGGCCACGTGTAAGGCTGAAGTGGTTGGATGGAGAAAGGTCGGTTACAGACCTCTTACGTGTAAATTAAGATGTAATTGCTGTCTCTTTCTTCGGAAAAATTATTTAAAGATCCAGTTCATCACATTATTTATGATCCTTATTTATTAAAAATAATTAACTAATTATTTTTTTATGTAATTCATTTATAATTGATTTTTATATAACCACTCACTCTCTATTTATATAACATAAAATGATAAAAAAGTGAAGATTTATCTTTGGTAAAAGATGATATAAAAAAGAAAAAAATTATGTGGCTGGTTTTTAGTAGACGGAATTATAGATAACATAGTGAGCCGGGACCATATAATAATTTTTCGTATATTATTTATAAGCTAAATTGCTCAAATAATGTTATTTGAAAATGATATTAGTTGGAGTGGTGTGCTCTATAAATTATTTGCTCCATAAAATAATTTCGACCCACCCTATTCTATCAATTATTTTTTAACATCATTATTTAGCCAAATAAAACATTATTTATAATACTATATATAAAACAGTTTGTACTTGATTCAGTAACAGTACCGAATAAATTGATTAACTCGTTAAATTGTAACCGATTTAAATAGAACGATAACGATTCATTAAAATGTCGATTCAAGACTTTCGATAATCGTATTGATATGCAGTTCTGATACGGTTAACCCCTTCAGACGAAAAAATATTAGATGAGTCTAACTCGCCACGTTATATATAGTCTCATCCAATAAAATTTTTTCATCTCATTTTTTTCAAGGTGGATCTTCACCCCTTTCCTACATATAAGTAAGGAATGTGTAGTTATTAAAAAGTTACACTGAAATGAGTAAATGTTATTGGATGAATCATAAATGACGTGGTTAGCCTGGTCTATCTAATAATTTTTCATAATATACATATTTATTATTACTAATTTTAGTAGTTTTAAAAATATTAATGAAAAAAATTCTAATAAAATCTTTAATATTTATAATATTAGGCGCGACATAAAAATAAATAATAATAAAAGAAGTCTATAATTTAGTGTATTTCATAACTTAGTAAATAATCTGTAAAATTAATTTTTAAAATTTTTTTTCGATTTTGTGGTAACCGTTTAAAAAAATCATAACCATTATTGTCCCCTTGAATCACTGATTTTATTTATATGATTATCATATTATTTTGGTCAAAATTTTCAAACTGGTTATTTTTTGACAAATCTTAATTATAATCTCAATCCTATTTAGAAGGGAAGAGACTCTAGGGGGAGGAAGGGGAATGCTCCTAGTGGGTCTAAAATCCATGACTTAAAGAAATACGAGAAAACAAAGATGAACACCTTGACCAACCGACCAAATATGTTTGCTCAAATTTTATATATTTTTAAAATTTTTAATTTTACACATCTAAATTTTAATATTCTCTATGTCCCGTTAAAATTATTCCTTTTGACTTTTTACGAAACTTTTTACTTTTAAAATTATCTCAATCAAATTGCCTCCTTGAAAAATTCAATAACTTTTAAAATTTTTTGGAACACCCCCAACTCGGATGTCACAATTAGCCTCAAGCCTAAACCAAAACCATAAAATTTTGCCACTAGATTTAGCCCAAACACATTCATTTCCGTAAAATTCATTAAGTTCAAATCCATAAACAATTATTTAAAACGTTACATGGGAGCTCCATTTAAAATACATAATTAAAATCATTCGACTCATGAATTAAAATCCAAATGAGAGTTACAATACAACATAAGGTCCTACGAATACATAGCCCAAATAATCTAAGTACTATATTCGGACAACAAGTCGATGCTGAGGTCCTACTCCGATGGTGCTCCAACGATGAACGTCAACATACTAACCTGCGAACAGAAACAACAATTTCGAACGATGAGCTAACGAAGCTCAGTGGATACACTTCCACTCAACCATGCTTCATGCAAATCATAAATAAGAGTATGTAGCTAAAAGAATGATATCATGTCATAATACAACAACATTGGCACTACCTCTAGCCGCCTAAACACATAACAAGCAATGAAAAAACATTAATCCTACACATCACATAGTCACCATACCAACGAACCTGGAGTGAGGCTCGGTTCCATACAGCTTCGAGAACGTACATTCAACGGGTGAGGCCTGGTGTCATACAATTTCGGGAACGTACACTCAACAGGTGAGGCCCGGTGCCACACAGCTTCGGGAACGTACGCCCATGCACGAAATCTATCTTCGAGCGTCTTTGAATGATACTCGGTGCCACACAGCTTCAGGAACATACATTCGACAATCTAAAACCATGGTGTTGCAACACAGTCTTCCTCTCACTGGGTATCTGGATCCCAGCAATTAAGGTACTCAACCATACGAATGCCTTTACGTAGCACTCAAAATATTCGATCCACCGAGGATCTTTGTTGTTTCAACACAAACAAGTCACCCAAGGTTTTATTAAGTTATTACTCATTAAGCTCGTATATGAGGTTAAATTCTCGGTTTCTTAATTTTACTATTCATTTTACCACATTATGAGCCTATTAGGCCGTTGTTCTCGAATTATAGGTCCCTTGAACTCAAAACAAAAATTTCAGACAGATTGCCCAACGAGTATCGATACTCGCTTAGGTGTATTGATAAGCTATTGAGGGGTACCGATACTCACCTATGCGTACCAAATACTCAGCTTTGCATGCTGAATAGGTTTAATCTAAACCCCGTATCGATACACGGGATTGTGTACTGATACGCCAACGGTACTGATACGCCACCAAGCGTATCGATACCCAAATTTGCTACTAGAATTTGGATGGAATTGAGGTATCGATACCTTCATAGGCGTACCGATATGCCCTTCAAATTCTGCTTGAGTTAGCCATCCAAAAATAAAGGGGTACTGATACCAGTTCATCCAGTATCGGTACACGAGCCCATAATTCGAATTCAGGAGCTTGTAAATCACCCTGAACACTCTCAAACCTTCATCGTAAAGCTCCAAATTAAACCTACAAATCATGGAAGGTAATATAAATGATTTCCTATCATTTTTATACCATTTTAACACAAATTTCGGATTTAGTCATTAATGGGGTTTCAAGCTCTCAACCAACCAAAACATCAAACCAAGCAACAAGCAGTCTAATGTTATGATTTCTAGAAATACAAAGGAGTTAGTAGTGTGCTAACCTTGATGATATGCTGCAAAAGAAGCTTCAAGTCTACACCTCAAGCTCTCATCTTCTCTTGAGCCTTGAAAGCTTTTCCCACCTCTTTCACTACAAAGAGATGTTGTAAAACATGTTACAACGTTGCTAAAAAGATTAAGAGATACAAAAGAAAGAACTTTACAATAAGAAATGAAGTTAAATCTTCAATTCCCGTTCTTCTTTCTCAACTCTCACCAAAACCCACTTTTCTCCTATCTCCACCATTTCCCTTCATTCTTACCTTGCTATGTAGATTTTTTGGTGATGATCAACTTTCCCTCAACCACCAATCTAAAATTTCCATAAAAAAATGGTAAAAATTATACCTTTGCTTAGTTTTTCCTTAGAGAAATGAGGAAGAGGTGAAGAACTACCAAAGGGAATAAAATGATATCATATTCCCTTACAATTATGCAAAAAATTAAAAGGGACAACTTTCCCTCTCTTCACAGAGGGATAATCACCTCTTTGCCCCTTGTATCTTCCACCTAATACATTCCCAAACCCAACAAGCCCATTTGAACTCTTTCAAGGGCTCAACTCTCGACCCAAACGCGAAGTCTATGCTTCAAGTTGAAACGACCATCGGATTCCAAAATCCGAGTCGTTACATTTATTTTTTATTTTTTTAATTTATCACCAAACAAAATTTAACTTTTCAACGACTGAATTGTCACTTAAATTATTTTACATTACAAAAAAAAAATTATATGAAAAGTTAATAAAAATAACTTGCGTAAAATGGAGGGAATATAGTTTATTAAGAGTTCATATTGGTAACATAAAAGCCAACGTTCGTACATTATGCATGAAAGGTCGAATTAAGAGGAAGTAGGAAGCCTGCAAGTTGGTTTCTTGGCCCAACCTGGATTAAGTAGGCCGGTGTTTGCTAATGCTACTCATGTGGGCCCCCTAACCTAACCTACACTATGCTTTCTTCATCAAAACATGTACAAAATCCATTTATTACTTATCATAATCCCATACTAATTATAATTAATGAATCGAAGAATAATGAAAGAAAACCAGACCTCTAGAGCTGAACTAAGCATCTTAAATTATAGTATTTAAAGTTCACGTGAAGTTATAATCGTAACAACTTGCATTTACATGTCGTTTTTTATAATATCGGTATCTGACTTATTGGTCGAATTTTTTAAATTGAATATTACAAGGTTCATTATGGAGATGATTCTCCCAACTAAGGTTATTCTATTCACAATGTTAGAATTCGAACATCTGACTTTTTTTTAAAAGACTTATAGTCTTATTTTACTAAATATATGAGTCTAGGACATGTGACACACCCGATAGACAAGTTGTATTTAACTCTAATTTTATGGCTAACCCATTAATGGCTTGGTTCGTTGGTTTAGAAATTGAATATGCAGAAGGGGTTTATATATTCATATTGTCCACAAGACCTAAACTGAAGTGTAATGGGCCATTGCCCTACAAACGTCCACACCTTTTCTATTTGCACATAAAAAACCACAAAGCACAAGCCCATCAGTCCTGAAGTGAATTAGACCCAAAATTCTCTAAAACCTTTTTCTCTTTAGATGGACAGATAGTTTGGACCATGTCGTTGGGAGGGTTTTAAAACAATATATGACTCCTATGGTATGTTTTACACAAAATTATTTTATGAATCTTTCTCGTTACATCAGTTATAGTTTTAACAAGTAAAAATTCTTCACATTCGATAAAAGAATATAAATTTAAACTTTAAAGGCATTATTGTTAAAGAGATATTCACGTATTTCATATATGGATAGTAGAACGAACATGCCATAAATAAAAATATATGAGCCTATGGGTTCAGAGACGGAACACAATGAGGGCCCAAAGGGTCCTTGGCCTCTCCAACAAATTAAAAATTTTAATTTGATCTATTAAAAAAATTTAATATTTTTAATTAGTTCCTCTAAAATTTTATTTTGGTTCATTCAAATTTCCAGTCTAATGAAAATTTAGGTCTTTATTTAGAAAAATTAGACATTGACACTCAATTTTATGCTTAAATACTTAATGAATCTTTATATTTTTAAAGTTTAATAATTTGACTCCTTCTGATATTCGATCCTGACTCTGTCCCTATAAAGACCTACAACAACTTTGATCCAAATGTCAAAGTAATGAACATTCCCCCACTAACTTGTGGTCTTCCATTAAAGGTAAAAGTAGAGGAAAAAAACCCCTACAAATCTTTGATGAAATTCTATATAAATAAAGAGTAGGTTTAGACCTACCTCTCTCTATAGGAGGAGAAGCACCCTCAACCATTGTTTTATGTCTTGTTTGAGCCAACTTTAGGGGACCCAAAAGAATAGAATAAAAACTTTCCCTCCAAAAAGCCATTGATGTGCAACCCCAATTCCTTAATTTCAATTAAAAAGAAAACCCCAAGGATTCTTCACCACAGAATATCCCTTGGTTTTATTAGCATTCACCATTGATATTTCTCCCAATAACAAAAAAGCAAAGATTGTAGTCCAATAATTGAACCTACAATTATAGCTGAAATGGAATCTCCTCCTCCTCTTCTTCACTGGCAAATTCTCAATCAACCATATGGAATGAGAGGACATGCGACCTAGAATGATTGAAAATTAGACAATCAATCCCCCAATAATTTTTATTTATTTTATTGAATCAAAAAGGAAATTATTCCTTATTTCAAAAGGAAGAAGCTAGAGGAAATCTTGGTACAAGTTGGGGGCATTAATTTATCAGGCTCAATATAAATTTATATAATTGTACATACATACTACCCCCGCATTCTTCACTTCTTGTTAAGTCCACTTGTCCCAATGGATTCAATGTTGTTTTACTTCTTATTTATCAGGGTATCTATCGGGACGAATCTAAAGATTATTCCTTTGTATTCTATTAGCCGGTATAATAATAGACACTAGCTACAAATTCTAAAGTTATTTTTTACTCATAACAAAGATCAAACCTCAACCACTAATTAAAGTAAGAGAAATTTTTATCATCTCACCTAAATTTCATGATTACGTAAGTCCCATGGTAAATATCCGTAGAAAATTTAAGCTATCACACATATAATACTGTTAGGATATTTGTTTTGATATAATAATTGAAAAATAGTTTTGGACTAATTTGAAAAGATTTTAAAAATGTTTCTAAGTTCAAATAACTTGAAAATAAGTTTGAAAAGTTTTTGAGAGGTTTTGGAAATGTTTTAACGTAGCTAACGTTTTCAACATATCTGTACCAATACGGTATACCTCGTATCGATACAGATAAGGGTTTGAGCTACAATAAATTTCCAATAGCAAAAAACCGTACCAATACGCCCCTAGGCGTACCGATACGGATAGGATCGTACCGATACACTTGCACGCGTACTGATCCTGTTTTCAACCACCCCCGACGGCTATTTCCCAACAGTCTTTTAAATTGCAGGGCGTACCGAAATAGGGTAAGGCGTGCCGATACACCATACTGATACGACCCAAGTCGTTTCAATCTGGGCAGCCAGAATGGGCATAACGGCTAGTACCTGTACCGATACAGGTACACGTGTACCGATACGGAAGGTTGTAGAACTGCATTTATTGGGCGTGAAATATAGTCTCCAGCGGCTCCAATTCAATCCCAACGGTCTCCAACGACTAGTAACTCATTTGGGAGTATAAAAGGGACATCAAAGCTTCAACAACAACTAATGATCCTATTGTCAACAACATTATGATGCAAAAATTGTCTTAGTGCTTAAATTTCTCATTCTTTGTATTGACAACATTTGTGAGCTTAAATTGTCAATGTATGCTCAAATGTTTTAGGTTTTGGGTGAGAGCTTTAAGTGCAAACAAACACCTTATAGAGGGATTTCAATTTGCTTAAGAATTCTCTTGTTTGAAAGTGTTCCCAAAGCTCGATTTGTGAGCTTTGGATGCTAGACTTGGTGAGTGAGTCTAGGATTGTAAGGGTTGCCTCCTAAGCCTAGAAAAATGGAAGAATTCTTAGTGAATTGGTTGAAATCCTTAGTGGGAAGCTAAGGTAGTGGATGTACAGCTTGTTAGAAGCTTGGACCACTATAAATCCTTATGCATATTTTCTATCTTTTAGCCTCCACCAAATTCACCCAAATTACAACTTCTCCACCACTTGGCAACACAAATGGTTGAAGGATTTTGAGCCCTACAAATACGACCCACTTACACAAATTATCAAATTTCACTATAAATGAATGGACTTTCTTTAATATATCGGTGTGATTATGTGGTAGCATATGTTCATACTTCTTTCTAACTCTCTGACAACACGCACACACCTTACACTGGAGCCACTCCATGGGTTTCGAATGAAGTTATATAATAAGAAATTCAAGAGCTAAACCTACCTTTCCTACCCATCATTTTGATTCTCTTAGACAAATTTATGACAAGTTTGTGCCAATTATTTAGCAAATTGAAAGTTGTATCAATGCATACCTTTTGTAACATCAATGTGGTCCATGTTTATTTTCCATCCAATTTCATATTTCCCTTTTCTTTCTTTTGGATTTTTATAAAACTAAAACTTGCCCTTTCTAATAAAAGAACAAATGATATTACATTGTCTAATTACATTTGTTAGCAAAACGTTAATCCAAAAATAAATAATAAACAATAAAATTGAATACGGTTATTATTATTAATTGAACAAAACATTTGAGATGATATTGTTTGAAAGAGAAAATAGCTTAAATTTCCATGAATTGCAGCTATTACCTTTTAATATATCCATTAGCAAAACATTTGAGATGATATTGTTGGAAAGAGAAAATAAAAACTCCGGACCTACATGAACCAAAAAAGAACAACTATGAACTTCGAACAATTAATTTATATCAACCATAAAAAACACTTATGAACTTCAAAAAAATTAATCTAAATGAACCAAAAAAGAACAACTATGAACTATGAAAAATTAATATGCATAAACCACAAAGCATGGAAATTCCCCCGACTGGGAGAATTTTTTTTTTGTCCTTTGGTTTTTTGTATATTTTTTAAAATAGTATAATTGTGAATTTACCCCTACCTTTCAAAACTTATGTTTTGCCCCTCTCACCCCTAAATCCTGGCTCGGTCTATATATATATTGAGTGATATTGATAATGAAGGAAATTACAAAGGGAAATATAAATGAAATAACTGTATGACACAAACGGGTAGGTTTATGGTGTGACATAGTCGTGGTATGACTATAGTGCGAAAAGTCGTAAAATTTTACAAAACACAAAATAAAAAAAGTTATATTTTTTATAACATTTTCAGTTAGTGTCTCGTGACAGTATTGATACTTAGACACATGTTCTAATATTTATAAAAACTTTAAATATTATCAGAAACTATAAATATCGATACTCGAAGCTAAATTTCGATATTTAACCATCAACTTAAAACATCATCAAAAAGTATAATATTTTTAATTTTATATTTTATAATATTTTTAGTTGGTATCGTATAATAATCGCATTGTACTATACCTTACATTAGACATGTCCGAGACTAAAAAGAAACCAAAAAAAAAAGCTTAAAGAAAACTGAAAAGAAATGACTCAAAAGCTGGGTAGCACGATTCACACCAAAAAAAAATCAACCGACAGAAATCCAAGGGAAATTCAGTTATACTTAAATTCGCCTTTTATTTTGTTCAAAAAGAATAAATTCGCCTTTTATTTTCTTTATTTTTTTTTATGTTCAACCGTTTTATTTTCTTTGTTAAAATTTATATCAACTGGCATTTAATGTAATAATTATACGGGCAGTGAGGGTCCACAGTGGAATACAACAACTATATAAATATAGTTATAACAGAATGTGCGATAAAAAAGAAAAAAAAGCCGTGTAAATTTTAGTTTACACGTGTTTTTTAATTTTAACGGTTAAGATTTTAGTTTAGGGATTTAGGTTATAGGATTTAGAATTTAAGGTTAGTGTTTAGAATTTAGTGTATAAGGTTTAAAGTTTAATTTTTTAGGGTTAAAAATTTAAGATTTGAGTTCTTATAATATAAATACACATACTTGTGTAAAATTAATATTACACCGCTTGTATATTAAAGTTTTATATATATAAAAAAAGAATGATGCATATAAAATATATAATAATAAAACCTTTCGAAAACTAATAAAGATTGAATAGAAGAATGGGGTCCACAATAGAAGTAGACAAGACCAAGAACCAGTTAAATGTTACCACGTGATGATCACAACACAAGTTTTCTTATTCAAATACCCTCTAGAGAAAAATATTTATCCTTTACAAAAATTCCATTTATTTAAGGTATCGTATTTTTTAAATAATTTCTATTTAAAAGAGGTAAAAAAAGAATTTTATTTTTATTAAATTTTGAACTCACAACTTAAAAAAAAAAGGGGAGTGTCAATAATTTTTACCCCTCTCGAGTATCAGTACTAAACTGGCCCTCCATGTTTCAAGATTAAATTCAATATCGATATCAATCTTTGAATATTGATACTCTCACTTGAATATCTATACAAAGAAAATTTATTAGATGAGTCTGATTCACTACATTATCTATGATCCATTTAATAATATTTTTTTATGTTATTTTTAAGGTGAATTTTCACCTCTTTTCTACATGTAATTAAAAAATAAGTAATTACTTAAAAATTATACTGATATGGATAAATATTATTGGATGGATCATATATAACGTGTTAAGCCGGTCTATCTAATAATTTCTCCTATACAAATGTTCTCAAAATTAATTCAACATCGATACTGCACCGTTAAAAATGAAATAATATCCTTTTCTAAAAAATCCTAAATTAATAAAGATAAAGCCTAAAATTGCAAATAATTTAGAAATTATCATTATTAATATATAATTATACAAAACAACTTCCAAAAAAAAGAAAAGAAAAGAGAGCAAAACTCTACAACTTCTGTGTAGATTATACTAATCTTATAGCCATTAAACAGTAGAAAGAAGAGCAGAAGACCCAACATTTTCTTCAACAATGGCGTCTCTTCAACTCAGAATCCACCATTTTATTTCACATTACAGAGCAAGCATTAGGGTTTTCATCGCTGAAAATCTGCGGTGGATAAGCGTAAAACTCAGTCGCATACCTTGGACCGTAATAATATAACTCATTTCTCTTCACTTCCACCGCCACTTTGCCCTCTTCCGCCGCCGCCTCTGTATTGGCATCTCCACCACCACCACCACCTTTCTTTTCCTTATCATTGCCGTCTCCGGCCTCTTTCTTCTCCTTTTCACCACCATTTTTCTTCTCCTCTTCATTGCCATCTTTGGGTTTTTGTTCTTTGTTTTTACCGTCCGGCTCTTGTTTCACTATCAGCGCATGCTTCCCAGTTCTTTTGTAAACGTAATCTATCAGTTCGGTCGGAGTAAACACTCCCTTTACCGTCACCTCCGAGCTCTTTAGATCCGGCTCTGCTGATTCCACACCTGAAAATCATGGTTTTGATTTCAAAAAAACGAATATATATAAAATCTATGAATTGAATGAACAAAAGAGATTGAAAGTTGAAACCTTTCATTCTTTGAATACGTTTCTTGATCTCTTGAGCACAAGCTTCACAGTGCATGTGAACCTTCAACACCACCACCATTACCTGAGCCTAAACAACCAAACAAAACCCAAATTTTCTCAGTCGAGAAAAATGCTGGAAAAAAGCTCAAAAGTACGGAGTTTTAGGAGAAAGGGAAAAGAAAAGACCTCTTCTTTTTTTTCTTCAGGCTTCGGCTTTTCTTTCTCCTCGGACTTCTTATCCTCCGCCGCGGGCAGTGGTTTTGGGATCGGTGAGAGTAGCTCAACTTGCCTATGGCTTTTCCTTTGAACTCTCTCCAGAACTTTTAAAGGGTCGGCTTTCTCACCTTTCACCACCACCTTGTTACTTTTGCAGTCTGTCATTACATCTTCCACTCCTACAAATGAACCCCAAAACCATAATCAAAACCAAAACCAGAACATGTTTTACAAGATTGTTGTTTTGGGGAACCTTGGAAGCCCCGGAGGCAACATCGGACTTTACGAGCGCAGCCTTCACAATGCATGTAAACTTTCAAGACAATCTCCTGTGGTTGAACAGGAGCAGCAGATTCTTCTTCTTCAACCTTCTTCTTCTCTTCCATTTTCTTCTCCTCGGCTGGTTTCTTCTCTTCCTATAAAACAAAACATGTTAATGTTATATAAATCGAGAAAAAGGACGTGTAAAGATTTTATATTTTTAAGAGATGATCACCTCCCCCATTAGTTTACAGAATCTGGGTTCAAAGATAATGGAACTTTGCTCGGTGTTTTCTCTCTGGAGAGACTTTGCTTTTGCTTTTTGTTTTCTTTCGTTTATTCTTTTTTCTTTTTCTCTCTGTAAAGTGTTTAACCAGGAAATCTTAAACTATGTGAGTTCCCCAACACCACCAGATCTAGAGAACCCGAGGCCATTTTCATTCAATTTTATACTCCTTATCTTGGTTGTAACTCAACCAAAGTTAAGGGGCAAAACCATAGTTACAACATATAGTTGATATTCTAAAAGTCAGCACCAACTCAGAGTCGAGTCAAGTGTTGATGCATGAGCATAGGTCATGGATCTTGTATGTTTTAATGTAATATTTTAACTATGTATATGCAGCGGCAGCCGCATATTAATTAAGGGTCAATTAAACTCACTTGATTTATTGTGGTATAAAATTTTTAAAGAATTAAATGACATTTTAAAAGAGTTAGTATAAATTTTTTTTTATAGGAAATGTTAGAATTGACCCTATTTTATTTGTGGGGTATGAGGTCAACAATATTTATATTGTGATACTATGAGAATCCTCATACCTCATGCACCACTTTGACCCCACTATATAAAAATCATGGTTCCGCGCACTGTTTATATGCATTGTTGTTAATATTCGGCTCATGCTAATACACAAATATGCTTCAAAAATTTAGAGATTTTATGCAATTTATTAAAACGAGGTATTCAATTTAAAAATAAATAAATATTTGTTAATTTTTTGTGTGATATATGTTGACTTTTAAATAAAAATAAATATAGTAAAACTCAAAATTTATTACACATGCTCATTACTAATATTTTGTTTTTCTATTATAAATATTCATTTTGGGCCCACACTTTTCTTTTCTGAGCCCTATACAGTTATTTCTATTATACATGTCTACAACCACCATGCTAATACATGTCATTAACTCCTATTGCGTGTGATTCATCTCTTTGGACAAAGTTCATATAATTTCTCTTATTTATTTTTTCAATTTTGGTCCTCAGCATGCATAATTGATCACATTTTATACGAAAACCATGAAAATCGAGCTTAGTCATCCACGTCTTCTCCTCCGGCCACTAAAAACGTACCACGTAGGCAAAAATGCATCCAACCATTCGTGTCTTCTTAGGTCCCAGTCAAAAAATATTATTTCCATAAATAATTTATTTCGGATGTTATTTCGATAAATAATTTAAAACATAGTATTATCTTAGTAATAAAAATAAAAAATGCGGTATGTTATTGGGTTGCTTTCTAAGTAAATTACCCTCCCCCACCACCAAATTTCTCAGTACCAACGAGTAATAACAGAAAATCACTCGTCTCCTAGGTAACTCTGCAATATTTACCTGAAACATGATGTAAATTATTACAAGTACTTATGGATGTTTCATTTTGAACTTCTGCACCAACTTGCATGAGAGGAGCTCAACAAAATTAGAAATAATGACCAAATAAAGTAAGTTACTCAACTTAAACTCAATGTTGTATCCCATCGCTCTCACCGGCCGGACCTACGGCAATGATGGCTTCCACGACGAACCGCAATTTGCAACTCTGTTTCTGGGGTTGAATTTTCCTGTTTCTTCCATGTGGGATTGTCGAATTCCATCCAAGAACAGAATCCAACACTGCATTGCCTTATATGTGTCTTCAGATTAATCCCAAGTTTCCAGGCAACTAAATCTTTCTCAAAGACAACACATTATATGAAATCATCTTTTAAAGGAAAGTTTTCAGATGTTTGTAGAAGGATTTGTGTGTTTCTGGATTACTAAATTACATCGCATGTCACGCAATTATTAGTGAATTACAAGTTTAAAATAGAAGGAAAAGGATTTGAAAAAAAATATAGGTAAACTACATCACGTCCCTCAATTGTTAGTAAATTATAATAGATCATTGAATTTCAAAAAGTTATAAACGAATTGCTCAAATCATCGATTGTTACAAACATGTCACTCTTTCGTTAAGTGTGTGACATACATTACTTTTTTGTTACAATTGAGTGACCTGATTGTAATAGTTGATAAATTGTGTGACCTGATTGTACCAACTGATTAATTGTTTGTCTGATTGTTACAATTGATAAATAGAGTAGCTTCACTGCAACTAAGAAGTAAACGTCCATTTTATTTTTAACGGTAAAGTGACATGTTTATAACTATTTTTAGCATTTTAATTCAATTAAAAGGTAGTATCTTAGCCCGGTCAAATTTGGATAAACACAAGCACGCCTGCAGACTACGCTGGTGAACCTAGGTCACCTAGAAGGAACAAAACAATCCTTTACTATCGGGACTACTCAATGGGTTCATGTTTATAACTTTTTGAAATATAATGATCCATTTGTAATTTTACTAATAATTGAGTAACATATGTTGTAATTTGCTAAAATATATTAAGCCTGCAATTCTTTAAAACACAAAAATTAATAAAAATAATCATAACTTTGATTTTTAAAAATATAATTTTTTAGATAAGTTGTGTGTATTATCCAAAGGAGCAACAAAACTGAAACGAATAAAACTTTACAACCAATAGAAATAAAAATTTAAAAACATAATATCTGATTTTTTATAATTTTCTATTTTTCTATAATATTTTATGGTTTTAATTGAATTTTAAATTGGCAAAATAAAAAATGGAAAAAAATCCAGAATTTAATAAAAATAACTTAAATGTTATTTTTTTGACATTTTAGGATTTTTTTTTATCTTTTATGCAATTTCAATTTTTTTCGTAATTGCAGTTTTTAAAAATATAAATGCAAAAACTTAAACTCTGATTTATTTTGATAATTTTATGATTTCTTTTACAGTTTTATGATTTATTTAAATTTGTAGTTATTTTAATTTTTAAAAAAAAATGTCACGTAACAAAATGAAAGTTAAAGAGTTAAAAGTGACAAAAAATAGTAAAAAACTAAAGTGAAAGGGCTAAAGCAGGTATTAAACCAAAAATTTATTAACAATGTACATGAAATTAATGTCATAGATGAGCCCAACCCACCTACATCTCTTCAAATAAGTTAACCAAGGTTTTAACTCTTAAATATACGATCTGTTAACTAATTTAAATGGGAAAAAATATTATACGGTCCCGGCCGACTACGTCATCCATTGTCTCGTCCACTAAAAATCAGTCATATAATTTTTTTTCATGTCATTTTTTTACCAAACATGAATCTTCACCTTTTTATGACATGTAAATAGGGAGTGAGTGGTTACATAGAAATTCATTATAAATAGATGAGTGACATGGAAAAAGATGATTAGTTGGCTGATTTTTAGTAGATGGGGACCATGGATAACGTGGTGAGCCGGGTCCATAAAACGATTTATCCATCAAATGGTGATTGATTGACCAATTTTTATTTGTTTTTGCAATGGATTGGGATCATCTGAGCCACACAAAAAATCATTAACCTGAAAAATCATTTATATGCAACTTTAATCCTTGCTTTAAGATCATAAAGTTGATTTAGCCTCATTTGGGCTTTAAAATAGATTACCATAGTGGGACGTGGGATCTCAATGGCAAACATCAATCATCAAAATCAAACCATTTATAACCGCTACAAATCGGTTTAGTGGGATGAGACACTTAATCTCTTAAACAACACTAGACGTTTGAATCATGTTATTGTGAATGTAACAAATTGGATTGGAATGATTGCCTCCATAATGAATCTCTGTAGTACTCGATCTTGATTAGTCAATCAATGAGTCGGATATTGATGATTATACCAAAAAATCAAACAATTTCTACCAACTATTAGTTGGTATAGTAGGATGAGATGCTTGATCCCTTAAACAGTAACAAATGTTCAAATATTTCTCATTGGGAATGTAGTAATTGGGTTAGGATAGTTGCCTTCACAATGAACCTTTACAATACCCGATCTTAATTAGTCGATCAATAGGTCGGATACCAATGGTTATACAAAAAAATCAAACATTTTTTTAGTCTAACAACATACCAGAAGGACTAATTTAGTGTTCAACCACTAATATAGGGACCATTGGACAATTTACCCGTATGAGAATGCAAAAAAAGTTAACAAGACATATATAACTTCTAAATATTACAAGGTCATAATGTCAACAAATGCCTTTTTTTATATTTAAAAAAATATTTTTTGATTGACGTGTCATTTTGTTAAGTCAGCAATTTTGTTTACATGATACTTCTATGTCAGCGTGCATTGTCACGTTGGTCTGCCACATCATTTCAAGCTATTTACCGTTTGTTTACCAATAGTTTTAATCTACGGAGGAACCATTTTGACAAAAAATAAAACGTTGAGAGTTAAAATACTTCAAAAAGAATAAAAAATAAAATGACAATCCAGTCAAACGTTAGAAATTTTTTTTTGTATTATGCATGTTATAAATGGTAATAAGAAAAGGATGTAACATATGAATGTTTGAATGACAAAAGGAGAATTGCCAAAGTGGTTCAAGTGTCATTCATTGTATGTTAAAAAGCATGTAATGGTAAGATTGTTGGTTTAGCCATGCATGTGATGATGTTAGGTCCCACTTTCAAGATGGGGTGGAATCTTATGTCCTGCATTTTGCACAGTAAAATGAGTGACCAATGAGGTTTGGAGAATGGGAATTGGAAGTCTGGTACACATGATACTCACTTGTACAAATGTTACATTATGGACCCAATTTGTCCTACTCAAGTGGCACTGAATTATGAGAATCTATTGGGAATACAGGTCAGTTGAATTCCAGCCTGACATTGGGTTAGAATACATGGCATACGTTAAAAAGCCTCGGAAGCCATGTGTAGTGGGCTTCCTAATCCTAGATCTGTCTCTCGTATTTTCGAGGCCCTAAACGAAAATTTAAAAATAAGATCTCTTAAAAGAAAAATATATTTATTTATTTGAACTATTAATTCAAAATATGTTTAACTAATAGAGATTAAATAGAAATAAAATATCTTGGAATTTAAAACTTTTTTGAGCTCATTACTCAATTATAATAATGTTTGTTTTTTTAAGATAATTAATTATTTTCCAGTTTTTAATAAATTGGCATAATGAGAAGTCTTGGAATTTAAAAAAAATCAAATAGATACATTAGTCATTTTTTCTAAGTTTTTCAACTCAGCATATTTTTTTTAAAGTTGCATTTTGCCCCCACTAATTTTTGCATATTCAAAACTTTTATGGGCCCATGAAAGTGGGGCCTTGAGCAGGTACACAGGCGCTCCTGCTATAAGCCGAGGCTGCCTAAACCCCTCCCGGTAAGGATCATGACTTTGATTGGTTCAGTTTTATATATACGGATTATAATTTACTTATACAATGTAAAACTATTTATTTTTACACTGATTTAGGATAATTTTATTAATAAGGTTTAATGAAAAATTTTAACTTTTAAATTAAATATAATCTTTTTTTTGTAAAAATCTCTTAATTTTCTACTATCAATCTCAATCATCTATTTTCACTCGTCAAATGATCTAAAAAACATATAAAAGTTAGAAGTTGTATATTTTATCAACAAATCATTTCTCATATATATATATATATATATGAGTTAGGATCCACTTATACAATGTAAATTATTTTATCAACTAATATTAAATGTATAAGATTTTTTTAATTTAGTCGACTTCTGGTTATGAGTTTTTTCTAGCTAAGATTTATTTATTTTTTATCTGGTATGTTTAGAAAGTAATAATGTAATTGAAATTTTATGTAATTGCACAGTTACGGTTTCTTTGGTCCTATTAAATTGGATGTAATTGGAAGCTATCAATTACTCTCTTCAATTGGTATGGGAGGGGTGGGGATTTATATAATTCCTTGGGTTTATACACTCTTTGATTTTATAAATAATTTTATTTTAAAATTTAAACATGTGTAACTGTGTAATTGCAGGGACGGGCCAGGATCAGACATTAGGAGGGGTCAAAATATTGAATTTAAAAAATATAATGGCTTATTAAGTAGAGAAGGGCACGGGTTGGGTTGGGTTTTTTGCCCACCCGAACCGACCCGAAAATAAATACCATAAACTCGCACCCGAACATATTTTTTTAAAAAACCCGATCTGACCTATAGAAAAAATTACTTTTAGGATCCTAATTGTAAAAAATAATTTTAAGGGACTTAATCGTAAAAAAATATAATTTGAAGGACTAAATTGTAAATAAAAATTTAATTTTAGGACATAATTACAAAAAATATAAAGAGGGTATTATTATAAATATTCCTAAAAATTTAGGAGAAAATTACACAATTAGTCTGGGGTCGGGTCGAATATTTTCCACCCTAAACCCGTACTGACCCGACCCGAGTTCACTCTTAATAAAAATACGGCCCGACTCGAACCTAATTTTTTTTATTAGAAAACCTGACCTGATCGGACCAGGTCGGGTCGGGTAAAAAGCCCATCCCTATTATTAAGTATTTAAACTCAAAATCCAGAGGGCAAAGTCTAATTTATCTAATATTTAAACTTATAGTGACCTAAATTATTATTAGATAAAAAAACTTAAGAGAACATACCCATGTTTCTTTAATTCAACCCATACTTGATTAAATATTTAACAAGCTCTCATATTTTTTAATTTACATAATTTTTTTTTACACGGGACAAATTAATATTAAACCAAAATACATTAAATATTTGAAATTTGTAATAGGGCCTAGACCCCTTTGGGCCCTTAGGGAGCTCCATTCCCATGTAATTACAATTTGCATCGGCAAACATAACATAAAAAATTAAAATCTCATTACACTTTTTTAATCAAACATGTATAGAATTGAAATTCCTTGTAATTACATTCTCATGTTATTACTAGGATAATAATTACATTTTTATACAAGTATATAGGGGTGCTTATCGAGCGTGTCGATCGCGAGTTGGATAGTGCTCGACTCGTGCTCGCTAAAAAATTTTGTTGCTCAAGGAGGCTCGTTGCTCGTTAAGCTCGTTAAAATTGTGTTCGACTCGTGCTCGTTAAAAAAATTTGTTGCTCAACTCGACTCGTTGCTCGTTAAGTTCACTAAAAAATTTAACTTATTTTTAACTAAAAGTAAAATTTAATAATACTATATGTGGCTTAATATTAACATAAATTAACAAATTTAACCAAAAAATATCAAAAGAATGTATAAAGCACTTTCAAAGTCTAAATTCAAACTAACAATCCATAAACACACCAAATTAGCATATTAAAACTAAAGTAACAATCCACAAACAAAAGAATGACGGGATAGGTAAACTAACCTATCATGGCTGCCAAATTAGAGATGAAATTGAGATTCAATGTTTTGAAATTGCTAAATTTAAAATTTGAGAGATAAGAAAAGGTTTGTGAGGAGGCGCGGGTGGGGGTGAAAACTGACGAGATAGGATTTATTTCGTTTGTAGTAAAATAATATTATAAATTAATAATATTTTATTATTTATTAGGAAATTAATAGATTAATTAATTTATTATTTATTAACAAATTAATAATTATTACTTAGATTTATTTTTTGAATGAAATAATTTATTAGACTTAGTTCGACTCAACTTATTAAGGTCTCGAGTCGAGTCAACCTGAATTGAACGTTTATCAAGTTTTAACCGAGTCGAGTTCGAGCAGCTCACGAGCTACTCAACTCGTTAAGCACCCCTACAAGTATATTGTGATATCTAAACACACTAGTATAAAATAAAATAAAAAATACTCATGAAATTTAATTTGATAATCATTTTGGTTTAATTAATAAATTAATTAATGGTAATATATTGACTTTGTGTTGGATATTTGGGTTGTGTAATGAGTTAAATTGGATATTGGTATTGATTTAGGCCCATGTTTGGTGTTAAATAATTTGAGCTTGAGTATGGGTTTTGAGTTTAAGGCCAGTTTGGCATTAAACTCAACCCTAACAAGTACTAGCTAATGTTAACAATCACGTTCCATGCATCTTTTTAGTTTCGATTTACGGTTTATTTGAAGAAAATGATTCATTAAGGGTTTAATTGATAGTCATTAAGAAGTTCATGACGAGGGGAGTTTTAGCTATGTTTTGGGGTTATCAAAACTATTGACTTTGGTTTGTTTTGTGCATTGGAACAGTGTAATTGTTTGCTAATAGTTTTTTTAGTTGCCCTTTCGGCTTATCAGAGCTTTGCGTTGATTAATTCGGACCGACCCACGTCGTATACCTAATTTTGGTGGGTGAGTCTCTTTACGGGGATTTTTGCATACACAAAATTACGAACTAGAAACCTGCTTAAGCGATACAAAGCTGCCTACCACTTGAACCAATCCTCGTTGATAATAGTTAATAACAATGCTAAGACAATCTTTTTCTCTTCCATTGATCGAGTTTGAACAGTGGCGGAGTCATGATTTTTGCATAGTGGAGTTAGAGTAGAGTAAAAGGCGTCGAAGATTCTCATACTACTAGAATAAGTACTATTGACCTCATTATTTTTAATAACAACTTTTTCACGGTTTTGCGTTTATGGTCAAAAGCAAATGCAATTTTTTATATGTAATTCCATGGTTTTTTCCCTTTTATTATATTTAGTTTGGGGATTTTTTCTTTATATATTAATATTTTTTAAGCATAATTACATGTATTCGATCTATTAGTTAAATAATATGGATTGTGTCCTATAGATGCTCATTATAAGAGTGACCCTTTCAACCTGATTGTTCTAATTCACAATGCCAGAACTTAAACTACCGACCTTGGTTTACCATGACCCTTATTGTGTTCTTTATTGTGTTCTTTCTTTTCTTTTCTATCTATTTACTTATGTGTTTATACATTTTTGTGATTTTTTGTGTTATTTTTTAACAAATCTTTCACTTTCTCTTGAAAAATGCTCGATGTTTTTCCTCGACTCATGTAACATATTTTTCTCTTTTTCAAGGTTGAATTTGACGCCACATCTTCAGTTAACGTTTATTTGATTATCTTGCTGATCTATCATTGATTTGAGCTTTCAAACTGAATTTCTCATATTAATAGGTGATTGCAAAAGATAGATTGCGGGTTATGGTAAAATTAGTTTATCAATATGTTGTCATTGATTATAACTTTATATGCATTTTTATGTTATTATTGATGGCATTTATCCTTCATCAACAATAATGACGGTTGTTTATGTTTTTTTTTAATTTTGTTGTATTTCTTGATTTAGCAATAAAACTAATAACTATTATTAGTTAAAAAACAAGACATAACATTAACAATAATAAAAAAATCAATTTGTGTTAAATTAAAATGTGAAAAATACTATTTTGATCATTATGGTTTAAGCTTTGAAATAAAATAAAAACTCAAAGTTTAAATTTTTTTAAAAAATACCCCACTTTAATCAACTAATAGAACTTTAATCAATAAAAATTATTTTAATTAAAACATAACATTAACAATCAATTGATCAAGTGAGATAGAACATTAAATCTCTTAAATAATGTTAGTGGTTCAAATCCTGATATTGTATATGAAGTAAATTGAATTAAGATAGTCACTTTCATAATAGGCCTATGTAATACCTAATTCTAAGTAATCGGTTAATAAGTTAAATACGATTAAACCCTATATGGGATAAAGTATAAGAACATAGTTCTTTAAATTTAAACAAAGTTTTAATGTTAAAAACAAGCCTTGGGGCTTGAAGTCTTGAACCTCCCCAAGAACCCCCCTTCTCTCTCTTCCAAATCCAAGAACACCCACTCCTTTACTTTCTTCAACAATGCAGGCCAAAAACAAGGACAGAGTCCACCCTTCATACAAAAACCCTAACTCAGTTTTCAAGCTTTTCCCAGCAGCAATCCTAGCTTTAGCCTCAGCTTTGCCACCGCATGACCAACAAGTGTTGGCTTACATTGTTTCCTCCACAAGTGTCCCATTCCAATCCAAACACAGGCACAAGAAAGGCAACAAAGTCCCACACTTTCAATGCGGGTGTTTTGATTGTTACACCAGGTTTTGGCACAGGCGGGATTCTTCACCCAACAGGGACCTCATTCATCAAGTTATTGAGGCTTTTGAGGACCATTTGGTGCAAAATGAAAGCCCCAAGAAACACTGCAAGGCTTCCTGCAGGAAGAAAGATAAGGTGATGCTCAACATAGTTGAGTCCAATGAAGTGGCCGCTGGAGACCTGGAAATGGAGGTGGTTGCCGGTGGTGGGGTTAGTCACCAGAAGGGTTTGGCAAGGAAGGTGGTGGGGTTATTCAACTCTCGGTTCTGGAGCCTGTGGGGTCCTGATATCTAGGAAGTAGTGATTTTTCTCTCTTTTTATTCGTTTTCTCGAGAAAGTTTTGCTTCATTTCCAGCTGTTTCAGATTAAAGATTCTTGGATGTCACATGGAATATTTCGGTGGTATCGATTTCTCATTGATGTCTGTATCTGTCGGTCAAAAACTGCTAGTAAAAAGTCTAAAGGAAAGATTGTAGCTTAGAAGAACATGTTGTAGCTCACATGAACTAAATCATAATTGGCAATGCCTTAATTTAATTTCATGAGAAATTCCATGTCAAGTTTATTCTTTCTTTTGGTGCTTTTGAGCTTAGTTTATTTTAGACATGACTTTTGATGTTAGGAGACTATGGCCCAGGGATGGACGGGAATTTCTTTTAAAAATCGTATTTTTAATAAAATTAGAGTCGCCACCGATCATTTTTAAAAAGGTAAATCGAACACCGAAAAATAAAATCGGAGATTTAAGAAGGACTCGGGAGTCGATTACGTGTGAGGAAGAATTACCACCTCCACAACGCCCAAAATTGGTACCAAATTAATTATCATTTTATTAATATCGAATTTGCGAGTTAAAATGACGATTAAATTGAAATTTGGTTATACATGTGAGTAAATTATAAGGGTTCTGTTATTCGAAAATAAACAAAAAACCATTACCACTACGACTGGTACTAACCATGTTTACTCTCGAATAAAAGGTCACCACATTAACAATTTATATCCCGGACTTAATATAATAATGACATACTGAGCAATAACAAAATATATAAAATGGCATAAAAGCATGAATATAAAATTAAATGATAATGAACCATATGAGAAACAGATACATATATCTATATATCAAGGTACCATACTGTATATTACATATATTGTAAAATATATACTGTACGGCAAGAACCAAATGCATATACATACATATATCAAGGAGTAACACCAAGTACTATAATATATTTATTATATATACATATTACGCAGCATAAGAGAAATAATAAAGAAAGAAAACATACATATTACATATATAAAACTATATACATATGTTACTATACGACTTTTTAAAACTGTATATACACATATATATACATCGTATGGCGTATATCATATATAAAAAACTATATATTAAAACTTACTTTGAAAGAAAACAACTTATATACGTATAACCAACTATATACTATATCTACATAATATATAAAACCCCAAACAATATACGGTAAAGAAGGAAACACATATATTAAAATAAGCAAAATAAACGAACTAGAAAAGGGTAGGGACCAAAGGAGTGAATATACCATCGATTTTCAGATTAAATCAAAGAAGAAGGACGAAATTGAAAGACATTGAAAAATAACAAGGGCTGCGGAAATAAATACATTAGGGCGGAGATCCTTAAAATGGTGAATAACCTATTTTTAAAAGTGAGTATAACCCCCCCCCCCAAAAAAAAACTTCATTTCTTTCTATTCCTTTAAACCATATCGAAACACTCCCCATGAAAACCTCTCATCTGTTCATCCTGGGTTTATGTGTTCTTCATGAGCTCATGTCGCTTTCTAGAAATCGGCGAAGAACAGTCGTCTCGACTGCCATAAGCGGCAGCCGCGAACTCGAAACCAAGCCTTAAAACAACCATTTTTTCTTCCTAAAAACATATCCAACTTTAGATTAAAAAAACTCTGATTTAGTAAAATCTAAGAAAATCGAGACTCAAAACTCACTCTTCTTTTGAAACCCTTTTCTAAAAATCTCAAAATTTTAATCCTTCTTGGTTATCGTACTTTTGGTTATCAGGCTCCCTTGCAATCTCTTCCCTAACCCTCTTCATGCTTTGGCTCCTCGGCCCAAAGTTTCAGCAACGGTCATCTTGGTACAATTAGATAACCTGGGATAGGGGACCAGACTTCCCTCCGCGACGAATGTGGCATTCACTAGCTCTAACGCTCGAAAAGAGCATTCTGCAGCATCCTCGTCATTTTGAATGTAGGGGGCATCTGATGTCACCGAAGCAATAATTTCCTGCTCGGCCTCTACTATGACCAATTTGCCTTCGATTACGAATTTTAATTTCTGATGTAATGAAGAGGGGACAACTCCTGCAGAGTGGATCCATGGCCTTCCCAATAAGTAGCTGTAAGATGGTTTTATGTCCATTACCACAAAATCAATCACGTACTCAGTCGGCCCGATCAATAGAGGCACCTCAATTTTTCCCATTGTTCCTCTTTGTGTGCCGTCAAAGGCTCTCACGGAGTTATGGCAGGGCTTTAGGTGAGAACCATCTATCGGTAGCTTCTGCAAGGTCACCATAGGCAGCACGTTCAGTTCTGACCCGTTGTCAATCAGTACCCCCGGTACCACATACCCTTTACAGTGGGTTGTGATGTTAAGAGCTTTGGTAGACCCCATTTCGCCCTCGGGGATCTCGTCATCACTGAATGTTATATGGTTATAGGTAGTGATATGCCCCACTATCCTGTCCAGTTTTGCCACAGAAATGTCCTGGGGCACAAAAGTATGATTTAGTACTTTTAATAGTGTCTCACGGTGTCTTTCTGAACTCAAGAGTAACTCTAGCACTGTGATCCTAGCCGGTTGCTTTCGTAGTTGTTCCACTACGCTGTACTCGCTATGTCTGAGGAACTTTAGAAATTCTTTGGCATGAGCCTCGGTTACTGGCTCATTTATCTTTGGAAGAGGTTCTTTACCGAATATCTGCACGAGGGTAACCGATGTATCATTTCCTTTATCTTTGGCCGTTTTAGCAGCCCTAAAGGTCTTAAAAGAGTAACATTTGCCGCTCCTCGTGAAACGGCCCACCTCATCGACATTCATATCACTCTTGCCTTGCTCATCTTTCGGTGTAAGCTCTTTTACCTCACTAGACTCTGGCTTTTCTGGCGTGGTCACATTTACAGCATAGTTCCAGGGAGTTTGCCGCATATCCTTGAATGGGAACGGGGATGGTGCTGAGATGATGATCTTGGGATTTATCTTAGTGGTTTCCCCTTGGGAGGCACCTGCACTCCCCAGCCTGAAGGAGATGATAAAAGGTCTATCTCTCTCGTACTTAACGTTGGGGCTGTCTGTCATATGTACGTCTGACCCTTTCTTTCCCGTGGGCTCTTCGAAGAATTCTATTTGCTTTTCATTCATCAATTGTTGTACCAATCTCTTAAACTCGTCGCACTTTTGTATGTCGTGCCCTTCGTCCTGATGGAATTCGTAATACACTTCACATCCCTTATGTCTTATTACCATGCCTTTGTCGATCACATGGGCCATGCACAATTGTTGAAATACCCACCGCAAAGGAGATTTGATTTCTGACACATCATCCTTAATCTTCTTGGTAAAGCATTCCTCAATAACATTTACTCCCCTGTTCCCATGATTAGGCAATGGGTTAGTAGCTACACTTGGTTATTCAAACTTCAGTATCCCAGAATCAATTAAGTTCTGCACAAGTTTTTTGAAAGCAAGGTAGTTCTTGGTGGGATGACCAGGGGCACCGCCGTGACAGTCGCAATGCGCGTTCGGGTTATACCAGGACGGGAATGGCGGTTTGAAAGGAGTAACGTAATATGGATGGACCAGGTCTGCTTCATACAACTGAGAGTAAAGCTCTGAGTACGGAACGAGTAGTGGAGTAAAAGTTTGCCTCTCTTTCTCTTTTCTCAAGGTTCTCTCCTCTCTTTGATTCGAGTTTTGCGCTTTTCCCACAGGTGCTTGTGGCTGTGAGACTGTAAAATTCGTCGGGGCAGTATAAGTACTGGCGACGTTTACTTCATTCTTTTTGCTGTACTTTCGAGATCCTTCCCCGCTATCAATTCTACACTCTTAAATGCCAATTCAAGGGATTCCCCAGTCCTAATCAAATCAGCAAAACTCTGTGCCGTGTTATTAATGAGGTGATCGAACAGTGCCCCCTTCAAAGTATTAACGAATACTGGCGTAATTTCATGTTCCGGGAGGGGTGGTTGAATTTGGGCGGCCACTTCCCGCCACCTCTGGCATACTGTCGTAAACTTTCGTTGGACTTCTGCCGCTAATCGGTGCCGACAAACCCCTAAAAAACCACCAAAACAAACCTTACTTCAACCTAAACTCGAATGGAAAAGACTCATCTTTGTCCTAGATCTAAGAAAATACGAAGCAAAAAACCATTTTTCTTTTTTTTAAAAAAAATACAAAACGAGACCAAAAAGGACCTCCCTATCTTTTCAGTTCACCATATTCAGTTTTGGAAACTGATGCGGCTTATTACTAGCGAGGGGAGATCCACTGACAGCGAAGGTAAAAGAACTTCACCACTCTTCTCCCTTTTTGTTATTTCTAGAGTATATACATACATGCAACACTAAAGACAAATGTATACCTTTTTATTTTTCGTTTTCAAAAGATGAACGAAAAAGTGAGATCTCTCTTTTTTATATTTCTGGGAAAACTGATTACAACTGAACTCCTTTGATTTTTGTTTTTTTAGTTACATATATCTCTCTGCTTCCCTTTTGTAAGACTAGTACATACGATATATATTTTGATCTGATTTTCTTATGCCTTTCCATTTTTGTGTCTTTGGCATGCCCGACCATGCTTGGTGGTTGGTACGGCCGGCATGGGGAGCGGTGTGGTAGAGGTAACCGTTCGGCTGCGTAGACTGGCGTCTCGGGAGATGAGACGATTATTACTGCCAGAGCCGTTCCTATCCGTTGGATCAGATCTGATCCAACGGTTAAGACCGCTCGATGATCAGGCGGCTGAGATGAGGCCTTGAAAATGATATAGTGGTCCGGGATCGCGCCACGTGGCTTGAAGAAGATGGCCGGCCTTGCACGTGTCTCACACGCGCGAGTGGAGAATCCAACAGCCCGCGATTGGACTTCACACGGTAGATGATGGGTCTTTATGCTTCAATCGTGGCCGTTGGATCCAGATCTGATCCAAAGGCCCTCGTGTAGCTGCGCAAGATAAAAGGATGGCATCAGGGCTCCATTATCTGATGTGGGTTAGGGTTTCTTAGGATGTGGGCTGGCCGGTTTGGGCCTGATCAGGCCTTGTAATAATATTAATATTTTCAAGCCCTGTAATATGTAATAGACTTGGACTGGTAATTAGTTATTTTAGGGTTTAATATGTTTTTTTGGATTTCATCTTATATTAGTCTAATAATAATAACATTAATATTAGTAATAACAACAACAATAATAATAATACACATACGATAATACATACGTACGTACCTATGCACACACATACATACAACACACATGCAAACATTAATTAATATAACATACTAGCATACAAGCATACATAATCATACACATAATTAACATAACATCTACACACATTATCAATAAAAACAATACGCTCGTACTAAATATAGATACATGCGTGACACATATACACCGTATTACTTATTAATACGTATACATACATAGTTTATAATATACATGCACACATTACACATACTTTACATATATTAATAACACTCATGCACATAATAAACATATAGTATAATAATATAATATAGGTATACATGCAACGCTAATATACTAATAATTATACTAATATGTATTTACAGACCAGATAAAAATGAGTGATTACAGTTGCCCCTCTTTGCTTGTTCTCGTGAAATGGGAACAAAGCAAAGATTCATAAGCACTCATTTTTATCCGACTTCCCTGCTTGTAGCTTTGGAAACATTTGTTCTTTTGGAACTCTCCGTTTTTCATCGGCTGAATCTTCGGGCTCGTAAGTCCTTCCTATATATAACATCTTCCCCATTCCGATCTTGGAGCTACAGGCTCTTCTTATATAGAACCCTTCGCTCTGAAACCTCAAGTTATGAGTCCCTCCTATATAGAACTTTTCACTCTAAGACGGTAAGGCTTGGAGTCATTCCTATATAGAACTCTTTGCTTTCAACGCGGCTGGTTTTTCCTACATAAAACCTTCTGCGCCGCGGATCGGTTCTTCTGACCGGGAGTTCCTCCTATATATAACTGATAGTCATCAAACCTAGGAGCCGTTAGTCCTTCCTATAAAGAACTTTTAGCTCTTGAAATCTCGGAGCTATGAGTTCTTCCTATATCAAACCTCTCATTCTAAGACAGTAAAGCTCGGAGCCCTTCCTATATAGGACTCTTCGCTTTCAACACAACAGGTTTTCCCTATATAAAACCTTGTGTACCATAGGTGAATTCCTTCGGCTGTGAGTTCTTCCTATATTGAACTGCTAGTCTTCACCCTGGAGCTGCGAGCCCTTCCTATACAAAACTTTTAGCTCTTGGATCCCTGGAGCGGCAGATTCTTCCTATATAGAACCTCTCGCTGCAGGCGCTTGGAAATATAGGCACTTCCTATATAGAACATTCATCTTCACATTTGGGATTCACACTAGGATGGCTACCGATGTTTCTTTGAATCTGTAGATACCTGTCTAGAATAAGACAAAATGCTATGACAAATGAATTAACATGCTCCTAATCCTAGGGATGTCTAACTATTCATAATGCATGAGTGTCAATATCTTGGTGGGCCTGCTTTAGTCCTCAGTCAATCTCGACCTTACGTTGCTTGCTTTCTCATTTTTTCTTCTAGCGGCGACACCCCATTTCACTGTCAGGTTTAACCATTCCAACCTTTCTTTTTTTTAAATTTTTTTATTTGGGGTTCTAAAGTGCCCTTCAGGTTTTTGCTTTAGAGGTTTCTTGTTTTTTCTTTCTTTTTATTTTTTGTTTCCCTTTTTTTTGTGGTGCCCTTCTGGGTTTTCACCTGGGAGATCTCTATTGTTGTCTCGAATGCTTTCTCTTAAACAAGTAGGGTGTGCGCCATTGGTCATCCTACCCTGGTGCTAGAAGGCTTTTGCCCACCCTGTCAACAAACGTTATGTAGGCAGCTAGAGGGCAAGGTTAACATTATTTTCTAATCACCTGCATCTTTAAGATTAGATCATAGTAATGCTCAGAAATCTCTTGTTTATCATAAGCCTATGTTAGCTTATTTGCATGATATTAACAAGAAGGCAAGGAATGGATGCTAAAAATATGATTTTATTACGATTAAGGGTTTGGAACAACTTTGAGAGAGTCATGACACACATGAGGAAAAGGAAAAGCCAAACATGAAATATAAGATCCTTCAGTATCTTCAGTATAAATGATACATGATCCCGTTAACCGGCGTAGAATCTTTGCCTGAAGCTCCATCTTCATAGGGTTCATGGGGATGACCCTTCTATCCGAATATCCAACCTCTCAAATTTATCCGAGCCGTCCTTTACGGGTTTTTGACTTGGATCATTCATTTGCTTCAAGATGCCCTATTTTGGGTTTTCGCCCTGAGCTCTCCATTTTTGTTCTTATTTATTTTTTTTCTCTTTTTTTTGTTTTTTTTGTTTGTTTTTGTTTTTTTCAAATGTAGTATTTCTTAACAGCATCAGAATTTATAGGGTTTTTCAGCTCGTCTCCATCCATTTCAGTTAAGATTAAAGCTCATCATGAGAAGGTCTTTTTTACCACGTATGGTCCTTCCCAGTTGGACATCCACTTTCTTCGAGAATCTTTCTGACTTGAGCACCAAATCCCCATCTCTGAATTCTCTTGGGCGTATCTTTTTGTTGTATGCCCGCATCATTCGTTTTTGGTACATTTGACCATGCCAAATGACCTTTAGTCTCTTCTCTTCAATGAGATTTAGCTGGTCAAGTCTGGCTTACACCCATTCGAATTCTTCTAATTTTACTTCATTTAAGACCCGAAGCGACAGAATCTCTACCTGTATGGGGAGTACTGCTTCGGTACCATACACTAAGAGTAGGGTGTTGCCCCTGTCGATGTGCGAATGGACGTCCTATAGGCGAAAAGGGCAAATGGCAGCTTTTCGTGCCAATCCCTGTAGGTATCCGTCGTATTCGCTATGATCTTCTTTATGTTCTTGTTTGCTGCTTCCACCGCCCCATTCATTTTAGGATGATAGAATATGGAATTATGGTGTGTTATCTTGAATTGGTTGCACACGTCCATCATCATTTTGTTATTCAGATTGGAAGCGTTGTCGGTGATGACCCTTTCTGGCAAACCGTATCGACAAATAATCTCCTTCTTTAGGAATTTACGTACTGTAGTCCTTGTGATGTTGGCGTAAGACGCTGCCTCTACCCATTTAGTGAAATATTCTATAGCGACCAAAATAAAACGTTGTCCGTTAGAAGCCTTCGGGTGAATCTGCCCGATGACGTCCATACCCCACACTACAAAAGGCCACGGAGAATTCATGGTGTGTAAAGGTGATGGGGGAGCATGAATCTTGTCAGCATAAATTTGGTATTTGTGGCATTTCTTGGCGTAATCGATACAATCTCCCTCCATGGTCGACCAGAAATAGCCATACCTCATAATTTTTCAGGCTATAGACAGCCCGTTGGCGTGCGTCCCACATAGACCGTCGTGTACTTCAGCTAAAATCTCCTTCGCCTCCCGGGCATCCACATATCTCAATAATGTCTAATCATGGCTTCTTTTATATAGGATTTCCCCATCCAGGACATATCATGTTACCATTTTTCTGAGTGTTTTTCTGTCATTGTCATTTGCCCATTCGGGATACTTTTGAAGCTTGACATATTGCAAGGTGTCATAGTACCATGGGTTTCCATCAATCTCTTCTTGCACATTACAACAATGAGCATGCCCCTCAAAAGTCTGCATCTTAATGGGCTTCATTTCTGCCCCCGTGTTCATTTTGAACATGGAAGCCAAGGTTGCCAAGGCGTCTGCCATTTGATTTTCTTCTCTGGAAAGGTAATTGAAGTTGATCATTTCAAACTCCTTGGCGAGCTCTTGAATTAATTCATAATATTTGACCAACTTCGAGTCCATGGTTTCCCATTCCCCACGCAAATGGTAAATCAGTAAGGATGAATCTCCGAATACTCGAAGTTCCCTAATCTTTCTTTCAATAGCTGAGTTTAATCTCATGACACAGGCTTCATATTCGGCTATATTGTTGGTGCAGAAGAATTCTATCCTGTTAGTGAGGGGATAATAGACATTCTCGAGGGAAATTAGTACGACCCATATCCCGTGTTCGTGGGCGTTAGAGGCCACATCAAAGTAAAGCTTCCACGAGTTATCATCTGAAACCTCATCCTTGGTTGTAATGCACATTAAGTCTTCATCCGGGAAATTAAAGTTCAATGCCTCATAATCGTCCGAAGCGCGACTAGCTAGGAAATCCTCTACGGCGCTTCCCTTTACGGCTTTCTGGCTCACGTATACAATGTCGAATTCGGATAGGAGCATCTGCCAGCGGGCCATCCTTCCCGTTAGTGCTGGTGGTTCCATTAAGAACTTCAAGGGGTCTAGCTTGGATATCAACCAAGTAGTATGGTACAACATATACTGCCTAAGCCGCTTGGTAGCCCAAACTAAAGCACAACACAGTTTCTGAACTGGCGGGTACCGTGCTTCGGAATCATTGAACTTTCTGCTTAGGTAATAGATAGTTTGTTCCCTTTTCCCTGACTCATCGTGTTGCCCCAATACACACCTCATTGAATTCTCAAAAACTGACAGGTAGAGGATTAAAGGCCTGTCTGGTACTGGCGCGACTAAAACTAGAGCATTTGTCAGGTACCTTTTGATCTTTTCTAGGGCTCCTTGACATTCCTCATCCCACACACCAGGATTATTCTTTCTAAGAAGTTTGAAGATTGGGTCACACCGATCAGTTAATTGGGAAATGAAACGAGAGATATAATTTAACCTCCCCAGGAAACCACGAACCTCCTTCTGAGTGTGGGGTGTGAGAGATCCTGGATGGCTTTCACTTTATCTAGATCGATCTCAATCCCTCTTCTGCTCACCACAAACCTCAAGAGTTTTCCAGAAGTAACGGCGAAGGTGCATTTGGCAGGGTTAAGCCTCAGCTGGTATTTCCGTAGTCTTTGGAATAGCTTTCTTAAGTTCTGTAGGTGCTCCTCTTCTGTTTGAGACTTGGCGATCATGTCGTCCATGTATACTTCTATTTCTTTGTGCATCATGTCATGGAAAAGAGTCGTCATTGCTCTTTGGTAAGTTGCCCCTGCGTTCTTGAGCCCGAAAGGTATCACCCGGTAATAAAAAGTGCCCCACATGGTTATAAATGTAGTTTTCTCCATGTCGTTCGAGTCCATTTTTATCTGGTTGTACCCTGAAAAGCCATCCATGAATGAAAACCATGAGTGTCCCGCGGTGTTGTTAACCAGCGTGTCAATATGTGGCAGAGGGAAATTGTCTTTAGGTCTGGCTCGGTTGAGATCCATATAATCTACACACATACGAACCTTTCTGTCCTTCTTTGGTACTGGTACAATGTTTGCAACCCATTCGGGGTATTTGGCCACCTCCAAGAAATCGGCATCAAACTGTTTTTTTACCTCTTCTCTGATCTTTAATAACATGTTTGGTCTCATTCTCTGGAGTTTTTGCTGTATTGGTTTGCATTCCAGTTTCGTTGGCAGTTGGTGCACCACTATGTCAGTATTCAAGCCTGGCATATCTTGATAAGTCCAGGCGAAAACATCCTTGAATTCCTGAAGTAGGGTTATCAGTTCGTGCCTGGTTTTTGAGGAAAACGTCATCGCTATTTTTACTTTTTTTCTCCCTTCTTCAGTCCCCAGGTTTACAACTTCTGTTTCTTCTTGGTGGGGCATGATTTGCCTTTCTTCATTGGCCACCATTCTCCTCAACTCTACAGGGACCTCACATTCTATCTCATCATCTTTTTCCCCAATTCCCTCTAAGATCTCGGGGCATTCAAAATTCACTCCGGGATTGGGTCCGGTATCATTCATACAGTCAATCATGGGAGACCTGCATTAAATGAGAATGAATGTATTGGGAAGAGAGTGGCTTTATATGAAGTGAATGAACATGAAGAATGAATGAATGAAATAAATGAAATGTCTGCCATTTAAGAAAACGGGGAAGATATTTTCATTTCAAGAAAAAGTTAACATAGGTGCCCTATACAAGAGATCCCCATTGTTTATAGGCAAAAACAAAAAGTTGATTCGGAGCATTACTCTAATCTAGACCTTTAAATTATAGGTAGATCGATGTGGCTCAAGTTGTCAAGAGTTTCCCCGGGATGACAGGGGCAAATGTTGGTCAAGATTTTGCTGACTTGGCCCTTTCCAGCTATCATGTTGATGGACATCCCCTCAAGTGATTCAGTAAATATTTCCTCTTTGTTAAGTACGTCATTTTTCTTAATTGCCTCTTCAACCTCTTGTCCTGGCTGGCAAAATCCTCCGGAGACAAAAGTGGTTTTCAAACAAGAGAATGACATTGGTCTCCATAGAATGTCTTCTCCCTTAAATCTGGCTTTTCTTTGTTCTTCTTTTCTCTTGTATTCTTCTTTTCTTTGTTGGACACTTGGTTTGTAACTCAGCCCAAAACGGTTCTTCTTGGTTATCGTACTTTTGGCTCGCAGGCACCCTTGCAATCTCTTCCCTAACCCTCTTCCTGCTTTGGCTCCTCGGCCTAAAGTTTCAGCAACGGTCATCTTGGTACAATTAGATAACTTGGGATACGGGACCCGACTTCCTTCCACGACGAATGTGGCATTCACTAGCTCTAACGCTCGAAAAGAGCATTCTGCAGCATCCTCGTCATTTTGAATTTAGGGGGCATCTGATGTCACTGAAGCAATAATTTCCTGCTCGGCCTCTACTGTGACCAATTTGCCTTCGATTACGAATTTTAATTTCTGATGTAATGAGGAGGGGACAACTCATGCGGAGTGGATCCATGGCCTTCCCAATAAGCAGCTGTAAGATGGTTTATGTCCATTACCACAAAATCAATCATGTACTCAGTCGGCCCGATCAATAGAGGCACATCAATTTTTCCCATTGTTTCTCTTTGTGTGCCGTCAAAGGCTCACACGGAGTTATGACAGGGCATTAGGTGAGAACCATCTATTGGTAGCTTCTGCAAGGTCACCATAGGCAGCACGTTCAGTGCTGACCCGTTGTCAATCAGTACCCCCGGTACCACATACCCTTTACAGTGGGTTGTGATGTTAAGAGCTTTGGTAGACCCCATTCTGCCCTATGGGATCTCGTCATCACTGAATGTTATATGGTTATAGGTAGTGATATGCCCCACTATCCTGTCCAGTTTTGCCACAGAAATGTCTTGGGGCACAAAAGTCTGATTTAGTACTTTTAATAGTGCCTCACGGTGTCTTTCTGAACTCAAGAGTAACTCCATCACTGTGATCCTAGCCGGTTGCTTTCGTAGTTGTTCCACTACGCTGTACTCACTATGTCTCAGGAACTTTAGAAATTCTTTGGCTTGAGCCTCGGTAACTGGCTCATTTATCCTTGGAAGAGGTTCTTCACCGAATATCTGCGCGGGGGTAACCGATGTATCATTTCCTTTATCTTTGGCCGTTTCAGCAGCCCTCAAGGTCTCAGATGAGTAACATCTGTCGCTCCTCGTGAAATGGCCCACATCACCGACATTCATATCAATCTTACCTTGCTCATCTTTCGGTGTAAGCTCTTTTACCTCACCAGACTCTGGCTTTTCTGGCGTGGTCACATTTACAGCATAGTTCTAGGGAGTTTGCCGCATATTCTTGAATGGGAACGGGGATGGTGCTGAAATGATGATCTTGGGATTTATCTTAGTGTTTTCTCCTTGGGAGGCACCTGAACTTCCCGGCCTGGAGGAGATGATAAAAGGTCTATCTCTCACGTACTTAACGTCGGGGCTGTCCGTCATATGTAAGTCTGGCTCTTTCTTTCCTATGGGCTCTTCGAAGAATTCTATTTGCTTTTCATTCATCAATTGTTGTACCAATCTCTTAAACTCGTCGCACTTTTGGATGTCGCGCCCTTCGTCCTGATGGAATTCGCAATACACTTCACATCTCTTCTGTCTTATTACCATACCTTTGTCGATCATATGGGCCATGCACAATTGTTGAAATACCCACCGCAAAGGAGATTTGATTTCCGACACATCATCCTTAATCTTCTTGGTAAAGCATTCCTCAATAGTATTTACTCCCATGTTCCCATGATTAGGCAATGGGTTAGTAGCTACACTTGGTTCTTCAAACTTCAGTATCCCAGAATCAATTAAGTTCTGCACAAGTTTTTTGAAAGCAAGGTAGTTCTCGGTGGGATGACCAGGGGCACCGCCGTGATAGTCGCAATGCGCGTTCAGGTTATACCAGGACGAGAATGGCGGTTTGAAAGGAGTAACGTAATATGGACGGACCAGGTCTGCTTCATACAACTGAGAGTAAAGCTCCGAGTACGGAACGGGTAGTGGAGTAAAAGTTTACCTCTCTTTCTCTTTTCTCGAGGTTCTCTCCTCTCTTTGATTCGAGTTTTGCGCTTTTCCCACAGGTGCTTGTGGCTGTGAGACTGTAAAATTCTTCGGGGCAGTGTAAGTACTGCGGCTTTTACTTCATTCTTCTTGCTGTACTTTCAAGATCCTTCCCCGCTATCAATTCTACCACTTTTAATTGCCAATTCAAGGGATTCCCCAGTCCTAATCAAATCAGCAAAACTCTGTATCGTGTTATTAATGAGGCGATCGAACAGTGCCCCCTTCAAAGTATTAATGAATACTGGCGTATTTCATGTTCCGGGAGGGGTGGCTGAATTTGGGCCGCCACTTCCCGCCACCTCTGGGCATACTGTTGTAGACTTTCGTTGGACTTCTGCCGCTAATCGGCACCGGCGAACCCCCAAAAAACCACCAAAACGAACCTTACTTCAACCTAAACTCGAATTCGAACTTGGATTTAAAGAAAAGACTCATCTTTGTCCTAGATCTAAGAAAATACGAAGCAAAAAACCATTTTTAAAAAAAAATACAAAACGAGACCAAAAGGGACCTCCCTCTCTTTTCAGTTCACCATATTCAGTTTTGGAAACTGATGCGGCTTATTACTGGCGATGGGAGATCCACTGACAGCGAAGGTAAAAGAA
This sequence comes from Hibiscus mutabilis, assembly GCA_019671005.1. NCBI lineage: Eukaryota > Viridiplantae > Streptophyta > Magnoliopsida > Malvales > Malvaceae > Hibiscus > Hibiscus mutabilis. The sequence continues at coordinate 1,045,180 of CM033720.1, read as the reverse complement.
CTTCCCCACTCTTCTCCCTTTTTGTTATTTCTAGAGTATATACATACATGCAACACTAAAGACAAATGTATACCTTTTTATTTTTCGTGTTCAAAAGATGAACGAAAGAGTGAGATCTCTCCTTTTTGTATTTATGGGAAAACTGATTACAACTGAACTCCTTTGATTTTTGTTTTTTGAGTTACATATATCTCTCTGCTTCCCTTTTGTAAGACTAGTACATACGATATATATTTTGATCTGATTTTCTTATGCCTTTCCATTTTTGTGTCTTTGGCATGCCCGGCCATGCTTGATGGTTGGTACGACCGATATGGGGAGCAGCATGGTGGAGGTGACCGTTCGGCTGCGCAGACTGGGGTCTCGGGAGATGAGACGATTATTACTACCAGAGTCGTTCCTATCCGTTGGATCAGATCTGATCCAACGGTTAGGACCGCTCGATGATCAGGCGGCTGAGATGAGGCATCAAAAATGATGTAGTGGTCCGGGATCGCGCCATGTGGCCTGAAGAATATGGCCAGCCTTGCACGTGTCTCACGCGCGCGAGTGGAGAATCCAACAGCCCGCGCGGGACTTCACGCGATAGATGAGGGGTCTTTATACTTCAGTCGTGGCCGTTGGATCCAGATCTGATCCAACGACCCTCGTGTAGCTGCGCAAGATAAAAGGATGGCATCAGGGCTCCATTATATGATGTGGGTTAGGGTTTCTTAGGATGTGGGCTGGCCGGTTTGGGCCTGATCAGGCCTTGTAATAATATTAATATTTTCAGGCCCTGTAATATGTAATGGACTTGGACTGGTAATTAGTCATTTTGGGGTTTAATATGTTTTTTTGGATTTCATCTTATATTAGTCTAATAATAATAACATTAATATTAGTAATAACAACAACAATAATAATAATACACATACGATAATATATACGTACGTACCTATGCACACACATACGTACAACACACATGCAAACATTAATTAATATAACATATTAGCATACATGCATACATAATCATACACATAATTAACATAACATCTACACACATTATCCGTAAAAACAATACGCTCGTACTAAATGTAGATACATGCGTGACACACATACACCGTATTACTTATTAATACGTATACATACATAGTTATAATATACATGCACACATTACACACACTTTACATATATTAATAACACTCATGCACATAATAAACATATAGTATAATAATATAATACATGTATACATGCAACGCTAATATACTAATAATTATACTAATATGTATTTACAGACCAGATAAAAATGAGTGATTACAAGCCTTAGTTTCTCCCTTTTTCTTTGATTCAAACAGAAAAAAAATTTTACCTTTGAAATGTTTCTTTTTTTTCTTTCATTGATAACTTCAAATTAAAAGATCTTATTACATCTTATATCATATCCGCTTTTAAATTTTTATTACACTAGTTGCACTAAACCCACTATTGACGATGATATCCCGACAATGTCCTATTTTTTATTGTTTTTCATCCTGCATGGTGGTTGGAGAGGTGGTTGCCGTACGCCGACGGGAGAAGCCCAGCCATTGATGAAGCCACGTGGACGGTGAAGATCAAAGACGCATCAAGCGCATGGAGGAGACGAACGACCATGCACACGCGTGTGGGGATCTGAGCAATCTTCTCTTGCTTGCATCTGGACCATTGGATCAGATTTGATCCAATAATTGAGATTATGGTAGCTACAGGAGAAAAATATGGGGTTAGGGTTTTGTAACTTAAATTTAGGTTTGAGCTTTAAACGGGCCATGTAAAAAAAGATATTGGGTTATGTAATTAAATGGACTGTTAATAATTGGGTTTTTATATATTTTGGATATTTTTTAATGATAGCAGCCAATAATAATAATATCCAAAAATCAGATAAAATTAATGATTATACACACAACACCCTACTTAGCGATCCCGTAACAACATGTAACGAGATCGCTTCAAGTGACAATATGAACCTACGACATCCTATCATAGTTTGTTTAATCAACACGCCACGACTACATGGTCATGATACCTATTCCAGTGGTATAAATAAGACATGCAATGAGAGGAACGAGGCATCCCTAACCAGAGAGGCACCACAAATCACTGTAGCGAGAGCAACAGATACATTCCTATAGGAGATCACCATTCAAACTTCTGTCAGAACGTCGTCTCTAACCCCTGTTGACTTTGACAATCAACATTCTTCATGTCAAATTTGAACACGTGCAATTATTAAAATTTTAATTATTTTTAAATAAAAAATATTTTTATATTTTTATGATAATTTAAGTTGATACAATTCAAATATTATAATATTAAAGAATTTAAATATTATTTAAATATATATTTTTAAGCTACATCATCATGTCTATAATGACCATTTGCTCCCAAAACTTTTGATGTTCCAATTTTACCCTCAAACTATGATCTAATTCTAATTTGGTCCTTCAACTTTGAACGCTCTAATTTCATCCTCAAAATATCATTTATATCACACTATATTATTAGATAAAACGCATCAATGTTTTCACGACAGTTAGTAATTTTTGTAACGGTTTTATTTACATGAGATATAATTAGCATATACTAATATTTTGGGGATAAAATTGAAATTTTCAAAAGTTTGGGAGCCAACTTAGAATTAGTCATAGTTTGGGGGTCAATTTAAAATGAGATTCATAGTTTGAGACGTGTGATGCAATTAACTTTTTATTTTTAACATATATTTTGATACAATGTCTATACTACTTAGATCTCTCCACCATAAATATAAGGATGTAATTAATTTCATAAATATAAATGCAATTAATTTCAGCCAGAATTTAAAACCTCTATAAACTAATAATGTCAGAACCACATAATCCAATTAAATTGTCCCGTAAGAATTTTTTATAATTTTTAATAAAATATTTTAATTTTTTAATACTTTTATAATATGTAAGAATAATTTTATAATTTTTAAAATAATTCTGGAAAATATAGAATACAAGTGTGAGGCTTGAACCAAATCTCTTAAAGAAGAAAAGTCCAACACCTATTTTTTACACCAAACTACGAATTTATAACATTATTGACAAAATAAATACAATAGAACCTTTATAAATTAATACTAGATAAATTAATAAATTCTCTAAAATAATAATTTTTGTTAGTCTCGACTTAGGACCAAGGTCTAAATTAATAATTTTGATAAATTAATAAGATAATAATTTTCGGAAGACCCTTATATAAATTTATAGTCCTTCAATATTATAAATTAATAATTCTATAAAATTACAAATATAACTATGACAACTTAGTAAAATATGATTATATTGTTGTCTGCTTCTTCTTAAAATTCAAATCTAGATTTATTTCATCTCTAACTTTCCTTACTACATCTAAAAATTCTGGTGTTGCGTTCTCATACTGCAACAAAAAATTATGAAGAGTTGTGGCCGCTATGAGTGCTTCCTTTCGTGTAATTGGCTGCAAAGGCATTGTATCATCTTCAGTTTCATCCACAATAATATTTTCAATATCACTAGCTACAATTTTTTATGTACTTTGGACCTCTAAACATGTATCATTTTCACCCGGGTAATCTAATAGGTGATTGACATCTATTTTGTTGCGGCACCCAAGGCCATTAAACACTCTCGGTATATATTTTATTCATGAAGAATAATATAGGTTCGTTGAATCGGAATTTTTTTTTAAATTAATAAATTATTAATTTAATGATTAATTAATACATCTTTAAATTGATTATGATTTTAATTATAATTTTAGGTCTGAATGGTGCCCAAAAATATTTTCAAATATAAATTTTTAAAAATTATAAAAATATTAAAATTTTATTACAAATTATTCATGTGAGATGAATTGTTGTATTATGATGGCATAGATCTATCTTGGAAAGAACTGCTACCTTGCAGTATTGTAGATCCCTCTGAAGGAGAATAGTTGAGCATATATCTAGTATTCCTTCGTTCAAAGACGTATGTCATATATTTTAAAATAAATTTACAATATTTCATTAGTTTTTGCTTTGTAATATTTTAAAATTTATTATTTTTAAAAAAATAAAAAATATTTGTTTATACATTTTTAAAATATATATTTTTAAAGTTTTAAATATTTTTAAATTAAAAATTTTAAAAATGCGACATGATATCACTCTACCGTGATACATAACAATTTAAAAAAACTCATTAAATTTAACTGTCAACGTTTGACAAAGTGTAACATTAATTTTGTTTCTAAGTTTAATAACATAATTGAGAGTAAAAAAATACAGGAATTATTTTTTTCCTGAAATTTTAGGGCTTTTTTGAAACATGAAGGCTTAAGTGGCAAATAAGTGCTCAAACTATATTTTTTTCTAGATAGGTGCCTAAACTTTATTTTGGGTTAGGTGCATAATGTTTTCAACGTTACTCAAATAGTTGTCCCGCCGTTACTATTCGTTAATTTTCACCGTTAACTTCCGTTATCTGATACGTGTCATCTTCTTAAAATTTCAAAATTATATTTAAAAATAAATAAAAATTAATAAAACAAAATAACCCCAAATTTTACAAAATATCCTCAAAATGTGAAATCCCTAACACCCAAAAACCGATTTGACATAATTTTGCCGCCAATTGTCACGCTGCCGCCCATCACATTCGTCGCCAGACCATCACGACCATTTACCCTACCACCTCGTCGTCGAAAATCGACCGACGTTGTGTGAAACGCTAAAATCGTCGAATGGTTCATTCGAATAATTTTCGACGAACGGAGGCATAACAAATGTTAACTTTTTTATAGTTTGAGCACTTATTTGCCACTTAAGCCAAACATGAAACCAAAGATGAACAACCTCCAGTGGCACGTGTCAAATAGAGAGTCCCTTAGAAATAAAAAATTCTTAGATGAGTCAGTTTACCACGTCATCGATGGTCCTATCTAATAATATTTTTTCATGTCATTTTTCCAAGATGAATATTCACTTCTGTCCTATATGTAATTAAAGAGTAAGTAGTTACTTTAAAGCTACACTGAAATTGGTGAATATGATTGGATGGATCCATAAATTACGTGTTGAGCTGGGTTCATCTAATAGTTTCTCTATGGAAATTTATAAACGTTTCCTTTGATAAAAAAAAGATTTACTATTTAACTTTTTTTAAAAAAAATTAAACATTTAAATATGTATACTGTCATGCTCTCTTATATTATATCGACAATAATATAAAAAAAATATGTTTAACCACCGACATCCGACTCATTGATCGACTAATTAGGATTGAATTTTACATATGTCTAATATAGGGGTGATCATTCTAATCTAATTTTCTCTATTTATAACGCCATAATTCGAACTCTTAAGATTTTTAACCTGCAGTATATATAGATATGGATTGCTAAAGTCTCTTTATCTGACATGGAACATTACGTTTGTTTTCTTATTGGTATATCACTTTCAAAGAATCCATAGGCAGACCAATCCAAAATGCTAAATAATACAAAATCTAGAATAATATCGTCATCATCATTGCCTAATTGTTTGAATACATGATTTGGGTAAAACGACAGTAAATTTTATGCCCAAAGCTTCAACATCAACCACCAAATACAGTCCAAAACTTGTCAATTTAAATCAATAAATATTGCTAGATTTCAAGCTATATAGTGGGCCAATTTCACACTATAATTATTCTATTAAGAAATTTCGAGATCAACTTATTCACCAAGTGATCAAAAATGCTCATATTATATTCATCATGTGTGAATTCGAATCCCAACATTTGCCTCGGGAATATAATGACTCTTCACCTAATAAAAAAGGATAAATTTCATAAAAAATTGAAATCCTACTAATTTTTTTTGTTATGATACTCTCATTGATTATCAACAATGTCATTTCTATAGTTTGACTCTAGGTTCTCCCTTAAAACAGGCACAAAATCAAGAACAAACATCGGAAGGAGCTGCAAGCTTTTATTAAGTATTTAAACTCAAAATTAGAAAATAAAGTTTAACTTGTTTAATATTAAGCTTATAGAGACTTAAATTGTCAATTGACCAAAATATTTAGACACATTCGGTCCATATTTGAGAATGTATTGCATCTTACTTTTGTAACTAAAAATTATATTAAAAAACAAGTTAAAAGGAAAAAAAATGAACATAAAATCACAAGTACGTTTTGTGTAAAAAGAATTGGGTATAATTGCGTATTTACTCTTTAAAAAGTAAAATTTATTTTTAAAATTTAAATTGACCAAACTCGCCATCCCGACGTGACCCTCTCCGCCTAGAGTAAGTTTTTTTTTTATCTCTTGAATTTTAGGGTTGGGACAGAGTGAGTTCGAGTTTAGAGTGAATTTTTTTTATCCAATTCAGTATATTTTTTATGTACTATATTTAATATTTTATTAACTTTTTCAGGGTCAAGATGAATTTTAGTCAAATTTTTTGTTAAAAATTTTAAAATTTGATCAAAACCGAATCATGCTTTTTTTATACTGGGTTAGAGTTAAATCGAGTTAAAATATATTAAATTTAAGACAAAACAATATTAAATTAAAATTTTTAATTTTTAATTTTTAAATCGAATTGAGACGACTAAAAATCTATTCCATTGCCATCCCTAGATAACTTTGGCCAGATAATGTGATGATAAATTAGTGTTACGAGACGTACACGACTCTGTCTCTTCCATTCATGCATGAAGAATTAGCCTCCGGTTCTGTCCATCATCCAATATTCTATTTCAATTTTCAGTCACATTATCCGTTGGCCAATGGCCATTACGCCGCCCACCTTTTCCTTCCCTTATTTTTCTCTTAAAATAAAGGTAAAACATACTTATGCCCACTTAATTATGAATTCAGTTACAAATATCACCTTTTTTCTAAAACTTTTAATTTAGTCACTCAATTAAATTTTTTGTTACATCCAAGTACTATGTTGTTAAAATTGAAATATGACTTCGTGTAATAGTTTTAGTCCTCAAAATCTATACATTCTATTAATATGGTCATTTTAAAAAATAATTCAATAAATTTAACCATTCATATTTAATAATTGTGACATTGCATCCTCTTTACAACTCTCCAACTACTTGCTGCACTCACTGCTATTACCCACCAGCTCGATAACCCACAGCTGATAGACTAATGAAACAAACTCATTATGATCCTAACGTCGCCTGCTAGTAGACACAATCACTTCACTAATGAAAACTTTAAATATAAAAGGTTAAATGTACCGAATTACTTCGAATTAAGACCAAATTAACAATATGTATAAGTTTTTGGGACTAAAACTATTATTATAACAAGCCACTTTAGACATTCGTTTCAATTTTAACGACGAAATGACATGTTTGTAATAAAATTTTAATCGAGTAAATTTTAACTTTCAAGAAAAAAGTGACTGTTTGTAAATAAACACATAATTGAATGACCCGAAATCTATTTTTCCCTCCTAATATATATATACACTCACATTTACCAATTTCTAAATTTCCAGTTTATCATCATCAGCTTAGTTTCATTCATTTTTTCTTTGTTGTTTTTCAATGGAGAACTATCCCATAATTTTCTCCGATGGGTCATCGGCTTCACCATCGTCGCTAACAATGGCGAACCATCATCGTATAAGTTACCTAGAAGCCGACAATAAAGCAACGAAAGGCGATTCGGATGCCAAGGAACATGTGAAAGTTGGAGGAAAGAAAGGTGACAAAAAGGAGGCGATGAAGAGGCACAAATATGCATTTCAAACAAGGAGTCAAGTTGATATTCTTGATGATGGATATCGTTGGAGGAAATATGGCCAGAAAACTGTTAAAAACAGCAAATTCCCAAGGTATAATTTCACCTTTATTCCTTCGAATTATTGTTTTCGACCTTGTACTATACTCCACTTGTTACTTAATATTATTACTTTAATTTAACATAATTTAATGTTGTCTTAATTCAAATCATCGTAAACTTAGAGATTGTATTCCATACTTCAATTAGATGTGATTTGGTATTTATGATGTTATTAATATTTATGCTTTTGGCAAAATCCTTAACACCATTTTCATCATAAGGTTGAGCTAGTTCTTTCTTTTAAATGATAAACTAAGTAAAAAAATAACTATTTTGGTTATCATGATTTCACCACATAATCGAAATAGGGATTTTTGAGTTGTGGGTTTTTAAGACAACGATAATAATTGTAATAAGATCAAACTATACCAAATTAAAGTATGGAAAATACTTTGATACATAAGTTTGTGTAAACTTACACAAGCCTTTCAATTTAAGTGTTTAGAGTTTTGGGTTGTGGTTTAGGGTTTAGGGGTTTAGGTTGTAAGGTGTAGAGTTTAAGGTTCATGATTAGAATTTAGAGTTTAAAGTTTAGGTTTTAGGATGTTAGGGCTAAGAATTTAGGTTTTAAATTTTATAGCTTAAATATGAAGGGTTGTGTATCAAAATATATCCCTTAAAGTATAGGCACTAATTCCTCAAGTATAACATTGTTATCGTATCTATTGACAGATTAATCTGGATCAAACATTTTAAATCTCTCACTAAGATATGATTATTTCAACCCAGTTTATTTCATTTACAGAGCCGGGATTCAAACTCTTAACCTTTGCTTAAAGGACCAAGATAACTAATTTTCTCTTTTAAAAGAATTTCTAGTATTTCATATATAGAAAACAATATCACGATGGTACCTACATTTAACACATATCTATGCATATAAGTTTTAAACTGATTTTGAATTATTGGGTGAGTGTAAATTTATGGTTACGATTATGTACTTCTATGTTTTTTTAAAAATCTCATCATTTTTAACTCTGAATCCCAGTCATCAGTTTACACTTTCATCCAGTGGTATTAAATCAGTGTAAAATTAAAAGTTTTTACATCGTGTAACTCGATCGTATGAGTTTACTCTGATTTTCCATGGATTTCATCATCATTTTGATTGTTTCTTCTTCTTCTTCTTGATTTGCAGAAGTTATTATAGGTGCACGCATAAAGAGTGCAATGTGAAGAAACAAGTGCAACGAAGTTCAAAAGATGATGAGATTGTGGTGACTACTTATGAAGGGATGCACTCGCATCCGGTCGAGAAGTTCATCGAAAACTTCGACCACATCCTCCGACAGATCCAAACCTACAACCCTTACTGATATCTCTCTTTTGTTTCTTCAATCCTCAATCCTACATTTGCACTGTCTTTGCACCTTTTGCTTCTACTATTGTTGTCGACCATGTTAAAGAAAGTATTCAGTACATGTTTTTTTACATAGGGTTAATTGCACGGGGCCTTTTTAAAGTATGGGTAAGTTTTTAAATTGATCCCAAACTTTTTTGTACACCTAAATAAAGCCAACGTTTAGTCACTCACGTGGCTTAGATTAGATAAAGTGAGTGAATAAATATTGTTTGTTTTGAATATGTATTAATTTTTTTTACTTCAGTTTTTACTCATATTTCTAATAGTTTATGTTTTGACAAACTATTTCCAAACTCACGTAATAATAGTAGGAAATACATATGGTTAAAGTCAAGATAAGATTGAGCTTTAGACTTGCTTGAGACATGCACTAGATATGGTCCTTGACGGTATTTTAGTGTACACGTACCCTCTAGAGTTCAACAAATACTTTTACGGAGCAAGAAAAGTATGTACACTCGTCGGATCAACGACCAGTGGAGAAGAAAAGAGAGAACAAAGTGTTGGGATTCTTGTGAAATTAAAGGTTGTATTTTATTTATAGCATTATGCAAGTCTAAAAATAGTAAAACTCATCTTGTTGGGGGTAAATTTGATAAAAAAAATATTTTAACCGTTAAGAACTTACGAGCGAAAAAGAAAAAAATGATGTAAAATCAACAAAACACGGAAAGTACGAGTTTAACGTGATTCAATTTTGTCTACCTCCAAGAATGTTGAGTGTTTCCGGTACTCGCATTCAACACATATAGAGGCATGAACCCAAGAAACAAATTCAGCAATAATTCAATTTGATTTTTTGAACTTCAAGGTGAAGGAAACTAGCAAATTTATAAATGCCATTCAGGGCAGGGATATCACAAAGGGGCAAAAAACACTAACCTCAACATACAATGTGCTCAGCATACAAAAGAAATTAATCCACAAGATGCTTCAGTTGCAGACTATATTCCACTTTATAGGAATTCGCACTTATACTACAGCCAACACGATCGAATACATAGATGAACATCAGAAAACGGTCTTCGATGAGTTCTCGGACTGCTTATTTCCTTGCATGGAAAAACTCATATATGGAAACATGAAATCAAAAGGCAATCAAATAGTTATTCCAAGGGACTTCTTGAACTTCTCAACTTCCAAATATACCGTCGAGTATGGAAGGAACTCTGAGAAATGTTCTTTGCTCAGATCATTAATTGCTACCGCAAGTTTAGGGATCTCTAAGGTTTCTTCATGGGTCAGTGCCCGAACAAACCTGGCTGGATTACCTGCCCAAAGCTCGCCGGTTGGGATTCTCCTGCCTGGAGGAACTACAGAACCAGCTTCAAGGATAGAGTGAGTCTCCACCAAGGAACCTTCCATAAGAATAGAATGTTGTCCAATAATGCACTCCGGTTCGATCGTACATGACCTCAAGAGACTATATGCACCAATTGTCACAAACCTCTCGATTGTTGTCTCAGCTGGAAGTCCTGTAAATTCAGAAATGGTATTCTCACGATGACGCCAATGAGGTATAGAAATTGACTAGATTGTTTATTTTGATTCAATACTAAACAGGAATTCAACTGCTGCTATGAGTAACATATCTAGACTCTACATTGTGAATAAAAGACCATGGAAATGAAAACTTAATCGAACAAGATCGTTTATGGCTTAGGAAATGGGCTCACAACACCAACATTTCTATTTTCTTTTTTCCTTTTGCACATATCATAATCACACCATGTTTTTAGTATCTGTTGTGACTGTGAGTTTTGCATTGAGTCACGGGACGATGGACAGGAAAATCTGTGTTCAATAGCAGAGCTTTTCCCTTTTTCTTCTTACCTTGGCCTATTCTGTTAGGACTTGTTAGAAAAACACCAAGATCTCTTTAGGGTTTGACAAAATTTAGTTTGCCTTTGTTTATTCCTCCTCTCTTTAAATATAAATTGTTTATTACAATAATTAAGGGAAGTCATATCAAACAAAATAAAATCCTACCAAAAACAGCTTCTCCTATTCCAAGAGTTCTGCTAAACAACTTCTATTCTAAAGTCCTGCTGAAAAGCATCCACAACAGTATCTTACACCACAGCTGCAAAAACATGTGAGCTTACATCTGCACAACGAAGAACATGGAAAAAGCTCGATCCTGAGAACTACACTAAAGATAACTTTTTGTTACCCTTTATCATATTATGCTCAAATCCTAGACTTATGGGTATTTTGTTTGACAATTGAATGCGAAAGATAACAGATTATCCTTCAATCTACCGATGAATTAACAAGTAGATATCATGAGAAGAGAGTCCTGAGAAAAAATAAGGCTAATGATGGCTGTAAAGCTCAAAATAATACCTAAATACAAATTGTTTTGCATCTCACTGCGAGGCTCATAATAATGGTTATTTTTTTATAAAAAAATATACAAAATTGTTATCTTTCATTGAATAGATCAGCTCGTTCCACATTAAATGGACACCAACAGCTCCTAAGAACCTTTTCAGCCGCATTGAGCACATTCAAACATAATGTGCAAGTCTCAATCAGTTAAAGCTCCGCCTTTGACAAATTTAGCTCATTCCACGGTAAAATAACCCCAAAATAAAATCGTATTTCAAGTTAAATTTTGATTATAAACAAGTATTCAGATCCCCTGTACTAAATTCGGCATAACAAATTTTCTTTCTTTACTCATCTTTCAGCTGCATTGAACACATTCAAACACAATATACAAGTCTCAATCAATTATACCGTTGACTAATTTAGCTCATTCGAATAAAATGACACCAATAAAAAACACTCAGAACCCTGAATTTTCTTCAAAAGAAACGACAAGGAAGAGAAATGAAAAACGATTACCGGTAGGTGAGGACCAAGCGGCGTGAAGGACGCAGCGTTCCTGGACATTAGAGCAGAATCCAACGGAAATCTTGTTGAGATCGCCACGTAGGACGCAGCCGTTCCACACCGACGCTCCATCGTTGACGGTTACCTGACCGGCCAATACGACGTTAGGCGCCACGTAAGCGTCGACGGCGACCTTCGGGACCCACTGCCCGAGAGGAATTATCTTCCTTTGGCCCCTGTAATCCCACTTCACTCGATCCGACGACGGAGAGATCGTTTTCGCGGCCTCCGTAGCGAAACCACAGGAAGAGATGACGTGACGATGAGCGGAGAAAGCGGAGGCCGCGGCCTTCCTGGAGATGCGAGCTGCTATGGATGTCGCCATTGCAGGTGGCAGTGAGCGAAGAATGGATTTAGAGCTTCAACACGAGAGAAATGGGAAAGGGGTAAACCGGTTAAGGAGAAAAGCCCAAATTGCAAATCAAATTATTTTGCTGGGTTTTCAGATTAGCCCAGAAAACTTGAACAATTGAAAAAATTGGGTTAAAAGTTTCATTTAATTATGGGTTTATATAATACTTGTATGGGAATTTAAATTTAATATTCAAATCTCGATATAAGAATATAATTCCTCTCTAATTAATAAAAAATATTAGACTTGGAAATTGGGTTTCGATAAAAAGCAGACTCGTTTAAAGTACGATTGAAATTAGACTTCAACATTTAAATTTTAAACTCGACTTGAACCTAACCTGTTTGTTTAAATTATTTGTTAACAATATTTTGTATATATTATACTAATTAGATTATGAATATTAGTTTTTTTAATATAACATTATTAATCATATTTGAACAACGTTTTGAACCAAAAATAAAAGTTTGAATCACTTTTAGAAATTTGACCAGTCAAATTACTAAACATATATATTGGCGAATTTAACTAGTTAAACCTCTAAAAGTGGTTCGAACCTCTATTTTTTTGCTCAAAACGAAATTCAAATATGCTTAGTATGTTATATTTAAAAAATATTTTTTATAATCTGATTAAGATTTTTTATGGAATATAATCATGTCCTTATATGCCATTTTGTTTGTTCAAATAATCAAACAACTATCAGCTATTAGTTAATTTTACGAAACAATTTTATACAATAAGCTAATTGTCAAACATGACTATATATTAACAAAAAAATATCAAAAATTATGATGGTATAACACATTACCCTTCAAAAGAGAGAACTCGGATTCGAATTTTAAATACAACATTTTTAAAAGGGACAGCCGCATACAACATAAAATTATAGTTTGGACAGTCCCTTTGTAATAAAACCAAAAATCAATTGTATTCTGTTATTTATTCCAATCAAGAAATCGATTACCGCTTTGCGAAAACTGGAAAGCCTCATGAAATCCCGTCAAATTGGAGGAATTTCAGTTAAAAATATTCCCACGTGGAACAATCTCATTGCCTCCCTTGTTTCTTAATCAGTTTCCATCAACTTCTTCTTTCTTTCTTTCTGTTTCCGTTCGGTGCATTTTCCCGGAAGAATCCAAAGACTTCCCCGCGCTTTTTTTTATTCCGATATTCCTCAGTTTCTCCATTTTTTATTTGTTTCATGAATCGTTTGATTTTGGCGCTTCACCTCTTCTCAATCCGTTTGATCAATGAATCTGGCCTGATTTTTTTAGCGATTTGATTGGAATTGAAATCAAATAACTCATTAACTCTATAATTCTGGTTAGCTGTTGTTTTATTTATTCATATTTATTTTTTATTCGTTTTTCCATTCGTATGAGAAAATTGGAAAATTCAATGCGTGTAGCAGGGATTAAAGATGGCGAGTTACAGCGGTTCGCCGAGGCGGAGTTTTCCAAAGTCAAACTTATCAACGGCTAGGAGAAAAGCATTAGAGAATGGAGGTTCCGACTCTATCCGGAAACTCTTACCATCTTCTCGTCCTGCTCCTAAGTAAGGTTTTTCATTTCAAATGTTACGTTTCGTTTCTTTTATCATTATCGAAAAACACTATTTAAAAAAATTGAAGAATTTTGATGAAGAATCTCGTAAGTTATAATGTATAAAAGGCACAATTTAGTTTGTTGAAGTTTCGGTCATGAAATGGAAAATTGGATTTGGATTTAGATTTGGATATGAATAGATTGATAAAGGCATTTGGTAATAATTTGTGAACATTCATGTTCTAAACGTGTACATTCTGTGAAATTAATAATTAAAAATGGTTAAAGATTGTAATCAATGTAAAATTTCATCTTGAAAAAGAAAGTAATAATGATTATTTTTTTATTATTATTGTTTCAACTTGCTTGTGGAAAGGGGATTAGCTGGCGAGCGAACGGTGAAGAGATTGCGGCTGTCAAAGGCCTTGACGGTACCAGAAAGTACCGCCATTTATGAGGCCTGCCGGAAGATGGCTGCTCGTAAGGTTGATGCTTTATTGCTTACTGACTCTAATACATTGCTCTGTGGGATTCTCACAGACAAGGTACAACTTAAATTCTTGAAGAGTACAACAACTTCCCTTTACTTGAATCTCAAAACAAGTGGAGATAGCTACAGGAATTAGTTTCTTCACTCTGATATGATATCTTATACCTTGCTCTGGCATTTTGGATTTTACATTTGCATGAATAATGATGTTCTTTGTTCTAATATATTTAATCTAAAGTGAACTATGATAACTATGCTGTCTCTATTTATTGATTATTTTTTGCCTGCAGGACATAGCAACAAGAGTGATTGCTCAGGAGCTTAATATGGAGGAGACACCAGTTTCCAAAGTAATGACTAAGAATCCAGTATTTGTTCTTTCTGACACTCTTGCTGTGGAGGCACTCCAGAAGATGGTGCAAGGTTGGGTTTTTTTGGTTGATACCCACCCTTTCATGTTATATATTTTCGTGTATCTTACCCTTTAATATTGTTCTGATATCATTCTGAACAGGAAAATTTAGACACTTGCCTGTTGTACAGAAAGGGGAGGTCATTGCTTTGCTTGATATAGCTAAGTGTTTGTATGATGCTATTGCTCGAATGGAAAGGTCAGCTGAAAAGGGAAAAGCTATTGCTGCAGCTGTTGAAGGTGTAGAAAAAAATTGGGGAACAACTTTCTCTGGTTTGTGGATAATGTTATCGTTTGCCTTCAATAGGCTTTTTTTGTGCCTTTTATTTTTTGTCTTTGTTTTATTCATTTTGTTTTTTATAGTTTAGCTATCCACAGACCAATTTTAACTTCTAAGTCCATGCTGCCTTTTGGGGTGATATGCAGGACAGAATACATTGATTGAGACACTTAAAGATCATTTGTTCAGGCCCTCACTTTCTATAATAATTGCAGACAATCCAAAGTAGGTAATACTTTTTTTTAACTTTTAATATATATTTATTTGTCCCTGGTGATATTTTGAGTAGCTTTGCTTCATATGATGCCTTTCTGTCAGGATTGTAACAGTTTCACCAGCTGACACAGTTTTAACGGCTGCAAAAAAGATGCTTGAATGTCTGATAAACGCTGTGGTTGTGACTGTTGAAAACAAACCACGGGGGATTCTAACGTGAGTCACTTTTGAATCAAATCACAATTCAACATATTTCGATATGTAGTTGATGGAGTGAAGGAAGGAGCATTACAATTCTGGTTTTATCACTTTTAACGGTTACAGTTGCCATTGATGTATATTCTAAGTTTTTACTTTGGATTTCTGATAGTTCAAAGGATATATTGATGCGGGTAATAGCACATAATCTGCCTCCAGAGACTACTTCAGTGGATAAGGTTTTTATGCCTCTTTTGGATTTTTCTTTTTCCTTTTTGTCAACAGAGTACGTTTTTATGGCTTGACCTTATGTGCCAGCACCAGCTCATCAACTTTTACCTCTATGATAAGCTCGTTCTTGAGCTCTGATCATTTTGCTTTTGATTTGATGTATAGGTTATGACTCCTAACCCAGAATGTGCAACGCTTAACACACCAATTGTTCATGCTTTGCGTACCATGCATGATGGCAACTTTTTACACCTTCCTGTGCTAGATAGAGGTGATATGAGTTGCTACCCTACGAAGAATATAATTTTCTACTTACATCAAACCAGTTCTCAATAAGCTTCTTTGGTTGCAGACGGAGAAATAGTTGCTGTTGTGGATGTGCTCCAGATTACTCACGCCGCTGTTGCCACGGTAAGTCAAGTGAGTATCATTCTAAAGTTATGGTGTTCTTAAAGTAGATACTTGTAGTGTACAAATGATCTCTCTCAATATACTATATTATAAACTCCAATACCGTAAATAGTGAATGACATATATACGTTTGAAAACATTATAAAAAAATTGCCAGAACTTTTGATTTTTTTAAATTAAATATTTTTTTGGTTAAATAAAGATCATTTATTTAATTAAAATGTTGACTAAAATTTATTTTGTTGTTAAATTAAAATATGGAATTCCATTATTAAAGTATATCGATAGTTTTCATTTTAAATTAAATATCGACTAATTTTTATGTATCTGTTTCCTTATTTACCTTACATGCGATTAACTTACGTATTTGATGAAAATCCACCTGTTGTACTTGCATAAATGATAAATAAAGCTTCTTTGTGCTCTAAATGTTAAGTAATCACAGGTTAAACAAATCAAGATTCACAAGGTCATTTGTTTCATACTTATAAATGTAGCATTTTCTTATAAATAATACATGTGCAACGTATCCCGAAGAACACTACTTATTCCCAAGCGCATAGTTAACTTGTTAATGAGAAAGAATAAGATTATAACATTTTTTCTCATTTCCTTGGCGATTCATGATGTTTTGTTATGATCTCATAATTTTCTTCAATAACTAGGTCGGGAAAAATTTTGCAATCAATAATGAGACTACCACAACAATGGTGCAGAAGTTTTGGGATTCCGCAATGGCCTTACCTCCCATTGAAGATGAAGATGAGACAAGAAGGTTTTTTTATGTTGTTTCCCTGTTTATTTTGTGTTTTGCGCCATTACTGTTTTACTAACGTATTGATAGTGATGTTTCAGCTATAGCTCATTGAAGTTGGCTTCTGAAGCAGCAGAGACCGAGATATCTCTTCCTTATCCTTCATCCAATATGCCATATACATTTGGTTTCAAAATACAGGATAAAAGGGGCCGAATGCATAGATTTACTTGTGGTATGCTACTGTTTCTACTCATAAGTTAGGTGTCATGGTTTCAAAGAGTAGTCATGAATCGCCATATCGTTGTGTATTAGAGTTGATCTTAGGATACAAGTGTTCACATTACCTTCAACCTATGAGGCGCCTTTCATTAGTAAAACCGTGAGGCCCAATGATTTGAATCGAAAAATAACTTATAGGTTTGTGCAGTCTATGACTTTGGTACCGAGCCGGTCTAGAGTACTAGTGATGATGTGCTACTTAGGAAAAATGGGACCTTGTTGCCTGTCGGAGTACGAGAGGTTGTCATGGTCTTAGAAAGGAACCATGAATCCCACACCAGTTGTGTACGTCCTGGAATTTTAGCATTCACACCATCTTCAACTTGTGAGACGTTTTTTATGGAAATTGTAAATGCCAGTATGCCACCAGCTTCAAGAATTGATCATTCAAATTCTTTTTGGTCCAAGTTCTAATTGAATAGCACTTTTCTAGTGGGATGGCCACTCTAAACAGCAGCTGAGCATTGCATTCAAGAGATACTATTTAAGGATCTAATTCTTTATATGCACCCTACAGTTTTACCTACTGTTGTGTCTAGAAAAATGTATTTAATACGTTTTTTGCTCGTTTCTGCTTGATACAGATACACGCAGTTTAACGAATCTAATAACTGCAGTCCTTCGTAGGCTGGGGGATGACAGAGATAGAAACAATGTGCCTCAAATCCTGGTATATTTTTAGAAATATTATTAGTTTTTGGATGATTACTTGGGTGTCTATGATTTTTAGAAATATTTCTAGTATATTTTTCTATGAATTTATGCTAATTGATGGGCTTATATGCAGTATGAAGATGAAGACCATGATAAAGTTGTATTGGAGTCAGACTATGATCTTCAAGTGGCCGTGGAACATGCAAAGCTAGTTGGTTTGAAGGTATGATTGAACTCTATGATTATCTGGAATATAATATTAGGCTACGTTTGGTAGAAGTGTTATTTTTTCCTCATGTTTTACTACATAAAGTTAACAATAAAATAACTCCACTCGGTAATTTTTAGTCACTCACATGATTTAGTTTGAACAAAAAGAAGGAACATATATAATTATTTTGAATAGGTATTATCTTTTACTTAAGTTTTTGCTCATCTTTCTAATTTCAAGTCTAGGTTCATGCTAATTATGTTATGACAAACTATTAAACTTATGCAACCAATTGTAGTATTAGGTTTTTCATCCTATTGTAAACAGAAAACCTCAGAGTTTCAAGGTAAGCAACTCCCTTAGAGTTCCACAATCATAGGAAATATTAGGCATTACTGTATGATTTTGATCTTTCCACATTTTAATTATTTCATTTTTTTTCTTCTTATTTGGATTTGGAAATATGATAATTTACTTCCTAAATTATTGTAAAGTAACTTGTTGGATTCACAGATTACTTGATCTTCCTTAGGCCCAAACTAATATTAGATTTAGAACTTATGATTACCTGCCAAGAGATACGGTACTTTTATTTTCCTGCACCCTGCCATGCTCATAAGCCGGTATCGCCCGCCCACTTTGGGTAGCCAACATGTCCCTCAAAACTTTCTCATCCAGGCTCTTTCCATATAGATTTTACTTGGCAACTCTATTGACAAAGCCTTAATGAACCTGTCGGATGTCCAAAGTAGACAACACTGACTTATGTTCAGGACATTAGTACAATGCGATTCAAAGAAACAAGAACCCTTATATTATACTCTAGGAATTTGGTGAATTTTCTATCGCATAATGCGAGGTTATACATCGACATGCAAGGAGAAGAAATAGATTATCCAACCCTTTATGTTGTAAAACTGAAACGTGATATGAAGGTGGGGAAAACTCCATTGGTTTTCTTAGTTCAATCAAGTTAAAAGACATCTGATTGATGCTTTGTGTAGGGTTTGAGATTGCATCTAGATTATTCAGGGATGAAAGATCGTCGGCGGGGATCCAATTCGCGACGCTTGGACTATGCAAACTCCGATGCATGGACTACTGCATACAACACTGTCGCAGCAGGGGCTGCCGTCGTCACTGGTTTGGGCTTATTTGCATACTTGAGGAAAGCCGGTAATTAGAATTCTTATAAAAAAAAACTTCCAATCTCTCTCTCTTATATATATTAAGAACTTTGCATAGGATTGATTGGCCAAAGTTGGGTTTGGTTTAGAGACACTCCATGTGTTTGATTTTTTTTTTCTCCTTGTTTTTTCAAGTCAATACAAATTAAGAAATCCTTTTGTTGCTGCTGATGTTGCTTAGCTTATCATGTATCATTGTGTTTGATTCTTCGTATATTTATTATTTGAATTCGTTTTATTTTTAAGATAATACATTTAGATATTTATTTATCTGATTTCATTCTATTTTTACAAATAATGAATTCGGACTGGGATACCAAATTCATTATCTATTTTAGTTTTTATTTTTCTTTAAAAAAATTAGGCTCACCAAATTTTAATATTTAACAAATTTGAGTATTTGAATGATAATTTAATTAATTTAAATTCGTATAATATATAAGTTCATGATTATGGACTTCATGTAATCCATGGACCATGGTTTCAAACATGAATCCAGGAAATTAATTATTATAGGTCTAAGTAAACTACTAGTTAAGTTAGATAAGATTAGAAACTCAAATTATAATATTATGAATAGAGTAAACTGAATTAGAAGAAACATCCATAATAAACATCTACAGAAAACCCGAAAGACACCGTATTTGTGTGGTTGTGTCTAAAGATAGACATTTAGTGTAGTTTTCTCCTAATAATGTCCCTCTTTATATTTTATACAATTAAGTTTTTAAAATTGAATTTTTTTTTACAATTAAATCCCTAAAATTATTTTTTTCAATCAGATCCCTAAAATTACTTTTTTTCCAATCAGATCCTTAAAATTGAATTTTTTGTATAAATCAAATCGAATTGATGTATATATTTTTTTGATCAAATTTTTTAAGAGTAAGTCAAAGTAGGTTAGGTTCAAGTTTAAAGTAATTATTTTTTTATTGGGTTCGGGTCAACAAAACCCGAGTTGTGCACATCCCAGGTCACTAGTGTCAAAGCATGAATCAGTAGTTTGTAAAGTTATATCGCCTACTGAGTGAGCCCACGACAGATTGCTATCTCCATTAAATGTGTATCCCAAGAATCTTCATCCAACTGTGTCGGTTCATTTTCACCTCGGCAAGCCGGACCACGTTTGTAAGAGTAAAGGAATAATGACACCATCACCCCCTTATTTTTACAAATCCTTCAATGTGGTACTTATACTTTAAAATATTTGATGTGCTACATGTACTTTATTTTGTCTTCTGTCTTCTAAATGTACTTTGGTTTAAGTCCAACGGGGTAAGACACATTGACCGATTTATAAGTTTCGAAAATTATAAAATTTCTCTCAATCTTTAGAACTTTCCAAATTTCGATTTATAAATTGAACCTTCGAAACGTAGTAGAAGTTCAACCGCGACTTCTCCTTGCTGTTACCATTGTCTTGTCCAGGGACGGAAGCATTAGTACTTTGGGAGAGGCTCATGTCCCCACGCAGCAAATTTTTTTTATCCTTGAGGTGTATAATTTAAAAATATATATAAATTAATTATAAATTTGTTTCCCGCTATTAAATATTTATGTTTTACCCCTAATTTTTAACCGAGACTCCGTCCCTGGTTTTGTCCGTTCGAAATTTCAGAACGATACCTTGAACTTCAAGAATACAAAAACGCAATCATATATCCTCACTCGTGGGTTTTTTTTTAATTATTGGTTTTTAAATTATTATTCAAATTATTTTTAATATTCCATTGTTTTAACTTTTAAGTGGATCTGACAATAATTGTTTCACACTAATTCATACTTTCATCAAAATGGTAATATTCTACTTTTGATATGATATTTCTTAATAAAAATAAATTATTCCTTTTGGTGGTTTGTTTGTCGTGATTTTTGTGATGAGTTCCTAATGATATCTAAGAACAAGATTTGATCTCTTTTTTGTCTTAAAAAAATTTGAAGTTACGTGAATATTCTACAGTGGTTAAGGAACATGTGGTTCAAATTTAGTCAAAATGGACATAAAATGAAAGGGAATTGAATAAACAAGAAAACAAGGGACCAAATCATAAAACAATCAAATTACTTAGTTAAAGATCAAAACGTCATTTTGGTTTTTGATTTTTAGTTTATTCAAACTTTACAAATTCAAACTCGCCTCAAGCTCAAAATCTGGAGCAAAAATTTAAATAATGATAATAAGAATAATAAAACATAAATTAATTATGAGTTATTATTCCATGACAATGAAAAAATGTTCCACAAGTATGCTTAATTTTACTCTAAAATTAAAATTTAACCTCTAACCCTAGAATTCTAAAAATAAACACTAATCCCTAAATCTCAAACTCTAAATTTTAACCATAAACTTAAAGTTCTAAAACCAACAATCTAAATCTTTAAATTTTAAATTAAATTTCTAAATCTTAAATTAGATATGTGTGTAAACATGAATTTACCACCGTCAGTGCATAAAATATTTTTTCGATTAATTTTTTTGTAAATCGAATGATGGTTGAAACTTGGAAGCGTCAAAGCTTCTGTAGCGACCTTTTCGTCCGGGCTTGCCCAAAAACCCGTTCTTGGGATGGGGCTTCGTGGTGTAAAATAATAAAAAATGGTACAAAAATGGAGTTGCCACCGGCCACTTGGATAAGGTAGACCGGACACCGAAAAGTAAACCAGAGATGGATTCGGGAGTTGGTTACGAGTGGGGAAGGATTAGCACCCCACTACGCCCAAAGTTGGTACCTAAAGGTTCGCATTATTTTTATTAAGGAATATGAGAATTCAATTTAATTTAATAATTAATTTCTAAGATGTATGCACAACAGTTTAAATCCACCTTGGTATTCACGACATTCAAAGGAGATGACACTCGGATAGCCGAGATGACACTCCCAATAGAAATACCGGAACAATAAGGCCTAATACTATATATGCAACAATTATTATGTTAAAAAATAATTAAAAAATATAAAAAATAATAAAATAAAGAATAAAAGGATAAAAAAATAAAAATAATATAAATATTAGATAATTTAATATATCGGAAAATTTCAAAACTTGCCTCGATATCCAAGATATTCGGAGGAGATGACACCCGGATGGCCGGGATGACACTCCCAATAGAAATACCGAAATAAATAGGGCTAAAAATACTATATATGGTATTTATAAATAAATAATAATAATATAAAAATAAATGAATGAGAATGCTATATAGTATATATTAATATATATTATATATAATATATACTATGTATATTAACATCATAATATAAATATTATAAATATACTTATACATAAATATATACATACATATTATACGCAATGTATATATATATATATATAAATAAAATCATAGGAATAATATACCATACATATATATATATATACATACATACATACATAATAGTATACTAAGTATATCATATATTCATCTAAATATAATATACATTTTTATAAATAGTATTAATAATATACTATATACATATAAATATATCATAATCATAGTATATAAAAAGGGTTGAAATAAAAAAGGATAAAAATAAAATTTGGGGGCTGAAAATGAAACATTTACAAAAATCCTGGGCTAAATGCACAATTATTTCATTAAATAGGGTCAAAATTAATATATTTACAAAAGACAAGGGCCTAAATGCGCAATTTTCTCATTTAAAATAATTAAAATCTTATTTTAGGGCATAATTGTGATGATTTAAAAACTTCCAGGGACCAAATAAACAATTTAGCCATGGGGAAACCCCATTATGCAAATATTTATTGGGACAGAAGGACTGTTTGTGCAATTTACCCATTTAAAATTAGATTAAATTAATTTAGGGACCAAAATAAAAATAATTTAAAACTTGCAGGGACCTCTAGATGGATTAACTTATGCGGAAGGATTAAAAATGCAATTATCCCTTTTATTTTTTGCGCGGATCCTAGAGCAGGTCAGGTTGCTTATTTGGGGTAATGCTCAAAACGACGTCGTTTTGGGCCGAACTCAGACGCCCCAAAACGACGCCGTTTAGTAGCCCTATGTAAGCTTTTTTCATCCCAAAAATTTCATAATACCCTGTTTTCTTAAAAAATAAACACTCAAATTCTCTCAAATTCCCCTCGTCCAGGCAGGATGCCGGGTGGTTGCCAGTCGCGAGCCACGGCGGTCCAACGGTGGTCCTGCGATGGCCGAAAACCCAAAAAGCTCCTCCAAGGTATGTTTTTATATCCCAAATCTTTATTTTGTGTTAGTTTTTTAAAAAAAAACTTCAATATATGCGTAGATCTAGGATTATTCGAAACGTTTTTTATTTTATTATTATTTTTTTTAAATAAAAAATAAAAAAAGGAACAAATTTTTTTTACCTTAGTTGAATTTCCAGATCTTGCTTGTTTCGAACTATTTTCTTTTTTTATTTATTTTTCGAAATCCCTTCTCCCCTATTACATCGAATGTAAGGGTTTTCATAACCCTTTTGAGATTACAACTTGCATATAAAATAATAATAATAATAATATTTCCCACTTGTTTGACTATTTAGATCTAATAAGATTTTTTATAGGTATGAATTTTAGCTTGAACGGTGGTGTCAGATGGGTGGTGGCAAGTGGCTGGCGGCGATATCGGCAAGTGGCGGGTGGCAGCGATGGCTGGATAAGGTTGCTAGGGTTAGGGTTTGATTATTAGGGTAAAGGGTCATTTAGGTAATTTTTAATTTAGGTTGTTGGGTTTGTAGTTGGACCTATTGGGTATGTTTAATAAAATATTGGGTTTTGGGCCCGGACTAAAATGGGTTGCAACAGTTGCCCATCTTTGCTCATCGTTGTGTAACAGGGATAGAGCAAAGACAAAATAGTGACCATTTTGGTCCGGGTAGGCTAAGGGTTTTTCTCTGACACTGCCCACTCTCTTGATCTTCAGTTGATCTGTATTGATCGCTCTTGGAGCCAAAATCTTCAAATTGGAATGCTCTACATGAGGAAACAAAATCTAGGAGTTGAGGAGTTCGAGGTCATAAGCTCTTCCTCCGTCTGAAGTCTTGGAGACATCTTTAGGTTACAAACCCTTCTGATATAGAACTTCTCACATTTGAGTCTTGAAGTTGCAGGTGCCTCCTATATAGAAACTTCAACGGGTGTAATTTTCAAGTTGGGAGTCTTTTTAGAGGCACGAGTCTTCTCTTCTTTGTAAGAGGCTATAGACCGGAAAATTTAATGATATACCCCGATTTCTGATCGTTATAGGTATAAGATGATTTTTTGCTGCCGAAATATTTTCATTGTGTCCTGAATGCTGAGGACTAAAAAAAATTGCAAGATCATGCCCCGATTCCTGATCGTCATAGGCATGAAAGGGTATCTCGCTTTGAGACTAAAAAGTTCTTCCTGTATAGAATATTTATCAATGCTGGAGGTAGTGCTGAGAATCCTTTCTGTATGAAATTCTCATCAAAGTCGGAGATGTAGGGCTGAGAGTCTTTCACTCTCATCAAAGCCAGAAGTAGGGCTGAGAATCATTCCTGTATGAAATTCTCATCAAAGCCAGAGATGTAGGGCTGGGAGTCTTTCACTTTCATCAAAGCTAGAAGTAGGGCTGAAAGTTATTCATGTATGAAACTTTCATCAATGTAGAGGTAGAGCTGAGAATCCTTCATGTATAAAATTCTCATCAAAGCCGGGGATGTAGGGCTGAGAGTCATTTACTCTCATCAAGGCCAGAAGTAGGGCTAAGAATTCTTTCTGTATGAAATCCTCATCAAAGCCAGAGATGTAGGGCTGAGAATTCTTCTTGTATGAAATCCTTATCAAAGCCGTAGATGTAGAGTTGAGAGTCTTTCACTCTCATCAAAACCAGAAGTAGGGATGAAAGTTCTTCATGTATGAAACTTTCATCAATGTCAGAGGTAGGGCTAAGAATTCTTCCTATATGGAATCCTCATCAAAGCTGAAATGTAATCTTCAAGGTGGGAGTTCTTCTTGTATAGAATTCTTCATATTCTGAAGCTAAAAGGCCAAGTTTGGAGGTAAGGGTTCTTGCTCTGACTATCACTTCTTCTTTGGCCTTCTCTTGATCTTCTTTGTTGTTCTTGTAAGCAAAATTTAGAGAAAGATTGACTTGGCTGCAATATTGACACAAATGAAAGGTCTATTGAAGGTTTGAACATTGGTTCTTCGATTTGATTTCTTTTGTATTTTTCTCAAATGCACAGGGATCAACGGTTTCGATTTGCCTTTACCGATAGTTATTTGCTTCGGGCTAGTTGTACCATTCCCCTGGGTACAATCAGTTTTTGCCAATCATGACATTGGATTTTTCCAAAGGATTTATTTTCCTTTGACCATTCGTAAAAAATGATTTTCAGTGGACATTTAAATTTTCTACCATCTTAAACTTTACCGTGTTTAAGCATGTTGTGCCAATATTTCTATTAGACTTGTCGAAATGGCTCTGATTCGGCCGCCATACTAAAGCAGAGACATGATCGAAAGATGAAGGTCTCGATATTTGATCTAGCTGTAACACAATCAAAGATGGGTTTAATGAAGGTTTTAAACATTTGATTCTGTCATTAGATTTCTTTTGTATTTTTCCCAAATGCACAGGGATCAACAGTTTTGAGTTGCCTTTACCGGTAGCCGTTTGCTCCGGGCTATTTGTACCATTCTCCTGGGTACAATCAGTTTTTACCAATCATGATATTGGGTTTTCTCAAAGGATTTATTTTCCTTCAACCATTCACAAAAATGGATTTTCGATGGAATTTGAATTTTTATTGTCTTAAACTTTGCCGTGTTTAAGCACGTTGCGCCAACATTTCTATTAGACTTGTCAAAATGGCTCTGATCTAGTCGCCAAACTAATGAAGAGATAGGATCAAAAAATGAAGGTTCTTATGTCTGATCCATCCACAATTCTGACGAAGAAACAGAATCAGGACCGGGTTGGACTACCACCATTGATGGATGCAAAATTGAAAGAAATCAGCTCTGCCATTTTATGGCTGGAAGTCACGACCTGAACACGAAAGAACATAAGTTAGTGTCATTGTTATCTGGATGTTTTTAAGATTTTTTTGTATATTTGGCTTTCTTCAGGGCTAGAGGTTGATCATCATGTCATTGCCCCCATGATTGGGGTTCTTTGATCTTATTTCTGGAACTGTTATATGTTCCAACAAATGTCATGGGTGCATATGACTTTATGCCTAAATGCTTGTGTACAACTTAAATGTAAGAAAACTTGCATGGATGTATGACACATGCACTTGATGTTAAATGATCTTATGAATGTGTGAATGGTTTTTCCTTTTGCCCCTCAAAGGGATACCCCTGACTCTATGCTGGTATAAACGAGTTATTGGTCTTGCTTTGCAAAGGTGCCTTTAACATTTTTGGTTTCAATCATCTTTCTTAGATTTACTTCCAGGGGGAATACCCTAAAGTGTTTTTTCAGCTAATTTGAATTCCGTGGCTTAAAATTCTCATCATGATGCCTCCGTATCAAAATAGTGTTGTCACATTAAATCCAAATGTGAGTCGTTATATGGGTGCGATCAACATCACTAGAAAGATGAGCAAAAATGTATTCTTCATTAAAACTTGTGGCTTTAGGCCTTACAAAAGATTCTCACTGCTATTGGACTTAAGTGAGATACACAAAAGAACGTCACTTTGAAAGAGATGGAAACTACTAGAGGACCTATCGTAGTCAAAATAGTTCTTCAATCTGTCTGGCCAAAATAGTCAAAACAAGGCATGTCCAAACTCAAATATCGAGAATTTTTAATTGTGATCTTTGTGCTTCAGTAGAGGGTCTTCGATTGTATCTAGCTCTTCTTTGTTGAAAATGAATGATCCATCATGTAAGTTCCCACGCAAACTTCTTCTAAGGCCTTTCCTAACCTTAGATCATTTGCCTAATGTCTCTCAGACGGTCATCTTGGTACAATTAGACAACCTGTGATATGGTATGAAATGATATGCAATACGAATGTTAGAAAAAATAGAATAAAAACACTTATGGTATGATATGACATGCGAACAGAAAATTGTTTTGCTCTCAAGAAAATTGTTCAGAACCTACAGGAAATTGTTATCATCTCTTTGTTCGTTTCGTATGCAGTCGAGCCATCTTTTTCGTTGGTCTTCATTCAGCCTAACCCGATACTGTTTGCATTATCGCTCTTGTATCACAGACTTCTCTCTTATTTGGGTATACCTTCTAAATTGGATTGTTCTCAAATCAATACTTATGGTATGATATGATATGCAATGCGAATGTTAGAAAAAATAGAATAAAAACAACCAAACAAAATGAGTCAGAGCAATAGAATAATTGGACAATAAAATAAACTAAAAAATGAAGAAAATAAGCAATTAAAATATACAAGGAACATAAACAAACAAAGCGGAACCTAAAGAAAGGTCATTCATAAATGGGCAGAGTACCGGCGTGATCAAAGGGTGGACACTACAATTCATTATATGCGGTTTAGATCTAAAGTGAAGGGTGCCCAAACTACCGATGGGACATCGATTCAGGGGAGTACGACCCTTATACCATACGGGGGTGAAAACCTCACGGAATATAAGAACCGAATTCCAAGAGTACATTACAACACTATACGGAGGTGAAAACCCCATAGAGCGAAGTAATCTCTCCCACTTAAAGGTTCTAACATTAACATGTATGATGTCAGTTTATATCAAACAAAATTCAAAAATTAAAAATTAAATTAAATCGAATTTGAATTTTCCTTAACAACTAAAATACAAACCCTTACTAAGGCCTAACTCATTTTTTTGTTTTTGAAACAAAAATTAAGCTCCCCAACAGAGTCGCCATGCTGTAGTGGCCT
The DNA here is from genome assembly GCA_019671005.1 of Hibiscus mutabilis. Taxonomy (NCBI): domain Eukaryota; kingdom Viridiplantae; phylum Streptophyta; class Magnoliopsida; order Malvales; family Malvaceae; genus Hibiscus; species Hibiscus mutabilis. The sequence goes on along the minus strand of CM033720.1, from coordinate 1,016,977 downwards.
TTTCGTCCAGGCTTGCCCAAAAACCCATTCTTGGGATGGGGCTTCGTGGTGTAAAATAATAAAAAAAATGGTAAAAAAAATAAAGTCGCCACCGGTCACTTGGATAAGGTAGACCGGACACCGAAAAGTAAACCAGAGATGGGTTCGGGAGTTGGTTACGAGTGGGGAAGGATTAGCACCCCTACTACGCTCAAAATTGGTACCTAAAGGTTTGCATTATTTTTATTAAGGAATATGAGAATTCGATTTAATTTAATAATTAATTTCTAAGATGCATGCACAACAGTTTAAATCAGCCTTAGTATTCACGACATTCAAAGGAGATGACACTCGGATAGCCGGGATGACACTCCCAATAGAAATACCGGAACAGTAAGGCCTAATACTATATATGCAACAATTATTATGTGAAAAAATAATAAAAATATATAAAATAATAAAATAAAGAATAAAAGGATAAAAAAATAAAAAATATAAATATTAGATAATTTAATATATCGGAAAATTTCAAAACTTGCCTCGATATCCAAAATATTCAGAGTAGATGACACCCGGATGGCTGTGATGAAACTCCCAATAGAAATACCGAAATAAATAGGGCTGAAAATACTATATATGGTATTTATAAATAAATAATAATAATATAAAAATAAATGAATGAGAATGCTATATAATATTCAATATATATATATATGTATAGTAATATATACACGTAAACATAGATATATTATATATAAAATATACTATGCATATTAACATCGTAATATAAATATTATAAATATACTTATACATAAATATATACATACATATTATACGCAACGTATATATATATATATATATATATAATAATAAAATCATAGGAATAATATACCATACATATATATATATATATATATATATTAATATATACATAATAGTATACTAAGTATATCATATATTCATCTAAATATAATATACATTTTATAAATAGTATTAATAATAGGAAAAAACTTTGATACACATGCCGTGTAAACTTTAGTTTACACGTGCCTTTTAATTTTAGGAGTTAGGGTTTTAATTTAGGGTTTAAGGTTTAGGTTGTAGGGTTTAGAATTTAAGGTTAGTGTTTAGAATTTGTTGTATAGGGTTTAAGGTTTAGGTTTATTTTTTTAGGGTTAGGGTTAGGAATTTAGGATTGAGTTTTTATAGTATAAATACACAGGCTTGTGTAAAATTAATTTTACACAGCTTGTGTATCAAATTTTTACCCTTAATAATATACTATATACATATAAATATACCATAATCATAGTATATAAAAAAGGGTTGAAATAAAAAAGGATAAAAATAAAATTCGGGGGCTGAAAATGAAACATTTACAAAAATCATGGGCTAAATGCGCAATTATTTCATTAAATAGGGTCAAAATTAATATATTTACAAAAGACAATGGCCTAAATGCACAATTTTCTCATTTAAAATAATTAAAATCTGATTTTAGGGCATAATTATGATGATTTAAAAACTTCCAGGGACCAAATAAACAATTTAGCCATGCAGAAACCTTATTCTGCAAATATTTATCAGGTCGGAATGACTGTTTGTGCAATTTACCCATTTAAAATTAGATTAAATTAATTTAGGGACCAAAATAAAAGTAATTTAAAACTTGCAGGACCTCTAGAGGGATTAACCCATGCGGAAGGATTAAAAATACAATTATCCCTTTATTTTTTGCGCGGATCCTAGAGCGGGTCGGGTTGCTTATCCGGGTAATGCTCAAAACGACGTCGTTTTGGGCCGAACTCAAACGCCCCAAAACGACGTAGTTTAGTAGCCCTATATAAGCTTTTTTCTTCCTAAAAATTTTCATAATACCCAATTTTCTTAAAAATTAAACACCCAAATTCTCTCAAATTCTCCTTGGCCGGCCAGGATGCCGGGTGGTCGCCGGCCGCGAGCAACAGCGGTCCGACGGCAGAGCGCCGCCGTCGATGGCAGCCGAAAACCCAAAAAGGTCCTCCAAGGTATTTTTTATATCCCAAAATTTTATTTTGTGTTAGTTTTTTAAAAAAAAAACTTCAATATATGTGTAGATTTAGGATTATTCAAAACATTTATTATTATTATTATTATTAAAAAAATAAAATAAAAAAGGAACGAAAAAAATTTACCTCGGTTGGATTTCCAGATCTTGCTTGTTTCAAACTGTTTTTTTTTTTCGAAATCCCTCCTCCCCTATTACATCGAATGCAAAGGTTTTTATAACCCTTTTGGGATTACAATTTGCATATAAAATAATAATGATAATTCTCACTTGTTTGACTATCTAAATCTAATAAGATTTTTTGCATGTCTAAATTTCAGCTTGAACGACGGTGTCAGATGAGCAGTGGCAAGTGACTGGCGGCAAGTGGCTGGCGCGGCGGCAGCTAAATAAGGTTGCTAGGGTTAGGGTTTGATTATTAGAGTAAAGGGTAATTTAGGTAATTTTTAATTTGGGTTGTTGGGTTTGTAGTTGGGCTTATTGGGTATGTTTAATAAAACATTGAGTTTCGGTCCGGACTAAAATTGGCTGCAATAGCTTCAAAAGAATTAGGCTTCGTTCTGCAGAACTTCTCCACCCGCTTTTAAAAAAATTCTACCGAACGAGATACTTTTAACGCCTTCGTATTTTACATTTTCGTTGATTTTGCTCACAACAACTGCATTTAAAAAATAAAAAATTCTTAATTTTATCCAAACTCGAATTCTCAATCTAAACGTAAGATCCTACGGCGGCCGAAAGGAGCCTTAAAAGGTCCCACAACTGTCGGTCTGTGGGTCCTACAAGGCAATTCTATTTTGGGCATTCTCTCTTCGGTTTGTCTCCCCCTTCCAAATGCTATGCCTTATTTAGCTCCTCCAGATCCCAGGACCAAACACGCTTCTGAGTTTTAACCAACCTGTGGCCTGTCTCCAATTATCTAAAACGGTTAAATTCTTTTACTAGTCACCGTACTATAAGCAAGTTATCTATTCAGTTCATATTCTTTGATTTGATCATTTCAGTCCATGAGCTTTTCAAAATTTAAAATTTTAGGCCCAAGTCATTAAATTTGCTTGAGCTAAATTTTGTTATTAGTTCATGTACTATACGTAAGTTATATACTTATTTCATATTTTTTAATTTGATCCTGTTAAGCCTCTAAATCTAGTCATATTGTTATTATATCGTGTTTGGGATTATGATTGAAATTTTAAAATTAAAAAAATATAGAAACTAAAACTAACCAAATTAAAATACAAGGATTAAGTTCACAACTTATTCGTTATAAAAAATCTAATAATAAAATTTCACCATCTAAAACCTATTTATTAAGGTATCTAACATCTACTCTATTGACTGGCTTTTTGTTACTTCAAATCTGAAATTATTTCAAAGCTTTTTAATTAATATTATTATCAATATAATCATTGGTATTCAACTTATTAATCGATTAATCTGATCGGATATTGTAACGACCCATTATACTCAAGTCTCAATCAAATTTGCTTCATTCACAATGTCAACATTCAAATTTCTGATCTTGTTTAACGGATCTAGTGTCTCGTCCTCCTAGATCAACAAGCAGATTAATTTTATAAATACATATATTATAGATTTTAATTAGAATTTTATAAAATTTATTTTATTTGTTTTTATATATTTGAATTATATGCTTTTAATTTTCTAAAAGATTTTTTATAATGTATTTTTTTATTTTGTAAAATTAATATAATTGGAAAAAATATATAATATTCTGCAGCTTGTGATATTGGGCATTGAAAGAATAGGGTGTAAAACCCTAATTGAAATTTCATTGGATTTTTGATCAAATATGAAATTTAAAGGTAAGTGATTCTGTTTGTTCGAACTTTGAAAGTTGACAATGGATTTTGTAGTTCTTTTTAGATTTAGGTTTTCATTTAAAAATTTATAATTCTGCATTTTTATTATCTTTAAATATTTTTATAATTTTAAAGTTTTTAAAAGGGTAAACAACATCAGTAGTCATCGAACTATAGTTTCTTTTCTATTTTGGTCACCGAACTATTTTTTTGGCAAAAACATCATCGAACTATGGTTTCCTTCCTATTTTGGTCACCGAACTATTTTTCTGGCAAAAACATCACTAACGTTATGTTTCATTTCTATTTTGGTCACCGGCTGTTAAAAACTTAACGGTTTTGCTTACGTGAAATTTTATTTTATTTTTTAATTTTCCATGTCATTTCTTCTCTCTCCTCGTAAGCAATATATGTTATTTTATAATATTTTTATTCAAACTAACAGGATGGTAACACGTGTCACTGCCTATTAGTGGAATAAAAAGAATGAAAAATCAAGCTCTTTATGCAGCCAGAGAGATTCGACTAATAGGCAGTTACACGTGTCACCATCCTATTAGGCAGTTACATGTGTCACCATCTCTCTGGCTGCATAAGGGGCTTGGTTTTTCATTCATTTTATTCTACTAATAGGCAGTTACACGTGTCACCATCTTGTTAGTTTAAATAAAAATATTATAAAATAACATATATTGCTTACGAGGAGAGAGAAGAAATGACATGGAAATTTTAAAAAATAAAATTCCACATCAGCAAAACCGTTAAGTTTTTAACAGTCGGTGACCAAAATAGGAAGGAAACATAACGTTAGTGATGTTTTTGTCAAAAAAATAGTTTGGTGACCAAAATAGGAAGAAAACCATAGTTTGATGATGTTTTTGCTAAAAAATATTCGGTGACCAAAATGGGAAAGAAACCATAGTTCAGTGACTACTGGTGTAGTTTACCCTTTTTAAAATTAGATAATGACATTATTAGCGACATGTGACACATTCTTATGTTCTTTAACACCATTAAAAATTGGTTTAACAGTCAAATAAGTAATCAAACGATACATTTTTTTTCTAGTTAGGTGCCTAAATTTTGTTTTGGGTCAAATAGGTGCCTAACGTTTTCAACGTTACTCAAATAGGTGCTCTGTCGTTACTGTCCGTTAATTTTCATCGTTAACTTCAGTTATTTGACACGTGTCATCTTTTTAAAAATTTAAAATTATATTTAAAAATAAATAAAAATTAATAAAATAAAATAACCTTAAATTTCACAAAATAGCCCCAGATTTTAAAATCCCTAACACCCAAAAACCCAAATCCTGATTTGACATGATTTCGCCGCCGATTGTCAAACTACCGCCCATCACATCTGTCGTCGGACCATCACGACCATTTACCCCACCACCTTGTCGTCGAAAATCAACCGACGTCGTGCTAAACTCCGAATAGTTCATTTGAATAATTTGAGACGAACGGCGGCATAACGGAGATAAACGGTGTGTGGGTCGTTCGACAAGGGAAGGACGCTTTATTACGTCGCCGGGAATGCAACCAACGCTGATAGGAGCGGCTGGATTTGGGAGGTTTAGGGATTTTGGGACTATTTTGAGATTATTTGAAAATTTCAAGATATTTAAAAATTTCTGATTTATTTTTAAAAAAATAAAATTCATAAAATGTTTGATATTGCCACGTGTTCGATTTTGATAGGATAACGGAAAAAATTAACGTCCGTCACGGCCAAACCTTAAATGAGTCACGAAATGAAACGTTAGGCATCTATTTGGCCCAAAATATAGTTTGGGCACCTATCTGGAAAAAAAAGGTATAGTTTAAGCACTTATTTGATGGTTATGCCTTAAAAAATATTAGAACCAAGTATTGATCAGTGATGCAGTCGCATCTCTCAAAAATTTCAAATTCATATATAGTTTTGATGTTTTTTTTTGTTTTTTTTTATTTTTAAATTTTGTACTCTCTATTTTTTTATTATAACTCCTTAGAAGTTCACGTATCTAATATGAAATTTTGTGTTCGTCCCTGATTTGAACAATAAACAAAAATAAGGTTCAAGTGTCAATTTAGGAGCAAATTTCTTTAAATACCTACTTGAGAGGGGAAGATAAGTTCATATACTAAAATTATATCTAAATCTTTTTATTTTTCTAGTCGAGTTCAATCGTTGAAATTTTATATAAAATCAGGCGCTATGACAAGATTTTTTTTTATGAAAAGGGAGAATTATTATCACGCGCTTAATTAAAAAGCCTCTTTAATCTTAATGTAGAAAAAAGAGTGCACATGAGAAGATCTTTGACTTAAAATTCTAGTATAATAAAGTAAGAAAAAACCGTCTCGACTCGTTGCCATAGTTGAATTCGAATTTCAAAATTATATATAAAATCATTTCAAGTTTTCTTAATGTTATTTTGATTAGTGAAATAAATGGTGAATTGGAGTGGTTCAACCGGGGGCATGGATAAGAAAGATAATAATAAAAGGAAAATAATATACAATTTACCATTTATAATAAGGGTAAAACTTGATACACACAGGCTGTGTAAAATTAATTTTACACAAGCTTGTGTATTTACACTATAAAAACCTAAATCTTAAATTTCTAACCCTAACCCTAAAAACTAAACCCCACACTCTAAACCCTAAACTCTAAATTCTAACCACTAACATTGAATTCTAGACCCTACAACCTAAACCCCTAACCTTAAACCCTAAACTAAAACCCTAACCCCTAAAACTAAAAGGCTTATCAAAGTTTTTTCCTTATAACAATATTTATATTAACTGCAATAATTAATAATTATTTCCATATAAGGAAACAAAACGTGCACAAAATTAAATTTGTTCTAATTAAGAATATCTTTTACTAGAGTAGAATCTTTGTTATAATTGCAATATAAACTTCCAAAGATGTTGATTCAACTCAATTTAATTATACATTATTGTGATTAACAGGCTTACTGATTATACCATAATGGGAGGATATAGATTAGAACAAGCTCGAATGTTAATTCATATTAATTAGGGACGGAGATATAATCAAATATTAAAAGAATAATTATATAAGTTTAAAAATAATAGGAATTCATGGCTAACAAGGGTTTGGTGCAATGACACGGTATATTGCTCTCTTAAGGAGAGAATTCGGGTTCGAACTTTAGAGACGATATTGTTGAGAGAGAGAGCCACAAATCTTGAACATGGACCATAAAATAGACATGTACTTTACCCAAAAGTCTAATTTGATTTAAGCTTAAAATATTAAGGATCTAAAAGACTATTAGACCAAAATATTTTGGAAGACTCTTTCCCAATATGCATCCGTCCATTATATTAACAAGGTAAGTTAAAAGGATTTTTTTTATAATTTTATTATAGTACAAGATAATATTTGTGTTCGATTTTAAATTTGGGTTTAATTAAAAATAATATGTTTATAAAAAATTGATATTAAATTATGTCGAGTTAAATTATAAGGACTAAATTCCTAATTTCAGGATAGTAGATAGATCAAAACCACAATTTGACCAAACAATTACAAAGAGTTGATTAAGTTTAATCCTGTCCGGATAACTGACAGTGCGAAGGTAACAGATACCTCGTTCCTTTTTCTCCTCTAAAATAATCCCACCAAAAATTCTCACTTTATCTTAAAATGTATTGAATTCTGAATCAAAGTTTTGATTTTTTCTTCATTACAGGACAAAGTTTTTGAGGTGTTTGGATTCCTAGAAACCCACTATAAAAACCCAAGAGGATAATCCTTTTGAGTTACCAAGAAAGCCAGAAAACACCAACCTTTTATCTCCAGAGCTTCAATGGCGGGATCCAAAACCAACCCACCATTTTCATTCCACTTCGTTTTCTTTCTGCTGCTCACTGTGCTGTCGCCATTGTTAGCCCAGCGGCAACAGTCCGCCATTAAAACCATAGTGGTTTTGGTTATGGAGAACAGATCATTTGATCACATGATTGGGTGTATGAAGAAATATATAAACCCACTTATCAATGGAGTAACCGGAGACGAATGCAACCCCGTTTGGACGAAGAACCCGGAATCCATTTGTTTCACTGACGGTGCTGAGTTCGTGGATCCGGATCCGGATCCGGGTCACTCGTTTGAGGCCGTGGAGAAACAGGTATTCGGTTCATCCTCATTCCCTTCCATGTCTGGTTTTGTTGAACAAGCACTTTCGATATCACCCAACATGTCCGAGACTGTAATGAAAGGGTTTCGACCGGAGGCCGTGCCGGTCTACTCCTCGCTGGTGAAAGAATTCGCCGTGTTTGATCGTTGGTTCTCGTCGATTCCTGGCCCAACTCAACCCAATAGGCTGTTTGTGTACTCGGCCACTTCCCATGGCTCGACCAGTCATGTTAAGAAACAATTGGCTCAGGGCTACCCTCAGAAGACGATATTCAAATCACTTGACGAGAATGGTATGGACTTTGGGATTTACTTCCAAAACATTCCCACAACATTGTTCTATAGGAATCTGAGGAAATTGAAGCATGTTTTCAAGTTCCATCAGTTCGATTTGTCGTTCAAGAAAGACGCATCGAGCCGAGGTATTTAGATCTCAAAGGTTGGCCTGCAAACGATGACCATCCGTCCCATGATGTTGCTAATGGTCAGAAGCTGGTGAAAGAGGTGTACGAAACATTGAGGGCGAGCCCTCAGTGGAATGAAACATTGATGGTGATCACGTATGATGAACATGGTGGTTTCTATGACCATGTTGAGACGCCGTTTGTGAATGTCCCGAATCCGGATGGGAACACCGGCCCGGCTCCTTAGTTCTTCAAGTTCGATAGGCTCGGAGTTCGTGTGCCGACTATCATGGTCTCTCCTTGGATCAAGAAAGGCACTGGTGAGTTACTTGGACACTGTTAGTTTCGTGACAATACCCGTGACATCAAGTTGCCAAAACCATATTCTCTAGGATTTGATTTGGTTGATTTTCTTGCTAAATATTCTTACAAGTATTGACTTAGGCAAGTGGTTCTAGTTCGGACTCCACCGACTTTGACAATTGCCACCTTACAAAAATGCAAATTCATTTAGCTCAATCTATTCATACGATCATCTTCAGAGTTTGCATACAGCAAAACTCGGGTTGAAAATGTCTTTTTCGCATTTGTAATTTAGATTACAGCTTCTTTCGTGTTTATGTATATGTGGAATATTAACCACCACCTTGCATGTTTAATGCATGAAATTTGTAGTGATAAGTGGAGCAAAGGGACCAACTCCAAACTCAGAATTCGAGCACTCACCAATCCCAGCAACAATCAAGAAAATGTTCAACCTTTCCTCCAATTTCTTAACCCATAGAGATGCTTGGGCTGGCACTTTTGAGGGAGTTGTTGGGGAGTTAACCTCTCCCAGAACTGATTGCCCGGGTATTTTATTTTATTACCAAAAAATAAAACCTAAAAAAAACATGTAATAATAAGGCCATGGATGAAGTTGTTTCCTTTGAATTTTATTGCAGAGACATTGCCAGATGTGGTACCTTTGAGGACAACTGAAGCAAAAGAAGATGCTGGCCTCTCTGAGTTTCAGAGTGAGATAGTTCAGCTGGCAGCTGTTCTTAACGGTGACCATTTCTTGAGCAGTTTTCCTAATGAGATGAGCAAGAAAATGACGGTGAAAGAAGCTCACGAGTACACGAGGGGGGCCGTTTCCCGTTTATAAGAGGGGGCCGTTTCACGGTTCGAGCAAAGAGGCCGTCAAGTTGGGAGCGGATGAATCCGCCATTGTAGATATGCGGTCATCACTTACAACGAGGTCTTCAAATCCATAACCTCGTTCCCCCAGTCATATTTTATCTATCAACCCTTTGAAATTTTCTTACAGGTTTTAGAGATGTATGTTCTCAAATTAAAATCTGTAAGTAACATGCAATAAAACTACAGTATTTAAGTGAAAGAACTGTGTTTGAATCAGTTGTGTCTTCTCATTACAGATTTGGCATACATGCATTTTTTTTATGTTTACTTGTGTTTGGTAGTGGTATAATAAGTGTAGGGTTGATGTACTTAATATTGAAAATTCGATTATGAAGAACATCTTGAATCAAGCATTAAGATATTTGAATTCGTCTAATTCGATAAAGTAAGGTACGAAAAAGGAAAATCTGTATGGTCCTTTTCCCTCTCTTTTTTCTTTCCTATTGACCGTGTTACAGCCCTTCAAATTCCAATAACTAACAGCAAAAATTGCAGTTCAATGTCAATCAAAGAGATCTAGATAAACCTAAGACCGACTTCAAAGAGAATGACTAAGTAAAGACAACAATATCATCACTCAATGCAGATATCTGGGTTCATGTTTACCTCCTCGGGCATCAGCAGCCGAGAACTCGATTATTGTCCGAACTTTACATGGAACAAGGACTTTGCCAAGTCGATACGTCCGTGATAAGCTCCCGTAGTTGATCAATTAGACACTTTATATATTCATTCTTGTTTGCAAGCTCCTACAAATAAACCATTACTGGATTAGTTGCATTTTTATGGAAATTAAATAAACTGCCTTTCTTCATGGATTAAGATTCAAAATTCAGCACCATTAGAAAGGAAACGATCAGCCAATTGCTCCTCAATGTTAACCCGCATTTTCCCTGATATGGACGATGGATATTGGAGTATTATTCTCCGAAACAACCACTTAGAGGGACATCTAAGCAAATGGACAGGTAAGAGAAATGGAGGTTTAAGCTCTAGAGAAATATATGCAGAAAAGAAAAAGAACCCATATTCGATACTCACTAGAAAAGCTTAAAACGATCACAATTTTCCTATGCCTTCTAAACTAGATAAAATCATAGCATTACGCTAACAAACTTTACCTAAAACATTGAAAACAGCCAAAAGAATATATATACCATAGGAGCCCAAATCTTGCCCCCTTTAAACAGTGAATGACATTGCCACAATTGTTGAAAGGGATATGAAATAAGGGTGTAAATGAGAGACTTGTTCTCACAAGCTACTTGAGTTCAATTCTATTCGGTAATTTTAGACCTGAGTTCATGCAACTTAAACTATCAAGCAAGTCAAATTCAAGCATCCAAATACCTAATTCGAATAACTTGCTAGTGTAATTGAGTTTTTGAGTTTTAGTACATATTTTAAAAATTCAAAATTGAACATGTGAAACCTTAATTTGAGCTGAAGCTTGAGTCTGGGAATAGAGTAAATAAGCTCAATTGAGTCGAGCTTGAGTAGTTCATTTATATCTCAAACGAGCTCAAACTTTAAAATATGATACTTGATCGAGCTGGATATAGAGCTGCGAGTTTTAAGTTCAGCTCAAGCAAGCTCGGCTTGGATCGATTATAGTGAAAGGCATAGCTTAAGTATAAAATTATGAACATTTTCACTGCAAATACCTTCCTGAGATTCGAGGTTTGCTCTTCCAACTTCTCAATATCTGCTTCATCTGCGGGGCTACTCGCAGTTGAACCCGTTTCAAATGCTTTTGCCTGTTTAAAGATCAAAAAGAAATTGCAGAATTGAGTCCACATTCAAACTTCCACGGCCTATTTAAAAATCCATACTTTCTTTAAAATGCGGATGCCGTATGAGAATTGGACTTCATTGAGATAATTGAAGCACATTCAAACTTCCAACGGAGCAAAAAATAGAATTTTAAACATACCCACGATTTCTACTTAACAATTTGAAACGCTGTTTAGTTCAAACCGTGAAAAAATTCCTAATTTGAGCAGTAAAGAAACCCTAACCTTTGTTATAATACCTTTTGAGAATTGGGAATAGCGGTGAGCACAGTGCGAAGAGCAGCGACAGAGTTCTTATACCTAAGGCGAGCCTCATCAAGGGCGCCATTGCCACTACCTCCAGCTCTAGCCATGTCCAAGAGATGGCCGCCGTCGGAAGATGAATCGCCGTTGGAGAGAGAAGTGGCGGCAGTGTTAGTAGTAGGAGTGGTGGACCATAAGGCAGGGTTGCAAAGCTCGCCGTTCATGGAAGATATGATCTGAAAAGCGGCTTCAATGGTTTCTTCTAGATGTTTTAGGCCCCCTGATGCCAGCTCCTGCGTCGATTTGTCGCTGATGCTTGTTGGTGTTGTTGTGGTACTTACAACGGGATTTTCTTCCATTTTTCAGTGAAGGGTTTCTGTGTTTTGTATTAATCTCCTTTTGCCTCCTTTTCTGTTTGGTCGCCGAGAAAATATCAAATAGAGGAATTTATATCTGGGTGGGGCGGGTTTTTGGCTAATCCCAAAATTTAAAGTTTTAACTCGACTAAAGTTTAATATATTTTTATTTCAGGCCCAACCCAATATAATAAAAGAATAATCTGGCTATAATTCGATTTTAAAATTTTAATAAAAAATTTGATTAAACCCGATAGAAGAAAATTAATAAAATATTAAATAAATATAAAACTATAAATAAATTAAGTCGTAGAATTTCCACCCTAAACCGACCTGACTCTACTCAAACTTCTTAAAAACCCGATTGGACCCAAAACTTCAAAAAAAAACATGGTCCTATCGGATGGAGTATGATCGAAACGCGCCAGATTCGAGTTTTTTTGCCATCCCTATTTCGACCACTTATCATATTTTATGTTGTTATTCATCAGTTTGATAATCAACAGACATGATAACTCGACAAACACAACTACTTTATTACTAAAAATATATTATTAAAAAAAGTTTAAATGATATAACTACAAATTAAATAAATTTTTTTTACTTGCTCGTTTTAGCCAACTGGCAATGTGTCTATTAATCAGAGTTAAAAATTAACCTTAGGTTTTACCATATATAAAATGGTTAGGTTTATGGGCAAAATTATGCCTATATAAATAAATAGAAAATGTATTTTTTTTCTTACAGAAATTAAGAAAATTCTCAAATTTCAGGTTTTTGGGGATTTTTATTTATTTATTTATTTATTCTTTCGGGCAATAATAAGTAGGCAGAAAACGGAAATCAAAATTGAAACTGGGAATTCTCCAATGTCTTATCTCATATTGAATTCTCTGTCAAATGGGTAATTTTCTATTCCCTTTTTGCATGTTTTAGTATACTCTTCTTCTTTTGTTTTGCTTTGCTTGGCATGCAACTCTTTAGGAATTCTTTTTAAAGCCATTGATTGTGTGCTTCTGATAGAATTTTTAGGTTTTTTTTTATCAGATAATAATTACTGAATTATGGCAAATTTGAACGTGGAATGTGTAACTGTTGGTTGTCTGTTGAATTGTTCTTATGGTGAACTTGAATTTTTATTTTCGATTTTTTGTTGGTTTGGTATTTAAATTGTTGTATTCATTCAATGTGGATTGGTACAACTTTAATGGTGTTTGGTTTTGTTGTTTGAAGTGAAATCTTGAAAAGTTTACCGAGAATTCGGTTTTTCGAGGGGCAAAACTGAATTATGATATGTTTAGTTTCTTGAAGAATTGTGATAAAAATGAAAGGAATTTGCAATAGCCATTAGAATCTGTAACTTGATGGATTTTCCAAGCTTTTCTTTCATCTTTTGTGATATTCTCAGTAAGTAACCTTATGTCATTGTGATGCCGTTCTCTGCAATGTGTTTCGAAATACAGTATGATTGCGTTGAAAATTCGGTAATAAAGTACGCCATGACATAAAATGAATAACCTCCCACACATTTTCTGTCTTATTCGAGTTAGAATTTTCGGGAAAGGACATTTTCTTTTTTCCAAATATATTTTGATTGTTTCAAAAGTTCCGTAAAGTTCGTTTAGATCCTAAATGAATGAGTTTGTCTTCTTTCAACTAATAAATTCTCAGTTCATTACATTTTTCTGCAATGTGTTATTTCCAAATATCCTTTGCTAATGCTAAATTTTGGTACTCTAGTTCATTTAGATTTTAGTGAATGATCATCCCATGCATTATTAGTTGTTTCAGTTATGCAGCGTGTTGCTTCCGAATCTGTTTTCGATATTTCAAGAGTTCGGTACTCAAGTTCATTGATTTTTCAATGACTGGCCTTCGTACATATTTATACTATTTTAGCAAATAGATTCCTTATCAAAGAGATTTTGTAATTTGGTCAATCTCATTACTGCCTTTTGCTTGTATTTGTTATTTGCTATGAAACCATTTTTTTCACTTTTTATGCATTGTATTGTTTTCAAATCTGTAATGTTCAAGTTTATTGAGTTTAAAGCGAATAGCCTTACGGCACATTTTTGTTATTTCAGTCACTAGAGTCTCAGTTACGTTTTTTCTGAATATATGGAGTTTGATTAATCAGTCGTTGTTATTGTTTTTTGTTTGTACTCATCAGTTAACTTGGTGTGATTGTGTCTTCTGATGCATGTAAAATCTTAGATTTACGGTTTTTAATGTTAGAAACTGTTCTGACATTGTATTTGATGACAAATCAGATAATGAAGAAAGAATCAGCAAGCAGTTCGCGCAAGCAGAGAGTCACCGGCATAACTAAAATGGATTGTAACGAAGACGAGGCCATTAGAGCTAAAGAGCTTGCTGAGAAAAAACTTGCGGAGATGGATGCTGTTGGTGCCAAAAGATTTGCGTTGAAGGCTCAAAACTTGTATCCCGAGCTTGATGGTCTTACACAGTTACTTGCAACTCTCGAGGTGTACATATCCGCAGATAAAAAGATCAATGGAGAAGTTGACTGGTACAGGGTGCTTGCTGTTCAACCATTTGCTGATGAGGATACAATTCGGAAACATTACAGGAAGCTGGCTCTTGTTCTTCATCCCGACAAAAATAAATCTGTAGGTGCGGATGGGGCTTTCAAAATTCTATCTGAAGCTTGGAATTTGTTGTCTGATAAAGCGAAGAGAATCGCTTATGACCAGAAACAGAACTTGAGGGGCAGTTATACTTATGTTTTGCATGGGAAATCATCATCATCAGCGACGACCAGTCGTAATGGTTTCCATAATTTCTCGGGTGAGAATATTCTAAACACCAGTGGTCGGAATGGTGCTACTTATTCCAAGCCTGCTCCTCGCACAGTGAGAAGTGATACCTTTTGGACAACCTGCAATTCCTGTAAGATGCTTTTCGAGTACTCAAGGGTTTACTTCAGCTTAAATCTTCCTTGTATCAACTGTCGCACACCCTTCTTTGCTGTTGAGACACCAGCCCCGGCTATAAATGCCAGTAGTAAGTATACTTCATTTTCTGAATTCATGCAGCAACTAAAGTTTTGCCGGGTTCATAATGCTGGACAGGCAAGAGTTTCTGGTTTATCTACAAAAATTTCTCAAAAAGGCGTGTTCTCTAGATCGGGAAGTAACATAAATGTGTCTTCACCGGTTTCTTTCACCGCTGAAGCCACTGGTGTTACTCATTCAGCTGGTGAAACATTAAATAGTGGACACAACGAATCACAGACTGATATCATGAGAGACGGAAACTTGCAGATGAAATTTCATCCTTCTCAGAAAACCGATGCAGGTTTAGTTACCGGGTCCTCGGCTTCTGTTTCTAGTTTTGCAGCAAAGAAACAAAGACCTAAGAAGACGCGCATAGATGAAACTACTGCCATGGGAAATAAAGGGGTTAGTGTTTCTAGTTTTCAAAAGAGTGATTATGAAAATACTGCCGGAATCTCTAGAACTACTAGCATAAAGCAGCCTTCACAGCTTGGAGTACGGAATATTCTGATGGAATTGGCTAAGAAAGAAATCAACAAAAAACTATATTCATGGAAACAGGCTTCTCTATCTGCTGCTTCGAATAAACCAAAGGCTTTTGATGAGGGGATAAATGATAAGGATGAAGGAAATGTAAAAGATGCCCCAAGTATGAAATCTAGTGCACATGAATCCATGAAGTATGTTGATATCAAGTCTAGCATTCAGCCTAAAAGGTCTTACACTGTTGATTCTCACGTCGACCCTGCTACAAAGGAACCTGATCCAGTGTCCATGAATGTTCCAGATCCCGATTTTCACGATTTTGACCAGGATCGTACTGAAAAGTCATTCAGTGAGAACCAGGTTTGGGCTATTTATGATGATGATGGGATGCCTCGTTATTATGCGATGATTCATGGTGTGATATCATTAAAACCTTTCAAAATGCGGATGAGTTGGCTTAATTCTAAAAGCAATGTGGAACTGGCTCCACTAAACTGGATTAATTCGGGCTTTTACAAAACTAGTGGGGATTTCTGGGTAGGCATATATGAAGTTAATAGGTCTCTCAATTCATTCTCGCACAAGGTGAAGTGGTCAAAAGGCCGGAAAGGAGCAATTCAAATATATCCGAGGAAGGGAGATGTTTGGCTCTCTATAGGAACTGGTCCACCGATTGGAATGAGCTTACACCTGATGAAGTGATACACAGATATGACATGGTTGAGGTGCTTGAAGACTACAATGAGCAGAAGGGAGTTGCTGTTTCTCCGCTTGTTAAGGTGCCTGGGTTCAAGACTGTGTTTTGGAAGCATTCCGAACAGAGTAAAACACGGATGATTCCAAGAGAAGAGTTGTTTCGATTTTCTCACCAGGTCCCTTCTTATTTGCTCACAGGTCAAGAAGGTTTAAGTGCTTCTAAGGGTTGCTTGGAGCTTGATCCCGAGCTACTCCATTGGACCTTCTTCAGGTATCAACTGAAGCTAAGGTGAAAGAAATGGAAGTGATCACCGAAACAGTTCAGGAAAGGAAACCAAATATTATGGTAGTATCTGCCGGACTGTTACCAGAGAAGAGATTAAGGAAGAAAATGAAAATAAGAAACCCCGGATGCTTGTTTACGGTAGACGACAACAACGAAAATGTGAAACATAGGAATTCTTTTTTGATGAATAGATATTTATTGAAGTGGAATAGAAGGATTTACAAATTTTGTTCTCCGATAGGAAAGAACTCTTACGGTTAAATGACACAGAACAAACCGGCTGATACATATTTTTTAAAGTGGAATAGAAGGATTTTGCAGTTTCCTACAGCGAAGGACCGAGAATTCACAATGTTCATAGTTGCTATTATATTCTCTAATCCCTTGAAACAATGGAGATTCAGGAATCTGCATGCAAATGGCCGGACAAGGGAACTCACTTCAAAGCTAAAATGGGTCCTCTTCAAAAACTGAGTTCAAGTCAGGTATATCTGTGAACCTGAAGAATGTCTAAAGATCAAAACAACTCCTGTCTTCATATTTTTATTTATTTATTTATATTTTGAAATACTTTTGGGGGTAAAATATACCCTTTGAAAGGGCTAATTGTTTGCAGCCCTATCCAGGAGCTGCCTCTCTTTGTTTAAACCACAATTTTCATTCAAAATGTGTTTAACAACCTTGCCTGATTCTGCCCCCTGAATTGAATCTCATGCTGTTTGTTTTCGTTGCTATGCCTTTGCCTTTCATTTGCTTCTAAATAAGTTTCTAGTAATTTCATTGCACATCTTTACTAATAATTAGACCTCTCAATCTGGTTCACTCAGGTCGGACTTTGGCCAAGTTTTTTTTTTGTTTTTTTTTGTTTTTGGGGGGGGGGGGGTAATTTAGGCTAATGGGTCAATTTGAATCAGGTTATTCTAATTGCACCGATCAGGACATAGGAGGGCCACGAGAGTAATTAAACGCTGAAACATATGAAGGTCATACAAATTCAGGGGCTTGAAAACATATTTAACCAATTAAGACAATACCAAAGCTGAGGTATTGATGTCATTTTAGGGTTCTATGGGAACAATGCATGTCACGGGCTCACATATTAATTAAATTCGAGAAGGGTTCTAAAGTATCAGTACTTAACACTTGTGTCTATATTTGAATCATGTATGTATAGACGTGAAAAAAACCCTAACAATTTCACATACAATATACAACATTACAACTGCACCAAATAAGTAAAATAACAATGACTGAAAGTGATTAAGTAACAAACAAGAGGGACCTCCACCTAAAAAGCAGAAAACAACTGAAATACAGAGATGAGCCCATTAAACAATGCCCTAAATGAGCCTAAGCTGGAATCAATTTATGCAAATTGATTCTTGTTTTACACTTATAGTAGCCTTAAATATTGCTAAAACTCTACAGAGAGAACCACTGCAATTAGGTGACTTCGCTGACAGCTGATAATAAAGGAAAAGTTAACCCTTGATACAAAAGCAAAAACCATTTCTTCTTCCCCATTCAATATGATATGAAGATTGACAACATGATAACAACCCGATGCAATCAAAGATTTATAATTACCTTGGGGGGAGGAGGATGTGATGGTAGTTGACATAAGGTGCTCGAAAAGGAAGAAAATGCCTCCAGAAGTATCACAGTCTCGTGCCCTTCTGGTCATTTCGTCAGTTCAGTTTTCTTGTTCTGCAGCCTCAGGCATCACCCCGGAATTGGACGGAACTGCTAGAAGGATGAAATTTCCGGGAAAGAAACTACTCCCGGTGCTTGTTTTCATCTTGTCACGCCTTTCTATTTTAAGATTTCTTAAAATCGCAATTGCTACTAGTTCACATTCTTCATCCCAAGCTGCTGATTTGTCATCGTCTGTTCAACAGGAGTGCTCATCACCTTCTGAATGCAGTAAGGTACAATCAAATGCACCAGGGGTCTAGTTGGGTCCACGTAGAACTGCTGCCAATTCTACCCTTCTCACCCCAAAGGAATTCACGTTTCTTTCAAATCTCATTACCCTCAAAGCACCTTGTAACCTCCTTGTTTTCGGTCTTCAATCGCAGTACCTCAAGTTATCATCTATAAATGCCAGGAGGCATCACTCTTTTTCTCGAGGATGACCCTTACAAGATAAGTCAAAACAAAGCAGATTCTAAGGGGACTCGAATTTATAAGGTTGAGTACCAGATTCCAGCTAAGAAGGCATACAAGATGCTCAAGCATGCCAAGGAAAATCCTAGTTGTGCACCTCATAAAAGTCTGCTCCAGCAATCAACTTGCAATTTGGCATTGAGAAATTTACCACAAGAAGTGTATCAGCTTAAATGGGATGTAGTGGTGGTGGACGGACCAAGTGGGAATGCACCGGAAGCACCAGGCAGGATGTCAACCATCTAAAGCGCTAGCATGTTAGAAGAGCTGGTAAGACAACTGAAGTTGTAGTACATGATGTTCATCGGACGATTTAAAAATGGTTTTCTCGGGAATTCCTCTGCGAAGAGAACTTGGTTTCTGCTAAAGGACAATTCTGGAACTTCAGGATCTCTCATCAATCAAATTCTACAAGGTTTTGTTCCTCTGAGACAGTTCAGATAGAATAATAGCCCTCTTTTCTGCAGCAACAGAACAATCAGTAGCAGCAGTACTACCTGTCGGGTATCATAACATTTGTGAATAAAGGTATCAACACATTTGGCATTATAAAAGATACATAAACAAAATCAGAGTGCCACATCCAGGATATAATAGGTGGGGAGTTGTATATATAAAACAAAATTATCCCCCACATAGTTAACAATGCAATTCAGGCTCAAACAGGCAAGATTTATGTAATTTTCATCATTGAAGAGTGAGTACCTGGAACTGAATTGAATGCTGTCCATGCATGTAAATGAAGAACAGTAGATACACTCGGTCAGTCAAAATTGAAGGTTGTATCTGCCTTGCTTCATATGTTGCTCATGTGCAAATTTAGGGAAAATATATACATAGATATATAAATATATGTACGACACTTGGTTAGAACCAACAGTGTTCATAATAATCTTTCACAAGTTGAATCTCGTGATAAATCAAGGGAAACTAGCCCTTGGTAAGGTTTCCCAATTATATGTATAATCTGGGCATCAACAGTAGGAAATCCACTGTTTCAATCCAGAATAGCAAATCTGATTATTTCAGAAACAACAGACACATACAATTACGAGACAAATACAAGAGTGCAGAAAATGGAAAATTATTTATTCTGCTGTACACTGTACACAACTTTCAGGGATGGAGAAAAGAGTACATTTAGGGAATCGCCACAGTTGCTAAATATCACAGGGGAAAATTTGCATTCACCATAGAGGGGAAAACAAAAGAAAACTGCTTGATTATATGACTGTCAGCTTGACATGAGTTGTCTTTCCTTGCATGATCCCTGGTCATTATTCACCAGAATCTTTTCGCTGCCAAAAAGGGGGTAAAGGTCAATTGGGCAAATATAGAACCAACATAATGCAGAATACTAAAAACTAAAGTTAATCCTCAAGATTCAGTTGATTGCTTGGCACTTCTAAGTAAACTAAAGACATTCTACAAATAGACCCCTTTGTTGTTAACAAACAAGGTAACTCAAAGATCAGTTTGGTTGACTTTAGTATACTATTGCCATAATAAGTTCAGCACTATTATACATGGTGGCACGTTATTTACCCAGATGAAAATCATTCAAGCTGATGGCCTAAGTGAGCATGGATTCATGTTCTTAATTGCAGTTCTATCTATGAGACAACGTTATTTACCCAGATGAAAATCATTCCAGCTGATGTGTGCTTACCATCCGTTTACTGACATATGGCTGTATCTTAACTGGCATCTCAGAGTGGCTTTCAACCTTGACAAACTTCTGCTTTTCAATCTCAAATTCTTTTCTAGATTCTTTCCTGCTACCTGACTGCCAAACTCTACCGAAATTAGGAAGCCAGTTAGCATCACAATCACTCTCTACAATCTCCCCTCTCTTCTCTTTATCCAGCTCCATCTTTCTCTTTTCAGCCCAAGCAGCCCCAACCCTTTTTGGATTCAATTTACGGTATTTGCATGATTTGTTTGATGACATAAAGCTACTTAAAGCAGGTTTTACTTGATTGTTTAGCAAAGTTTGATCAGCTGCTTCAAGCCAGGGAGGGGGTGCTCCAGAATGCACATTTCCTGCAGCATCTATTGTTGAAATGGAAGAGACTTGAGTTAAGATCTGCGAACCTGAAGAAAAAAGATCATAAGACAATGAGTAAAAACTATTTTTCCTTGGAGCATCCATCCACTTAGCAACCAGAAAACCATGGTATAAATTTTTTTAGCATACCAATTTTTTATATTTTAGTTTCAAAGAGACTTTAGAATGGAAACAAAATTATATGAAACCAAAATGTAACTAAAACATTACCCTGGGAATTGCTTTCTCTGTTCACCATACTTGCAATTTGATATGCTTGGCAGACCTGTAAGATAATATATATTTGTAAAGAATATAACTACAACATCATGTACGAAGAAACTACTTTGTGAAATCCCACAAAACAAACTATAAGGACCCCCATAGAAGAGCTTGTTGTACAACAGGCATGCGTACTATATTCAAAATTCAAAAACATAAGATAATTAGCCCCATGGAAAATTTTAAATATTAAAGACCTAATATTAAAGACCTGAATTGGAGAAGTATGCATTCAAAGAAAACAATGGTTATTGTAAAAGACTAGGATACAATTTTTTTTACAAATTGAGGCAAGTGTTCTCTTGTAAATAAATAATGGACTGAGTAAATAGACAAAGCGGTTAAGAAAACCAACCAATTTCTTACTTTCCTATAAAACCACCATCAAAGAACAAAAGAAAAAAGACTTCTAATAAGCATAAATATTCTTATGGGACAGCTTCAAAAAAGATTTATAATCAGTATAAATATTCCTAATGCGATGGTTTCCAATTTCAGAGCAGAACAGTCACAAAACAATTGCGTGGAAACAAAATAAGATTAGTTGCATAAGGACAAAAGAATGGGATAATAAACTTACCCCAACATTGCTCAGGTAAGTATTCCCCGAGCATATTTTACTGTTGTAAAGAAGATTTTGTTGGCTACTGCTATTAGCTGGAAAATCATCACAAAGCACATAGAACAAAACTAATAAGTCAGTTTATTCTCATTTTCATACAAGAAAGTTTCACTGGAAATATCAGAGAAATAACTAGAACTAGATTAAATAAGGAAAATATCATATAACCAGATATTCATACCTATCAAATCATTCACGTTCAAAGAACTAATATTGGAATGCACACCCACATGCAAAGAAAAGTTAGTCTCGTGAAAATTTGACCCAAAGTTTGAAACTTCAGGGAATCTTGTATTAGATATCTGATACTCATTTGTATTGTATTGTAAAGGCAAAACAACATTTGAATAACTTGGTTTAAGACTGTTATGCATATTTTGTCCAAGATTATTAGTTTTTTCAAAGTTGACATTATTGTGGATATCATTTGAAGCTCCATATACAACTCCACAAGATCCTTCAGTATGACCAGCCATTCCTTCATCCTTCAAAGACAGGCACTTCTTCTCCCACTACAATGACCAAAAATGAAATCCCATCACATAATTAACCTTCCAAGCTTTCTTTTGAACAATTTAACAGACGTACCTTAGTTAGATCAGTTTCCAGTATGCTATACTTGTCCAATTGTTCCATCTTACCACCATATTGCCAGAGAAAATGCTTCAAATTCTTCAGGTGATGTGCGTCTGCCATGTGATTAATAGCATTTTCACTGTTCAAAGAACGAAAACACTTAAGACGAGCTTCCATACGATGCTATCACCGAAATACCAAAGGAAAAGCAAAGCAATCTTTGTTGAATCTCCTAACTTTGGTGAAAATATTTAGAATTTAATCCAATACTTAAGAAAACATTTCTTCATACTTTTACAATTTTAATTTTAAAACCCCAAGCTAATTATCGATACCATTAGTATTTAAACAACGATTGAACTCAAATTCTTAAATTGAAAAAGTAGGATAATTTAATTTTTAACTTTTTAAGTAGATGGACTAAATCTTAAATTTAAACAATGTACAGGAATTAGCAGCATATTTTGAACATATATTTCGCCCATCAAATCCTAACTTTTAATTTCCAATTTTCCTTATCTTCTCTAAGAACTTGATCAAAAATGGCTATAAATTCCAAATTACTTAAACTAAGTTGAGCCGAGCTTCAAAAACACTTCTATTTTATTTAAAAACTCCAAGAATGCAAGACTTAAAACCCCTCAAATTAAAAGCCTTACCAAGCGAAAGTGCTGTTGTGCTCTTCAACATCAGTATCGCAGAAGACGCACCAAAATCGATTGCGATCGGCGTGTTCGGGTCGAAGAATGGTAGGGTTTTTCAAGAAGAAACGAACGTCCTTGATCTTATTTTCGAATCGAGAGAGGAAACCGGAGAGAGCGGATTTGTGGTTAGGGAAATACTTATGACGTGGCCCTTGGTTGTGGTTTAGCTTACAGACCTTACAGAACTCAAATTCGTTCTTCTTTTTCACCTTCTTTCCCCCCTCCTCTTTCTTCGTTTCATAGTGATTTTGGTTCGTAAGTGTCGATTTAGGGTTAGAGTTCGATTTCTCTGAACGATCCGCCATTTGTTGTACGGAAACAACTTATCCTAAAACCTCTAGCGTTGCCTCGGATTCGGGTAGGCCGAGAACATAAGAGAGACGCATTTTCTCTTAACCAAGTTAAAACGCACCGTCTAATTCCCGTCAAGTATGAGCTGACGGTCGGTTTAGGGTATGTAAAATTCGGTTAACCAATAAAACAATTTGAACCGAGTTGATTTAGAAAAAAAAAAGGTAAACTACATAAATATCCTATGATAATAAGTGTCTTTTTTATCTTTCGAAAAGTTGGTCCGATATTTTGATGATGTGATAGTTCATAAAAATTAATACAATATTATATTTTGTATTTCATATTTACACAATCAATTAATTCAATCTTAATTTAAAAAATAAATAAATTTAATCCTCTTTATTTACTTATTCTATCAGTTTAACTCATTTTATTTAGCCGTACCGTCTTCTTATTCCAGCAACCCTCCGTTCGATCTCTATTATTTTGATTTACCGACTTGGTCTTATATATATTATTTTATTTAATGATAACAAAGATTATCTTCTTCTCTTTGTCATTGTCAAAATTTAAACTTTTAATTTTATTTAAAAAATTTAACGTATAACTGGTCATACCAACTGATAATTGATATTTTTTCTTTCATGATAAAATTAGATCAATTTATTTGATTTACCGACTTGGTCCAGTACATATATTATTTATTCAATGATAACATTCTTGACCATATTAAAGGGACACCAAAGATTCTAACACAATAGCCGAATTGACAATTTCCACTCTCAATATAGCATTTTTTTATTTTTAAAGTCATAATAATTAAAAGATGGGTTGGGGGACATGGGAATATTTTCTTTGTTATGATTAGTTTAAGTCTTCCATGCAACTCAGCTCCATTATTATGTGTTTGATGTCATTTTAAACCCTAAAACTCTACAACTCCCCCTTTTGCTTTTACAATTCAACACTACTTTTCCTTTCGGTTCAGATCGATTGGGGTAGCCCCAGTTCTTTTCCCCCCATAATTTCATGGCAAGGATTCACGTTTCCACATGTCCTCGACCATGATCTTTTCTTCTTACCATCTTCTTTGCACGACACCGATTCAGACATCGATGTTTCATACACATGTCCAACACATATTCGAATTATTAAAATTATGATTCAAATTTTATTTTGGGCCAACACAATATTTATAAAGAAGCAGTGTCAAAAGTGGGGGTCTGTTAGGACCGTGTGGAACTCTACTTCTCTCTTAAATATGCGTTGAAGAGTTGAAAACTCAGTTTGAGTAGAATTACTTTCTTTCCATACAAGTTCTCTTTGTAACCATGTAACTTATCCCTATAAATATACATTAGGGATTAAGGGTTAGATATGCGTTGTAATCTCTTTTTTGACATACTGAAATTTTCTCCTAAATGTTAGTGTTTGTTTTATTTTCTGCGTTTTTGATTGTTTGTTATTTCACCATTATCGTTCCGATCATCATAACATGAAAACTGACATACAGTGTTTGTGTTCAAACACATATTTAGATCATAGGAGTTCAGAAGATCATTAGAAAACATTAGTGTTCATAATCCATATTAGGATATAAAAGATCAGATGGATTAAGGAAAAGAGATTATATGAGATCTTAGAATGTATGATCAAAGAGACATGAAAACAGTATCAGTAGGTGAATATAAGTGGACAAATGTGAAAAGACAAATGTTAAGGTTGTGTCATGATGACAAGTTTGATTGTTTTGGCTAAGGATGTCCCTACAGCTTTATCCTGCACTTCAACTTTATGGAAGACACTGATGGGTGTTTGCAATTCTATGATTGTAACCACTAAGCAATACAAGACAAATCAACCTGTATTGCAAGTGGTCATATGTCAGCCCACGGTCTTCCACCGGTACGATTGTTTTTGGTGATAATGCGCACACACAAAAAAAAAACTAGAAACTAAGTAGGATTCACTCAGTTGCCATTGTCCATTGATGAGCCTTTCTTGTTCAAGTACACCAATGGCCTTGAATTTCCATCACTCATAGATAAAGAAATGAATTCTTTTTAGTTGCATAAGGATGAATTTGGTTGGTTTCAAAGAAAGGTATCGAATATGAAGATTATGCGCGTTTGGGACAAGGGTATGTGATTGCAGAATTTCTGAAAGATCACGACTTTATATTCGGCCACGGGCGTGTCTTGGATTTTTAATTTAGAGATACCTACATATAGCATTAAACAACAATATGATTGTTTATTATTTTGAAATTTTTATCCCGTCGTAAGTTTATGTTACTCAAACTTGGATGTAAGTATCAGGGACCGGTGCGTCTCTGACATTGATATATTCGAGCCCTAAAAGGATCATATCCCTATAACAATGTCTAGATATGGGTTTCAAATTGGAAGCTACGTACCCTTAAACAACAATACCGTTGTTTTAGAAACCTTTCAAACCTTGAAACTACGTCGTTTAAACTCGGATATGCGTGTCAAAAATCGATGTTTGTTCGTGTTAGAAATTTGTTATGCGGTAAAATAACCAAAGTGATAACGACATAAACTAATCCATGCAAATGAGACAAGATTTGACGTGGTTCAGCATAGCCTACCTCCACGGACGAGAAAAATCAATACACTATCCACGTAGATATGATGTCCGAACACTCGGGGAAGGAGCCATTAGTGGATTGGGAAGGCTCGTGCCCTCAAAATGTGTTTTTGGTATAATGACATTTTAGGTCAGGTATTTGTTCCTCCCCAATTTTTAAATTTAAATACTTAGTTGATCCTTAGCCCCTCAAAATGTTTGATCATAGTGGACACTCCTCAAGTTTCAAACAAAATACTTCAAAAGAAATGAAAAGTTGGAACAGCACAGCTTAAGCAACCGATCATCCACTTTTTGAGGTTGTGCTTGAGATCAAAATTGCTTTTATTTGGAAACAAAAGCCAATTTGCTTTTAGATGATGAATTAGGTTAAATCTGTTGGAAGATTCTTGCAACCAAAAGAAGGCTCAAAACTAATAATTAAGTTAATCATAAAGGGTACTTTCTTTCTTCATATATATATATATATATATATATGTGTGTGTGTGTTTTTTCTATCACTTTGAAGGGGAAAAGAAAAGATGTACTTTTCATGGGGGCCTAATTTTGAAACTCCATGATCCATTGCCCCCACTAGATTATGTCTCTAACACTGTTGATAGTCTTGAAACTCATCAAATCAATGTCTTAAATTATTGAATATCTATGTGTATATACTTCTTTTTATAACAAATAGTTTTGTTATATGAGAGTAATGTTTGGAGGTTGCTGACAAAAAACCAGCTATAACTCCATTGTCACACACATCTTGAATGAAAGCTTCACTGTTGAACTCCTCTTGACTTGACTGATGCTTTCAGCCTATCAAAGCTAATCAAATTGCGGGTTCGGTCATTCTACTGTTAAATTATTTCAATTAAAATACCGACTCGGTTTTTTTTAAAGAGTAAGCACGTCTTCTAACTCATCATGCTGAAACAGATTGAAAGAGTGGAGTAGGTAATGATGTTAATTATTAGGAATAAAGGATCAAATTATATCGAATTAAAATATAAAAAAACTAAATCTTGAGTTTAAATGAAGTAAAGGGACCAAATTCATAATTTAACAAAAAAAGTCTGGTTATTTTGCTTTGGGATCCCAGACATGAGTAGTGGGTGTTTGGTTTGAAAACAAGTGGCATACAGACTATTCTGTCTTGTTGCTGATGAATTTACTTAAACTTTTTGTTCTCATTCATTTGCCTTTCTATCAAAATCAAGGTTCTGAAACTTGACTCTTTAATTGCAGGTTTGACTCATCAATGCCATTTTTTGAGTACTGAGTTTCAACAGTCATACATATATATATATATACATACACATATGTTAAGAATTATCACATAAACTGTAGGACTTCTTCGTTATGAATGATCACGTATATATGTAGCTTTAAGTGTCACATGGCTATGTTTCTACATGGGTAGAATCATTTCTTAAAAAGTTTTTTCATATATTTGGAAGACTTATGTCCAAATATATGATGCGTAAGTATCAAATATGAATATTTTATTATCGATGATCTGATATTTGAGTGATAAGTGTCGGATAAAGGATATGTTCTAATATGGGTGTACTCATTTGAAATCGTTTGAAGAATAGAAATCATTTACTTTTTTAGTGTTCCTATTTATGCTCTAACATTAAAAAAGTATGGTTTATGGTTGAGGTTTAAGGCTAGAGTTTAGGGTTTAGAATTTAGGATTTATAAATTAGGGTTAGAGTGTAGGGTTTAGTTTTTTAGTGTTTGGGGCTTAGTGTGCATGCTTAGTTTTTAGGGTTTAAGATTTAAAATTAGGGCTAGAGTGTAGGGTTTAGTTTTTTAGTGTTGGGACATAGAAAGAGGCATATGATTTTCGTTCTGGGTTAGCAAAATGGAATGCTTCAAAAACTTACTAATATGTCTTTTTTGGTATCGATGATCAGTATTAGATACGAAAATTTTCTTACCCTAATCATATTCAAATACGTATTGATAAGTGTTGAATACAAATATTTTAAGAAAAATGAACAGTCCGGGTTATCTAAATGTACCCTTTGAGAAGTCAGGCTTTGGTCTTTATATAAATACATGGCTTTTAGGATTTCCAGCCTTACTTTGGTAGTGGGAATAGCATCAGTGAAACACATGATCCAATCTTACAAACTATAGCAGATAAGATATGCCTGCCTATCTGCTCTTGATATCAGTAGTTACTTTTTGCATTTTCAAAAGTTAAAAAATGCATATACCTATACATACACACATATATATGTCTGACATTTGTGTGAAATTGTGCTAAAAAAGTATGTTGGCAATTAGACAATAATGTAACACCAAACGAAAATATTAGGACAATAATGCAGCACTGTCTGCGACTTGATTGATTCCTTGCTATCTATGCAGGCATCATGATAATAGTAAAGCATCTGAAGATGACATCACAATTAGACTGCAAGCAAAACCCTTTGCTGGAATCTTAATTTCCAAAGCTCTAATCGAACAAATTTTCGAATAATTCGAATCGAATATATACATATAAATATATGATCAACGAGTCATCTGTTTAAACTTGGGTTTCTTCATATGCAGGCATCATGACAGGAAAGAAAAAGTTGCATATGATCTTAAGATGATATATATATATATATATATATATATGCATGTATGTCTGATCTCATGATTAGATAGAGTAAAAGCAAAACCCATTGCTGGAATCTCGAATTTCAAAGCTGTAATCAACAAATCATCTGTTTAAACTTTGATTTGTTTCAATTACTGAGATCGTGGTAAACTTTTTTTTGAATAATTCCTACTTAGGGGAAGGGAAAATTTATTTTTACTGAGTCTAGAACTCACAACTTAAGGGAAAAAAAGTATCACATGAGAGCTTTTAATCACTTGCTCTAGAGATTGTTGAGCTAAAAATGCATACATGCATATATATAGAGAAAAAAACTTCAATACACAGGCTACAAGCCTTTTAGTTTTAAGGGTTATGAGTTTAGTTTAAGGTGTAGAGTTTAGGAGTTTGGGTTGTAAGGTTTATAATTTAAGGTTAGTGTTTAGAATTTAGGTTTAAAGTTTAGAGTAAAATGTTTAATTTTTTAGGGTTTAGGTTTAATTTTAATTTATAGTAAAATAAGCTGTAAATAAATTTTATAGAACATGTGTATTAAATTTAAACTTATATATATATATATATATATATATATATGTTTTGCCTGCTTAAATCAAAAGTTTGAAACCTTTGAAAGAACAACTCAGGCATGGAAAATGGAATATATTATGTTTGAATAAAACAACGAGGGTTTTGATTTTTGAAATATAAATGGAAACATTGAAATTAATTATGTTTTTTTTTTCAAGGCCTAAACCTTTGCCTGCAAGATTGGCAAGTAATCTCCAGGCACGTAGTGGAATCAATCTTCCTTGTGGCTCTCTCTTTCATTCTCTCGGCTTTCTCCACTTCTTCCCTCGCCCTCTGCCACATGTGCCTCGCCCGGGCGAACTCCGACTGAGCCATCTCCATCTCCCTCTTCGTCAGGTCCCTCACTCGCTCCGCGTAAGCTTTCTCGATGGCCGCCAGCCGGATTTGCTCCGCCGCTTGCCATTTCAACGACTCCACGCTGCTTGTTGTCGTGTCGCAAATCGGACCTTTTATAACGCAACTCGATGGTTGCTGGATTGGCCTTAAGCTGATCGATAGTTGCAAGTCGAGTGAAGGGCCTTCATATTGATCAACCGCTGCCGTGGATCGGTACCTTAGGGAAGAAGAATCGGAGGAGCGAGAAGAGATGGGGAGTGGAGTAGGGAGGAGTTGCAGTTCCTTTTGATCTTCGTCTTCCATAACTCGAAAGAAAGTGAGAGATAATAATAATGGAGGGTGAAAGAAATTTTGCTGCCATATATAAACAAGTTGCCGCCTCCATTGCTTTTACCTTTTTACCCTTCCTTCCCATGCAAAATGGCTTAAATCCCGACTTTAATGCTCGAAATGACCAACCCACCCTTGCACTTGGCCTCCAGAACCCTTGTAAAAACCCTAAAATACATGTAATGTTCTACCCACACAAACGAATTTAGAATCAAACTATGAGGGGTAAGTTGATTAATTTTAAAATAAATAAGGTTTTAAAAAATAATTAAATCATAAAAATTAAAAAAAAAATTAAGGTTTAATTTTATTAATTTTAAAATTAAAGGGTCTTAAAAAGTGATTAAACCAGAAAAATGAGAGGTAAAGGCTTAATTTCATTAATTTTAACTTAGGATCTTAAAAAATAACAAACCAAAAAATATTTGGAGGGGCAAGAACTTAATTACAATAGTTTTAAAATTACCAATGGCTTACAAAGAATTAAATCATTCAAAGTTGGGGACAATTCTCCTCCATATAGCTTCTTCTCAGTCTATCCAATAATTTGTTAAGTCATGTTCGACAAAATAATTTCTGTTTTGACAGTTAAAAATTATCAAAATAAAATAGATTTTATCAAACTATATAATAAATGAATGAAATGTTTTAAATTTAAAATATTTTAATTGATGGTAAATTAATTTGTGACATCAAATCCATTATGTATTTACCTATATCTTATTATCTTAGAAAGAAAAATGATTTTATAAAATTCTCCCTCCCTTTCTCCTAGGGTATGGGTTCGAATAAATTCTCTCTCCACTCCCTCTAGGTAGTAATTGTTCAAAAACAGTAAAAAAGAAGGCTTAATAGCCAAATAGGTGCCCAAACTATACTTGTGGCTTACTTTTGGTGCCTAAACTATTTTTCGCTTTAAATAAGTGCCTAAACTTTCATTTCAATCATTTTAGGTGCCTAACAGTTGAAAAAACCGTTAGCCAATTAAAATGTGATATGCGGCATGTTTTAATTTTTAATTTCTTTTTATTAATTTTTAAATAAAATTCAAATTTTTTTAAAAAATAACAGTTCTAATTTTTTACAAAATAGTCCCAAATCCCTAACCCAAAATCCCCAAATTGCCATCGCTATCGTTGTTGACTGACTCGCCAAAGACCACCACTACCGCCGATGGACCACCACGATCATTTTTCTCAACCACCCATCGCCGGTAACCGACGGTAGGTGTACCGATCGGCTTCCTTCGACGTTAGGAAGCCGATCGGCATACCTACCGTCAGTTACTGGAGATGGGTGGTTGGGGGGATGGGCATAGTGATCTGACAACGGATATGGTGGGTGGCGGCATGACCATCAACTACGAAATCAGTTGGGAAAGTTAGGGTTTTTGAATTTGGGGGTCATTTTGTGAGTTTTGGGAAATTTAAGGATTTTTTAAAAATTAAGTTAAAAAATAAATTAAATTTAAAAAGAAATAAAATAAAAAAAATTAGGATAGTTAAAGTTTAGACACCTAAAATGACTGAAATAAAAGTTTAGGCACCTATTCGGAGTGAAAAATAATTTAGGCATAAAAATTGAGCTAAAAGTATAGTTTTGGCACCTATTTGGCTATTAAGCCAAAAAAGAAATGACTATAAAATTGAATATGCAATGGAAAGTAAAGGGTATTATTGTGAAATCATTGTTAGTCCCGTAATAGAAGAAGACAAGGCGTACGAAATAACGGATCACGTTAATATTAGGTTATGATGAATAGCCTTTTGGGATATATATGGCTTAAATACATATATGATCCTTGTACTTGTCATTTCCTTTCAATTTAGTATCTAAACTTTTCCTTTTAATTGTATACAAGTATTTTCGTTCCATCAACCAATTTAATACCTACCATCAACATGTTAAATTATGGACACGTGACACATAGAAACACCGCCACGTAAAAATGACAACGTTATCTTGATGTCATTATGGCATAATTATTAGAAAATTAATAAAAATTTACCAAAAATTCAAAAATATATTTAAATATCTTAAGAAAAAATCTAAAATTTAGAAACATATATATGTTAAATAAATAAATAATAAATACTAATATCATAAATTGTAAACATATATTTTTAAAAACACATTTTAAAATTTTTGAATATTTTTATAATATATAAATTTAATTAACTAAATAAAATTTACATAAATGTAAAATATAAATTCTTGGAATATAAAAAAAATTAAATTTAAAATATGTGTTTTAAAAAATTATAATTAATATAAGTTTTAAATAAAATTAAAATTTGAATGTATTCTTATTCTTATATATATATATATATATATTAAAATATTAATTTTTCGATGATATAATCACGATCATATTGAAAAATCTCGTGAAATCATGTGTCTAGAACATAACGATGTTACTATCGGATACTAAATTAGGAGAAAATGACAAGTACAAGGGCCAGATATGTATTAAGCCTATATATTTTCACTAAAGTTTATATTAATATTATTACAGCCAAATTTTTAATAATTATTTTTATAAAGGCTTTCCTATTTTCCTTTTGGAGAGATGAGGATGGAGGGGGCATAATTAGAGTCGCACGTGCGTTATGGGTGATAGGTGGGTTTTAGGGACTTTTTCTCTTTTTTGAAATATATAATAGAACTTCATAATATGTAAAAAAAAATAATTAGATTTAAAATTTTACTTTTTATGATTAAATTTAAAATTTATTTAGTATTAAAAACTATATAAGTGTTACTTTTGTATTTTCAAAAATAATACTTTTGTATTTTTAAAAACAATTAGATTTAAACTTATCTTTTTATAAATTCTAAACTACCTATAATTTAAATCGGAGATAATTTGTGCTTAATGACCTCAAAAAAGTACCAACCGAGCTATCACCCGTTGGTTTAGTAGGATCAGGGACGGACCTAGGAGGTACTGGGGCAGTTGCACTCCCTAAAAATTTTAAGTTCTCTTATATTTTATATATTTCCTTTGTATTTTCTATTGATAATTTAATTATGCAACCCTAAACTCTTGTAATTTTACACTCATACATTTCTAATATAGTTTCATGATAGTTTACACCTCTTACTTGAAAATTTGGGTCGTCCCTGAGTGGGATGATGGGTTTGAATCTCTTAAACAACGTTCATGATTTTGAATTATGATGATGTGAATAAAGTTAAATTGAAAAGGGTTGCCCTCATAACAAGCCTTTACAATATTTAAATCTAAATTAATTAATCAATCGCCGAATATCATATAATAAAATAAAAAATTTATCAACTAGAGTAAGACTAAATTGAATCATTGATTTCCATAATTTAACACCGTTGATTTAGATGTATCGTTTTATTGATAACTTTAAAATTTAATTATAATTATAATAATTATATAAATATCCAGTAATCTTTAAATAATAATTTCAACCTTTTAAACTAAACTTAAATAATTTTGATTGAATTAATCGAACAATAAATCAGACCGAGTATCGCTAGGGCTGAGCAACAAAAATCGAAAAATTAAAAACCAGCCTGAACTGTAATGATTAGACGATTTATGATTCACAAGTTTACAAATTGTGGTTATCTGAATCAAACCGAATTTAATTATTTATTTAATTTATAATTAATTTATAATGTAAAAATAAGTATTTTATGATTAAAAACACAATATATGAATTATTATTATTATTTAGTTGAAATATATTTTTTAAAATATTTATGAAATAAACTTTAAAGCTTTACTAACTAATGTTTAAAATTTATTTTGACTACTTTCAAAAAAATATTTTGACTAAAATAAAATCCAAAATTTCTAGAAATCAAGGTTACTATAAAAAACCGAAAACTATAATTAATTGAACCAAAAATTGATAAACTAATAAAATAACTTATCAAATTGAACCGAACCGTATAAATCGTATTAGAGCTTTTTTAGGTTAGGGGCAGAGGATGTCGGGCCTTGCACGGTACAGAAAGAGAGGGGGGAGGGGCGGCACGTGGGACGGACACAGTGGGGAAGGCTGACTCCTCTGCCTGGACCGTTCATCTGGTGGGCCCTTCTCTCTCCAATATCCATCATGTGGCCTGCATGCTTTCATCCCTTTCTTCTTTCATCTTTGTTTGGTATCAATTGCTATTTGCCTTTGGGTTTTTCTCTTTGGTATTATATATTTTTTTTTCATTCTAAATAAAATAATATAGGTAAATTATAACAAATGATCACTAAATTAAATAAAAACTATCTTTTTGGCCAATGCAAATTTGAAAATTGTAAAATGATCATTTATTAAACTCCTCAACATGTTATAAAATAGTGAAATTTTTTAAGATTAATCTACAGATGAAATATGTGAAATCAGAGATGGATCGAGGGGTGCAATCCACCTTTGAAATTTTTAAATTCATATTTTCTAAATATTTTCTTCGTATTTCCTATAATTTTGTAATTTTGCACCTTTAACTTTCTAATATAACTTTATAATAGTTCACATTCCTAACATAAAATTTTATGTCGTCCCTGTGTGAAATGATAATTATAGTGTATTGAAAAGTAATAAGAAAAATATCAGATTAGGTTTATATTGGTTTTTAGGCTTAATATCAAAGTAAGTACCCAAACTATCACGTTTTTTCTTTAGGTGCCTGCATTTTTTTTGCCCTTTTTAGGTGCTCAAATTATCATTTTTTGCCTCTTTTAAGTTCAAATGAGACCCCTATTTTGATCAAAAATGATAGTTTAGACATCTAAAAAGAGTAAAACTAGACAATTAAAAGGAAAAACGTGATAGTTTGAGCATTTATTTTGGTGTCAAGCCTTTCTTTTACATACAAAGTAAATTACCCACAATTTTTGCAAATCCAACTTAAAAAAAATTGTATGCTTAAACACGTTCGAATATATATAACTTTAAACTATTATAATAACAACGATATCAATAAACAAAATTTTAACTTCAATTTAAAAAGTCTTTTTATAGAATAAACTCTTAACACAAATTAAATTATAATACAGTGCAAAATTAAACATTTACTTTAAAATAAAATACTTCAATTTTTAAAATATTTTAATAAAAAGTGATGATAAAAAAGAAAAGCTAAAAGTCATCAATTTTAAATTATTTTTTTACTAAAAAGAATGTTGGATTAGTACTTGAAGTGAAGATAATTTAAAGATTCAACCCATGTGCCACAGCTTTCTATTTAGTGAACAAGTTGCATGCATTGATGTTATTCTAACTTTTGCAATACATATATATATATATATTTGAGAAATGGAATATTCAATATATATTTGTAATTTATTATTGGCCAAAGTTAGAGCAAATCCCCCTTTGCAAGGTTTTGACATTCTTGAATTTATTTTTTATTTGTATAAAAGAAAAATAATGTAATAAATTATCAATTGAACAAGTAAGATAAGACATTAATTTTTTAAAAATAATGTTAGAAGTTTGGATTTTGGGGTGATAAATGAAAATAAAAGGCTGCGGAAGTTATTCTTATAATAGACCATTACAATATTCGATCTGAATTAACCAACAAATAAACCGGTGATTGTCAAATCACTAATTCACAAGCAACTCACTAATTCAACTCGGTGATTGTCAAATCAAATTCGAGTAAGCCATCAGCTGAATCAAACAAAAATCTCAGCGTCAACTCGAGCATAAATAATAGAGTTTGAAATTTAACACGAAAATCAAACGAAGTTGTACGCTTCGACTTCAGTTCCGGCTTTAAAAATATAACTCAATCAAGCTCGAATCAATTTCAAGTCTCGAATTTCAAATTTTAAGTCGGGCTCGAACCTCTAACAGCTTGGACTCAGCTCAACTCGAATAATCCCTACTTAAATTTGCTTGAAGGTTTTAACAAGCAATGGAATCTAAAATTGTTCCTAATTTGACAAAGAAAATTGTCTACCTTTTCAACCAAAGTATGTTGGGAGAATTAATCAGCATTCAGAGCATCAAGTTGCCTTCGGAGATCTTCAAGGTCATCGATAACCATATCCGGGGCTCTAGATGCATGTGGTTTTAGAAATTCATCGGCAGTCGGGAGCTCATGGGTGAGACCTTCGGGAAGAACATCTAAATGAATAGAAGAAGTAGATCAGGAAATGAAATATTGAACTATTTAGGACACTAAAGTGAAATGATGCCGTTGCAACTCTGCAGTAATACTGTCGGAAATGTAGAAGAAAGCCGATCCCCGACAAGGCTTTGGTATTGGCATATGACCCTCCGCGGACATTCCAAATACACCCCAAACAAATTATATAATGCAAGTACATAGGACACTGCAATCATGTAAAAAAGACTAGAAGAGTGTTCGGAATTCTGGGCAGAAAACAGAAGGAAAAAACCTGAACTTGTGCCGCATGTACTCTCCGGCTCATTATCATCCACGACACTGTAAAAACCAAACAAAAGAAAAGAAAAGAAAAAAGCATAAGCTGGTTCATTTCCCAAAGTAAAACCATATAATTATATGATCCAGGAATGAAACACATGCAAAACAATCTAAAGCATCTTTTTAACTTAACAGTAAGTATGTTAATCAATCAATATATAATTTGCAAATCGTATAACCAAACCGTAAGTCCGTAACCAAAGGCCTAAACGGTTTGACCTCTGATCTGATTTTAAAAAACATTATTTATACCTTATGTTCCATTCATTATCAGTATGAAGTGGCACATCTGCCAATGTAGCCTTTGCCTTGGCCTCCATCTTGGCTTTAGCTGCAGCATCCCTGGCTGGTTTTGCAAGAAGGTATTCTTTCTGCAAAACAATAATTCATTCTAGCATCAGAAGAAAACCGAAATAACCTTAAAGACCTAGAGAAAGCTCTTTCTCTTACCTGACGCTCCAGACAGGCAGCATTTGAACATTGTGGATTCGGCTTCATAGCCATAGTTGGGAAGAAATCTTTCAGAGAACTGTATCCCTATGATTAAACAACAACGCCAAAATCAATCAGAAACCAACGTGAGCACATGAATCCATTAATTTCACCATAAGTCTGTGTAACAACACATCGCAAATTATCACATCAACACTTAAGAATGGCAGAAACCCCCAAAACTATCGGGTACCGACCTGCCATGACCCTAAAGGAACTTTTTTTAACAAAATTATCTTTCAAAAATTAAAAATCAATATGAGATTTTACAATATATATTTGATTTAGCTTTGTAAAAATTAATATAATATAAACCATTAAGGGAGGAATCAGGGTAACAATTTGGGGCCAGCTGCCGGCGTAGGGTGCTAAAGTATTAAATTATGTTCAGGCCGAGCAAAAACCTGCCCCGCCACATCCCATTGCCATCCCTAATTAAACTACAGAAACACATGCAGGGAGCAGGGAGGGATAGTCGATAAAGGATTTACCAAGTAGGGGGAAACATGTCCGAATTTCAACAAGAACTTAAGCGTATTTTGGACTAGAAGCCCAGCAACAACTCCCTGAAAAGTTAGTTCATACACGGAAAAGTTAGTCCATGCATGTATGTGAGTATAGATAGAATCATTCATATATGTAGATAGATTCATTTACATCTGTACGTTTCTATATAGATGCAGACATCTTTCCTAGACGAGAAAAGACAAAGGAAACCAGAGAAATAAATGCTTACCATGGTAGTTGGCAAAGATGCGGCACAAACCCCTTCACGCTTTAGCGTTCGTTCATCCACTCCAGATGCAACAACCTACAAATAAGTAGGATGTCGTATTGTCAAATCCATATTTCACATTCTTAATTATATAACTTAATTGCACACATGTACTCAAGATTTCACATATACACTAAGCTAGTAGCATATATTAATGGATGAATGTACCAAAGGAGGTGCACATGCGAAACAAGCAGTTTCTCCTGGAATCAGCAACTGTATATGACCTGAAACTGCATCCTCGGATACACCTGTCCAAAATTTTCCTCATTTTAGTAATGAGCAACACCAGAGCGGCTAGCAAAGCACATTTTTCATCTTTACTAGGAATCTCCTTGTATATTCTCAGTGAAGTTAAACATTGCTATACATATACAATATGCAAAAACCACTCAAAGGTCAAATGAGCCAGTGAAAAGGTATTACACTGAAATTCATTGTTGTAAAAATCAGACTGGACCAAACAGTTCAACAGGGAATCAATTGGTCTGGCGGTTCAGCCATATAAGTTAGAAAAATTAGAGAAACAGCCAGAATTGGTAAAAAAAAAGAGAATTCAGGGACAGATAAAACTGGATTTTTTAGCAAAAAATATTGTGCTTTTTCATTATCTTTTTGTTTATTTTCATCATTAATTTTTTGCAAATATAGTTTCCTAATTTTTCTGATTTTTAAATATTTTCCCTTATTTTTATGATTTTTCTTAATTATTATATATTTATATACATTTCAAAAAATTCTAGATTGTTGAACCACCCAATTTAACCTGTTGAATCAAGAATCAGAGGTCCAACCGGTTCAACATCCAGTTTAGTTTTTTTCAACCATGCTTTAATCATTGTAAATTAGAATGTGTCA
Source organism: Hibiscus mutabilis (assembly GCA_019671005.1). Taxonomy (NCBI): domain Eukaryota; kingdom Viridiplantae; phylum Streptophyta; class Magnoliopsida; order Malvales; family Malvaceae; genus Hibiscus; species Hibiscus mutabilis. Next base: position 978,814 of record CM033720.1, on the reverse strand, counting down.
ATGGTAAGTCCAAGACTACTCATAATTTTTATGCTATTATGAGAATACTGATCGATCTGGTACTAAATACTCCATATGCATCCCTAAACATCTTGCAAAGATAACCAAGTTGCTGTGGAAATGCTTGAGGTCATAATCACTGAGGCTTTATAAATAAAACAAGTCTATTGATTACATGCATCTTTAAAAGGAAACTTAATGTTAGTTTGGGTGGGGAGAAAACACTTATTCAATGTCATACTTCCACCAATGAGTTCAGTTGACATGGTTACTGGTGAGTTAAACCATATTGCTTGGACAGGGTTGTGAGAATTGGATACAGGTATGTATCCAACATGGATATGGTTAGATTTTTCTATGTTTTTCCATGTATTTAGAGGATCCTTGGAAATCATATCAACATATCTATGTGTCGGACATGAGTGTCAGAGAAGTAAGTTCTCACCAGACTCCATCCATGTTTGATTCAACTCATTGCAGGCCTGTATATACACAAAAAGATAAGATGTATAATCAAATATGCTAGAATAGTAAACAATTCATATGCAAGGTCATCAACCTCAGCATCTATTAAATTAGACATGACAGAAAAATAAGCATGTATGATGCAAAGTCATTAATACCTGGTTGACCACCATCCTTGCTTCATAATTGTCTACACAGCTTAAAACGAGATCGACTCCGGTACCTTCCTTGGTTGGGCAAAATGTTTTATTCTTTAAGCTTGACATAAAGGTTTCAAAGCCTTGTACGGTTGTGATGTTCAGCATATAGCTCTATAGAAGATGAACCAAACAATGAGGTAAATTCTAAAAATGCTCAGTGGACTGAATTAATCGTCTATTATTACAAGCAAATACATAATGTTTTTATCCTTACTGATTTGATTAGATTACAAATCATACAGTACGATATAGAGAAGACAAATATTTTATGGCGATGAAAAGATTATTAAGTTTATGTGTTTTGTTTCACTAAAAACCTAAAGCTTGGTACAACTTATAAACCCATGTAGCATGCACGTTAAAGTCAAGAACGTATACATCAGGTAAGTTGTCGACAAACTCTAAATGATAATCAACTTCAAAAATGTAACAAAGAAATAGGAAAACAAAACTTATGTAAAACACTCCAACTCCACACCTCATAAACTTAGATCTCCACAGTAGGCCTTGAAACATCATCTAATTAAAATCACACTCACCCCACCTTTCGCGTGAAAAAAAAGCCAAAGGTGAAATTCATGGAGAACAGAACACATACCTCCAGCACAACATCAGGATTTATGTCTGTCAGGGTCTGAACAGCAGCATCAGTCTTTGTCATACCAACCTTTAAAAGAAATTTGGAAGTCAGATTATTTAAATTAAGATACAAAGCCAAGCTTCTGGCTTTACAACCATGGAAAAAGTGTAGTTGGAGCAAAGAAGTTCGTGGGAATTCAACAATGCTATATTACTTTAAAGAAATATGGACCCACTGTTTGATGAAAAGTGGCATTTTCCAACTAGAAGTCACAACAGGTAACAAAGCAGGGCGGGAAAGGAAAGCACTAAACTTAGCTATCAAAATCCCATAAACAGTATGGAAAAGGGTACACATACTTACCTGCTCAGGGCGAAAGAATAGCCTATTCATGTTAGCTAACTCCACTTTGTCATAATCATACAACAAAAGGCGACCTATACCACACCTTGTTAGCATCTCAGCTGCAACACTGCCAACACCACCAATACCCTGCAAGTTCATGACAATTATCAATGAGAACTAAATTAAGACAAAAGAAATATCAATCTACAACAAGATGGTGGAACTAAAAGTATGTGCTCTAGAAAGCAGAAGACAAAGGCATACAACAACGGCAACTGAGAATTCCCGAATCCTTTCGTAGTTCTCCACAATACCCATTCTTTGAAGTGCCATGAGCCTACTATAGGGATTGCTATCAACCACCTCAGAACTCATATCCTGCCACCAAATTATTTAGACCTGCGTGAGTACTAAAATCACAAACCATAATCAGAACACAGAGAAGGAAGAAAACCTTGACTTTTGATCGTCGAACAGGTACAGACTTAGCAAGATGAGTAAGACGGTCAACGTGTGATTGCAGCTGAAAAACACATATAACATGTCATAACTGAAATTCAAACATGTTAAATACAAACTTCTCAATACTCATAAGTTATACATTTGATATTGTCATCTATCTAAACATTCTTAACTTATCCTATATGTTGCAAATAAGTTAAATCTTAAAAAATTAATTGAACAATCCCTGACAGAATCAATTCATCAGCTAACCGAACACAAATACTACACTACCAACTTTCACTGGTAGATCTCACAAAATGCATAAACACATGCAAAAATTTGCAAATTAAGCCAAAAAAATTCCCCTCCAAACCCCAATTAATACATACAATTAGTAAATAGATCAACCCAGAATCGAAATGAGTCTCATGCTTCATAATTTAAGAAGTAAGAAACACAATAAATCTACTACCTTGTCAATTGACGCATGAAGAGAAGGATCAGATAATGATTGCCTTAGAGACAGTAGATCATCAAGCATCTCTTTCAATTCCACCTCCATTGTTGCTCTCCCTGTCCTTCTCTAGAGAACCGAGATTTATTTTAGTGTCCGAATCTAAGAAAACCGCTGCGAGATTGGATTTTGGTTCCCCCTTAAATTCGTTTCCGTTCTTGTATGCTTTGGGTCAATTCTTTCAACTGGACCAAATCTGTTTTTCGCTGTCAGAATCTGCTTTCTATTGTATATTCAATTTGGGTTGTAAGTGTAACAGAGTCCAAATTATGAAATTTAAACTGGGCTAAAATAAGAGATGAAATTGGAAATTTGAGTTTGGACAGTATAGGATTAGGGTTGGTCTAGGTTTAGGGATTTGGCCCCCAAAGAGTTTTTTTTTGTTAAAATATGACACAAAGCGAATGAACGAATATATTTATATATAAAAATATTGTTTAAAATTTTTCAAGAATATTGTAAGTGGGGTGATAAGAGATTTGTATATTGGATTTGTTAGTCTTGTATCGAATATGAAGCAGTGGTTTTTTTAGCTATTTTATAGCTTAATATTAAAATAAGTGTCTAAATTATTTCGTTTTTTTAGGTGTCTAAATTTTTTTGTCTTTTTTAGGTGCTTAAGCTATTTCGTTTTTTCGTTTTAGGTGTCTAAACTTTTTTTTATTCTTTTTAGGTGTTCAAACTATCATTTTTTGTCAAAATAGGTGTCGTGGTTTAACCTTAAAAGGGCAAAAATGATAATTTGAGTACCTAAAATGGACAAAAAAAATATAAGCACCTAAAAAAAGAAAAATAAGATAGTTTAGACACTTATTTTGACATTAAGCCTTATTTTATTTAATGATTATATAAAATTTGATACATGCATAAAAGGGTAAAACGAAACATTTTGGACAAAAAAAATTAAAGATGTTTTTGAAGGTTAGAACATCAAATGACTTGCGATGAATCTTCGGATGTAGTCCTGACATTTTTAGATCAGGATATCTTCTGATGAAAATACCGATTGTCAATTACCTTTCCAACTATTTTGAAACGTATCAATCGAATATCAAAAATTCAAGATATGTATATTTTAGTAAAGACATCGTTGTAAAAAATGCATACGAGAATTTTAAATAATTACAAATTTGTAAAGTTCAATGGTCAGATATTTTTGTTTGCATGTGAGTAGGACGAGACGTGGTTGGTTAGAGCACCATCGGACTTAAATTTTAGTGCATCGACAATATCTAAATATTGCACTTAGATCTTTTAAGTCATGTATTCATAGGACTTTATGTTGGTTAAATGTGTACGCCTATTTTCAATATATGTAACATTTTTTTATCGAATATTAGATTTTAAATTGGAGCTCCATATTTTGTAAACTACTTGGATCATATAATTTAGTTTATGAATATGCTTTATTGTGGAAATGATTTTATTATTTGGCTAAAACAGGTTTTAAAATGTGTGGCATGTCGCATGGTGACCCAATGCGATACTTTCGTTCCTTTACATGAGCCGAGTCGGATCAGAATGTTATATATATCAACATTTCAATAAAGTTAACTTAATTTTTTTTGAATCATTTGATGGTGTGACAATAAAAAAACTGTAATTGTTGTCAATTTAAAAAAATTAAAATATTCTATTAGATTTAAGTCAATTTGACAAAAAAATAAAAATTTAAGATAAAAATATAATAAAAATTTCAATTTTAAAATATTAGAAAGTTAAATGTAAGTCACTAATGTTTTTTTGATTAACCATATTTAATTTATTAGCTAATTAATTCGGACCAGATATTAACATAGGACCTTCTCAACTCAATTCAAACCGCTGATCTTTACGAAGATTAATGTCTTATCTCACTAGATCACTTGGTTGTTAGTATAATATTATCAAATTTAATTGTAAATTTCAATATATATTTTTGGGTAAAGTTCACAAATGGTCACTAAACTTTAGTTAATTATTTAATTTAGTAACCGAACTTCCAATTGCTTCAATGTTGCCATTAAACTTTGCGTTTTGCTTCAATTTGATCACTGAAGTCTTAACGGGCGTTAAGAAAGTCACGCGACTGTTAACAAATTTTGTATAATAACACATTTAGTCATCCACATTTGCATATTCAAACAATTTACTCCTAATTTAAAAAAAAAAAAAATAAAGTTAACCCTCAATATTTCACATTATTTCAATTTGGTCCTATTTTTAATTAAAAATAATTTAACCCTAAACTCAAAATACTAAACCTAAGGCCTCAAATCAAAAACCTTGATTTGACATAGGAACACTCTTGGAGAGTCCCGGTTTGCTTTTACGGTCAGTTTATGCAGCCTCCTATGCCGAGCTTTCGTTCTCAGTTTGGTGAGCCTATATCTTAGTCGGGCAATAGCATTGACTATTCAACTTGTGCCGATTAATGGTCTTTACAGGTCATTACCGTCATTATCCGATTGATTACAAGGCTGCTGTGACTGAGCTTCTTGGTAAGGAAGCTGCCTTATATTCCCGAAATGTTCAACAATTCAAGGGTGAAAGAATTGAAGCAGCAGGGGCGCAGGATGAAATTTCTGATTCGATCTCCAATATCAGCAAAATAGCCCTCTGGTGCAAAGTGATAATTTCCTCTTGCCTAGTTCAATAGAATATTACGAAGGTAGAGATTTCGGGTCTGTGCAAAGGAAGGTTTGATCCCTTTGCCTCACCCGCTAAACATTAATTTCCACGGGGTTCTTGGTCAGATCCTTTTCGACGCGTGTGTTCCGAAGAACGTTGAAGGTTGGGAATCCTCAAGCAGACACCACATACCTCTCGGCGGAATTCACATTTCAATCCAATCAGATGCATTCGAAGATCCAGGCTATAATCATATTTTGTTGACTAGGCTTGTTCAATGGAATGAGGGCAATATGTGATCTCTGATATTTCTGGGTTGTTGAACAGTAATTGGTTAATGCCGTGTTTTGAGCTGTTAGACCTATGGTCTGACATAAATTGTATACAGAAGCTAACTTATGTATAATTTGTTTGAATCATAATCTCCGATTTGAGGTTTATAGATTTGATGTTTTAGGTTTAGTGTTTTGAGTTTAGAGTTAAATTACTTTTAATTAAAAATAGGACCAAATTGAAATAATGTAAAATATTGAGGGTTAACTTTATTATTATTTTTTGAATTAGGAGTAAATTATTTGAATATGTAAATGTGAAGGACTAAATATATTATTATACAAAATTTGTTAATAGCCACGTCACTTTCTTAACGTCCGTTAAGACCTCAGTGACCAAATTAAAATAAAATACAAAGTTTAATAGTAATATTAAAGAAATTAAAAGTTTGATCGTTAAATTGAATAATTAACTAAAGTTTAGCGACCATTGGTGAATTTTACCCTACATTTTTTTAAAGAAGAGTATAGCCTGGCCTTTTTCTCCCATAGTACTTGCTTACCATTTTCCCAGCATCTTCTCTGCGGCGGTCGTTGAAGCTACTGTAGACCGTAGAGGCGATGTCGACAAAAATAGAGCTCTCCCTCTCCCGGCCCAACCGCATCTATCGTCCCTCCGTGCGCGATCTCTCTCTCTCTTGCTTTCCTCGATGAATTGAAATTCTACTGATTTGACGGCGGATTTTTATGTGGTTTTTCTAATAGGAGCCTCTTGAAGGAAAGATCGTGATGAAGTCTGCTTCTTCCATTTCTCACTACGGAATTCGCATCGCCCTCAACGGATCAGTCACCCTCCAGGTTTTTACCATTTCCGGAGATCAAACAACTAGAATTTTATTTATGTGACTATTCTTTTTTCACCTGTTTTTGAAGGTTCGAGGAGGTTCGGCCGGAGTTATCGAATCCTTATATGGTGTTCTCAAGCCAATTACCATCCTGTTCGTTTATCTTAATTTTCTATACTTTATTGTTTATATCTTTGTCACACGCGGACTGTAATTGTAAATTTGAGATGGAAATCGAAAACTTACCTAAAAAATATGCAGCGTTGTTTACAGAAATCTGATCTCGGACTGTGCCTGAATCTTACTTAATTGTAATTGCTAGCTTCCTTGGACTTTTTATTTTGTTTAGGATGGATGGGAAGAAAGATAAATTATGTATATCACCGTCTTGTTGTATGTTTTGAATAATTGTGCTAATGATGTGAAAGTTTAGTGTTAAGAGAGAGGAATTGACTTCCATGTAAATTACAGTTAAATGGTATAGCTAGTCTTAGTGTTGGGAACATTGGTAAATGAAACAATCAATATAGGTGGTTCTTATGAGTTAGAAAGTTTTGGATTTTGATGTACACCTTTAGTAGTTACATGTGTATACATGATCCTTGGTCTAATGAAACATTTTAAGGTGTTTATATGTTTAGCTGTGGCGAATAATGGGTTGTACTTCTATTGCTGAAATGGCTTAAAATGCTATTCATGTTATTTGAAGTTCTCATTCCCATGTCATATCTTTGGCTCTAGATCAGCTGTGCCTAGGAAACCTTGTTCTGGCATAGGCATTAGGCTTCGACATAGGGTGCTTGAAGTCTCTGATGACATTTTCATTAGCTTTCTGCACTATTTTCTTAGTGAATCTTGGACGCATGACTCACGAATTGCATTATGGAAATCCTTTTAATTTGACAAATACTTGTGGGGGTTTCCAAAATAACCAAAAGGGTTTATTCTAAATTTAGCATTATCTTAGTTATACTTTCTGTGATGTGTGTTTGGCTTTTTTAATTTTCTCAAGTTGTTTTTATGTTGAAACCATGTAAATATCTTTAGAAGTTTTATTTTTCTTATTTGCACAGGAATAGGATCATTGAGATTAAACCATCGGGAAAAATTGTTTCAGGTACAACAGAGGTAGTGCATCAATATGAAATATATAGTACCCTTATGTTTGTGTACTTGTGCAAATTGTATTTCAGGAGTTACATAAGTTTATTTAATTTTAGTTTTAGAACAAAGAGGAAGTAACTATACCTAAAACTGCATGCTTAAGTGAGAGTTTAACTAGTCTAATGGCAAGATATGATTTTGTAATAATGGTACTTGAGCAGGAATCACACATCCCCTGCCGTAAATTCTAACCATTGAGAGATCTAAACACCACATCTCTTCTAAATAATAGAAGGGCTCAATTTTGGTTTGTGTGTTGGTGATGAGAGTTAAACAAAACAAGGTTGATGCAATTGTCTTTTAATTTTTTGGCCTTAATGGTTGATTCTCATTCTTTTGTCAACTGCAAGAACCACATATGCCAATTAGCAGCCATACTTGTTTGTTGTGGCAGATACCATTTTCTATAACTCTACGAAACCCTAAAGAAGATGATTCGGAAAGATTTTATGAAACCTTCCATGGAACAGATATTAGCATCCAGGTGACTATTTTCTTATCCTAGAAATCCCTCTGTTTAACATTGCTGTTCGGTCACTATTGGACTCTTTCTTCACTTTAATCAATCTTGTTATAGTATTTGGCAACTGTAGAGATAATGAGAGGATACCTGCATAAATCATTATCGGCTACAGTGGAATTCATAGTAGAAAGTGATAAAGGTATGGCTCAGTTTGAACTTTAAAGTGTTCTTCTCAATTATATCGACATGAATCAGATTAAATGGACTTTGTCTTTTATGACATCTTTGCAGCTGATCTTCTTAATCAGCCAGTTTCTCCTGAGATGGTTATCTTTTACATTACTCAGGACACTCAAAGACATCCTATACTTCCTGAACTGAAATCAGGTGTTTGCTATTTCCCTTGTTCTTGTTCAAGTATCATTCAAATTTTAAAGCAGGGAAAATTCAGTACGTTATTCATAGTACATACATTTATAAGAAAATCGGATGATGTGGAACTTAAGCAGCATTGCATCCGAATTCTTACATACTAATTTCATCGACTCCCACTGACTAGATGTTTGTCTGAATAGGTGGCTTTCGCATTACAGGAAGAATATCCACACAATGTCCGATGCTTGAACCTCTGGGTGGAGAAGTAACTGTAGAAGCATCTGCACTTCCCATTTGTTCTATTGACATTCACTTACTTCGTGTAGAGTCAATTCTTCTTGGGGAAAAAATCATCACAGAAACTTCTTTGATACAGACTACACAGGTGCGGTTTTTCAGACCCTGTGTAACTGTTAAATTCATTTGATATATATCTTGGATAAAAGAAAAAAAAAGGGTTGATGTATCGTTTGACAGCTTTCATTTATTCTTGTCTAGATAGCCGATGGGGATATTTGTCGTAATATGACCCTGCCGATATATGTTATATTACCGCGTCTTTTGACTTGCCCAACTGTCTTAGCCGGTCCATTCTCTATCGAATTCAAAGTTGCAATAGTCATCAGCTTTCACTCTGAATTATCAGGACTACATCCAAAATCAGATCCACTAACTCCAAGATTATGGGTAAGCATTATTCCTGGTTTCATTTCCAAATCCAAGATTTTTTTTTTTGTTGTATCTAAAGCCGTCTTTTTGAATTTCAGATGGCAATGGAAACTCTCCCACTTGAACTTGTCCGAACAAGGTGAGCTTCGCGAACTTTTTGAATATCACGCTTGCTTGATAAGTTATAAACTTCAACGTGCAAACATCTTTCTAGTTGTCATTTGTGGGAATACTCAATATGGATGTACTTGTGCATTGGATATTTAAGATAAAGTAGTCGGTAAAGGAAGTATCAATCCTATCGAATTCATATTATTTTTCCATGGGACTGAAATAAAACCTGTTTGAACTAGGAGCTTAGATCAGTTGGCTGATACGTTACCACTTGCATGGCGTGTTATTCAGTCTACTCCATTCACAATGTCGGGATTCGAACCACTGACATTGATTAAAAGATTTAGCGCCTTATTTTACTAGACCAACTTAGAATTTCCCCCCTTCTTTTCCTCCCCCATTTAAGACCCCAAGCTTACTATGATGCAAAACTATATTTACTCGAAAGAGAAGAATGTGCTACCCCACGATTCCTGTATGTACAGTGATCACATGCCATCCTCCTAATCTTTCTTTTATGCTTCAACACGTCGACAGCTTGAATATCCAAAAAATGATGTGATTTTGATTTCCCCCCCTTGAAAGAAGAAAAAATCGTAGGACTTTGATATGAAGAAAGATTGATATATTATTATTTTTTATTAAATAGAGATATTACATTTTTATACCGGGATTCGAACCCATACAAGATGGTGGCAATATAAGCATCTTTAGCCACTAGGTCAATCAGTGGATTTCAAGCTTGATATATTATTTGATATCCGAGTGTCATTTTAGTTATTATCGTTGTATCTCAATTTTAATGAAAAACGTGCTACAAAGGCATATGAAACACATGCCATAAGAGCAGATGAAACGCATGCCACAAGAGCAGAGATTTTTATTAAAATTGAGAAAATAAAACATGAAAGAGTAAGAAAAATAAACCAGTGGTCGACAATCAATATTAAGATTAATTGCCGTCGTCGATTAAGTTAAAAGAAGATAGAAAAAGCTTGCGATGGCTATGGAGAGAAAACTAGATTTTATCATAACCAAATATCACTAATCTCGATTGTTATAGCTTATACCAAAAGTATTTTTTTAGCGATTAAATGAAAATGTTTAATGTGTAATCTTTAACAAATATAAGTAACAAGTTAGTCGAAAATACATACACTATGTTTATATAAGTGACAAATAAGGGTGTAAATAAACATCGTTCGATGAGACGTTTGTTTAGTAGATTAAATAAATGAGTATGAACAAAATTTTAATGTTTATCTAATAAACGAACTAACACGAATAGAGGTGTGTTTGGTTCGTTTATGTTCATGAACAAGTTCGTTTATCATTTATAAGCTCGTTTACCTAGTTCTCATTTTTCTTTTACTTCTTCACATTTTAAATATTAATGAATGTAAGGATTAAATTGAATACATGGTGAACTTTGAAGTTCAAATTGTGAAGCCTAAGGAGCATAAGGATTAGTGGCGTAATTTTATTATTTTTCTTTAATGAACATGATCCCGAACGTTAAAAGTGAATATTAAACAAATGGACATGATCACCTTTAAAAATAAACAAACGAACATGATATTAAAAATTTAAACGAACACGAACTGGACATGAACACCTTTAAAAATAAACAAACGAACATGAATATAATTTTATTTGTTCAAGCATGATTCATTTACATCCTTAATGATAAACTTTATTCATTTACCCAATGATAAATTCAGATGTCAAACCGTATGTTAATCCCTCTAAAGAAAGTGACAATTTATATAATAAAGAAATTTAAGTATTAATCGAAATTTTATTTGAAAGAAAGACCATTCAGGCAGGCTGACATGTTAATGATAACTACAAATAGCAATTGAATTTCTTTAGATAAAGTTCATCATTTTCTTTTGATATCTATAATATTTGATCGAATAATTATTTTGGTTTTATTTTTATGTACTTAATTTATGACATTTTATTTTTGGTTAAAACGACCTTAATTAGATGAAAAATGTTATTTAATTAACGATCAATTTATTTTATTGATTAAACAGAGCTACATGAGTTGAAATAATGACATGGCACAAGTCCCCCCAAACAGAATTCAATCTTTTTAGTTTTATACAAATTAGACGATAACATGTGTCATTATCTTATTTTTTTGTTGCCCTTCAAATTTTTAGGACTTCGCCCTGACTAATCCAGACCGACCCGCGTCGCACACCTAACTTTGGTGGGTGAGTTTCCCAGCAAAATTTTTCTGCATACACAACCGCCTCGAACTCGAGACCTGCTTACGCGAAATCAAGCTGCTTACCACTTGGACCAACCCTATGCCTTTATCTTGTTTACATTTCATCCCACGTGGCTCTGCCTAGTCAACAATAAACTTAACAATGAGTCAATTAACAGTTTATCTCCGAACAAGTCAAAAGTAGAAAGATTAAGGCAAAAGAGTTATTTTTGCCTCTGAGTTTGACCAAAAAATTAATTCAGTTCTTTGTCAAAAAAATGCACCCAATCAGGTCTTCTAGTTCGCAAATTGCATCAATTTGACCCTCTGACCAACGTTGATCGTTATAGTTGTAACCCTCTACACTCGCCTATGCATTATGCCTAATTTCAGGAGGTCATAACTAATACCCAAAACTTCCGATGAAAATATTTACAAATTAAAGTCTCAAATCAGTTAATAATTATAAACCATAAAATATAATACCAGATATTCAAGCTAAAACCATATCAGAATTTTAGTTACAAAATAATGTCACCAGGCAAATTAATAAAGTATACAGTATCAAAATATAGGCTCATGCCACCTTGATAAATACACTCTGGAAGATAGAAATATTACAACAAAAAATGTGTATTGAATGTGTTGATCCTCCAAGTGCCAAGTCCCAGGGAAGCCTATCCAAAAGTATCTGAAAGAGAAAAGATTTGGAGGTGTGAGCTAGGGAGCTCAGTGTGTTCCAATAAGTGCAGATAAAACATTTAAATAGTTCAGACATGTATTGAATCAATATCAGTAAAAAACATTTCAAGGGTAATCAAAATTTTCATTTAAAACCTAACTATCATCCAACTGAACTCCGATTTGCAGTCCCCCATAAACTACATCCTGAAGGAATTACCCTAGGCTCATTGGACGTATGAGCCTACCTAAGGGGATACCTTAGGTCCTGAAGGACTTACCCTAGGCCCGTGGGCATAGGAGCCTACCTAAGGGGATGCCTTAGGTCCTGAAAGACTTACCCTAGGTCCGTGAGCATAGGAGCCTAACCGAAGGTACCAGTTGGATCAGGGCTGTACTTGTAGAGACTTCAAATTATATCCCAAGAGTATACCCCAAGTAAATCAATTTAGAGTAATAAGCAATATCATCAAAAATCAAGAGGTAGACATCTATTTATTTTAGTAAAATAGAAATCATAATTTCAAATCAGACACATGACATACTTTCAAACAGATAAAATAGGCATGTTTTCAAAATAGAACAGTAGTCATGTTCAAATCATAGAATATTCCATAATATATATTGAGAAATTATTTCAACAGTTCGTTTAAAACAGTAATATAACACACATGGAACACATCTCAAAAAGTTGGTCAGAAGGGGCACATGCCTTACTACACTCTGCAGCAGAGCTAGATCAAGTAACTATGGGTTTGCGTTGATGAGCAAATCGAGAAAAGCTGGGCTGAGCAGATGAACGGCCAGATGAATCACAGGTACCTTAGCTTGAATCGACGAAAACCATGGTCGACAACCCACAGACCTTAGCTTGAATCTCTACGGCGAACGACAAGGCAGTTCGGCAAATGACTCACCGAGATACGATCGTAGGACAACGAGGAACACAAGAGTGAGGGCGGTGTCGGTCACGAATTGACGGTGGTGCATATTGAGGCTGGTAAAGCTAAACGGTTTTTATACAGTTACTCACAAACGGCAGTAAAAAACAGAGATCGATGGCCAAGGGTTTAACTGCGAACAACCAACGGTCTGTAATCACTCATTTTTTACCGGGTTTTAGTATTATTAATATTATTAATATAAAATTAATGAAAAAATAAAAAATAATAAAAATATAATATAAAAAGTAAAAGTAAAAAAAGTAAAAAAATAATTAAAAAGCAAAAAAATGAAATTTTGCATGGATGTGAGGGCTCCACGTCACCCCTTAAGCCCCCCCCAATGTATATAAAGGCATGAAATGGGGAGGCATTTCACGCACAATGGAGAGCGGGTTAAGGTATGCCCAAATAAGAGAGCTTGGCTCTCGGGTAACCAAGGATCGGGGCAATGCCCTCGGTCCTAACCGGTTCGATCGGGGTCCTATTTTGGATTCAATTTAGTTATTTTTTTTTGAAGAGGTCGTGGTAGATCTTGGTGGAGTTCAGTCGGGGTTCTTCATTCGAGTTCTTAGTTAGGTATATTTTCTTCCCTTTTTATTTGTGTTGTATTTTTTATAATATAATGAAGTTTTAGCTAATTTAAAATTATGTTCTTATTTTTAGTATGTATGTTTATTTATGTTTTATATTAGTATTTTATGTTTTAGATTAATATTTTATTTATGTTAGATTAGTTTTTATTTATGTGTTAAATTAATATTTATGATTGTTTTAGATTAGTATTTTATTTACATCAGATTTGTTTTTATTTATATGTTAGATTAATATTTATGTATGTATGTTTTAGATTAGTATTTTATTTATGTTAGATTAGCATTTTATTATGTTAATATTTATATATATTTTTATCGTATTTATTTATATTTGCCATGTTCTAAGGTTGCATAATTGAATATAAATTGTCAATGTGGTGCCCTTTTATCCGAGCGTAAACGGGGCCAGTATCAGGCGTAGTGATGGTGGTTGGGCGTTTACTCTCGGATAACGGGGTTTTAAAATTTACTCGCACTTATGACCAAATCTTAACTTAATCGTCACTTTAATTCGGAAAGTCTAATATTAATAAAGTGATAATTATTAAAGTACCAATTTTGGGCGGTGCGGGGGCGCTAATCCTTCCCCATCTGTAACCGACCCCCGAACCCAATATTTTTAAAATCTCTGGTTTTATGTTGTCCGGCCTACCTAAGTGGCCGGTGGCAACTCAATTTTTAAATAAAACATGGTTTTTCTAAAATCCCACGGAATAAACATTTTAATACCCGAAAAACCCCTAAACACCTTAAAACCCGTTTTTAGCGAACTTAAAAAAGGGATATCGCTATAGATGGCGACTCTATTGGGGACACTTTTTGTTTTTCAAAAAATAAAGAGAGTCAAGCTTTTTTAAAATGATTACCGCTTTACTAATATCAGAAATTCCATATTAAAGTGACTATTAAAGTAACATTTGGTTATAATTGCACGTTTATTTTAACGCATTTAAAATTTGGCATATAAACCCGTCCTTTTAAGTGGGGGAAATGCTAATGCTTTCGTGAGGATATCGTTCCTCCGTATGGGCCTAGCAAGTACCTTCGAGGCTCAAGTACCTTATGCTTTCGTGAGGATATCATTCCTTCGTAGGGGCATAAGCGAATGGGTCCCCTGAGTTGAACCCAGTTGAATGAAGCCTATAATGGGTGATGATCGGGGGCCTTGCTACTCTTATTAGGGGACAACAAGGACAATTCGGGTACCTCTTAGCAACAAAACTGCATGTAGAGAATATAGAAAGCCCACCATTTTAGAGCCATGCGGATAACCTAAGTGTTTTAGACGGGTTGTAAATAGGGTTATTTTGTTTGTATATCTTATTTAAATTTACCTTTCATTTATGTATTTATTATTTTATCTGGTACTAACTCATTTCTTTTTGTATTTTATTTTTATTTTTATTTTTATTCTACACATACTTTTGTTGCATTATCATTGCATCCACATTACATAAAGGTGTTGATTCAATTGGTTTGTCCCTGATTAGAAAATCTTTCATCATGGAAAAAATGTATCTTAAGAAAGACGACATCAACCTAGTCGTGCGACATTGGTCAGAGGTTAATCAATGGGTCTGAGGTAACAGTTTGCCGAGCAAGCGTGTAGTGCCAAAGTATACACACGAGAGCCTACAACAGAATGATCCGTGAGAGCTTAAAGAGATTTAGGAAAGATGGGACTGAAGACTACATGACATGTTTTTCGACAGTTATGGCGACATAGCCCAGCTAATGTATGTTTGAGTCAATCAGCCTTTACTCCGAGCCATTTTCCAGTTTTAGAATCCCATTTTTTTTTGTTTTACCTTCAACGGCCAAGACATGATACCCATGGTAGAAGAGTACACAGCCTTGCTCAACAAGAAAAATGTTCAAAAAGATTGGATATATACGAAGCCGCCAAGGAACTATAATTATCCATTGAAGTTCAAAACCTTTTTCAGGATGAGTGACGATTGGGTCAATGGCCTGATTAAGAGTCGAGGAGACAGCCTAGCCTATGCATGGGAGTGTATCCGAGACATCATACCCGCACACCCGGATAAGGCGATAAAGATGGACATGTTCTCTTTAGGGATATAGGGTTTGATCATTTTTCTCGAGGGTTCTTGGAAACATCGACGTAGCCATCTTGAATCTGTTTGAACGCATGAAGCAGAAGGCGAACCCGGTACCAGCAATTTTAGCCGAGACTTTCATTTCCTTGATTGTGACCCAAAAACATGTAGATGGGCATATCTGTGAGGTCTTCTTTTCTAGCTTCAGAATCTGAACCCTTTAATTCCTATAAAAGTCGTTCGAAAGGGTGATTACCAGCGGAATCAACGCCTTTATTTGTATTCATTTTGCATTCACATCATAGTGTTGATTCAAGAACGGTTCATTTAAAAGGCTTTCAAAATAGCAAAAGTATGTTTTGCCGAAAATGATAATATTACAGTATCAAGTTAGGCTGAGCAAAGACCAATCGAGAAAAAAGACGGTCCGATAGTAAGGCACGTGCGGCGCAGAGGATCCAGTGGGGACTACAAAACACTAATTTTGAAATATTCACATTTAACCCTTTGTAAAAATCTCAAAGATTTTAATTTAACTACTTCAAAAAATTTTGAAAAAACTTTATTGTGTTTGAATCCTTTTCCCTCCTAAAACTTTCAAAATAATAATAATAATAATAATAATAATAAAACCCTAAAAGTTTCATTTTTAAGTAAGTTAAAACTTTTTGATAATAAAAAGGGAAATCTTTAAACCAAATGATCTTTGAGAATTTTAATGTAAACCCAAAAGTTTTAAAGACTTTAAGTAAACCCATTTTGGACCGATAGAATCCATCCCTGTTTAGACGTATTATTCAAAGATCGGATCGTTTGCACCCAGATCTACAGAAGAAGAAGCTCTTGTCTACATTATGCATACACTTGTTGATGCCCTTTTTAGAAGCCACAAAAATAAAGATCATGATGTCACGAGTCCATGGAATAGAATAAGAGGAGAAGACGAGGTCATCCATCATCCGGAAGATGACGTCGAGACGGGGAGCACAGGCTCTACTTTCCAAAGTCAAGGTCTCCAGAAGGAATCCAACTGTTACATGTAATTCATTATTAGTTTTTTGCAATTAGACATTTCCTCTATTGAAAGTTTTTTAAAGAATGTTCGAGAATCAACACCACATTTGCATGTATTCTCACATTTATAGGGTATTAATTCTCGAGTAGGTTCTCAAATCTTAGAAATCGTTCATAATTGACAAAGGGTCATCTGGTCAGATATTAGAGGGCACGGATCCAGGGTTTTGTCCAGAACAAGATCGGACACAATAGAAGATGGATCATCTAAAGACTTTAGGTCAGACACGGTAGGAGACACGGTATTGGTAATGAGCAAAGTAAAGTGCAAGAGTTGAAAGAAGCAGATGGCAGAGGTGATGAATCAGATGAATACTTTGACGAAAGGTAAGCGATCTGTCGAACTGAAAGAAGAATCAATTAAGTATCAGAATAGAGAATGGGATAGTCAGAATTCTACCTTCAAACCAGCCAAATGCGAGAAATTGAACCCTTTTGTGATCCGCATCAATAAACATGCGGAAGGTATGTCTAAGTCAGGCTTCTAGAAAATAGAGTTCAGTCTAGAAGAAACCTGAGAAGCATGTAATGAAAAGAAATACATCTTGATCCCTGTGAGGTACATCGAACTACTCCTAATGTTCATCGAGAATAGCCTTATTACCTCAGTGAAGTATCTACCGAAGAGATTGTCTTATCCGAGAGGTTACGACACACGTGCTAGAGGTAGTTACCGTTTAGGAAGTTTGGGTCACACTATTGAGAATTGCGAGGCCCTGGGGAACAAGTTCAAGATCTTATCACGATGGGTGTCTTGGGTTTCGAAGACAGAATACCCCAATTCTATAGTAAGCTAACAATCACTTGAGGGGAAAATAGACATCCAGGACAAGGTTCAAGTAACACCAAAGTGGGTCACTCAAGCGAGTTAAATTTGAAGATCGGAGATAGGGGCATCCCAAGGGAGGGATATTCTTTCGAGTTCAGCCAGCTCAGATAAGAGAGAAATAACTTGGATGAAATTGAATTTGCAGAATGATCACCATACGCTTTATTGTACAGATGAACGATGTTGTTTAGTTGAAGAACGACTCAGAATATTGGAAGAAAAGAAACTAGTCAAGCAAAAATCAAGTCAGGCTACTATCAGGTAAGTTTGAGGAAATTGAGAATAGGTACAACAGTCTCCAGAGATGAGCTACAGAATAACCTAGCCATTAACAAGAGTTTGAAAACAAGTTTACAACAGAGCAAGGACAATCCAACACTCTTCAGTTGGAAAGTAATGAGCAAGTGGAATATCTCGAGACATTCTTTGCATGAATACGAGGTTTGTGTAGAAGATAACAAACATGTTGATGCTGAAAATGTTGTAGAGATAACTTCCAAGCTGCGAAAGACTAAGCAGGGGATAGATGAAGACATGAAGATCGATATTACCCGAGCAGGTAAAGTGGCTCAACAAGGTGGCAGACTTAGCTGACATATCGATGGCATTGAATCAAGATATGAACCTAGTGTTGGACCACGGAGGCAAGCTTCTGGACTGCTAGATGATGTTAAGAAATTTGGCACTACGGAGCTCCCCAGTAATTGAAAATATCTAATATTTGATGCAATAAAACCTTTTGGCCTCAATGAACGTCATTCTATGGGAACCACTTTTGGAATCAATACCTTATTGCATTCATGTTTATATTTTAGGATTCCATTGCATTACTTTGCACGATCCTGGCATATTTTACATGACATTATCATTACCTTGCATTATTATTACCTTGCATAAATTTTATGAAGAGTAATTCAAATACCAATTAGGTTTTATCATGGATAAAAGAATTGAAGACACTCAAAAATCAAGATTCGAGCAGTTAGAAGATGGGCTCAAGAACAAAAAAGGAAAAGAAAAAAAAGAAGAAGAAAGAAAAAAAGAGGAAAAATAAGAAAAAGAAAAGAAGAAGATTGATGCCTTTGATGCAAGAAAGCCCTGATTTGGTCATTCCACCGGATTTCAAGATTCTAAGATTTGTGTAGTATGACAAAGCAAGTTGTCCCAAGATTCACCTGACCACGTCATGTAGAAAGATAGAAGGCTACATCAAGAATGAAAAATTACTGATCCACTACTTCCACGACAGTCTAGCAGGAGCTATCGTGATATGGTACAACTGTTTGAGTAGAGACCAAATGTAGTCATGCGGAGACTTAACCAACGTCTTTATGGGTAATACAGATATGCTTTATACCTAGCACCAAGTCGTTAGTATCTCTAGGGTATGAGGACAAACCTGATGAGAGTTTCAAGGAATGTACTTCGAGATGGCAGAGGTTAGCCGCCCAAGTTCAGCCTCCCATTGTTGAAGAGGAAAGTGACTTCCATGTCTCAAGCCATCTTTCGTATTTCCTCTTTGATAAGATGCTCGGGAAATTGAGGGGCAAATGTGATGACTTTAATAGAATACATGATCCAAGAAGGAAAATTGAGTCTTAATTCAATGAAATAGACATGCCTAGGAGCATAAGGAAAGAAAGAGATAAATGGTTACCACTTTCAAGGTTCTCGTGATCGTAAGAGAGGAAGATAGACATATTTCTCTGAATCATCAAGAAAAATTCCTCGAACAAGTACATATTTAGAGATATCTAAAGTATTCCATCTTGGACATATGGCCTCATATGGTCAAGGGTTAGTACCTTACCTCCGGGCCGATAAAGATTACACCCAGCTCATCTGCTCACAGTTTTGATCCATACAATACATGTGAGTTCTACATTAAGGTGCCGGGGCATGACACCAAGAAATTTGGGGTCGTTAATAGAAGAAATCAAGAAGTTGGTTGACGAGGGAGTCATGATGAGAGAGTTGATCCATCAATGGAAAAACAAGAAAAGTGGCACAAACCTACACTATATTGAAAGGTCCGGAATGAGTTAGTACCTGGGGATAGTCCGAAGGTTTCTATGATTTTCTCATCATTTTACAAAAAAATTCAACATAAAAAAACTCATTGTTTGTCAAAATAACAAATCACATTTCCATTTAGAAAGTATTTTTACATTTTTTTTCTTTAAATATTTTATTTTTATAGGGTAGTTTTTGTTCTCCCATATGCATATACACGTATTTTTGAATGGACATATGTATATATCATTTTTATAACAGGTCTTCGAATTTTGAATGCAACAATACATTTGTTTCAGATCCAAATATCAACTATAAGTTGCTTATATTTAGAAAAGATTGAATGTTGTGAGGATATTGTAAATGTGAGTATCTGTTAGTTTACTTAGGCCAACAGATGAACAATACGAGTGTTTAGACAAAGGGTAGTTCCCATTTTAGGAAATTTCCTTCTCAGGCACTTGTCGTTTAAGATCTTTGAATCGAGATTTGACCCTAAACCTCCACCCCCTGAAGGTTTTCTCAAGACATATATGAATGTGACGATGGATGGTATTCTTTTACTTTACCAGAAGAAAGAGACGAGACCAGACAGATTGGATACGAAGATCAAAAAATCATCAGAAGAAAGAAGTTAAAAACAAGGATATGTCCAAACGAAAAACCGAAGAAAAGAAGAGAAATGGCAATTAGAATGCCGAAGCAATCCAGATCGAGTAAATATAAGAATTTTTCCATAGATTTCAATATCAAAAGAGCTTCAGAGAGGCAATTAACTTCGAGCAGAAGATAGCATCAATACCCAGTATAGATACGTGTTGATTCAAGGATACATCTACAGGCTCGAATCAGAAAAAAGAGATTCAAGGCTAAAAACCCAAAATGGGCGTCTAAAAAAGAAAATAAAAAAGAAAGAAAGAGAGAGAGAAAAAAAGAAAAAAGGAAAAGAAAGAAAGAAAGAATATTGTATATACTTTATAAACAGATTAAACAATACAAGACCAAGACTTCAACTATAAGAAATGAGCAAGAGATACATAAAGAATCTACAATTTTGAAGATTTGTATAGAAGCTTGAATTGAAGCTAAGTCAAGACAAGTCGGCCCGAAGATTGCCAATTTCGAAAAGGGAAATAACCTTTAGGGTGAAAACCTAAAAATAGACAATCTAGAGCAATCCCGAAAATGAAGAGAAAATAATAGTCTGCCTGAGCATGTTGGCTTCAATATCCAACCAAAATATACTGATATGAAGATACAAAAGAAGGAAGTGAACTCTAGGGTGAAAACCCAAATGTGGCAGTCTAGAGCAATCCAAAAAAAAAGAAGAAAGAAAGAAAGATGAATATTTCATCTGGGCATACCAATCACAAGAACTCCCAAAAATGTACATGATCCTTCATTCAAGAAACTTTGGAGGATCAATCATTTTTTACGAAAAACAAGCATCAATGCACAACCAGAATGCAAGGCAGACCAAAAGAAAGAGAGTGATGAAATAAACTCTAGGGTGAAAACCCGAATACATGCAGTCTAGAGTGATCCTGAAAAAGAAAAAAAGAAAACTCCATGTGAGCATATCCAGGTCATACGAGCACAGAGATACGACTTTGCCTAACCATGAACCAAAGGTCTACATTACAAGTCTTCAAAGACCATTCTGATCATCCATAGATATCCAAGTTGAATGAGAGTGTCTTCAGAATTCATTCCGCCTATAAGGGTTAACCTTGCTTCAAGGAACGTCAAACTTCGAAGTGCTTGATCGACACCTAAATGATGGAAGAATGAGACATGGTGAGTTAGTGAGATTAAGAGAGCCACCTTAAATGGGTTAGAAATTAGGTATGAGATTGTGCCTCTTGAAAGCCTAATAGACTAGAAGAAACTATACATTTGCATATATCTCCACAATAGTCAAGATCTTCTAAATATGCGCTTCATTATAGTTGATCTCTGGCAAACGTGCTATGGTGTTTGATATTTTGGGGGCAAACATGTTTTAAAAGGTTTGACATTTTCTCTCAAAGTTTTAATGTTTACCATTTTTTTTCAAAACAATGTTTTTAAAATGTTTGGTATTCCCTCCAAGTTGTGATTTTCAAAATGAATGTTATCTTTTCAAACAATCATTATTTTTTATTGAAATATACACAAGCAAATTGCCTTTCGCATTACTTTAAAAATAAATGATGATGAGATTTAAAGCATAGGGACCGAGAGTTAGTTCCCGTCGAAATGCTACGAGAATATCAAAGATGACCTCAGGGGATGGAAGCATTTTTGCTTACCCTAGTGATTAGAAATAGATCAAGGCTCACCCTGAACCCTAAACTCTAAACCCTAAACCCTTACCTCGACCGAGGAAAAGCGGAGAGTTCCAGAAGAACACGTGATTCTGAAGCCAATGACAAGGAAGTAGGACAAAAATGAGTGCTTTTGATCTTTGCTTTGTTCTCGTTTCACAAGAACAAGCAAAGACAGGCAACTGTAATCACTCATTTTGACCGGGTTTTAGTATTATTAGTATTATTTTAATAGTAATATTATTAATATAAAATTAATGAAAAAATAAAAATAATAAAAATATAATATAAAAAAGTAAAAGTAAAAAATAAAAAATAAAAAAATTAATTAAAAAGCAAAAAAAGAAAGAAATTTTGCATGGATGTGAGGGTTCCATGTCACCCCTTAAGCCCTCCCCAATGCCTATATAAAGGCATGAAATGGGGAGTCATTTCACGCACAATGGAGAGCCGGTTAAGGCATGCCCAAATAAGAGAGCTTGGCTCTCGGGTAGCCAAGGATCGGGGGCAATGCCCACGGTCCTAATCGGTTCGATCGAGGTCCTATTTTGGATCCGATCTAGTTATTTTTTTAAGAGGTCGTGGTAGATCTCGGTGTGATTCAGTCGGGGTTCGTCATTCGAGTTCTTAGTTAGGTATATTTTCTTCCCTTTTTATTTGTGTTGTAATTTTTATAATTTAATGAAGTATTAGTTAATTTAAAATTATATTCTTATTTTTAGTTTGTATGTTTATTTATGTTTTATATTAGTATTTTATGTTTTAGATTAATATTTTATTTATGTTAGATTACTTTTTATTTGTGTTAAATTAATATTTATGATTGTTTTAGATTATTATTTTATTTACATTAGATTTGTTTTTATTTATATGTTAGATTAATATTTATGTATGTATGTATGTTTTAGATTAGTATTTTATTTATGTTAGATTAGTATTTTATTATGTTAATATTTATTTATATTTGCCATGTTCTAAGGTTGCATAATGGAATATAAATTGTCAATGTGGTGCCCTTTTATCCGAGCGTAAACGGGGTCAGTATCAGGCGTAATGATGGTGGTCGGGCGTTTACTCTCAGATAACGGGGCTTTTAAAATTTACTCGCACTTATGACCAAATCTTAACTTAATTGTCACTTTAATTCGGAATGTCTAATATTAATAAAGCGGTAATTATTAAAGTACCAATTTTGGGCGGTGTGGGGTGCTAGTCCTTCCCCATCCGTAACCGACTCCCGAACCTAACATTTTTAAAATCTTTGGTTTTATGGTGTCCGGCCTACCTAAGTGGCCGATGGAGAATCAATTTTTAAATAAAACACGATTTTTCTATAATCCCACGGAATAAACATTTTAATACCCGAAAAACCCCTAAACACCTTAAAACCAGTTTTTTTAGCGAACTTAAAAAAGGGATATCACTATACGGTCACACTAGTGGCGGAGGTGCACGCCACAAACGGCCGAAGCAGAACACTCCATGGCTGCAATAATTCATTGTTTTCTCATATTTTCGTTCACTCAAACATCGTTCACTCAAACTTACAAATATCGAGAAGTTACAACAGTGTTGATGTGGCATTTAATGGTACTGACGTGATGGTTCACATATTGACGTGACGGTCAATAATGATGACGTGGCAGTACACGTGTAATGATGACGTGGTAGAGGGGCATAATTGACTATTTTAACTGAATGTGAGGGCACAAGTGATTTTCTTTGCGGAGTCCATGGGCATAATTAATTTTAATTGAAAGTTAGATAAGTTATTTAATCTTTAAGCTAAAAAATAAAAAAATCTTAAATAATTAAAAATAATTTAATAATATTTAAATATCATAAAATGTTAAAAATAAAACACTATAATAAATTTAAAAAATTAAGTAAAAATGTAAAATTAAAAATATCAAAAGTTATATAAAAAATCAAAATTTTTATAAACCACCGGAAAAGTCTTTTACTGTTTCTAGTTATACTAAGAGTACTGATATTACTTGAGCATATTTTCAATGGAATCATCATTGTATTAGAGTACTAATAAAACAAAAATTTACCTTTATTTTTCTACATCGGATATTAATGAGCATCAATTTGATGTAGAAAAGCGAAATAAAAATTGAGTTTTATTGTTACTCTAATACAAGGTTGATTCCATTGAAAATTTATTTAGCGAATGGTAATACTCAGACTGACGAAGTCGAAGATTTTTTTATGAAAGTGTTTATTTCTTAATACTTTATAAATATTTTTAAAATTTTTGTATTTAAATTTTATCATTTTATAATTTCTAACATATTTTAATTTTTTATATTAGTTTTTTGATATTTTATATATTTTTATTAAGTTTATAGATTTTTATAAAAAAATGAATAATATTTTAATTTTTTTGTCAGAGTTCTCACTTTACTTATTTTTTAAATTATCAGGGACCCAAAGGATATTTACACAAATTTGTTAATCGAGTTTTCATATATTCCATTTGTAAAAGTTCAACTCAAAAAACCAAATTATTTATCCTATTTTATTCAAAACATAAATCGATTAAATTAACTAGAAATTTAAACAAATTATTTTTCGAGTTTTAATATTTTTAAAATGTTACTAATTTCCTAAATTCTTTTTTTAGCTTAAATATTAAATAAGTTATCAAACTTTCAATTAAAATCAATTATGCTCCTAAACTCAGCAAAAAATCAATTATGCCCTCGAATCGGTTTAAAAAATAATTCAACCCCTCTACGACGCCATCATCCCACGGTGGACTGCCACGACATCACGTTGATCGCCACGTCAGCATCGTTAACTGTCAACGCCGGTCAAAGGGTTAATTTGATGCAATTTGCAAACTGAGACCTAATTGGGTGCGTTTTTGGGAGAGGAGCTAAATTAATTTTTTGTGTCGAACTCAAGGGCAAAAATACCCCTTTAGCCAAAAATTTAAAAAATCCGTTAACATCATAGTAACCCATCATGATTTAAATCCATAAACACCACTTGAAAAAAAATCTCGTAAGCAGGTGTGTACAAAAATATCTGATTCGGTCTAAAAATTTAGTTATCGAATCTATTTTTATTTTTAGATCAGATATCCGATCCAATTTTTTATTTTTGAATCAAATACAAAAAATATTATAAATTTCAAATTATTCAAAAATTCAAAATTTCATGGATATGAATCTTGTTATATTAAGCAAGTTGATGCTTGTTATAAGAAATTTTGAAAATATGAATTTTCCATAGATGTGAAACTTGTTATATTTGACAATTTGTTGCTTGTTATTATTCGAAAAATCAAAAATTTCAAAGATACAACCTCCAAATTTGAAAAACATTTAAACCAAGTTAGATAGTCGGATATCCGATATATGAATAATCGAATATTTGATTTTTTCCCGAATCAGTTACAAGTCATTATTTTATCGATATGAAATTTTGGATATCTAACACTCCTACCTGTAAGACCCTCCTTAAATATAAAGTGTGTTTTGTTTGTAGAAAAGATGATTACTAGATGTTTTTAATCTTTTTAGAAAATACATTCTCATGTTTGGTTTGGGAGAATTTCCCTTCGGAGTAATAATTGTTTTTTTCAATAATGGCACTTTCACCGAAATGGTGAGAATGTCATTCTTCTATCTTCTTAAGTATTACACAATTCCTTCCTCTTTGGAAAATATTACCCTTAAAATAATAAATTTTATTCATGTGGATCCTTTGCAATTTTAATAAGGTGACTAATTACTTGTGATGTACGTTTATTAAATATTTAAATGGTATTGCATATATTTTAATAATGTTGTAATAGTTAATATGTTTATATTAATATTATATTTATGATGTTTCTAGGATTATAGGATGAGATTTCATGTTGCTTGAGAGTGAATGAGCTATAAGTTGATGTTATTAATTTTATTCTTTGATTTATTATAAGATGTTTCTCATCTTGAAAAATATTTTAGTAGGGTAATTTATTTTTATCACTATTTTAATATTCTTAGATTTATTTTATTATTTAATTTATTTGATAAAATATCAAAATTAATAAAGAATTAAAAATTTAAACATATTAAAAGTTTAGCATTTAAAAATTCACAAAAAAAATATTTTAAAAGGGAACGAAGATATAAAAATTTAAAGTATATTTTTGAAAATTATTTAATATATTAATTATGTTATAAATATTATAAATATAATTTATTTGTAAAATTTAGATAGCGTATTAATTTTTATGCAAATATTTTTAAATTAATATTGAAAGTATAAAATGTTAAAAATAAAATATATTATAAGGACAAGTTGGTACATTTTGCTTGCAGTTAATCTTATATTCTCAGTAATGTGTCAGATAATGTTTCATTTCAAAAGTTCTATTCATGAAGATAATTTTACATTTCGTGAACCAAACATTCCCTTAAGGTCTGACGAGAATACTAATAAAAAATATATAGTTGATGGCAGATGCACCCAGGCCCGGTAGGGTGCATCCGCATCCTTATTTTTATTTAAAAATAGATTTAATTTAATGTTATTTTTTAAAAAATTTAATTTTTTTAGTGTGTAAAGGAAAATTTTATTTTTACATACCCATTTGAAAATAAATATTTTAGACTCTATTCTTATATTTCTATATTCGCCACCATATATTGTATCTAATTCATAGAATATATTATACATAGAATAGAGTGTACTAATAAAATCAAGGGTAAACCGCTGGAATGACCACTTATGTTTAGGGTTTGTACACTTTTGGTCACCGATTTTCAAATCCAACCGTTATGGTCACTTACTTTTTCGATCTGTAAGCTTATGGTCAATGGGACGTTTATTGCCGTTAAATGTTAATGGGAGGCTGATATGGCACAATAAAAAGAATGATAAGTTACCTAGATAGCCCCTAAACTATTACTTCACTCCTATTTTGACCACTAAAATAAAAACAATTTGTACAATTACACATTTAGTTCTCCATATTTATAGTTTTTTTTTATTTCTTCTCCCCTCCACCATCTTCCATATTCTTCTTCATGTAACCCAATCCCTAATTTTCTACTATATTAATTCCCAATTCACACCGTATATTTTTTCTACTTTTATTTTTCTACAATATTTCTTCAGTACTTTCTTCTCCTCATTTCTCTCAATCTACTTTTCGTCTCCATACAAAGTTGAGGAACCCCTGAGCCTTTGATCAATTGACTTTAGCTTTATAAGATAACTATTTCCATCTATTTTTGATTCTACAATTTGTCTTTGATTTCACGCTTCATTGTTTTAATCCCAGTTTTTATGTATTTGCTAAACTGGGTTGCTTTTCTTTTTACATATGGTTCAGATTTTGTTTTTTTTTTATTTTCCATTTTTATGGGTACTAGTTTTTAAGCATTTGATGTAAATTTATTAACCATGATTTTGATAATATTTTTTAGTTTGACTTTCTATTAACGGGGGTTAGATATCTATGGTGATCTCAACTGACATTTAGTTTTACAATTTTATGAATAAGATTAGTGATTACTGGATTCAGTTTTCATCTGGGTTGATTTTAAAGTGTGTTTTTTTATTGTACTTTTGATTGTAGGGTTTGGTGGAAGCTGTTGCGGGCTTTTTATTCTAATAAGGAAAGGGTCAAAAAGCAACTGCAAGTCAGCATCCCACAAACTCTTCAAAGACAAGGCAAAGAACCGGGTGGATGATCTGCAGGGAGTGTTCTTGGATATGTAATTCTAAAGGAGCAAGTTCATCAGATGCTCCGTGAATGGAAAGCCTAGCTTAATGAACCTTCTCCAGCTTCTTCATTGCAACAAGTTAGGACTGACACAAATTCTCATTTCATATTAATTGCATTTATATGCTCTGTCAATTAATTTTGTTTAGCATAAAAAAATATACGGTGTGAATTGGGGATTAATATAGTAGAAAATTGGGATTGGGTTAGATGAAGAAGAGTATGGAAGATGGTGGATTGGAGAAGAAATAAAAAATGAAAACAAGGAGGACTAAGTGTGTAATTATACAAATTGTTTTTATTTTGATGGTCAAAATAGGAGTGAAGTAATAGTTTAGGGACTATCTAGGTAATTTATCCTTCTTTTTACGGCAACAAACATCTCAGTGACCATAAATTTACAGATCAAAAACATAAGTGACCATAACAGTTAAATTTAAAAATTAATGACCAAAATTGTGCAAACCCTAAATATACCCTAAAATCAAAAGCAATGAGTTTTTTAATCCATAGAATAGACTATAGAGTGTACTAAAAAAATCAATTAGCAGACTATTTATTAGTGTACTCTAGCCCATTCATTAGTGTACTCTATACTATAATTTGTATATTCATTGTTTTTTATTATTATACGTCTCATCATCTTGTCAGCATTTAATCCCATATGATTTTGTTTAGTTAGAAAATTTTTTTGATCATTAATTAATTAATAATTTTTTTCAAACAATGATCATTTTGATCCAAAACAAAATATTAAAAATTAAAATATATTAAAAATAGATATTAAAAAATTATTCAGTTAAATTATAATCAATTGTGATGAGAATCGTAACATATTGTTTTTGAATAGAATAGAAACGTAAAAGATTCGTAACATATTTTTAAATGTTTGAAATTGATTTAATAAATGTACGCACCAAATATGTAACTTTTGATAAATGTAAAATCTAAATTAACTTAAAAAACACGTGTCACGTTAGTGAAAAAAATTGATTTTAACGTGTAATCTTTAACAAATATAAGTACCAAATTACTTGAAAATACGTATACTATATTTAAAAATTCATATTTTTTTATATTTATACATATTGGTGAAAAAATTAAATTGAACGCATGGTGAACTTTAAAGTTCAAATTGTGAAGCCTGAAGAGAATAAAGACTAGTGGTGTAATTATATTATTTTTCTTCAATGAACATATTCACGAGCGTTAAACGAATATGTTGGTGAACATATACAAGAACATGTTCGTGAATGTTAAATGAACATGTTCATGAACACTAAAAAACAAATATGATCGCCTTCAAAAATAAACAAACGAACATGAATATGATATTAAAAATTTAAAACGAACACAAACTAGACATGAATACCTGCAAAAACAAACAAACGAACATGAACACAACTTTATTTGTTCAAGCACGATTCATTTATACCCCCATTTTTTTTACTCGGTATTTATACTCCTGACAAACTTTATTCATTCAAGCTTGATTCATTTATACCCCTAGTGATAAACTTTACTCTTTTAAGCTCAATTTATTTACACCCTCGGTCATAAATTCAAATGTCAAACCCTCCAAGAAAATGACAATTCATATATCAAAGAAATTTAACAATTAATCCGATTTTTATTTGAAAATAAAAACCATTCAGGCAGGCTGACAGGCTAATGATAACTACAAATAGAAATTGATTTTCTTCAGATAAAGTTCATCGTCATTTTATTTTGGTTTCCATAATATTTGATCGAATATTTTTTTTGGTTTTTATTTTTATGTACTTCAATTCTTGACGTTTTACTTTCAATCAAAATGACTCTTATTTAAATAGAAATTATTATTCAATTAACGGTCAATATTTTTTATAGATTAAACATAACCATTGAAATTCTGACATAGCACAAAGTATATAAAAATATTAAATGATACGGTAGGCAGCACAAGTTCGGTTTGATTACCGTGGGTGGTTTGTGTTTGAGATGTTGGCTGCATGCACTATTGCTATGGTAGGTTTACTCATTTGTTTACATTACATGTTTACGTTTATGAAATGAATGAAGTATAGTAACTAGACATATACTATTGAATTTTGTAAGTTCAACATGCGAATTAGGTTGATAGGTTGTTTGTTCGGGATGGGAGAGCACATCGACGAAGATTATTAGTACTGATTCCAAAATTTGAGTACAATACCATAGTTTTAGCAGTTTGGGCTTATAGAACCTTATTGTAGTTGGTACTTTGTTTTGGAAACACAGTGTTTTAAACCGTAGGGAGTTCCAATTATGTTTTGTATTTTAAATTTTCTATGAGATTAAATTTATGACTGATTTACTTGTTTTAAGCTTTAGGTTTTAAAAATAGAAATTTTTTAGTTCGAATTTGGATTGCCCAAATATAGCACTTCGGATTCAGATATACTATTAGCATAATATTTTAATTTCACAAGTAGCGTTGAAATCTTAAAATTAAATTTTAAACTTAAACCTTAAATATCACGTGTATAAGAAATAATTTTCCTTATATTAATTTAATTATAAAAAATAGTTAACATATATTTATTAAAAGAAATATTTAGGTTGGCTGGCATGTTAATTATTTCCAAACCGTAATGTCCCTAAACATCAAGCACCATTAGCCAATAGTCATATTTAATTTCTTGCATATGTATTGCATGTTAAATGATAACTATAAATATCAACTAATTCAGGCAGCGGAAGTATATTCTAAATCAAACCGAGAAATACACAAAGGTGCATTTCAATGGATTTCTCGTCGACCATTTCAAAAGGCAAATCATTTATGGAATTCCGATTCGAGGAATACATGGCCATGAAGGCAAAACAAGTTAACAAAGTGCTCGATGAGGCGGTACCCTTGCGTCATCCGTTAAAAGTTAACGAGTCGATGAGGTACTCTCTTCTCGTCGGCGGAAAGCGTGTCCGTCCTATTCTCTGTATTGCTTCATGTGAACTAGTGGGAGGAGACGAGTCGTTGGCAATGTCGGTAGCTTGTGCCGTAGAGATAATACACACAGCGTCACTGATCCATGATGACTTGCCATGCATGGACAACGATGACCTTAGAAGAGGCAATCCTACGAACCACAGTTTTCGGTGAAAGAATTGCCGTTCTCGCCGGTGATGCTCTCTTCTCCCTTGCCTTTGAGCATATTGCTTCCAACACAAGGAATGTTTCACCCGATCGCATGGTTCGAGTGTTTTCCGAGTTGAGCTCAGCAATAGGGTCCAAAGGGCTCGTGGCGGGCCAAATTATGGATCTCGAGAGTGAGGGAAAAGACGTGAGCTTGGAAGAACTAGAGTACATCCATGTCCATAAAACCTCCAAGCTCTTAGAGGCTTGTGTTGTCTGCGGTGCGATAATGGGAGGAGGAAACGAAGCCGAAATCGAAAGGGTTCGAAAATGCGCAAGGTGCATAGGGTTGTTGTTTCAAGTGGTGGATGATATCTTGGATGTGACCAAGTCATCCGCGCAGCTCGGGAAGACTGCGGGGAAGGACTTGGTTAGCGATAAGGTAACGTATCCGAAGCTGATGGGCATCGCCGGGGCGAAAAAATTTGCTAATGATCTGATGTCTCAATCTGTTCGAGAGCTGGCTTGTTTTGATGCTGCAAGGTCTGCACCATTGCATCGTTTGGCATACTACATTGCTAACCGAGAAAACTGGTTACATTTATTGCTTGTTTAATAAAAGCTGCCTATCAACAGCTGTGGCAGCTCGTATAACTTAAACTTTTAAACATTTTAATTTCATCCCCATACTATAACCTTCATTTTAAATTAGTCTTCAAACTTTTGAGTATTCTATTTTTATCCTCAAACTATGACTCTCATTCTAAATTAGTCCCCAAACTTTTTGAATGTTCTAATTTCATCCCCAAATTATCAGTATATGCTAATCATATCTTAAGTTAATAAAATTGTTATAAAAATCGTTAATTGTCACGAAACACTGACGTGTATTATGTAATAATATTGGTATAAACGATAATTTGAAGATGAAATTGTAATATTCAAAAAGTTCGGGAACTAATTTAAAATGAGGATCATAGTTTAGGGATGAAAATAGATCATTCAAAAGTTTTAGACCAATTTAGAATGAAAATCATAACTTAGGGATGAAATTAAAATATTTAAAAATTTAGGGGATCAATCTAATATGATTGTTACAGTTTGAGAGTATGTGGTGCAATTAACTCAAAAACAGAAGATATTCTAAATTAGGTTAATGTTCAAGCTTATGGGCTCAACAAGATCCGTGTGGGATTGGACAATTTGGAGTTGGAATTTTAATTCGTCTTTATTACTGTTACTACTATCAGCTGCCATTGAGAAAAATTGACGTGACACGTTAAAGTTTATTTTTTTTCATCCCCATAAAAACCACAAGCTTCTCAGATTTGTCTTCTTCCAAATTGGCAGTTGCCGCTCCTCCTTTTGTCACTGTTCGGTGATTTCTCCATTCAAAAAATCATCAAAATATTCCTCTTCTTCTCTTTCTCAAACTTGTCAAAAAACCTTCAATCTCCACAAATCTCAATAGAAACTAAAATCTAAAACTTTTTGATTTGCCGTTTGCAATAACCTGATCAACTTGCCTTTTGCTCTTGGAAAACCTTAGTTCGAAACCAACCAGATCCATATCTTCTCTTTGCTTTATTTTCTTTGACATGCGTTGCCATCCGATTGGATGATTGGATTTTTCAATTAAATTAAAATTATGACCAAAGTGATGGAATGTGTAATTATACTAAATTTTTTAACTGTCATGTCAGTTTCTCTGTTAGATTTTAACGGTCAGTGGCTTGATTGATATCATTTAAATAGTTGAGTGGTCTTATTTACAAAATTCATAGTTTGATGGTCAAAATAGGATCAACCATATAGTTTAGTAATCACCAATGAAATTTACCCTTTATGAAATTAATCTTTTAATAATAGTTAATTGGGTAAAGTACACAAATAGTCATTAAACTTTGGTAAAATGTTCACTTTAGTCATCAAACTTTCAAAAGTTACATAATGAATAATGAATGATCATTAAACTTTGATTTTTGTTACAAAATGGTCATTGACCCGTTAAGAGGGTGACGTGACACTTAAGAAATTTTGTATAATAGCGTATTTAGTTCTCTATATTTACACGTTCAATCAATTTAGTCCTAATTCAAAAAATCACTAAATTTATCCCTCATTATTTATACATTCTATCATTTTAGTCTCATTTTTAATTAGAAATAATTTAATACAAGATTTTATATTCAAATTTTAGAGATGACATTAGCGAGAGTAAAAGTCTCGAACATCGAACATAAATCATAAATCGAACATGAATGAAAAATACTAAATTTATAAGTTATAATTAATATATCTAAAGCTCACATTTTACACCATTATGACCATGGATTTTGGGGGTTTTTTTAAAAACATTGCTGTAATGGATAGATATCAGAAGAGAATGGAAGTATATAGAGTTTTTTAATTCCACCAACTAGGAGGGAGAAAAACTTGACTCGATTTGAAAAAAAAAACTCAATTCGAATCGTAATTTCATAAATTATCGACTCGTTACAAAATAGAACTTTGAATAACTTAAAATTTTTAGTAATTAGTGCATCGGTTTTCAAGTTCAAGTCGAGTCCCTCAACTATGCATAATATATGTATATCACATATGAAAAATATGAAGAAATATATATATGTATATCGTATATGGTTATAAAAAGCCATTTAAATTCGAACCAAATTGTCTCATAACATTATAAATGTTTACAATTAAATTTGAATAGAAACTCGAACAACTCGACTCAAATTTCATAAATTTGACTCGAATCGAAAATATTTCAAATAAAGTTTGAGTTATAAATTAGGATTCATCAATTCGACTAAATAAAAAATTACTCCACTCGGCTCGATCGAATGCTCACCTCTACTACCGACAATGCATGAAATAATTTTTCTTATATTAATTTATATATAAAAAATAGTTAATATTATTTATTAAAAGAAATATTCAGGCAGGCTGGCATGTTAATCATTTCCGAACCGTAAGGTCCTGAAACATCAAGCACCATTAGTCATATTAAATTTCTTTACTTGCATTGCATGTTAAATGATAACTATAAATATCAACTAATTCAGGCAATTTAAGTATATTCTAATTCAAACCGAGAAATACACAAAGGTGCATTTCAATGGCTTTCTCGTCAACCATTTCACAAGGCAATTCATTTATGGGATTCCGATTCGAAGAATATATGTCCGTGAAGGCAAAACAAGTTAATGTTACCTCTCCAAAAATACTATTTTTAATGCCAATTTTACAATGTTTTTGCTTGTTTTTAGGTACATTTAGTTGCACTAGTATGTTAGAATCATGCATTTGCATAAGGAGTTTAGTGTCTTGTCTATGCCAGTGTGAAGGGTTATTTTGTTGGCAATTTTGCAGGATTGGCATAGGATTTGGCCGAGGAAAGCACCTCAAGAAGGAATGCCAGAGAGAATGCCGAATGTTGTTCACGCAGATAGACCAGACAATGCCAAGCACCGGATGGCAGAGAAGTGAACTTGGTGCCACGCCAAGAGGCTGTAGGACCCTGAAAAAATAGGACATGATCAGGCTCCGAAAAAATAGCAATTGGAACAATCTCCGAAAAAATAGCGGATAATATGGTTCCAAGACTTGTTGGCAGATTCATGCCAAGCTTGGATGCCAGGGCAGCGTCGGCAGGATGACGTCAGCCTTAGCCTGATCAACTCTCATTCAAATTTGTATAAGAAGATAATCTCTTATCCTTTGGGCAGTTGAAATTCAAAATTTGAAGAGCTCTTCCTATCCCTTCCTCGCACGCCTATTTAAACACCAACCAAGCTAGACTTTGAGGGGAGAAAAGATTGGATCGTGAGGAGTTGGTGCGTGTGACGATTGACGACCACCTGCACCATGGAAGGGTGGTCTGACCTACTTGGCCGAGAAGCCTGAATCTTGAAGGGCTTCATCGAGAGACCCATTCTAGCCCATTCTCTCTTTCAAGTTATTTTATTTTGTTTTTAATGATGATGTATTGCAAAAATGTTTGTGGATTGTTGGTTAAATCCCTGACCATGAACTAATTTAATGGTTGGTGGGGATGTTTGGGTTTTATGTTATTTTCATGCTTTAGTCTTTAATAATAAATCTGCCTTGGCAATGTTTTATCTATTCGGCATACTTTAATGTTTTCTAAATACTCTGCCAAGCGAGAGCTGGCACTATTGGCCTATTGCTCCTTAATGTCTTAACAGACTTGGGGTGGCAACGAATAAGTTGTTGAATACTGAGGAGAGAAGCTTCGAGAGAAGTCGTTCAAGTAGATGAACTTACTTCGGGAGTGAACTCTACCCCTTAGGAGTATAGATTGGATCTTAATCAAATTGGTTTATTTAAAAACAAACACTATAGCGGTATAGGGGTTTTACATGATCAATTTAGGGCAATGACCATCGAGAGAGGCTTTGCTACTTTTGAATCTGCTCGGCAAACAATGCCAAGACAGGTTGTTGTTAAAGGTTAGCACAACATGAATAACGTGAAAACCAAGCATTCCCTGCCAACACTCGTCATTTATTAAAACACCTTCCTTGCCAACGTCTTTACTTTACTTCCATTTTTTTACCTTTTAATTATTTTCCAAACCCAATTTCAAATCAAATTAACATTTTCTTAAGGCAAGTAACCAACAAGGCAATTGAATTCCAAGACAATCTATGTGGGATTGATACTTAGCTTATCAGCTGTATTACTTGCAGACCATGTATACTTGTACGCAAAAGACTCATCTTGGCACTGTTTTATACTTTTCCAACATATCTTCTGCCCTTTTTGCCAGCATTTCACCTAGAGAGTCTACAAGTTTTTGGCGCCGTTGCCGGGGATTGCAACGGAATTGATTGCTTTTAAAATTGTACTTGTCTTTCTTTTGTTTTTATTTTGGTTCTTATTTTCATCTTTTATTTTTGTCGGTGTATGACCAGAAGCCATCATGTGGTGGACGAGTGGCCATACGATCCAAAAATTGGGAAAACTTGCGGAGGTTAAAAAGAAGATTTCAAGAGATGAACCAAGGTAATGGAGGGAATGGTGTGGTGAACAATGGAGGAAATCCACTTAATAAAGAGATACCACCACCACTTGTTGTCCCAATTGTTAATAAGAGACCTATTAGAGAACATTCGGCACCAACCATTGACAATTTGATGCCAGGACTTGTTAGCACAAAGGTAAATGCTGTCAATTTTGAACTTAAGCTGGTAATGATTCAAACTCTTTTGAATGTAGGTCAATTTGATGGAGCACTCACTAGAGATCCTAGGCAACATCTTAAACAGTTCATGGAGATTTGCCAGCTATTCCAACAAAATAGAGTACCTGAAGATACTATGAAGCTGAAGTTATTTACTTTTTCTTTGAAAGACACAACAAAGGCTTGGCTTAATTCCTTGCCACATGGCTCAGTTACTTCATGGGCAGACTTGTGCAAGAAGTTCTTGACAAGATTCCAGCCGCCAACACTCACTACCAAGCTACAGGGTGAGTTCATTACATTCAGGCAGGCTGAGGATGAGACCTTATATGATGCTTGGGAAAAATTCAAAGACTTGTTGAGGAGGTGTCATATGCATGGATTCCCGAATTGGACTCAGATTCAAACCTTTTATAATGGATTGAATGCACAAACGAGGATTGTTGTTGATGCTTCAGCAGCTGGCTCATTTCTTGACAAGACATATACTGAGGCTGTTGACATTTTAGAGAGGATTGCAATCAATGATTTTGAATATCCTGTTGCAAGACTTGGGACCGGAACTAAAACTAATGGGAAGTTTCAGGTCGATGAACTAATATCCATTAATGCCGAGATTTCCAGCCTTATTAGCATGGTAAGAACATTACAAAAGAACAATGAGTCTCAAGAAGTCAAAGCATTATACCCATTCTGTATGATCTGTGAAGAAAATCATCATGTGGATAAATGCCCTGCCAACCCTGAATCGCTAAATTTTGTTGGTAATATTAATCGTTACTATAACCCTGACTCTAATACTTATAATATAGGTTGGAGACAACACCCTAATATAGCTTGAGGACATCAAGGAGGTAACCAGTACAATGCCCAGCGCCAAAATACTCAGAGGCAGAATAACAATGCCATGCCAGCATTCTATCAGAATGCCATGCCACAAAAAGCCCAAAACAATTTTCAACAAGGGCAGAGACTCAACCAAGGAGGTACTCTCACAGAGTACATAGAGAGGAATGATGCCACAGTTCAGAGTTTGGCTGCGTCAATAAGAAATTTGGAAGTCCTGATTGGGCAGATTGCCAGTGCACTCATCAATCAACCCCATGGAGCATTGCCAAGTGACACAGAAGATGCTCAGCACAAAGATAATGAGCAGTGCAAAGCTATAACTCTTCGGAGTTGTAAGTAGTGTGAGATGGAGAAAGTTGCTAAGCAGCCAATTAATTGCCATGATGATAAGTATGTGCCAGCAGATGATCCTAGGGAAGCAGAGAAAGAGAAAACAAAAATAGATGATGCCAGAACCGATACCAGATAACATACTGATGCCAGCACCGATGCCAAACAGACTGATGTCAGCACTGTGTTGGTAAAGCCAGCAGAACAGGCACGTATCTATCTGCCACCACCATTTCCAGCAAGACTTCAAAAGTATAAGCAAGATCAGCAGTTCAGGCGTTTCTTTGAGGTTTTTAAGCAATTGAAAATCAACATTCCAATGGTAGAATCCCTTGAACAAATGCCCAACTATGTCAAATTTATTAAGGACATTCTGTCCAAAAAGAAGAAGTTAGGAGACTTTGAAACTGTTGCTCTCACCGAATGATACAATGCCATGATCTTAAACTGTTTGCCACCAAAGCTGAAAGATCCAGAAAGTTTCACTATCCCATGCACCATTGGCAACAAATTCATGGGCAAGGCACTGTGTGACCTAGGAGCCAGCATCAACTTGATGCCAATGTCAGTTTTCTGAAAGCTTGGCATATAAGCAAGACCTACCACAGTGACACTTCAGTTGGCAGACCGATTATATGCACATCTCAAGGGTAAGATTGGGGACGTGTTGGTAAAGGTAGACAAATTTATTTTTTCAGCTGATTTTATCATTTTGGATTATGAGGCTAATATTAATGTCTTGATTATTTTGGGGAGACCTTTTCTTGCCACTGGTAGGGCTTTGATCGATGTTTATAAAGGGGAACTAACAATGCGCATGAATGACCAGCAAGTTACATTTAATGTGTTTCAAGCTTTGAAATGTATAGATGAACCTGATGAGTGCCAAGTAGAGGAGATGATGGAGTCCATTTACACTTTGGACACGACATAGTTATGCCAGGATACAGAATTTGATGCCAGCAATTTAGATAGCATAGTTGATCTGTTTGAGGAGCCAGAAGAACCAGTCTTGGAGGCTGAAGAGGCGAGTTATTTTGAGCCACTATAGTTGGCTAGCAGAGAAATCAAGGCACCTAAACCATCAATTGAGGAGCCACCAGCGTTGGAACTGAAACCACTGCCATATCACTTGAAGTATGCTTATTTAGGTGAACGCTCAACTCTGCCAGTGATCGTTGCCACTGGTCTCACTAATGACCAGGAGAAAAGATTGTTGGCAATATTACATGACTATAAGCAAGCATTAGGGTGGACTTTGGCAGACATCAGAGGTATTAGCCCAACCATTTGCATGCATAAGATTATCTTGGAGGAGTACCATGGCAAAACCATTGAAGGCCAAAGAAGGTTAAACCCAAGCATGAAAGAGGTAGTGAAAAAAGAGATTATAAAATGGCTTGATGCCAGGATTGTATATCCCATTTCTGATAGTTCTTGGGTTAGCCCGGTGCAATGCATGCCAAAGAAGGGTGGCATGATCGTGGTACAAAATAGTGAAGCTGGGTTAATCTCCTCCAGAACTATCACTGGATAGAGAGTGTGCATAGACTATAGAAGGCTGAACAATGCCACAAGGAAGGACCACTTCCCACTGTCATTCATTGACCAGATTCTAGACAAGTTAGCAGGTAAAGCTTTTTATTATTTTTTGGATGGTTATTCAGGTTACAATCAGATTGTCATCGCCCCTGGTGATCAAGAGAAGACTACGTTTACGTGCCCATATAGGACGTTTGCGTTTAGAATGATGTCATTCGGCCCATGTAATGCACCGACAACATTTCAATGTTGCATGATGTCCATTTTTTCCGATATGATCGAGCACAACATGGAAGTGTTCATGGATGATTTCTCAGTGTTTGGCAAAACATTTGAGGAATGTCTTCAGAGTTTGGAGCAAGTCTTGAAGAGATGCATAGTGACAAAGCTAGTGTTGAACTGGAAAAAAATGCCACTTCATGGTGAAGGAGGCCATTGTTCTCGGGCATAAGGTAATTGAGAGAAGGTTAGAAGTGGATCAAGCAAAAGTTGAGGTAATCAAGCAATTACCGCCCCCAACAAGTGTCAAAGGTATAATAAGTTTCTTAGGATATGCCGGTTTTTATTGGTGTTTCATTAAAGACTTTTCAAAAATTGATAAACCTTTATGCTTGTTGTTAAAACATAATGCCACTTTTCCATTTAATGATTCTTGTTTGAGAGCATTTTAGGAGTTTAAATAAAAGTTGATCTATGTCCCTATAGTTGTGGCACCGGACTGGAATAAGCCTTTTGAGCTCATGTGTGATGCCAGCGACTATGCCGTCGGAGTAGTTTTGGGACAAAGGAATGGCAAGGTTTTCCATGCCATCTACTATGCTAGCCGAACCTTAAACGAAGAACAACTGAATTACTCTACGACCGAGAAAAAATTTATTGCGGTTGTATTTGTTTTTGACAAATTTAGATCTTACTTAATTGGTAACAAAGTTATGGTTTTTACAGATCATTCGGCATTGAAGTATCTCTTGGCAAATAAGGATGCCAAGCCTAGGCTAATCCGATGGACGCTCCTACTCTAAGAATTTGACCTTGAAATTCGAGATAAAAAGGGCAGTAAAAACCTAGTAGCTGACCATCTCTCACGATTAGAGCGTCATCTTGAAGATGACAAGACCAATTTGATAAAAGATGAATTTTCTGACGAGTATTTACTTGCAGTTAATGCCATGGTATGCCGATATTGTCAACTACTTGGTGAGTAATGTTGCATGTGATAAGTGCTACACAAATGTGCAAGTAAACACGTCGCAAGTAATAAAGTGATATGAGTATCGAGTATCGTCTCCACAGGGATTGGTTTGGGCCACTTTGCTTAAGTTACTGCACTGTGAAAAGTAAAAACACAATTAAAGGATT
Source organism: Hibiscus mutabilis (assembly GCA_019671005.1). Taxonomy (NCBI): domain Eukaryota; kingdom Viridiplantae; phylum Streptophyta; class Magnoliopsida; order Malvales; family Malvaceae; genus Hibiscus; species Hibiscus mutabilis. The sequence continues at coordinate 938,925 of CM033720.1, read as the reverse complement.
ATGGGAGTTTAACTAATAACTAAACTAGAAAGCAATAAAGTAAAAGAAAATATGAGAGAAAAAGAGAGAGATAGGCCAGGTTATCGTGAGTTGAGGTGTGATAGCCGATTGGATCGTTTTGGTAAAAGAGTGCACGGGCAACTCAGTTGCCGTGGCAACTTGCACAGCGGGGTTGCCTTGGCAACTAATCGATGGTTGCCTGGGCAACTACTTGGGCGTTTGGGCAGCAACTTCAAGGTTCGGCGGAGCGTTCTTCAATGGTTTCTTCTTATCCCTAAGTCAAAACTCTAGCTACTTGTGCATGCCTTGATAATACATCCCTGCGTGAATCAAGGGTGAACAACAACCAAGCTTGCGCTCCTCTTAGCCGTTGAAATCCTTAACTTATTCCTAAGCCGGATTAATCTTCACCATCAATAGATTGAATAAAGACCATACTCATTCGTTTCTTGAATCTAACTCTCCCGATATTAGATAAATAGATGAAGTTACGAGATCCTCTCCCAATTCACTCGCAAACAAGAATAAAAGCCAAGAATGAGTAAACCTTGAATAGAAAAGTGCAAACTCTTATTACCTAAACAAAATCCAATTGTTTCTCACAACAACAAAACACAATAACCCCAACCAATCAAGTTAGTTCATGGTTGGGTTCAAAAGATATACAAAGAATAATCCCCAAACCATGAATCTAATGGAAGCAAAGAAGAAGAAGAAATCGAACTTTCTCCCTCCTTGCTATCTTGTCGAAATTTCTCTATTTTTCTCTCTGGATTGTCGAAATCTCCTTGCTTTTTATAGGGCTAGGCCAAAGTCCTTCTTTGAGGAGAAGTTTAAGTTGGAATTAAATTATCTTTAAAGAATATAATTCTTTATTATAATTGTATTCCTACTAGAACTTCTCATATCTTCTTGGAATTTAATTCTTCTTTAATCTCTGCATGGCAATCAAATTCCTTTGGGTTTGGGCTTTGCTCCATGTCATCTTGGGCTTGTCTAGTCATTAATTTCGACATCCCTATTGCATCTTCTCTTTGTCGACAATTGCCATGGCAACTGGCTCGGCGTCTTCTTCATGCATTGCCCTGGCAACTAGCTCGGCATATCCTTCGTGCATTGCCCTGGCAACTAGCTCGGCATTGCTTTGGCAAGTGATCATGCACATACACACACAAAAACACACCAAAACATCTTTTTCCACAAAAATCACCAAGTTATGTAATCAAGCTCAATAGTGGAAAGAAACATGAATTAATGCATGAATAACTAATTATGCAACTAATATGAGCTTAAGTCTAACAATAATATGAGTAAAAAGGGTAATAAAAATAGTACTTTTGAACACTTATCACGCCCCCAAACTCGAACTATTGCTTGTCCTCAAGCAATGCAAGCTAACAATTATCTGCCAAGACTTTAATCATCAAAGACATGCTTCAAACTTGAATTCAAACCTCGGAACCGTGGCACAAAGTATGATCACCTTTTAAATTTTTCAGATAGCACAAAAATTTCCCGGAACAAAACTATAATGCTCGTGACAATGTGTGTGCATAGTTGTGTACAAGTTGATTTTCAAGATTCTATGTGAACAATAGGCTTTTATCAATTTAATTGCCGGGGCATTTATTTTCATTTTCACTAGAGCCAATTTCGGGCACCTCTAGCAAAGTAAGCAATTTCTTATTTTATTTTAGTCGACTAGAGCCAATTTCGGGCACCTCTAGCAAAGTAAGCAATTTCTTATTTTATTTTAGTCGACTAGAGCCAATTTCGGGCACCTCTAGCGATTCTTTAATGTCCATTAACTACTAGAGCAGTTTGGGCACCTCTAGCAAGAAAGTGTATTTACTACTAGAGCAGTTTGGGCACCTCTAGCAAGAAATTAACTTTTAATTTTCAATTTTAAATTTACCCAAATTTTAAGCAACCTAAGTTCACTAAGTTTCTTTGAATCAACAACCCACAACCGTGTAAAAAAAATTTAGCATCATAGTAAAATTCTAAGTTCTTTTCATGCAATCCTAAAATTAAAGGTTATTTCAATTAAGTGCAGTGGCAAAAATTCATCATTGGATATTCAACAAGTCTTAAGCAATTAAATCCAATTAAAGGCATGGCAAGTAACATATGCAACATATATGTGATTGCTAAAGATGAATGCAACTAAACATGAAACTAACTAGAAACCAACACCCCCCAAACTCGAGAGAAGCATTGTCCTCAATGCATGTAAGAGTGAAACAAAAATTTAAAAGAAACTAAATGAAATAAGTTAGTCAGAGAGGTCGTCACCTCGAGTGATGAGTTTCCTTCGTGCCGTTTGCTTGATTCGATTTCCGGTCAGTGGTTGAATGCTTGTGGCTGGTACCGCGTGAATAGCATTGCCTTGATTTGGTCCATGTTTGCCGATGCAGGTTTACTTGCATGTGCATCAGTAGTTGCCGAAGCCATTGTTGTTGCCTGGGCATCGCCAGTTTCTGTTGTGGTTGCTGTGGCAAGTAGTCGGTAGTGAATTTCCTTAGCATGGTGTTTGTGAGTCTTGTTGTGGAAAAGAAAACCTGGAAACTAAAGATAATGAAGAAAAATAAAATATATCCTAAAAAATAAAGAGAAAAAATAACAAAAATAATAGAACAAAATAGTTCAAAAAATAAAAATAAAAATAAATGTATCAGTAGTTGCCGTGGCGTCGAGGGTTGCCGAGGCATGCACATCCATGGTTGCCGAGGCGTCAGGGGTTGCCGAGGCGTGCGCGTCCATGGTTGCCGAGGCGTGCGTATCAGGAGTTGCTGCGGTGTTGAAGGTTGCCATTTTCGATACTTCTTATAGTCCATCTGCACCCTCCATCGGGTGATAATATTGCCCAAAAAGAGTTGGGCCAATGTGCTCCCAGCTACTCCCTTTTGCATTACCATGGTAGAGGTGTCTTTCTTCTTTGTTCGCTTGTAGTCCATGTATACTCTCCACCTTGCTACTATTCCTGAAGGCACAAATATATTAATAGGAAAAATTATATCCATTCTCAACCATTCAATTACCTCATTCTTGTCGACTTCTATCATGGTTGGATGTAGCCTTTGTTGTCGTGGCAATTGCTTCTCAAGCCAATTGCCGTGGCAATCAGTTGTCAAATTTTGCTTTAAGTCAATGGAAGAATCAATTTTCTGAAGAGCTTTATGAATCCAAACACATTTTTCTTTTGGCCTCTCAAACATCTCCATCAGTAGAGATTTCGATGGCTTCAAATCTACCAACCTCGGTTCCTCAATACATACCTGCAATGGACGAGGTGAGTTTTTAAAGAATTCAAAAGGTTCAACTATTACCTGCTCATATTCCATTGGCAAAGTATTATCATCTCGTTGATCTTGCATGTGGTCGTGTAATTGCCGTGACAATTTTAGATGAGAGCAATCTACACATTCCTGCTTCAACATCAACGTTATAACTTTCTCGGGCATCGGGTTCTTGAGAATTTCTTTGTAGTATTGTTGTTCTCGGCTTCACCGAGTGTTTGTCGCGGCATTGCTCGCATTCAGGCTCCTCAATCATTGCCGAGGTAATTTGTTGTTCAAGCTCATCATGTGTTGGGCAGTCTCTCTCATTGGCATCCTCTTGACTTTGAGGTTCTAGTTGTTCCTCACACATCGGAGAGATTTCTTGCCTTGGGACGTCAGTATCCCTAGGAATGAATTGTTGGTGCATGTTATCCATGACATATGTGGATCTCCCCAATTGATCTTCTGAATCCCCTAAGGTTGCATCCCACTGAGCTATCCTCGTATCCATAGATTTTGATAGTTCTCGAATCTCTTCAATTGATCCGTCAAGTCTAGCCAAGGAAGCTAGTAACGTTTCCTCCAAGGAATTGGAATGCTCTTGAAAAGGACTACATTGCCATGGCATATCTGTTGCTGCGGCAAAATTGTTATGGTAAAAAAAAATTGAGCTTTTTGACCATACCATGAAGAATTTTGCTCTTTGGTTCCTCTATGGTCCTCCATGTAGTTATATGCACCAAAAATGTGAGGGCAATTTTCAAACACGTGATGTTCTCCACACATAGCACAAGATTTTTCCACGGTATAAGTTCTTTGGGCTTTTCTCGGTTGGTATAGGTAATCATCAAAGGGTGCAAGAAACTCTTGATTGGATTGATTCATATCTTCCAACATCATCTCCCGAATAGATCGGCTTTTATTTCCCGACATGTTGGCGTCCTTTAACTTGTAGCGCACCTAATTTTTTTTTGATAAAACAAACAAAAAGAAAAGTTAGTAAAACTAATAGAAAAAATGCAATAACAAAAACAACTAACACCAATTGCCAATCCCCGGCAACGGCGCTAAAAACTTGTTGCGTGTGATAAGTGCTACGCAAATGTGCAAGTATACACGTCACAAGTAATAAAGTGATATGAGTATCGAGTATCGTCTCCACAGGGATTGGTTTGAGCCACTTTGCTTAAGTTACTGCACTGTGAAAAGTAAAAACACAATTAAAGGATTATGGGAGTTTAACTAATAACTAAACTAGAAAGCAATAAAGTAAAAGAAAATATGAGAGAAAAAGAGAGAGATAGGCCAGGTTATCGTGAGTTGAGGTGTGATAGCTGATTGGATCGTTTTGGTAAAAGAGTGCACGGGCAACTCAGTTGCCGTGGCAACTTGCACAGCGGGGTTGCCTTGGCAACTAATCGATGGTTGCCTGGGCAACTAGCTGGGCAACTACTTGGGCGTCTGGGCAGCAACTTCAAAGTTCGGCGGAGCGTTCTTCAATGGTTTCTTCTTATCCCTAAGTCGAAACTCTAGCTACTTGTGCATGCCTTGATAATACATCCCTGCGTGAATCAAGGGTGAACAACAACTAATCTTGCGCTCCTCTTAGCCGTTGAAATCCTTAACTTATTCCTAAGCCAGATTAATCTTCACCATCAATAGATTGAATAAAGACCATACTCATTCGTTTCTTGAATCTAACTCTCCCGATATTAGATAAATAGATGAAGTTACGAGATCCTCTCCCAATTCACTCGCAAACAAGAATAAAAGCCAAGAATGAGTAAACCTTGAATAGAAAAGTGCAAACTCTTATTACCTAAACAAAATCCAATTATTTCTCACAACAACAAAACACAATAACCCCAACCAATCAAGTTAGTTCATGGTTGGGTTCAAAAGATATACAAAGAATAATCCCCAAACCATGAATCTAATGGAAGCAAAGAAGAAGAAGAAATCGAACTCTCTCCCTCCTTGCTATCTTGTCGAAATTTCTCTATTTTTCTCTCTGGATTGTCGAAATCTCCTTGCTTTTTATAGGGCTAGGCCAAAGTCCTTCTTTGAGGAGGAGTTTAAGTTGGAATTAAATTATCTTTAAAGAATATAATTCTTTATTATAATTGTATTCCTACTAGAACTTCTCATATCTTCTTGGAATTTAATTCTTCTTTAATCTCTGCATGGCAATCAAATTCCTTTGGGTTTGGGCTTTGCTCCACGTCATCTTGGGCTTGTCTAGTCATTAATTTCAACATCCCTATTGCATCTTCTCTTTGTCGACAATTGCCATGGCAACTGGCTCAGCGTCTCCTTCATGCATTGCCCTGGCAACTAGCTCGGCATATCCTTCGTGCATTGCCCTGGGAACTAGCTCGGCATTGCTTTGGCAAGTGATCCTGCACATACACACACAAAAACACACCAAAACAACATCTTTTTCCACAAAAATCACCAAGTTATGTAATCAAGCTCAATAGTGGAAAGAAACATGAATTAATGCATGAATAACTAATTATGCAACTAATATGAGCTTAAGTCTAACAATAATATGAGTAAAAAGGGTAATAAAAATAGTACTTTTGAACACTTATCAAGTAACATTCTGCCACCAGATTTGACATACAATGCCAAGAAAAGGTTTTTGCGGGAAGTCAGGCAATACTATTGGGATGAGCCAATATTGTTCAAGCATTGTGCTGACCAAGTGATCCGCCGGTGTGTGCCTGAGGATGAACAGCATAACATATTGCATTTATGACATGCCGCACCATATGGAGGTCACTTTGCTAGAGTAAAAACTACTGCCAAGGTACTGCAGTCAAGATTCTTTTGGCCCACACTATATAAGGATGCCCACGAGTATGCCAAGGCATGTGATCGATGCCAACGGACATGAAACATCTCTGGCAGACACCAACTACCGCTTCAAAACATTATGCCTGTGGAATTATTTGATGTATGGGGGATAGATTTTATGGGTCATTTTCCACCCTTATTTGGTAATGTATACATTCTTGTGGCTGTTGACTACGTATCCAAGTGGGTAGAAGCCATTGCTCTGCCAACTAACAATGCCAATGTCGTTGCCAAGTTTTTACATAAGCATATCTTTACCAGATTTAGTGCCCCTAGAGTGATTATTCATGATGAGGGCACTCATTTTAAATGTAGTCTAATTTCTAAAACCTTGTACAAGTATGTTATACAGCAGATAATTGCCACATCATTTCATCCACAAACAAACGGGAAAGCTGAGATTTCAAACAATGAGATCAAAAACTTCATAGAGAAGACTGTTAATCCATCAAGGAAAGACTGGTCCTTGAGGCTAGATGAGTCATTGTGGGCTTATAGGACTACGTTTAAAACTCCTTTGGGTACTTCACCGTTTAGACTTGTTTTTGGAAAACCATGCCATCTGCCAGTGGAGCTTGAGCATAAAGCCTACTGGGCCATCAGAACACTTGGCATGGCATGGAAAGCTGCTGGAGAAAAAAAGTTACTGGACCTAAATGAGTTGGAGGAATTCAGAATGAAAACCTATGAGAACGCCAAGATCTACAAGGAAAAAACAAAATGTTGGCATGATAGCAGGATAATGCCAAGACAGTTTGAGGTAGGCCAACGTGTTTTACTATTTAACTCATGGCTTAAGTTGTTTCCAGGGAAACTCAGATCAAGGTGGACGAGTCCTTATAAAGTTGTGAAGCCCTATGCTCATGGAGATGTGGACATTAAGAACTTGAAGACGGGAGAAATTTTTAAAGTGAATGGCCAACGTTTAAAGCACTATATAGAAGGTGATCAGAACAATGCCAAATAGGTGATCTTCTTGGCAGAGGTAACATGAAAACACCGTCAGGTTTGAACTTTTGTAAATATTTTTAATGTGTTGAAAGGTTTTCTTTGAGTTGTGCATATTCATTGTGCTAGGAACACTGCCAGGGTCACTGGCAGGAGCTAACGCTTTAACAGAAAAATTTGTCAGACGCAGTGCTAGAGTAGCTTGGCATGCAGTGGTGAAAAAGATTGAAGGAAGAGGGAAAAACCCTAGTTTTATCGGCCCAATAAAGAAAAATGAGAGAGTTGTTAAACCTTAGATGCCCTAATTTTGGTTGAAATTTAAATTTCAAACCAATTACCTTATTACTCCAATCCTTACCTTATCTTATCACTTATCACCTTATCACTCTACCTATTTTTAAATTAATATTTTTTATTTCCCATCATTATCCCTAATTACTACTCCTATTAAAACTCAACCAACCCAAAACCTTTCACTTTTTCACCCTTGCCGGTTAAAGAAACCAAACATCACACTCTCTTACTTTTTACTTTTCTTCCGATAAGCAAGTAAAAAACAAAATCCAAATCATCCTTTTTCTTTATCACCATTTCAAGTTTCTTCAACGAGTTTTCAATGGCTTCTTCCTCTACTTTTTTCAAGCGATTCTTCAACGAGGAAATCGAGAAAAAGTTTGAATCCAACTTTGCCTCGATGAGTTTTTGCTATGAGAAGCACTTCGACCTCAACACAGAGACGAACAATAGCTTTCCTCCAGAAGTTTTGTCTACGATTAATCTGCACAAATGGACTCAGTTCTGCCAGCAAAAAGGGGAGGTATATGTCACAATCGTCCAAGAATTCTATGCGCACCTTGTGACCAAGGATTCGCCATTCTTGATGATTAAAGGTAATTGTGTTTGTTTCGATGAAGGGTATATTAATAATATATTTGAGTTAGATGGTGCAGAGGATGTGTATTTCGAGTACGCTAATTCAATGAATGCTGCCAAGAGAAAGAGGCTGCTAGCAGATCTGTGTGAGCTTGGCATGGAATGGACAATGTCATCCAAGGGGCACCGTACGGTGAAGAGGCTGGCATTAAAACCCCAATGGAGATGATGGAATCACTTTCTCAAGGTGAATCTGGTGCCCACATCCCATAACGAAACCGTCTCAAAAGAAATGATGATTTTGTTGCACTCCATTGTTATGGGACGCAAAATTAATGTCGGCAAGCTCATTATTGAGGAAACCTACAAGTGCGCAGCAAAAGGTACTGGCAGCTTGTTTTTCCTTTTGTTGATTTCTAACATTTGTATGCTCCATGATGTGCCAAGGCTTGATACGGATAAAGGGAAAACAATCAAAGGAACAACGATTACTGCTGCTATATGGAGAAATCTAGTTGCTGCCGAGCCCAAAGAAAAGGGCAAGGGAAAGACAAGAGCACCAACGCCAAAGCCCAATGAGTCAAAAGCCGCGCCAGCAACCATGCCAGAAACTGTGGCAGATAGTTCACTAGCAATGCTGTCTCAAATTCACCAACGCCAAGAGATTATTCTCCAAAAGCTAGAGAAGGCTGAGGAGCTCAATGTCAAGCTGAGACACTATATCCATGCCAGGGATGCGGTGATCAAGGAGGCTCTTACGAAATTATCAATTGATTTTGTGTCGAAGTTTCCAGACTTCCCTGCCAAGCTCTCTACCAATAATAATGCCATGCCAGCTAGTCCAACTATGCCAGCCAGTTCAGAGTATGATACTACAGTCCCACTGTCTCTAGTTCAAGTTAAGTCTGGCAGTTCTGACTCTGAGATTGAATCAAATGAGCCCAAAACCAAGTCTGCCAAAGCAAAGTCTGCCAAGAAGCTTGCCACACCACCAGTGAAGCATGCTCAGTTCGATGCCAGTGTTACTCTTACCGCGCCGAACCCTGCCAAGATTGTGGAGGAAGTCCTTCGGGATGTTGGAGCCTCCACCGCCGCAAAGCCAACAATGAAGGGAAAAAAGAGAATGGCCCATGATCGTGGGCCATTTATAAAGAGAAAAACCCGAGTCACACGAGAAGAAGTCTCCGAAGGGGAGTCATTTTCTTCCTAAACTCATTTATATTTCATTACATTGCATTCACATGACCATGTATTTTATTTTATTTTTTTCTTTTGTTTATGTGTTGTTTCATGCATTGGGGACAATGCACATCTTGGGTTTGGGGGTGTTCATTTCTTCACATTTATTTCATGCATTTCATGTTTAGTTTCTGCTGCCATGCCATCTAGGTCATTTATAATGGATGTATACCGAACCACTAAAAAAGAAAATTTTGCCTCGGTATAATTTAGAAAAATGATAACAATTGTTAGGCAAGCTTAATTTGATCTAAGTGTCTGTCCAATGAGGAAACTTTAATCTTTAGTTGTCATGCCATGCCAGCAGAATAGTATGTCAGGTTAGCTTGGCAATTGATCTTTAGTTTAGAGAATTGAACGTACACTTAACACGTAGTATATATCTAGTTCCTTAGCAAACTTGGACTTTTTAAAACTATGCTCAGATTTAAAAAAAAAAGAAAAAAATATTTTATGCCAGGGTAAAAGAAATAAATAAGGCAGCAATGTTCTGCCAAGGAAAGAAAAAAAATAGAACTCTCATCTACCTTAGGATAATAAGCTACTTGGGGCTTCGTGGTTTCCTCCCTCTTAGTTCTCAAGTCCAAAATCTTAGGGTATGAGTTGAAAAGAAAGCCTAGTGATATCTAGATTAAGGAAGGGATTCGTGGTATGCTCCCTCTTATCTCTCACGCTAAATAGTGTCACAAAGCAAGCTTAAAAGAATGCCAGCAAAAACCCTTGGCAAGAAAAATATATATAATAAAACAAATATGAGTTTAGGTAGTAAAATTTGTCTTAGGTAGTACTCTTCATGAACTTTAACTAGAGTTATATTGATACACTTAAATTACTACATGCTTGGCATTATTGCACTGAGATACTGAGGACAGAAATAGAGCCAAATTCTGCTTGCCAGCATGTATTGGCATTCAACCAAAATTTTGTCGAGGTAAATTTTTCACAGTTTTTGTTTTTATTTTGATTGCATTACTTGAGGACAAGCAATGAGTTAGGTTTGGGGGTGTGTTACCTCTCCAAAAGTACAGTTTTTAATGCCAATTTTACAATACTTTTGCTTGTTTTTAGGTACATTTAGTTGCATTAGGATGTTAGAATCATGCATTTGCATAGGAAGTCAGAGTCTCGTCTATGCCAGTGTGAAGGGTTATCTTGTTGGCACTTTTGCAGGATTGGCATAGGATTTGGCCCAGGAAAGCACCTCAGAAAGGAATTCAGAGAGAATGCCGAGAGTTGTTCGCGCAGATGGACCCCAAAAAAATAAGACATGATCAAGCTCCAAAAAAATAGCAATTGGAACAATCTCCAAAAAAATAGCGGATAGTATGGTACCAAGACTTGTTGGAAGATTCATGTCAAGCTTGGATGCCAGGATGACGTCAGCCTTAGCCTGATCAGCTCTCATTCAAATTTGGATAAGAAGATAATCCCTTGGGCAGTTAAAATTCAAAATTTGAAGAGCTCGTCCTATCCCTTCCTCGCACGCCTATTTAAACACCAACCAAGCTAGACTTTGAGGGGAGAAAAGATTGGATCGTGAGGAGTTGGTGTGTGTGACGATTGAAGACCGGCTACACCGTGGAAGTGTGGCCCGACCAACTTGGCCGAGAAGCCTGGATCTTGAAGGGCTTCACCGAGAGACCCCTTCTAGCCCATTCTCTCTTTCAAGTTTTTTTATTTTGTTTTTAATGACGATGTATTGCAAAAACATTTTTGGATTGTTGGTTAAATCCCTGACCATGAACTAATTTAATAGTTGGTGGGGGATGTTTGGGTTTTATGTTATTTTCATGCTTTAGTTTTTAATAATAAATCTGCCTTGGCAATGTTTTATCTATTCGACATACTTTAATATTTTCTAAATACTCTGCCAAATGAGAGCTGGCACTGTTGGCCTATTGCTCCTTAATATCTTAATAGACTTGGGGTGGCAATGAATAAGTTGTTGAATACCGAGGAGATAAGCTTCGAGAGAAGTCGTTCAAGTAGATGAACTTACTCCGGGAGTAAAATCTACCCCTTAGGAGTATAGATTGGATCTTAATCAAATTGGTTTATTTAAAAACAGACACTATAGAGATATAAGGGTTTTTACATGATCAATTTAGGACAATGACCATCGAGAGAGGTTTTGCTACTTTTGAATCTGCTCAGCAAACAATGCCAAGACAAGTTGCTATTAAAGGTTGGCACGGCATGAATAACATGAAAACTAGGCATTCCCTGCCAACACTCGTCATTCATTAAAACACCTTCCTTGCCAATGTCTTTACTTTACTTTCATTTCTTTACTTTTTAATTATTTTCCAAACCCAATTTTAAATCAAAACAACATTTTCTTAAGGCAAGTAACCAACAAGGCAATTGAATTCCAAGATAATCTCTGTGGGATCGATACTCAACTTACCAAGTGTATTACTTGCAGACCGTGTATACTTGCACGCAAAAGACTCATCTTGGCACTGTTTTATACTTTTCCAACATATCTTCTGCCCTTTTTGCCAGTATTTCACCTAGAGAGTCTACAGTTAACAAAGAGCTCGATGAGGCGGTACCCTTACATCATCCGTTAAAAGTTAACGATGTGATGAGGTACACTCTTCTCGCCGGAGGAAAGCGTGTTCGTTCTATTGTTTGTATTGCTTCATATGTGCTAGTGGGAGGAGATGAGTCGTTGACAATGCCGATAGATTGTGCCATAGAGATGATGCACATGACGTCATTGATCTATGATGACTTGCCACACATAGACAATGATGATCTTAGAAGAGGCAAGCCTACAAATCACAAAGTTTTAGGTGAAAGAATCGCCATTCTCGTCGGCGATGCTCTCCTCTCCCTTGCCTTTGAGCATATTGCTTCCAACACAATGAATGTTTCACCCGATCGCATGGTTTGAGTATTTTTCGAGTTGAGCTCAGCAATAGGGTCCAAAGGGCTCGTTACGGGCCAAATTATGGATCTCGAGAGTGAGGGAAAAGAAGTGGGCTTGGAAGAATTAGAGCACATCCATGTCCATAAAACCGCAAAGCTCTTGGAGGCTTGTGTCGTATGTGGTGCGATAATGGGAGGAGGAAACGACACCGACATCGAAAGGGTTCGGAAATATGCAAGGTGCATAGGGTTGTTGTTTCAAGTGGTGGATGATATCTTGGATGTGACCAAGTCATCCGCGCAGCTCAGGAAGATTGCGGGGAAGGACTTGGTTAGCGATAAGGTAACGTATCCAAAGCTGATGGGCATCGTCGAGGCGAAAAAAATTGCCAATGATCTGATGGCTCAATCTGTTGAAGAACTGGCTTGTTTTGATGCTGCAAGGGCTGCACCACTGTGTCATCTGGCATACTACATTGCTAATCGGGAAAACTAATTGTAATTATTACTTGTTTTGGAATAAAAGCTGCCTAACAATAACTGTGGTAGCTCATATAACTCAAGTTTGCATTGTTTGTATTATTTATTTCTAAATAATTATTCATTTTGGATCGGCTCAAATCCGGGTTGAGATTCAAACCTAAGCTTAATATTATCTTAATCTTATAACTTGCTTCAAGGGCTATGTTTGAACACTGATCCTGTTCGGTCATATGTACATTTTAAGATATTTGATTTTGTGTCAAATTAAATATATAAAATCACATTGTTTGGAGTTCGAAACTTGACATTATGAATGAAGAAAGCTAGGTTAGAATGGTCTTTCTTATATTAGACCTCTACAAAACTCGATTCAAATTAGTCGGTATATATAACCAGAAATAGAAGATATTTGGAGGTTTGTTTAGGTTACATGTTCAGCATGATCCGTGTGGGATTGGACAATTGGAGTTGGACACGAATATTTAAACCCAAATACAGTCCAATTATTGTTTGGGTAAGATATACTTCAAGACACTCAATTATATATTTGGTTACAAACATGTTACTTCTTTTAAAAAGTTATAATTTAGTCATTCAATTGAAATTATGTATAAACATATCACTCCCATTGTTAAAATTGAAATGAACGTCAAATATAACTTGGTCCTAAATTGAAATAATTCAATAAATTTAATTCTTTATATTTTAAATTTTCGACATTGCATCATCTTGACATACTCTCTGTCCACTTGTCATATCTCCTACTATTGTTCATCAGCTCGATAATCGACAGATGTGATAGCTCGACAGACACAACCGCTTTACTACTGGACATTTGAAAGATGTATACGTTTTCGAGACTAAAACTGTTATTATATCATGCCATGTTTCATTTTTAACGATTTAATGACTTGTTTACAACGGAATTTTAATAGAGTTATCAAACTGAAATTTTTAGAAAAAAATGAGACGTTTGTAATTAAATACGTAATTGAGTAATTCGAAGTTATTTAAACATTAGGCAGGCAGGCATGTTAATTAATCATTTCCAAACAACAACTAGAACCAGTAGTCATACCGAAATCCTTTTGTTGCATTGCATGTTGAAATATCAAAATTTAACTATAAATGTCAATTGGTTCAGTGAAGCACAATTTATATGGTTTAAAGTATAATTTATTTTAAATTTTATTAATTGGTCAAGTGATCAAGAATGTTTATATTATCTTATCTTTGCGTGGGTGTAAATTTCGACATTTGATTTGAGAATGTAAATATATTTTTATTTAATAAATATATATATATAATTTATTCATTGTAATTTTATCAAGTTACTCTTAAAAAATTGAGACTTTTTTTTCTTAATTTTAAAACGATACTAAATTCTAGGTTGGGTTTCATATGGTATTGAGTATTTGAATATTGGATTGGATATGAGTTTTGAGTTTATTGACTAATTAAAACTTATGTAGATTGTGGAGTACATTTTATGGCTAGCTGTTTACCTTTTAGTGAGAGCATCTGTGGTGAAAGGATTAGTCACTGCTATCGGCAGTGGATATCTTGGCTAAAACCAAAAAAAAATTGTGTAGATTGTTCTTATCTAAAATAAAAAATCGAAGAGGTAAATTATTTTTAACAAATAATCGATGGGTTATATTTTGATACACTTGTGTAAAAAAAAATATTACATGACCCTTCCTTAAAATTTAAAATCTAAAATTCTAAACTTAAAAATTCTAAAACCTAAACCCTATAATCTAAATCCACAATTAAACTCTAAATTTAACAAGCTTTATATCAAAGTTTTTTATATTTGAAAATTGAATAAATTAATTTATTTCAATTTAAGTGTTTAGATTTGTTGAACTAATTTGGTTCTACCAAATTAAACCGACAAACTAAGTTCACAAAATGTATATTTACCAAGATAGTTAGTAACATATCGATAGGGGTGTGCATTCGGTTAATTCGGTTACCGAACCGAATTACACAAAATTCATTAACCGATTTTTTCCTTTTAACCGTTAATTGAACTGTAATTTTTTCAAAAAAATTTAACCGAACCGAAAAAATTTGGTTAATTAATTCTGTCAGTTTTCGAATTAACCAAAATTTGTTATAAAATTTTGGGTAAATTACACAATTGGTCACTAAATTATGCTAAAATAATCTTTTTAGTCACTGAACTTTCATTTTATGCTAATTTGATAAAAGTTTAATGACCATTTTATAATATATCAGAAAATTTAATGATCATTTTATAATTTTAAAAAGTTTAATGACCAAAAATAAATATATGTAATATATATAATGTTTAATATATAATAATTTCGATTAATTTGGTTAATTAACTAGTTTTGAACCGAATTAACCGATAATCGAAGTTTGAAAAAATTGTAACTGTTAACCGGTTTTACCTAAAATTAACCGATTGATTAACCGAAAAATTCGATTAGGTCGGTTAATTCGATTAAAATCGAATAATGTTAACCCCTACATATCGATAACTGTTTGTATCAGCTGGTACCAAAGATTTTTAAGTCTTGTTTCAAAAAAAAAAAATTCAATGTATATTTATCATTGTGGTGCATTCCATTCTATTTTTGATAATATCGCTATCTACTGTTACAGATTAACTCGTATCAATTGATACAAAATTTTAACTTAAATTAATTTTTATATTTCTATCTTAACTATTTCTATTTTTTTATTATATTTAAAAATAAAAAATAATCATTTAAGTAGATTATTTAACTTTATTAATATTTTTAGAGTAAACTGCACAACTCATCTCCAAACTATAACTCTCATTTTAAATTGGTCCCTAAACTTTAAAATATTCTAATTTCATGCTCAGAATATGACCTTCATTTTAAATTGGTCCCCAAACTTTTGAGCATTTCAATTTCATCCTCAAGCTATGACTCTCATTCTAAATTGGTCCTCAAACTTTTTGAATGTTTTAATTTCATCATCAAATTATCATTTATACCATACCATATTATTACATAATATACATCAGTGTTTCATGACATTAACAATTTTTATAACAATTTTATTAACATAAGATGTGATTAGCATACATTGGGGATGGAATTAGAACGTTCAAAAAGTTTGAGGACCAATTTAGAATGAGAGTTATAGTTTGAGGATGAAACTGAAATGATCAAAAGCTTAAGGACCAATTTAGAATGGATGTCATAGTTTGAGGATGAAATTGAAATGTTTTAAAGTTTAATGACCAATTTAGAATAAGTGTCATAGTTTGGGGACGAATGGTGCAATTAACTTATATTTTTAATATTTATATTATTTTTAAGGTTAAACTACTTATTTGTCACTTCCATTTACATTATAAATATTTAATTTAATCAAATTACATCATTCAATTTTTATTTTTTATAAATTAAATCACTTATATTAAATTATTAAATAATTTTAATGAAAAAATAAAAATTAATATTTTTATTTAATATATTTTTCACATATCATCAAATAATGTTTATCTTTCTCCCTTGATATGTTATTTTTAAAAATCAAGAATCGAAATAATATAAATATTATTTGCTATTCATTTCAAGAATAAAACAAGATGGGTCTTTTCTTTTTTAGCTTGCAACACCAAAATTTACACAAAACCAGAACCTATCAAGCCAGAAGCAAGTTACAAAGGCCTGCCTTACATAACAATCTGCAGTTCCGATTAGTCGGAAAACGGAAGTCGGTCATACGAAACAGCGAGAGCACTAGCTTCTGATTGCCCTTAAACGCTTCAATTTTCCAGTGGAGGCAACATACGATCAAAGAAATCACCAAAGTATCCAGGTGGTTCATATACTAACCTCGAAATGATGTCTCGGAGCGTGACCACTCCTTCCAAATTCCCATTGTTGTGGACGACATAAATTCGTTGGATCTTCACCGAGTCGAGCGTCTGGATCAGTTCTTTCACCGTTTGATCTTTTTTGCAAGTGATCATGCCACTCAACATTGGTGACCCCGTGTCGTGTTTCTCCAAGTGCTTTTTAACTGCTATTAGGAAGTTCTTCGTCGTGATCGATCTATTGAGAAAATACAGTTTGATATAATGTTTATACTATTCAGATTCAAGGACAGACACATCCTCCAGTCGAGCTACATTCAATCGACATAACTAAGTTGAAACATGGAATGTGAAATAGTATATGTTCTGCAGCATAATTTCATCACAAACCTGTAATCATGGTAGATCTCTGGTGCGGTAAGAAGGAACTGTATATCTCTAAGGCTTATGTTTCCGATAGCCTTTTGTCCATCACCGTCGACAACCGGTAAGCCTCCGATTTTCTTTTTACTCATTAATTTGAATGCTTGAAGCACTGATTCATCTTCATGTACCTAAAATACAGAGATGGATCATGGATAGCTAACATCTCGGGCTAATCATACAACATTTTTGTAGTGCATAAGTTGGATTGATTGGAGCAACTCACCTTGATAAGTCGCTCGGTGGTGATCACAGGAAGACCGATCTCGGAAAGTTTCTTAGCTCCCCAGCTTTCGAACCAGTGAAGCCCGGTGCACTCTGCTAACATGTGAATCACAGCCGACTGTGTGATGATGTTCTTGATCTTTCCATCGCCAATATCAACTATGGGAATACTCTTCATTTTGTACTTGGAAAGCAATAACAGCATGGCCAGAAACGAGTTCGATTTCTCCAAAGCAAGGAACGGTGCCCACCGGAACGACCCCGAGATCTCCCGAACCTGTATGATACCATAAGTTAACATATCATATGTCTTACACACGACACACCAAGGAAGTTAAAGAATCCGAGATGGCCATGGAAATTAGAAGTAGCACCGTAGTTTTCTTATAGAAATCGGAGGACGTTAGAGCCTCGAAAAAGTCTCCGGAAGTAATCGACGCATCTTCAGGGCTAGCACTAGCAGGGGAAGGTGGTTCTGACTGTAAAATGATGGAAAATTTTCACTTTTCAACCTAAACACCATACTCATGGATGCATGAACTCATAAAAGTAAGAACAAAAGATTAAAATTCCATCAGATTTCTTCTTTTTCATGCTATTTTCCAAATCCATGGTGGATGCATGAGAAAAGAGAATCACAACCTGTTGAAGAATCCAAACAGCAATGCCTGCAAACTCTACCATGCCAATGTATCTATCAATCCAACTTGCATCCTCGGGTTCATCAACATTGACAACAGGGGCACTAAGAATCTTGTTTTGGGCAAGTATTTGAACGGCCTCGGCCAAACTCGCATCCGATCTTACCTCAATCTCTGGAACACAAGAAATCAAACATAAGCCTGTGGGTGTAAATGAACAAGACGTTCAAGGAACTATTTGTGAACCGTATAATGTTCATTTACTAAGTTAAAGAAACGAATATGAACAAAAACTTTATGTTCATTTAACAAAGGAACGAACACAAACAAAGATGTATTCAATTCGTTTAAATTCACGAATAAGTTCCTTTTCCGGTTCCGACTAAATTGAACATATAGTGAATTTTGAACTTCAAACAATCAAACTGTAAAGCCTGATGAGCTTAGGTCTCGTGACATAATTTCATCATTTCTTCAACAAACATGTTCACAAACATTAAACGAATGTGTTCACAAACATTAAACGAATGTGTTCACGAACGCTAAACAAACAAATACAAACATCTTCAAAAATAAATAAATAAACACAAACACATTCTTATTCATTCAAATTCAGTTCATTTACAACCCTGCATAAGCCGAAACAAAGACCAAAACGGTGAGGGGAAAAAGAGTTAAAACCTTGAGGAGTAGCAGGGAAATCGGAGACAGGGATGCTTTCGAAGCAAGCGTTGAGTTTCTTGGTAGGATCAAGCTTTGATTCTTCCCATAGATCCTCCACTTGCAACCCAACGCTATTATCTCTTGTCAATTTCACCTCCGCCATCTTTTTTCCCCGGGAAACCCAGGAAAGAAACTTAAATTTTGATTATGGAACAGTTGAAACGTAAATGGAAGGTTGTAGGAGATATCGGGGTGTGCTTGAGAATGATACAAAGCTCCTTGGAAATGTAGTGTTGACTGGTTTTATTAAAGGAAAGAAATGAAAATTGAAAGGTAGTTTCATCCGGTTTTTAATGGCGGCCACTCCAATGTAAGCCTGGGAGTGATTCGCGCGCACGACTTCGTAGAATATCTACACCAATCCAATGGGAAAAACATATGAATCCTGATTTCCATTGCTTATTACTCTAATAACTATCTATACTATTATTAATTAAATTATGTTACGATTGAAACTAAACTATTCATATTTATGATTCGTGTTGCGGGATGATGTATAGTGGCGAAATTTGACGAAAAAGTTTGTGAGACCGATTTAAAATTAAAAAATATATAGATTTAAGTTAAAATTTTCAAAAAAAATAAGGGTTTTATTTACAATTTTTTAAAAACTTTAGGGTCTAGCTAAAATTTTAAAAAAATTTAGAGGCATAGTAAAAACTTATAGAAATTATAGTAGAGATTTAATTAAAAATAAAAATATAAACTTATTATGAATTTTTAAAAAAATTGTGGGGTCAAATTAATTTTTTTTAAAATTAGCTTAAGGACTCGAGAAGCCCCTGAACTTTTGGAAAAAAAATCAATTAAACCCTAAAGTTTTTTCGCACTCAATGTCACTCTCAAACCCAAAAAATTAACCAATCTAACCCTTTGACTGACGGAATCTGTCGTTGATCGTGACGTTGCTGTCATGGCGGTCTACGTTAAAAAAAGTGATGACGTATAAGAGGGGCTTAATTGATTTTTTTAAAGTTTGAGGGTTTAATTAATTTTTTATAAAGTTTGAGGGCTTATTTAATCTTTAAGCAAAAATAAAAAAATTATTAAAATTATTAAAATATTCTAAAAATAAATATTAAAATTACTAAAAATAAAATAATATAAAAATATGACCATTGTAATAACAAAATAAGATTAAAATTATGTTCTAATCTAATAAGTTGTGTAAAATCTAAAGTACATTTCAATACATATGATGCAAACCCATATCACAATATAGTAATATATCTTTTATTTGATTAAAGTAGCTTTCATGGAATTTAAGCTAGAAAATAAGAAATATTAAGAAACACTCTTGCAGTATACAAGGACTCTATGGTGCTTAACTTTACTAAAGAGTTTTTTCTATCTGATCAAACAATGAACTTCATCTTGCTCGATGCATCCAAACAGTAGTATCATAAGAAAATTTATGTATTCTTTTTTATAGTGAGATCACTTCTTTGGTCAAAGAATAATTCATTTTATATTAGAAAGTGTAACTTTATATTTCTTAAAATTCATTGATAGTGTTTTTTATTTTTAGTAATTTTTTATATATTTTTTAGTATTGTAATATTTCTTTTTATTTTTAATATTTCAATTTTAATTCAAATAATTTCTTAATTTTATTTTTTCTTAAAGATTAAATAAGCCCTCAAATTTTTTAACAAAATCAATTAAGCCCCCAAACTTTCTAACAAAATCAATTAAGTCCCTCTTTACACGTCATCATTCACATGTGGACTGCCACGTCAACACAGTGGACTGCCACATTAGCATCGTGAACTGCCACGTCAGCATCGTAACAGTCAATAACGGAATTTGTCAGTCAAAGGGTCGGATTGGTTAATTTTTGGGTTTGAAGGTGACATAGATGCAAAAAAAACTTTAAGGGATTAATTGATTTTTTTTTTTAAAGTTCAAGGGCTTCTCGAGCCCTTAAGCCTTAAAAATTTAAGGGACAAAAATTTAATTTTAAAATTTCGGGGTCGTAGCCCACACAGGTCACCACTGTGTCCTGCCCCTAATGACCGTCCTTTAAAGAACAATATTTAAAATCGAATCATGGCATTTTGAATAAAATAAACTGCATTATGAGGATCATATACATAATGAAACTCTAAAGTACCCGAATCTTAATTAGTCGGCCGATGGATGGATATCAGATTGTTATAAAATTAAACTACTTAATAATATGAAAAATATTCAATACACATGTGGTGTAAATATTACACATAGGGACTGATCCACTAAGGCCTTGGGAGGGGATGTGTCTCCCATTTTTTGTTGTATAATAGTATTTTGGATCATTTTTAGTGTCAATATTAGTCAAATAAAGATTTTGTTCATCCTAATTTTAAGATTTAAATACTTAATTTTAATTAAAACAATTTAGTTCGTCTCAATATTTGATATTAGATCCATTTTTAGTTTACATACAGTAAAATCTCTACATAGCCTGCAAACCAAACATTGCACCCGGCGCCTTCGCTAAATGCAGCAGAGAACGCAGCACTCTATATATATCTAACGATTGAGCAACTGTCATGCTATCTATTTCAAGGATCACTCATTGCAACCCCGACCTCCACACTAAAACTAGTCCGTCAATCTCCGCCTCAAGAACGTACTCCTTGCCTTTCCGACCAACCATTCACCTTGACAGTCCCTAATGACACCACCCAAGACTGGCAAGATCTTTTCTAGCAACTCCAACAGTGTTGATCTTGAACCACCCCTCCAACAGTGCTTACCGCTTGACGAGGAACTGCTGATGCTGCTTTCGAACAACTGACAATATCCCATTTGAGGCGAACGCCCGCAAAGCATCACTTTTCATCGTGAAGATTTCACCTAAAATTCCATTAGAATCAGCCATCTCAAGGCCTCATGTTTCTATGTAACCATATGTTTTAACACACCGAACCAAATAGGAGGTCGTCGATCAGGCCACCATACCATGATTCAATGGCTTACAAACATCATCCCATTTGATTTCACCAGTAGCAGTGTCCAACAACAATCAAGAACCCGACACATGTATATTTGACAAACATACCTAACCTACCTATGTAAGTTGTAACATGGTCAATACTGAATCCAAGTCAAAATGTAAAAGCAAGCCAGTTGATTTCACGTCTGGGGTTTCAATCTCTTGCAGAAGCAATCCAAATCTTGAGGAGAAAACCAGTCTTCCTTCATCTGCAGTTTACCACCAAAAGTGTGTTTAAGATGAAATTACAAAATTCCCAGAAAATAAACTGAAACATCGGCAGTCGAGAAAAAGAAGATGCAACTTACAAAGTAAGGATATCCACCACTGATACTGAAGTCTTCAGGAGCACTTTCTATAAACAGACTTATAAAATAAAGAACATAGCAGCCACATTCTTCTCCATTTCTCTGTTGAGGCACCTGATAGTTCAGTTTTTCTTCAGCCAGAAACCAAAATCCGATAAATGAATACATAACTGAGAAAGTGAGGAATCATTACCTTTGGTACCAACAGTGGAATTTTCGCTATAACCACTTTCCTGACAGGCCTCTTCTCAGATTCAAACATGCCCTGGACAAACCTGGACTTAAAACCAAGTAAGCAGTGATAAAGATATGCAGGAAAATATGTGGATTGTAAAACAAAGTTACAGATGCATACTTTCTTATCATAGGTTCGAGACGCCTTGGGCAACTCATTTGCAGTGAATCGAGCAATAACATGCAAGTTGTTTGAGTTTTAGATTACAAAGGTTCATCAAAGTTGCAGAATATCAAGAGATTCCAATGGCTCCTAAAAGTATTTCACACATTCATATGAAACCAAATAAGGTAACTTGAAAATTGCATACTATTATGATTAGGGGCCAGGAAAACTATACCCACCAGTGCACTATCGGAACAAAAACATATTTCTTCGAGAAAATTTGTTTTCGATCAATCCATTCCAACACCCTTTCTTTATGTAATTCATTCATGTACCATGAAAACCATAAGCAATCAAGATATGTAAAAGAAGCCCTTCGATCATCAGAGAAGCTTTTCCATATGATCCTAAGAACAGTCAATGGACTTAAGATTAGGAATGAGGGAAATAGTGAGAGAGGGAGAGGATTTTAAAAAGGGCATACTCAAAGTAGTCTGAAAACTGATTGCTATTTTGAAAACTGATTGCTATTTAAAATCCCTTGTTGCCTGGTGTTTCCGATGTTAATTCTCCTTCTCGACCTTTTATTAGGAGAGAAGCAACCTAGCAAACATCAATGAATCAAATTAAATACACAATTTCTTATGTTTTCCAAGGTGCCTTCAAAGCTATATTGGCCCATCTCTTCAGTTTTCTTAAAGTATCCATGTCCAATACCCATTTTCCGGCACATTTTCAGACATGAGTACAAGGATATATCCCTCCAAATGCATTAAAAAAGTTAGAAAACAATGAAGATACTTGTGTCGGATGCATATCCATAACTAATACTCAAACCGGAGTCCAAGTAACATAGCTTCAAAGACAAACCGATGCTCTAAAACATATCATCGAAGAACACGAAACAAAGTAGATTCAAATATCAAAGTTCCAACTACCGTCTCAACTACGAAGTTAATGTAGAGCTCTCAAGAAAAAAAAAACATTAGATTTCAAGTAACCAATCCAAAAATATGAGATTCAATTATCATTTTCATATGTTTTGGGGGAAAATCCAGGGTAGAGAATGGGGTTGAACCCTATGTTACCCGAATTCATAATATTTTCCTTAAAAAACTTGACACATAGTTACATATATGTATCATGTATGTATGTATGTGTATGATCATCAAAATATATGAAAAATACATAAAAATTTCAAGTATAATGTGTATCAAACCCTTGCCCGAATTTCTCCTAATTTATGAAAACGCCAAATACACGAAATAACTTATAAAAAATTAAGCATACCCAGCAACTATGACACTTGAACCTAGACTGTAATAATTCGTTAAAGGTATAATATAAAAAATTACCATGGCATCCAAATGCAGTACTACAAATCTGCACCCTTAAACCACCAAGCTTAACCTGATAGCATATACCCTTTGCGCATAATTACACAGACTGGAAGAAAGAACATTACCTATAAAATAAAAATCAACAAAAAAAAAGATATTGATGCTTGAAGTTTCTAGGTTGAAGACATATGGAGAACAGGAGAAGAAAAGGTAAATGAAAATATGAACATTACCTGAAATTGAATTGACCCGAACTCGAAGCGACCCAAATCCAAAACAACTTGAATACAAAACTGACTCAAGCTATAATAAACTCAAACACAACTTGAACAAGTAACTCGAATGATCTGAACCCATAATAATCCAAAAAACTCGAAACATACCAAACCCAAAACTGACATGAATGAACCTAAAATGATATGCAGTTCGTAAAACTTGAACCGACTCGATTTATCCGATCCATAAATTTAAATTACGGTCGCCTTTTCAGTCGCATTGACCTTATTGTGGTTGCGTGCATAACAAATGGACATAATGGTTGTACAAAAACTGCTATATAACGAACAATAGCAGTTAAAAAATAACCCTAATTACTAACGAATTACCATAGCATCCAAATGTAATACTACAAATCCACCGCCAAACAACCGATAGCATAAACCCTTTTCGTAGAATTACACAAATGGATAAAAAAAAAGACATTACCCATTGAAGAAAAAAAAGAAGGAAATGGGTTGTTGATGCTTAACGTTTCTAAAGTTGATGAGATCTGGGGGGAAAGGAGTAACTGAAAAATGTTCCATTACCTGAAGCTGAAGCAGTGGAATGGATTACAACAATTGAATTTTCTTCTTCATCATCATCGTCTATGACTTGTATCTCAAGTTGCGTTCTCTTTGCCATTTCCGATAACAAGTGAAAATCCCGGATTAATTAAGGACGGAAATTCCGTACGTGAGCACTCAAATTTTATTTGTTCGGTTTTTAAAATTATTTTTTTGTGTTCGAAAATTCTCGCCCGTTTTTAAAATTAAATTGTAGAGTCGCCACCGATCATTTTAAAATAGGTAGACCGGACACCAAAATAAAACTAGAGATTAAAAAATTTGAGTCTTGGAGTCGATTACGGATGGGGAAGGATTATCACCCACACCGCCCAAAATTAGTACATAGTCGATTATTTAATGTCTTGGTATTGGAAATTATGAATTCGGTTAAAATTTAAAATATGATTCTTGAATGCCGAAAATATCGAGAGAACAGCATTTCTGTGGGCTCGGGTCACGGCTTCTCGCTTTCTTGGAAAGATTTAAAAAAATCACATCCCTTTACGCCCGAGATATGATTTATCGAGGTTTTAAAACATTGGTTTAAAAATTCAAAATTTATTTCTTTAAAAAAACATTTTTTTGATGATTTTAAAAAAAACATATATGTTGTAAATTTATGAGGTAACATGTAAAAAATATATATATACTTAAATATATTTAAAAATTATAATTATACTTAAAAGAAACCTATATATATTAGGTTAATAGTTTATATATACATATATATTATTTTTACACAAACAATTATTTATTATTCTATATTTACTTGTAGTTAAACAAAATATTATTATCTAAAAAAACATAAAACCCTATGTATACATATATATATAATATAAAAATATAAAAATATATATATATATATATATATATATAAATATTATAAAAATATGAACCTTAGATGAAAAACACATGTATATGTACATATAATCTTATATGATATACAACATAAAAAGTAAACTACTTGATATAATAATATATATTATATACACATAATAATAATAATAATAATAATAATAATAATGCTAAAATATGTGAACCAAATAAAAAAACATGAACTAGTGATTAAAATGCACGATGTGATAATCTACATGGCATAAATGACAAATATTAAGGATTAAAATGGACAAAATATGAAACATGAGGAAACAAACTTAAATTTATAGAAATAATATGCTGGAAATTATAAAATGTAATGCAGTGACTAAAATGAAACAACACAGAAATTAAAAGCCACGAAAAACATAAAAAAACCATACTAAATGCGCATAAGAAGCATAAGGACTAAATATAGAATTAACCCATGGACAAAATGAAGGCGGGAGGAAAGATCAAGGATCCAGTGTGTGATTTGCCCATTGAAGGACACATGGATCTTTTCCCGGGTTCGGGTCACCGCCTAAAAACAGCGTCGTTTTGTGTGTTTTGGCCGGTTTAATATACAAACATATTATTATTATTATTTGATTAAAATCGTTTGATAACAAAAAGCCCTAGATCTACATCATCTTCTTCTCCCACTCAGTCGAAACCCTAACGGCGCCGCTCCCCTCGCCATCTTCGCGGTCGTTCCTCGGCGTTAAGCCTCACGGCGGCGGAACAACATCGGTAAGACCAGGTAAGCTTCGACCTTTCCTTCTTTTTTTACTTCAAAAACAAAAACTTTTAATTTTTTTTGTTTTGATGAAAACGTGTTTTGATTTTCAAATGAAAAAATCTCCTTAATTTTGTGTTTTTATTTTTTGAATCGAGATAAAAAAGAGAACATGCAAACTAATTTTTTTATAGATTCTAAAGCTTACAATTTTTTTTGAATCTGAAATCCTCTAAACTCTATTCTCCTTTTTTGAAAATCTCCCCTAATACATTTGTTTCCTAGGGTTTTATAAACCCAAAATTTTTCAATCTAAAAATAACAACCCTTCATTTGTTTATTCTGCAGATTTGTTGATTGCCGAATTTTCGGGATTTTACAGATGGTAGGTAGGCTAGGGCATGAGTGGTTCGGTTTAGGGGTGTGGGTAGTGATGGTAGAGGGTTAGGTTTAGGGATATGGCTTGGTTTTTAGTTCTTTTATCTTTAGGGTTAGATTTAGGGTTTCGAGATTAGATTTAGTGTTTGTTTAGGGATTCGATTGTTTGCTGGTGTTCGGGTGGTTGCCGGAGAGTGAGGACGACGGCGGCGGAATAGAAGAGCAGAGACGGGGGCTGGTTAGATGTTAGGGTTAGGGTTTATTATGAGGTTAAAGGGTATTTTGGTAATTTTGGATTTGGGTCGGGTTATGGTTTGGGTATTTGGGTTTGGGAGGAAATGGGTCATTACAAATGCCCCTTTTTGCTCATTTTTGTGTAACAGCAATAGAGCAAAGACTAAAAATGACCCGTTTTGTCTGGTCCGGCTGAGCTTCTTCCCTTTTACGTATGTCTTCTTTCTTCAGTAGATCTTCTTTCTCTTTGACGCATGTCTTTTTTCTTCTCTTAATCGATCCACTTTGTCACTATTAGGGAAGCAAAATCTTCAAAATATAGGGTTGTCTGTTGGGGAAGCAAAATGAGTACAGCTCACTACGTTATTGACGATGAGCTAATTCCTATAGAGAATTTGACCCAGCTGCAACACTGACGAAGAGGCAGGATCGATGGATGAAAATTTCAATGTCTGATCCAGCTACAACTCTGACAAAGAGGCAATATCAGAGAACTGAAAAAAAATTCTCTTTTTTTTTCCTTTTTTCTTTCGACTTTTTTGTTTTTTTTCTTCTTCTTCTTTTCATTTTTTTCATTATTTTGCTTTTTAATAAAGATAAATGGTTGAAAGTTAGCAAATTTTGACCAAGCTACAACACTGACGATGAGGCGTGGTCTAAAGTTAGTAATGTTGATCCAGCTACAACACCGACGAAGAGGCGAGATCAGGAGTTAGTGAATTTGGTCTAGCTACAACACCGACGAAGATGCAAGACCTAAAGTTAGTAAATTAGGTTCAGCTACAACACCGACGAAGAGGCAGAACCGAAAGTTAGACTTGACCAAGCTACAACACCGACGAAGAGGCAAGGTCTGAAGATTTGATCCAGCTACGACTCTGACGAATCGGCAGGATCGGAGGTTTGGTTTCTTGGCGATCAAGCTACGACTCTAACGAAGAAGCACGATCGGAATTTGGCAAATTTGGTTCAGCTACAACACCGACGAAGAGGCAAAACCGAAAGTTAAATTTGACCGAGCTACAACACCGAGAAAGATGCAAGGTTTAAGGATTTGATCCAGCTACGACTCCGACGAAGAGGCAGGATCGGGGTTTTTTTTTTTATTAAACTACGACTCTAACGAAGAGGCATGATTAGAATTTGGCAAATTTGGTTCAACTATAACACCGACGAAGAGGCAGAACCGAAAGTTAAATTTGACCCATCTACAACACCGACGAAGAGGCAAGGTCTGAAGATTTGATCCAGCTACGACTCTGACGAAGAGGCAGGATCAGAGGATTTTTTTGCGATCAAGCTACGACACCGACGAAGAGGCATGATCAAAATTCGGTAAATTTGGTTCAGCTACATCACCGACGAAGAGGCAGAACCGAAAATTTATAAAGTTGGACCTATCCACACCATTAACGAAGGGGTAAGATCGAATTTTAGCAACTTAGATCTTGTTATACCATCAACGGAAGAACAAGATCGGCGAATGATGACAACTTGACTTTTGATTTGATTTGATTTTTTTCTTTCTTTTTTTTTGAATTTGGATTTCTCTTTTAAATTTTTCTCTTTTTTCTAATTTTTTTTTTCTTTTTTTTGACTTTTTTGCTATAAGTACAAGGAAAAGTATGGTCTAGCTGCAACATTGTCGAAGAGACAAGACCTGGATAGGATTTGATCTGCTACACCACTGACGGAGAGACTATATCAGTAAAATATGAGATCCATTACACCACCGACGGAGAGATATGATCTAGTATGAAAAATTTGATCTGCAACACCGCCGATGAAGGCAAGATCTACATTAAGTTGGTGTACCACCACTGATAGAGGCATGGTTTGCAAGATGTTGAATTGTTGTGCCATTGACAAAGACAATATTTGGAAAAAAGTTGCTCTATTTCTTTATAGACCGATGGCGGGATCTGGAAAGAATTTCTGTTGGTAGGAGTGATAGTCAGGAAAATGTTGGCGTCTGCCACACCATTGTCGGAGAAATTAAATCCTACAAAGAAAAAAAGCATTTGTAAGTAACTGTTCAAAAATTTGTCACTGATGCCTTTTAGATGTTTCAGCATTTTTGTGTGTTTTTGGCCTCCTCCAAGACTAAGACTGACCATCATGTTATTGCCCCCATGTTGATGATGTTCGGTTTCTTCTTCGAACATGTTTGTAAGCAAGAATGCATGCATGAATTTATGCTTAAATGCATGTGTCTATCCTAAATGCATGGTGACTTTGGTGTATGACGCATGTAAAAATGATTCAATGCAAGATGAATGCAACTAAATGTATGAATGTGATATGATTTTTCTGGCGCTCAAAGGGATGCCATTGACTCTTCAATGGTCTTGTCAGGATCTTGGTCTTTTGCATGTGATAGTGCCCTGACCTCTTCTTGGGTTCGATCACCTAGCTTTAAATTAGCTTTCATCTGGGTGAATGCCCTAAAATTTGGTTTATTCTATGCCATCGTCTAAAACTGCTCTTGTAGCAGATTTGAAACTCCATAGCACATTTTGTTTCCCCCTAAGTTGGGTTCATAAATTGTGTGTTGGTTCATGACAACTAATCATTTTTTGAATCAGGTGAAGTTTTGCAGATTGTGGTCGATGTAGACATTTCAAGGACGCAATAGTTTGACTCGGCAACGAAGGTTGGACCTTGGCAAAGAATGCCCCCATACTGGGACTTTGTTAGAGGCATGGTGATTGTAAAAGATGTAGAGGGTGCTTTTGGACATGCCCCAAGATCAGGCTCTTATAGAGGTTCTGTAAGGTGCTAGGTTGACCAACTTTGTTGTATCTAATGGGGTAACCCAGGGACCGACTTTAAAATTTTCAAAATATATGTATATAAATGAGAGGTGCATGTCTTAGATGCGAAAGTACTGATTCAAAAATGGTTCTCGTGGCCCAACTTCTGAACTCACGTGATTTATTTGCAACTTTGAATATTGCCTTGATATCTAGAGTACTAGATTTTCTCTCGATGATAATTTTTCAAATTGAGAACCAGTTGTGAATCAGCATTTCATGTTGGTAAAATGCAAAAATAAAAATGTTATAATATGTCATGTAGTTAATGCAAAATGAATAGATTTAATATGTGATCACAACAGAAAAAATAGGTCAGTTTGAATTTAAAATAATCAAATGAACAAATTAAATGGCAATTAAGGTAAATAAAATAGATAAAAATTGTACATAGAAAAATGCATTAAAACCTAAAAGGGTAACCACTAAACAGGCAGAGTTTCGCATGGCTCTAAAGGGTTGGCTCCTACGGCTCATATATGCGGTTCTGGTTCTAGGGAAGGGTACCCGGATTGTCCTCGTTGTCCCTTACTAAAGGTAGCAAGGCCCCTTATCCTCACCCATTATAGGTTTCAAACGGACCAAGTTCAATTCAGGGGATACATCCCTTATGCCTATACGGAGGTAACCCACACGAAAGCATAAGAAATATATCCCGAAAGTGATTCACCTACCTATACGGTGGTAACTTACACGAAGACGGTATCACACTTCCACTTAAAATGGATGGAGCCCGGGTAGAAAGCTCATGGAATGCAAAAAAAAAAAATTCAGTAATATTTACAAAAAATAAAATGCATGTCTTATTAAAAAACAAATTCATGTTTCAAATTAAAATCGAATTCGCCAATTTCCAATGACCAAGACTAAAAAATAATCGACTCGTGGCTTGACTCTCTTTTTCTAAAAATGTCCTCAGCAGAGTTAGCCAGCTGTGAGCACCTAAATCCGTTCGGCGCTCTCTTTTTATTCGTTCGGGTTTTAAAATCATTTTTTGTGTTTGAAAATTCCCGCCCGATTTTGAAATTAAATTGTGGATTCGCCACCGATCATATTAAAATAGATAGACCGGACACCAAAACAAAACCAGAGATTCAAAAAAATTCGGGTCCGGGAGTCGATTACGGATTGAGAAGGATTAGCACCCCTACACCGCCCAAAATTGGTACCTAGTCGATTATTTAATGTCTTGGTATTGGAAATTACGAATTCGGTTAAATTTTAAAATACGATTCTTGAATGCCAAAAATATCGAGAGAACCGCATCCCTTTGCGCCCGGGACACAGCTTCTCGCTTTCTTGGAAAGATTTAAAAAAATCACATCCATTTATGCCCGGAATATGATTTATCGAGATTTTAAAACATTGGTTTAAAATTCAAATTTTATTTCTTTAAAAAAACATTTTTTGATGATTTTAAAAAAACATATATGATGTAAAATTATGAGGTAACATGTAAAAATATATATATACTTAAAATATATTTAATAATTATAATTATACATAAAAGAAACCTATATATATTAGGTTAATAGTTTATATACACACATATATACTATTTTTACACAAACAATTATTTATTATTATTTTATATTTACTTATAGTTAAACAAAATATTATTATCTAAAAAAACATAAAACCCTATGTATACATATATTTAATATATAAAAATATAAATATAAATATATAAATATTATAAAAATATGAACCTTAGATGAAAAACACATGTATATGTACATATAATCTTATATGATATACAACATAAAAAGTAAGCTAGTTGATATAATAATATATATTATATACACATAATAATAATAATAATAATAATAATAATAATAATAATAAGGATAATCATGATAATGCTAAAATATGTGAACCAAATAAAAAAAAGTATGAATTAGTGATTAAAATGCATGATGTGATAATCTACATGGCATAACTGACAAATATTAAGGACTAAAATGAACAAAATATGAAACATGAGGAAACAAACTTAAATTTATAGAAAAATATGCTGGAAATTATAAAATGTAATGCAGTGACTAAAATGAAACAATACAGAAATTAAAAGCCACAAAAAAAACATACTAAATGCGCATAAGAAGCATAAGGACTAAATGTAGAATTAACCTATGGTCAAAATGATGGCAGGAGGAAAGATCAAGGACCCGGTGTGTCATTTGCTCATTGAAGGACACGCGGATCCTTCCCCGGGTTCGGGTCACCGCGTCGGGTTAGAGCCTAAAAACGACGTCGTTTTGTGTGTTTTAGCCGGTTTAATATACAAACATATTATTATTTTTATTTGATTAAAATCGTTTGATAACAAAAAGCCCTAGATCTACATCATCTTCTTCTCCCACTCAGTCGAAACTCTAACGGCGCCGCTCCCCTCGCCATCTTCGCTGCCGTTCCTCGGCGGCGGAACAACAGCGGTAAGACCAGGTAAGCTTCGACCTTTCCTTCTTTTTTTACTTCAAAAACAAAACCTTTTGATTTTTTTTTTGTTTTGATGAAAACGTGTTTTGATTTTCAAACGAAAAACCTCTCCCTAATTTTGTGTTTTTATTTTTTGAATTGAGATAAAAAAGATAACATGCAAACTAAATTTTTTTATAGATTCTAAAGCTTACTTTTTTGAATCTGAAATCCTCTAAACACTATTCTCCTTTTTTTTTTGAAAACCTTCCCTAATACATTTGTTTCCCAGGGTTTTATAAACCCAATTTTTTCAATCTAAAAATAACAACCCTTCATTTGTTTATTCTGCAGATTTGTTGATTGCCGAATTTTCGGGATTTTACAGATGGTAGGTCGGCTAGGGCATGGGTGGTTCGATTTAGGGGTGTGGGTAGTTATGGCAGAGGGTTAGGGATAGGGCTTGATTTTTGGTTATTTTATCTTTAGGGTTAGATTTAGGGTTTTGGGATTAGATTTGGGGTTTGTTTAGGGATTCGGTTGTTTGCTGGTGTTCGGATGGTGGCCGGAGATGGTGGCCGGAGAGTGAGGATGGCGGCGGCGGAATGGAAGATCAGCGGTGGCGGCTGGTTAGATGTTAGGGTTGGGGTTTATTTTTAGGTTAAAGGGCATTCTGGTAATTTTGAATTTGGGTCTGGTTATTGTTGTTGGGTTTTGGTTTGGGTATTTGGGTTTGGGAGAAAACGGGTCATTACACTGTAAATCATTTGTCTGGGGACGAGCTGAGGGGACTATCGCGACGGGATGTTCATAATACAATCATAAGCTTTGCATTTATAACTTTGTTTCTAATATGTTTGTCAAAGAAAAATCAGTAATATATCGATAATCAGGTGGTGTAGCCTAATGAGCTGTTAGGTTCTTAAATAAAGTCGGTAGTTTGAATATTTTAAATGAATAAAATTAAGTCGAGAAAATCGTCCTATGTAAGACTTCTATAGAAACACGATCCAAATTATTCGACTAATCAATCGAATGCTAATATTTAATTAATTTTAATGGTTAGAATTTAGGGTGAGTCTACACTACAACAATCTAATTTACGGTTAATACTAGTGCAATCAAAATGTTAGAAAACACAGCACCTAAAATATTAGGTATACAATCGAAATGTTATACTTTTTGATAACATTTTAAGTTTGATGTAAGTTTTAAAACTCATAGCAACTTGTCGTGAAAGAAAAAATTTGTGTAACATTGCAGGTTATAACCTAAAATGTTATATTTTTTTTATAATATTTTAAGTTAGTGGTAAATTTTAAAATTTATATATAAATTCCAAAATTTGAAGTATTTTTTAAATTAATATTTTAAGTTTTATTTTCTAATTTGTTGATCGTGCCGTTTTTAACTTTAAATCAAGACAGAAACACTCAAACTCACCCTAATATATATATATAAACTCAAAGCAACTTGGCAACAACAAAAAATTATACTAGAAGAATATCAATATTGATTATTTACTTAGATTAAGTGTTTATTTGGGAGACAATTTTATTTTGCAAATATTTAGATCTCGTAAGAATTATTTCTGGTTTGATTATTTGTATTTCTTTGAGAGAGTGTTATTATGATTTTAAGGTATAATCC
Organism: Hibiscus mutabilis; assembly: GCA_019671005.1. Classification (NCBI taxonomy): domain Eukaryota; kingdom Viridiplantae; phylum Streptophyta; class Magnoliopsida; order Malvales; family Malvaceae; genus Hibiscus; species Hibiscus mutabilis. Next base: position 905,651 of record CM033720.1, on the reverse strand, counting down.
TTAGAGATTGTTGTACATTATACCTTATTATTCAAAGTAAAAATAATGAATTTAAGAAATTTTTTATCGTGAATAACTAAATATTGAGTTCAAATTTTTTTGAGAAAGTCAATTAAAATCCTAATCTTAGTGGGTTTAAAATCCATAACCTGAGAATATGAGGGAACAAAGATGAGCAGCTCTTAAAATGTGCTTGCTCAGGTATGAGTTCATTCTAGTATATATATAATTATTTATATATTATTATAAAAAGACATTTTTTTTGTTTGTCAATCTTATCATTTAGAATCAAATTTAACTCTTAACCATTCAAATGTTTCGAATTTAACTGTCATTTAAGGATGACAAATTGACCCAAACTTACTTATAAGGAGTGTTAAAGTTAATAACTTGAATTTCGTATTGGTTCAACATATATTTATTTTTAAAATCATGTTCTTTTTATATTTACATTTTCTTTAAGTTGAATTTAATCTTTACTATTTTTTAATTATTGTAATATAAAAATATTCTTAATTTGCATTCTCAATTATTTTTTAGTAATATACATGTTTGTCTTACGGTCCATGTTTGGAGTGTGAGGCTGCCCCTCCCAATGATGTCGTCTCCAAAGGTCCGAACTCACATTCTCTCAGTGGGAGTACTATGTGTCTTATCAATACACCCAACACTTGTTGGTCTTTTAATTTTTTTTAAAGTTAATTATAGTTATTGTCTAAATGATATCAATTAAAATTAATCACATAAACACAAAATTTGGGCAGTGAGTACTCTTATTTTATAATCTTTCATATTAAATATATTTTTAAAAATTTTAAGAAATTGAGGCATATGAATATTATCTTTTTTAGAGAAAAAATGATATTCAACCATTAAATTAGTAATAAAGGTGATTGTTAATCCGTAAAAATAGATAGTAAAAAATATCCGCTCATTTCGGCTTAATTATCAGGTTGACATCAAGTTCGGATTAGATTTGGGCAAATTAAATTCGGATTGTTTTTGGTATGAGTTGATTTCTGTTCGAATTATTTCGGTTTGGGTTGAATTGAGTATAAGTAGGTTTATATCAGTCAAGCTAAATTTTGGATATATTTTGTTCAGTTTATTTCAGATTTCAGATAAAAAATTTGAACCATTATATTTAAGTTTGTATCACATCTCGGATCGAATAAAACGATTCAAATAATCGAATTCAGATCAAGTTTATCGGTCTAACAATCACATTCTAGTATGACAGCGTTTAATCTCTGCAAAAGCCTCCAAGACGAGAGGCGTTAAAATTTTCGTTCCGTCCTCGAAAAGTTTTTTTTTCTTTAAAGAAAAAAAAAGAAAGAAAATACTGAAAACAAACAATTTAAGTAAAATTTTGATACACAAGCTGTGTAAAATTAATTTTACACAAGCCTGTGTATTTATACTATAAGAACTCAAATCATAAATTCTTAACCCTAACCTTAAAAATTAAACCCTAAACTTTAAACCATATACGCTAAATTCTAAACACTAACCTTAAATTCTAAACCATACGACCAAAACCTTTAAACCTTAAACTCTAAACTAAAACCCTAATCTCTAAAATTAAAAGACATATATATACTAAAACCTTAAAGTTTTTTTTTCGAACAATTTAATACATCAAAAACAAACAATTTAGTAAATCAATCTTTCAATCTCTCTCTTTTAATAGAGTGGTGAAGAGAGAAAAACAAAAACTAAAAACTAGAGTCATGGTTTCAACGAGGCGATCTCTCTCCGGTAACAACAGCAAGAGATCTTCTTCTTCTTCCGAAGACAAGCCTCCGTCTCCTAAACGACCAAAGGTGTCAGCATAAAACGCATCCGAAGGATTTTTTTTTTGGATTTTTTGGGGGGTTTTGAGTGTGGCGGATTTTAGTGAAGAGGTATTTGACTTTTCAGCTGTTTTTTAGGTGGAAAATGCGGAGAAACCGATGCCGGCGGCGGAGAGTTCCAAAGAAATGTGCACGCCGCCCGCTGTGGATCCCGGAGATTGTGGGAACTGCGAGGCTCCGATAGCCGGAGATGACGTGGACAACGCAGGGAAGGCCGAGACATCATCCGCCGCTGTAGCCGTGGTACCGCCTATCCCTGATGGTTAGTTTTTGGTTTTGAGATTCACGAGATTGGCTAATTTCGTTGCTATTTGAGTTTCATTTCAGTGAATTTGGATTTGCATTTTAGTTTTGTGGATGCGTCCGTATCTGAAAACTCTATTGGTGTCACTTTTACTGTGTTCTTGGATTTGCTTTTTAGTTATTTCATTTATCGTTTCTTGAATTTAAGTCTCATTTGAGTTAGTTTGGATTTGCATTTGCTTCTTTGAATCTTTTTCCTTCTTGAAATTCGAGTGTGTCATTTTTACTTGATGAGGATTTGCATGTTTTAAAGGTTCTGCTCCGATTCTGTTGGATAAGGGGAGGAGTTCGTTCTCTACGTGGAGTATTTCCCAGAAACAAAATCCAAATTTTGATACTTCTACACCTTGGTGCAGGCTTTTGTCACAGTGTGCGCAGGTAAAAATTCAAACCTCTTAAACATTTCTCTAGTAATTAGTCTTTGTTTGTTAGGTAGTTGACATAAAGCACTGTACTTTCATATTATCTTTTGAATAAGAATCTTCTCTCTGCATATTTATTTAATCATTTTGTACGTTTAAGATATCTGAATTACTGGTCTTCTGTAGATTTGACTTAAATTTAATTATGCTATTATTTGTAATGAGTTGGGTGCGTATGTCAACTACAGAATCCCAATGTTGCCATTTGCACATCAAATTTCACTATTGGCTCGAGTAAACACTGCAATTTCCAATTAAAGGATCAGACAATTAGTGCAGTGCTTTGCAAGATAAAGCACACCCAGGTATCGCTTAAGTTTTACATTGAATATGTTGCTTTTTGTTGGATTCATACAAAATTAAGAACTCTTCTGAATACAAAAGGAAATTGTCAGTCATGTATGATCCTGAATATTTAATGGGTGTGCTGTAGTGACTTCTTTTAGATGCATTGGCCTTTTGGATTTAGGGTGATTTTTTCTTCCTCCCTTTCCGTCCATGTTTTGTTTGGGCTGCCACTGTTTATATTTGTGTTGTGGAGATAAACTCCTTAATATGTACATGCAGTATGAGTACTCATTATTTGTCGACATGATCAGCACGAAGGCAGCGCAGCAGCCATGTTGGAAAGCACTGGGAGCAAGGGGTCAGTGCAAGTAAATGGGACAGTGCTGAAGAAAAATAATACTTGTGTGCTTAAGTCGGGTGATGAGGTGGTCTTCGGTTTGCTTGGGAATCATGCATATGTATCCTTTTCTTGGGTTTGAGGGATTAAAGTCCTTGTCTTGCTTGTTTAGTGTTATTTGTTTTTATGTCTATGCTTATTTTTTGTTGTCTCCTTAATTTCAATTGATTTAGATATTTCAGATACTCATGACTGAGGTTGCAGTTAAGGGTTCAGATGTCCAGAATACCATAGGAAAGTTTCTGCAACTTGAGAGGAGATCGGGAGATCCATCGGCTGTTACTGGGGCTACCATATTGGCATCACTTTCAAGTTTGAGGTCAGATTTATCCCGCTGGAAATCTCCCCCTCAAGCTAGCAGTAAGATCCAGCAGGTGACTGAGGTGTCTACTGCCGCGGATGTTGATTTTGGTGGCATGGAAGGAAATTCAAATGCAAACATAGGGAATGATAAAGCTTCAGATATTGGACCAATCAACAAGAATCTTCATCATGATTGCAATCACAGCTCCAACGCAGAGGCAGGCAATGTAAAACTCTCTGGGGTGAATGATTTGCTAAGGCCTTTCTTGAGGATGTTTGCACCATCAACTAGTTGTAATCTGAAATTGAGCAAAGGTATCTGTAAACAGGTATTCGACGGAAGAAACGAGTGGACGAAGGATTCACAGCAGGCAATGCTATCAAGTATATCACTCCGCTGTGCCGTATTCAAAGAGGACATTCATGCAGGAATTCTGGATGGCAGAAACTTAGAAGTGTCATTTGATAACTTCCCATATTATTTAAGGTATGGTACAAATTTCATGCGTAACTGTCTCTTTTTAATTAAAAAAATGTTTCAAATGTAAACCAGATTTCTCTTAATCTTTTGTTCAGCGCTGACCCTCCCATGCAGGTACAATTAAGAGCATACCTAAATTCATGGCTTGTGTGAAATTAAAGCATTGAATGATCAATTTGGGATTATTTCTTAAAATTTATGGCAAGGAAATTTTACTAGAAAATATTTTTGCAGCCATTTTTCAGTTGCGTAAATTCTTTCGTTTTTCCAAATCCAAGTGAAGGTTGGGAAAATAATTTGAAATGTTGTTTATCTTGCAACTCACCTTGTATAGGGCCGTCAAGAAAGCCTACCAGTTGGACCGTTTAATATAACCTCTCTATTTATATTTGTGATTTCCCGGTTGCCTGTGTTATCTGTGCTACCAAAAGAAATACAATCAAAACATGAAGTTGTCATTTTTGGACTGGACTAAAGCTGGGACAGAACAAATTCCTGGGGGATTCTAATCCAACCATTTGAGATTCAAAGCTTATCTTCGATGGAAGGTCCTTTAGGAAGAAGGGTTTCTATATTAGGAGTTAGAGTATGTTGTATCGGGGCCTATTGAATTTGTGTTAGATAAGGTTTTGGTATAATATTTCTGGGGCCCTGGGCTCTTAACTTCAGTTAATGCTATAGAATGTTAGGAGAATGGAATGAAAGGAAAAGAGCTGAGTTAATTGGGGTAAGCGCATGAAAGAAAATTCAAGACAAATGAATTAATTTGGGAGAGGATGGATGGGAAAGGCATCTCAGTGCTTGCTGACTTTTGAAATAATGAGAATTAGAGACTGTTAGGGAAGGAAATAACAAGAAACAAGTAGGCTTGCTCTTCAATTACCTTATTTCAACAAATCTCTGACCATGTTGTTATGTGACATGACAATAGCTAGTAATTCAAGGTTTTCATGTGAAATTTATGTACACCTTACACTGTTGATCTCGTAGTTTAGCTATTGAAGTTTATGCTATCTATTCTTCTATGTATTCTCAATGTTTTTTTGCCCGAAATAGATGCAACTGATCTGATCTAGGTTATTTATAGAATGATATGCCATTGAGGAGTGGATTTCTGTCTTTCCAGTGAAAATACAAAAAATGTGCTCATAGCAGCTTCAATCATACACCTAAAGCACAAAGAACATGTGAAGTATACTTCAGAGCTAACCACTGTGAACCCGCGGATTTTGCTTTCTGGCCCTGCAGGTGTGTATGTTTTGTTATTTTTCTGTCTAGACAACAATGTCATGCTTGTATTAGAAGCGCTACACTGCAAATTGAGTTTTTCCTAAAATGGAATTGCAGGGTCTGAGATATATCAGGAGATGCTGACGAAGGCACTTGCTAATTATTTTGGGGCCAAATTGCTCATTTTTGATAGCCATTCCTTTTTGGGTGTAAGAAATCTTTTTTTATGGGTTAATTGATTGTTGACATTATTGCATTGTTGTCACTGCCATCATCCAATTTCTTTGTTAGGATATTATTGCTTCATAAATTAAAGATACTAAAGGCACACAACTCCGTAAATTGTTGATCAATATATTATAGGGTTTGTCTTCAAAGGAAGCCGAGCTTATGAAGGATGGAGCCAATGCAGAAAAATCCTGCCCCTGCGCCAAACAGAATTCTGGGCCTATTGATTTGGCCAATAGTTTGACTCCAGCTGTTGAAACAGACACTTCAAGCGGCGTGCCTGATGCTACTTGTGAGCCTGAATCTCAGCCAAAGACAGAAGCTGATTCCATTCCTTCCTCATCTGGGGCATCTAAGAATAAAATGTTTAAGATAGGTATTTACATTTTCTTGAAAGACTTTTCAGATTAGGTTTTTGTGTGATTGACATTTCAGAAGACTTTTTATGATTTGGATTTAGTTTTGTGACTGTTGACCTCACATGGAACATGCAGGTGACAGAGTAAAATTTATAAATACCACTTCAGGCAGTCTATATCCAGCAGCATCTCCATCTAGGTACTGCAGCCTCCCTCTACTACTATTTTTGGAGAGATTCAAAAGGTGGCTTGAATTCAGCATGTTGTCTCTCCTTATTTAAGCATCCAATGGTCCAAGTGAATTAGTTGTTAAACTTTTCTACTAGTCTTTCTCTTGACCTGAATGAAAAGCTCATCTTCCTTGATGCTTTGCTTTCAAATGTTAGCATGGTTCTCGATAACCTAATTCTAGATGCAACCATTGGATGAGAACTAAATAATAGCTGTATTTCTACATGGTTTTAATGTAATTAGAACCTATCTAACATGTTTAGTGCTATTTGTAACTTTAAAAACCTTCTTTTTCTCTCATTTAATGCTAAAAATGAACATGCGCTTCCACTTGGTATCAACTCACCGAATATGTCCAGCCATATAGTTTTATCCTATTTCACACATGTTCATACTGGTGGTGGTTCCCCCCCCCCCTCCCTGTGACAAGGCATTTATCCCTTACCATGCTTTAATTTATTCTCTTATCAATTCAATCTACAGAGGCCCACCATACGGGGTTCGCGGGAAGGTTGTGTTACTCTTTGCGGACAACCCTTTCTCAAAAATTGGCGTAAGATTTGATAAACCCATACCTGACGGCGTTGACCTCGGAAATATTTGTGAGGGAGGCCATGGATTTTTCTGCAATGGTAACGTTGTGTACATCTCTCCATGATTTTCTTCTATGTATTAACTTTTCTTTTGATTTCTAAGCTCTGTCTCTATTTCTATCTCTTTCTTGCACTGTAGCTTTTGATCTTCGTTTGGAGAATTCAAGCACCGAAGATTTAGATAGGTTACTCATTAACACATTGTTTGAGGTGACATTTTTTTTATCTTTGAATAACTTCATGATTCTTGTCTGGCTATACAGTTTGCTTCCATTTTTGGTTTCTTATTAACTTAAATCTAATGTTTTTATCAGGCTATATGCAGTGAGAGCAGAACTTCTCCTTTTATTTTGTTTATGAAAGATGCTGAGAAGTCTCTTGCAGGAAATACTGACTCTTACTCCACATTTAAGAGCAAACTTGAAAACCTCCCTGATAATGTCATTGTAATTGGTTCACACACTCATACTGACAATCGTAAGGAGAAGGTACATTTGTTTTTGTTTCAACTTTTCTGAGTTGTTCTCATCCATTCTTTTGATGCTTAAGCTAAATGAATTCACCTTGTTTTGGACTGTGAAAAGATAAACTAAACTAAGACACCAATATCGGAGAGAATTGGAATTCAAAATTGCAAAGCAATGAGTTTAAGTGGTAGGGTGATGCCAAGAGAAAGTTAGTGGTGTTAATGACAATAGAAATGCTGTTCAGAAGATAACTGCTTATTGACTTTTAATTGATATGTAAGCAATCTCTATAACCTGTGTAACCCTACCATGCCTTTTATTGATCTGTGATCCATGTTTCAAAAAGCATTAGCTTTTAAACAACATCTAGGGTCCGAATCCTGTTGTTGTGAATGGAGCAAACTGGGTTGGGAGGGTCTCCCCCATAACGGGCCTTTTCATTACCTGATCCGTATTCGTCGGCCCAATGGGTCAGACACCGGTGGTTATACCAATAACAATATAGCATTGGCTTTTAAACAACATTTTTTTAGTTTGGGGGTAATCTTCTATCATAAAGAAACAGAAAGATTTGTGATGAAGAGTATGTTCTACACTTTTCCCCAAATTATTATTACAAGGGTTTGCGCTGGATGGCTAAGAGTAATTTGGCTTTTCTTCTCATTTAAATGTTAGATTTAGGAGTAACTTACCCTGTGGTATAATTATCCTTGCAGTCACATCCTGGTGGTTTGCTTTTCACAAAATTTGGTGGAAGTCAAACTGCTCTCCTTGACTTGGCATTTCCGGTAATGATTCTATCTTTTGGAAAGACTCTCTCTCTCTCTCTCTCTCTGGTGGTGGCTGCCTAGGTTGTGGTCCTGTGGATTTTTTTTTTTCATTTACCAAATTTGTAACTAATGGGTGACTGTGGGTGGCTTCAACAATGATGGGGTGAAAAGCTGTGGTTCTTTTTTAAGCTTTTGATTAGTTTGTAAAAGAAAATGCTTGCACAATAAGTTTCTCATACTCATGAAAATGTCATGTAATTTTGATGCTCACGGAATCTATATTTATGCTCTCTGGTGGCTGGTTGTAAAGCTTTTACCCTTCCTTTAAACTTAATGCTTGAAAGATTTACTCCCAGTTCTTGGCATAATCTCCAATTTTGTTGCTAGATAAACTGATATTTTCTGTCACTTGTACTGTACAGTATTTGATTTCTTGTTCGACTGTGCATTTCTTGGGAAAAAGGGGATCCTCATTCTGGGTTTTTACAATGATGCAAATTATGCATTGTTTTTTATTTACTGTATGTATCATTCCCTATATAAATTGAGTTTCACAGTTTGGGAGTTGCATATTATGCAAGACATGAATATTTTTTCTTCGATATTGCATCGAAATGCTTGAGTATAATTTGGTTGAGCCTTTTCATGTTGTTTGAATTCTTGATTGAATGTTTTTCATTGCATGAATTGGAAATTGTAAGTTTAGTGTTATTTGTAGTTCTCTTTGAGAGCTGAGTTTGGGTACATAGGTAATATGTTGTCTTTCGTATTGGGTGTCTTTTTTAATTGAGTTTGGGATAACTAAGGATGTTAAGTTTTGTTTCAAGTTAAGCTGTAAGTTTAGTGTTATTTGTAGTTCTCTTTGAGAGCTGAGTTTGGGTACATAGGTAATATGTTGTCTTTCGTATTGGGTGTCTTTTTTAATTGAGTTTGGGATAACTAAGGATGTTAAGTTTTGTTTCAAGTTAAGCTGTTTTCGCTATAAGCTTTTGTCTCCTTTACATGTATGCTTTTCCTCCTACATACACTTGTACATTTTTGTGCACACACATCACCGCATTAGAGGTTATATTGTTAATTTAGGGGGTGTGGTGTTTTGATATTTTCAGGATAGTTTTGGTAGGTTGCATGATAGGGGGAAGGAAGTCCCGAAGGCTACTAAAATTTTGACCAAGCTTTTTCCAAATAAAGTTACCATTCACATGCCACAGGTTCGTTTGGTGTATCCCAAATAATTTGTGTTTGTTGCACTGTGTATATGCATTTTTCAAAATGGAACTAATAATGAGCCTTATGTAATACTACAGGATGAAGCCCTGCTGGCATCTTGGAAGCACCAATTGGATCAGGATGCTGAAACTCTTAAGATGAAGGGGAATCTGAATCTTCTACGAACTGTTAGTTTTTTTGGTCTTTTAAATGCTAAAGATCTGTTTATGTTACCTTTACCTTTTATTCAAGGCTTTAAGTTCGGTGAAACTTTTAGCCCTCTTCAATTAAGTCATTGCGGAGTTCTGGAACTCTCATATTTCCATCAAGGATGGCACAGTTGCATGTGATAACTTCCCTGGCTAGTCAAATAGTTATCATGTCATATAAACAGTTGTACGGTTAGAAGATCTTTTTTCTTTGCAAGCTTTTGTTCATACTTGTATGCCCATTACATTATTCTCTTGGGGTATGATGTAGCATGGTTTGCTCTTTGGAATGTACATTAGAATAGATTTACTCCTGATTTTAGTATTAGGATTTAGAATCTGAGAATTACTTCTAATTCGATGCCTGTGTTGGGGAAATATAGTAACATCAAATCATTTATAAAGTTTTCTGACATATTGATGGAGCTTTTTCCAAGAGGGCTGGCTTGTCAAAGGGTGGTTTCTGGGTAAGGCCCTTTTGCATGCAAGGTTTTCTTGTAAAGTCCTTTTCCAAGTTTTATGGATGTCCAAAGGCTAAGATTTGGAGAATTCATTTGTGAATGAAAGATGAGATTATTGATGTTTTCACCCTTTGGGTGTTTTACCTTAGGTAATTGGACTCTATAATTTCTCTTTCTGTCTCCTTTCTTCCTCTGGCCCTTGGCATTGAGCCCTTTAACAATAGTCCTTGACAGTTGATTCTAAGCTTAAGTTTTTTCATATGTTTGATAGTCCTATTGACATGCTATGGTTATAGATGTGGTGGCATATTGAAAATGATTACTATTGTTTACTATATGTTTTTCTATGTAGGTTTTGGGTCGGAGTGGGATGGAATGTGAAGGGCTTGAAACTTTATGCATCAAGGATCAAACCCTTACAAATGAAAGTTAGTTTTCTTTTGACATTTGTCAAATCAATAGTTCTCAAGTAAAATACTCCCTTTTAAAATATATTTTGCTATCCATTTCAGGTGCTGAGAAGGTAGTTGGATGGGCTCTAAGTCACCATCTAATGCAGCATCCTGAAGCAGATGTTGATTCGAGGCTTATTTTGTTTTGTGAAAGGTACTGGATTCATAATCTTTTCATTTTTGTTAGAACAGTTTAATTGCAGAGTCGATTGTCGGAGATACTATTATAACACAATTGCTATTCTGCAGCATTAAGTATGGCATTGGGATCTTACAGGCTATCCAGAATGAATCTAAAAGCTTGAAGAAGTCGCTTAAGGTCCTCGCCGTACCTTTCTGCTAAATGAAATGCTCTATCAAGTCTCATTTGTGCTTTTGGTTCCTAAATTCTAGTGTATCTATGACAAATAACTGTCAATTAATCTCATTATGGTTATTATGCTGATCTCAGGATGTTGCAACTGAAAATGAATTTGAGAAAAGGCTTTTAGCTGATGTCATTCCACCCACTGATATTGGAGTTACCTTTGATGATATCGGAGCACTTGAAAACGTGAAGGATACATTAAAGGAATTGGTCATGCTTCCTTTACAGAGGCCTGAACTCTTTTGCAAGGGGCAACTTACCAAGGTTATCTGATATACATCAATGCTTTCCCCTCCTCCTCCCCCCCTATATTCCATTTACTCTATTTGATATAAGATCCTTTTGGTACTCTTTTATGGATTTTGTTTTATTCTCTTTGTTATAATATTCTCTCTGAACTCTTATGTCAATAGCCTTGCAAGGGCATACTCTTATTTGGACCTCCTGGAACTGGGAAAACTATGCTGGCAAAAGCTGTGGCTACTGAAGCTGGAGCAAATTTCATTAATATATCAATGTCAAGCATCACATCAAAGGTCAATTCTGTTCCTTTTAATTGATTTGATTTTGCAATGCTATAGTATCTTGCTCAAAATTTATGCATCTGTTTTGCTGCAGTGGTTTGGTGAGGGTGAGAAATACGTGAAAGCTGTTTTTTCATTGGCCAGTAAAATTGCTCCAAGTGTCGTATTTGTTGATGAGGTTAGTTATTAATGATCCTTAATTTGTATTTTCAGTTTGGGTCTATGCCAATTCATTTGCTTTTCCTTTCCTCTCTGCTTTCTCTTATAGGTTGATAGCATGTTGGGCCGGAGGGAAAATCCTGGGGAGCATGAAGCTATGCGTAAGATGAAGAATGAATTTATGGTGAACTGGGATGGTCTACGTACAAAAGACACAGAACGGGTTCTTGTACTTGCAGCCACAAATCGGCCTTTTGACCTTGATGAGGCTGTCATTAGAAGGCTTCCACGAAGGTAAGAGTATCACTTTGGCTCCTTTCGGAGAAAAAAAATGAAAACCGCAAATAATGCTCCCTCCCTGTTTGTTTTGTTTTTTTATTATTTTTTAAAGGTTCAACTAACAGAAATTGTGGGAACACTGCATAGTTTCCTGCCTGAGATCATTTCCTCGAGATGCAATCTTATGTTTTACTGAAAAGACCTTTATTTCTTTATGAAATATAAAATTTTGCAGTGCACAGAATACTTGTCAGAAATTTTGCGAAAAAAGAAAATTATTTTCTTTTTTTCCCTCTTTTGATGCTGTCCGTCTGTTGCTTGTATGCTGTACGAATTGCATATGTCACCAGCTTACTCCTGTTTACCTGTACTTTGAGGCCAAATTCTAATGGTTTGGCGGTAATTTGGCAGATTAATGGTAAATTTGCCAGATGCTGCAAATAGAGCGAAAATACTAAAGGTCATTCTTGCGAAGGAGGACTTGTCCCCTGATGTCGATTTTGATGCTATTGCGAGTATGACAGATGGATATTCTGGGAGCGATCTTAAGGTTACATTGACTGCCCTTTTCCTAACTTATGGATTTTTTTGTGGACCTTTTCGACTGACTGTTTGCTCCGTTATATTGCAGAATCTTTGTGTGACTGCTGCACATCGTCCAATTAAAGAGATTCTGGAAAAGGAGAAAAAGGTAGGAACTTGTGTTCACTGTTTTATATGGAAGGATTTTTGCTCTGTTCGTATAATTTGTCAATGCAGTGATGATGACTGAATGAAAGTTAGAATCAGTGGCCATATTTTGCAACTGTACTTTAATGTAGAAGTGATTCGTGTTATGTTTGGTAGATTATTGGTTATTCATGCATTCCCCTATCGAAGCACCGATGCTTGTTGCAAGCACCATGCAAAAGTTGACTTCTAATATATTTGTTTTAGTTATAATTTACTGAAACAGAGATGAGAAGTAAAATCAAGGATAGTTCTAGAGACTCCATATCCGAAAGAAATAAAAGTATTATATCATATTTTGCATATCGGTACCACGTTTCTAATAGCTTCTAACATTTAATGGCAGGAACGAGCTGCTGCTCTAGCAGAGGGCAAACAACCTCCGCCTTTGAGTGGAAGTGCCGATATCCGCTCTCTAAACATGGAGGACTTCAAATACGCTCATGAGCGGGTAATCTATAAATATAAGTTACATTAGTTATTTTTCCTCCGAAAAAGGGAGAAAAAGTGTTATAACTAATTAATCTACTTCATTTCAAATCTCAACAGGTATGTGCCAGTGTATCATCTGAGTCCGTAAACATGACCGAGCTGCTTCAATGGAATGAGCTCTACGGTGAGGGTGGTTCACGAAGAAAGAAGTCTCTCAGCTACTTCATGTGAAGCTGTCTGTGTCTATGTACAAATGGTTCGTACGTGACTTCCAAAATATCTCTGCGCGTCCTTCTAAAAGCCTGTATGCAAGTAAGTTTACCGTGTCATGATATGTCCGGTGTCACTCGTATTTTGCATGTATAATGAAAGCATAGGTTTTTAAGTAAGTTTCTCAGTGATTACCGGGCCTTTTTCTGGAGATGGTATATTAAGGCAGCGAATGGTTTTCGCTGCTTTTGTTTTGGTTCCTCTCACCATCTCCTTATTGCCTGTATGGAAAGATCATGTTTTTCTTTTTGTTGTATTTAAGTTATTTAACGATCTCATCTCATAAAGAAGAAAGAGAGGACGCTGTGAATATATATATATATAAACATATATATATATATATATATTTACAGTTATTCTTTTTCATGTTTGTCGAGAATTATTCATCAATAAGTAATGCTAAGCCATATTTGTTTGATTTCCTAAGTTATTGTTATTGCATGGTTGGACAAAATTACTGGGGGATACATCCGGTAATTCATGTAACCAACTGGTTTGATTGATCCGGATTGAATATTGTATGTGCTCATTATGAGAATTATTTTTTGAACTAAAATTTTCTATTCAAAATGTTATAATTCAAATTCTTGATCTTATTTAAGTAGTCTTTCATCCTATATCCCGTTAGACCGACCAACCAACCAACTTATACTTGGTTCTGTAGTCTTCATATTTTTATTTACTTTTATAATTAAATAATTAATTCAAATAATTAACACCGTTTACTTTTTCGACAGTTTTTCTTGAAAATTGACACACAAATGTGATGATTTTTTTAGAAAATGGTTAAGTGAAAAAGTGAATGTTTTCTTATGTTATTTGGATTTGAGCAATTTTATTAGCAAGGTGTGGATTTCATTAGGAGTTAAAAAGTAAAAAAAAAATTGACACATTTACCTAAATTTCTCAATTTTAGGGTTTATATTATGGGAAAAACTTCAATACACTACATTTTTATCATTAATTCTTAAATTCTAAACCATATAATATATGGGTTTAAATTTGATGTGTAAAATTTATCTTACACAAGCCTGCTTATTTTTACTATAAATCAAAATTAAACTTAAATCTTAAACCCTAAATTCTAAATACTAATCTTAAATTTTAAACCCTACAATCAATATCTTTAAACTCTAAACCCTAAACTAAACCCTAAAACTAAAAAGCACCTAGAGGCTAATGAAGATACTCATCAACTCGCTCCAAAAGGACCACGAATTACACCTCCAATGGAATCGAAACCTGAGATTGTTGCATCAGTGTTGAGACAAAACCACCCTTGAAGAGTGTCGACTGTGCTAACGCTTGGTAAAATATTATATATTTAGTGTAAAGGTGTTAGAAAATAATGTCAAGGATACGCCTTTTTGCATGCAAGTATACACGGTCAGCAAGTAATACAACAGTAAGCTGAGTATCGAATCTACAAGAATTGATCAAGAACTTAATTGTTCAATGTTTACTTGTTAGAGGGGAACAAGAGTGTTTGAAAATGATTTGAGTTTTTAATTTAAAAGATAGCTAGAACAAGTAATAAAAGTAGAAACAATTTGGCAAATGAAAATAGCATTCAAATGAATGATGAGCGTTGACAGGGGATGTCTGAATTTCACGCTAACTATGTTAGCTTATAATATTAAAAATAGCATGGCCTCTATCGATGGCAATACCCTAAGTTAACCACGATAAAACCCCTATATGTCTATAGTGAAACTTTTCATTAGTTAACTTGATTAAGTATCAATCTTTATCTTTAAGGGGTAGACTCCCGAAGTAAACTCATCTACTTGAACATCTTCTGTCGAAGTTTCTCTTCTTAGTACTTGGCAATTGATCGTTACCTCTTAAGTCTGTTAAGATATTAATGCATAATAAGCATACAATGCCAACCGTCGTATGACAAAAAATTTAAGGAAATGAAATGCTAGCAGATAGACAATAATGTCAAGGCATTTAAATTGTTAAAAATCAAACATAAACTGAGCGTTAACCGCAAACATCCCAACCAACTGTAAAAGCTTAGTTCAAGATTGGGTATTTCATCCACAAAATATTATCGTATCTCAACATCATCATTCAAATAAAAATTAAACTAAGAGAATAGGCAAAGAATGAGGTCCGTCGATGCAGCCCTTCAGTTGCTCCAGAGCTCTCGGTCTAAGATGGTCGAACCACGTAGCCTCTAGCTTTCTCTTTCACCACGGTGCAGCTTCCCGATTCTCTCCCCTTTTTCTCATCATCAACTCTCTTTAAATAGGCGTGTGTAAAAACCCTAGGTTGGGTTTGAAATTTGAAAAATCGGATAAGCACCAGGACACATCTTATTTTCTTTTTAAATTTTATGGCTGACGTGTACTTGGTTCAACGGCTACTTTGACTGAGCATCAAACTTCAATCCTTTGTCAACCTAGCTTGGCAATTTCTGGTCCAACTGTGCCAACTGCGACTCGACAATTCTCTCTTTTTTTTTTGCTTTATGCTCTTGTGCTGCTTTGCCATGCCTGCCTCTGACCTGCATCAATACCAGCAAAAATAACCCTTCACACTAGCAAAGGAATAACTCCTAACTCCTTATGCAAATGAATAATTTTAACAACTAAATGCAAACATATATATTCAAAGACGAGCAAAAGCATAGTGAATTAAGCGTAAAAATCAGTACTTTTGAAGAGTTAACAAAGAGGTGGTTGTCAAGAGACGATCTTCATGTGAAGGGCAGAACGAGGCGTTGCCAGATAAGCTTTTCTCGTAAAGTGGGAAGCCCACGCCAGGCTTATTTGGTAACCCAAGCAATCATTAGAGAAAACAAAACCATTGCATCATTTTTATACCTTTTAGAGGAGAGAGGAGAAGAAGCAATACCGTTGGACTTTAATGGTTCTCGAGTTAATGGTGAGGCGAACGTTTTTGTCGATCCATTCCTCGAGAGGAAGGTTGAAGAAAGCGGCATGATTCTCATGAGGGGTTAGTTGTTGCCAAAGGGTTAGGATAGGTGGCAATCTCGTAGAACATAAAGAACGAATTCACAACAACAACCACAACTAGGGTAGGAGAGTCAAATGTGTGACCCCGACGATCTCGCTCTTCATTGGACATGTGACTGTCTAAGGACGAGCTAAAAGAACACCCGAATACGTTTTGGTACAGGAAGAGACCAGATACAGTGCCTTTTGTTGTTATTGGCATCCTAAGAATACCAACAAAGAATTCATAAGCCGAGGTAAGGCTAAAGGCACCTAACGGGGTACCGCTCCAAGTTACTGAGTCATGAACAACGTTAAAGGTTGTAGGTAAGACTCCAACATGGGGTACGACATCAGTATGGAGTATGAAAAAGATCCTATCAACATCCCATTGGCCATCTTGCTGCACAAGGTCCTCAAAGCTTATGCTGCCAACAGGTAAGTAGGGCGAGCGAATCTAAGGCCTTAAAGGTCCGAGTGAAGTCACCCAGGAATCATTCCATAAGTTCACCACGTTGTCATTCCCAACGAGCCAAAATATGCTATCACGAGCTAACTCTCACACATGGGAAATAGGTCGCCAAAGAACTGAACAATTCGGGCAAGCAACGGTGAGAAGGCAGATTGAATGCATCTTATACTTTTTTTGCAACGCCTGAACCTGAAGATCATCTGGACGGCTAGCCAAAGCAAAGGCTAGCTTATGCATAAATGCCAAATTACGCTCGTTCGTTCGGAGACCCCCAGTCCACCACAGTTCATGGATTGAGTGACCACTTCCCAATTTATAATCGAAAACAGTAGAGCCCCAAATGAACCCTCAAATGACCTTATCGATCTCGGAGCAAACTCTAACTAGCAGCTTCGTAGTTTACATGAAATAGGATGGGATAGTTGCTAGCACAGACTTAAAAAGGGTGATGTGGCCAGTCATGGAGAGGGACCATACCGCCCACCCACTAAGCTTAATACGCATTCTTTCAATGATAAAATCAAAATCGGTGCAACACATACGATGATGAAGAACTGGTATACCCAAATAGGTACCAAAATCTGATGTTTCTTGGTAACCGAGAGTCGAGCAAATTACTGTCCTGAGGTCAGGGTTCGTGTTTGGGGAAAAGTAAATTTGGGTTTTTCGAGGGCTAACCTTGTGTATTGAATAGTGATCGAAGTCAGACATGATAACCGAGATAGTGCATGCTTGGTCGAGATCCGCCTTGGCATAGAAAATTAGGTCATCAGCAAAGAAGAGATGCGAGAAAAGGAGACCATTATGAGCCATTCGAAAAAGAATCCATGCACCATTGTCGACTACCCCTCGAATAGCGTTCCCCAAGCATTTCATAGTCAGAACTAACAAGTACGGGGAGAGGGGATCCCCTTGATGAACACCCCGCTCGGGAGAGAAAGTAGAAGAGAGCTAGTTGTTACACTGAACTTGGATTAAACATGATGAAACACAATGCATAATGATGCTAATAAGAGCATGAGGAAACCCATCATCAAATTAGTGTGTTTTGGATAGAATATCAACGAATTCGATCAAAAGCCTCTTCCAAGTCCACCTTGATAGCCATCCAGTCTTGTTTCATCTTCTTTGATCTCTTGGAGTGCACAATTTTCTGATTTAAGATGATGTCGGTGATTGAACGACCATCAATGAAGCTGGTTTGAGAGGGGTGAATAAGTGTTGGCATGACATGCTTCAAGCGCCGAACTATAATCTTCGTGAGTAGCTTGTAGATAACCGAGCAAAGACTAATAGGTAAGCAATTCGCAAAGGTTTTTCAGAACGACGACCTTAGGAATAAGGACAATGGTAGTGCGATTAAGCATCGGGTTAAGCTCGCCACCTTGAAAAACATTCTGGACGGCGCGATATATATCATTGACAAAAATGGGCTATTTTTTTTGATAGAACTCTCCATGCAAGCCATCAGGACTCGGGGCTTTAAGGGGAGCCATATTCATAAGAGTATCCCTAACCTTGTTCGATGCTGGAATCTTGCAATGTGAGGTCATAACGTGATCTGCCACATGAGAGAAGCAACCAGAGATAGAATAAAAGGTGGTAACATCCTCCAAGTCAGCATACAGATGGTAGATATAGTTAGCCGCTTCATCCCGTAGCATAGCATCGTCTTCACTCCAAGTTCCATCGGCGAGCTGCAAAGAGGCAATGCGGTTACAGGCCTTACAATGATTGGCTTTTCGGTGAAAATAAGTTTTATTGCGATCACCATTGGCAACCCACTTCAAGCGAGACTTTTGGCGACAAAGATGTTCCTCCTGGTCAAGGAAGAGCTCAAGTTCAATTTGAAGATCATGTTCAAGCTGGAGAAGAAAGTTTGAGTGCTTACGTTCAAGAGCCTTTTGAGCACCCCTTAATCATGCCATAATGGACCGTTTTTTGCCTCTAATATAACAAAAAATGGCCGAGTTCCAAACATCAGCAGCAACAGTAAAAATGGAGATAGTTTCAAACAAAGAGGATGAGGGTTTCCAATTGTCCTGAACCATTAGTTTAAAATCGACATGGGATTGTCAGCCAGAGAAGTAACGAAAATGATGAAGGATCTTGAGGAATTGCCACCAACTTTAAGCAAGAGAGATCTATGGTCAGATCGTGTGCAGAGTATGTGAGTGACATAAGATTTTAAAAATGTTTCATCCCATTGGTTATCGCACAACGTGCGGTTGTGCTGCCCCTGGACCATGTGAATTCAGGGCCTTGAAAGCCCAAATCATGGAGGCTGCAATCAAATAGAAAGCTCTGAAAATCTCTGCTAACTTTGGTAGAACTAACACCCCGTTTTCTATCCGACGAGTTAAGGGTAGCATTAAAATCCTCATAAAAATCTAAGGACAGTAGATAGAAGAGGCCGGAAAACGAAGGCGAGGCTAAAGGCCTTGCGCTGCATAGCCGAAGGGCTAGCATAAATAAGAGTAACCAAAGAGGACAAACCAAATTTTTTGCAAGTAACCCGACAGTGCAAAAACTGAAAGTGCACAAATAAGTTTTTTCCTTTTTCTTATAAAAATGGCGATCTTTTATTTTTTTTACAAAATTTAGTTTTGTTTGTGTTTATAGGGTTGGAATTATCGTCACCCGTTTTTGGTTCTTTTTCTGATATACCTTACTTTAAACCCTTGGGTTGTTAATCTACCTCGATTTAGACTTATTTTATCTTGATAGGTGTGCAAAATCACTCATGATATATTTTGCTTGAGTTATGATAAAATTATGTTAGTGTTTACAATGTTTATCTTTATCGTCGACGGTAACGGTATAGTCTTCTTTTATGGAACGAAAAATTGAAGTACCATCGACATATAATATAACAACCAAACTAATTGCAAAAGGATATAATAAAATCTATCAAACAAAAAGAATTTCACTGCATCATGAATCTAAATTCCTCAAAGCTATCAAGATTAGAGAACCGGTCGAGAGATTAGAAATGAGTAAGATAAAATTGTTTTTATTATTTCTTCTCTATCGATTCTTTTCATTGTTAGTACGAGTCTAAAAGGATTTTTTTTCAATTCTTAAAACTTTTTTTTCAATTCTTTGGTGTGTCATTTTTAATAGATTTTGATTCGGGCATTTTATCTCTAAGGTGTGTTATCAAAGACAAAGTCATACCATATACTCGAAAACAGTATGATTTAGATTTAAGGAATGATCCTAGTAGAATAAGATAATTTATTCTTCCCAATGATCCGGATTTGAACGATGTTATCTACGAGAAAGATTTTTTTTTACAAATCTTAAATCTAATCTAATCTTACATAGAGGTGAGGGGAAGGGGACTCTAGAAGAAGTAGAGTGATTTCAGTGGATCTAGAACCCATGACTTAAGAAAAATGAAAGAACAAAGATGGAGTAGCTTTGCCAATTAGCCAAATGTGCTTGCTCTCTACGAGAAAGAAATTTAAGTAACTTATGATGTTAAAAACGTATACTTTTAAGTAACATACTCTATCTCTATAAAAAAATATTGATATACTCTATTGATGAGCCACATATATTTAAGACATTGAACACAATCGATCCATAATAATAATAATAATAATAATAATAATATATCTTTATTTTATAAAACTCATATAACTTAACGTGATCTCTATTTTTAATTTAAAGTTCAATTAAAATGATTGAACCTACTGTCCATTGAGTATAATTTAATTGACATTGCCGTTGGTTTAATGTACAAGAGGACGTCTATTAAAAAATATATATATATATATATAAGAGGACGTGAGATCAAACATCTTTAAGCGTTCAAAATCTTTCAATTTATGAGTGGGTAGAAATTTAGATAATATAAATATTATACAATGAAATGTTAAAAAAATTATCCAACCTAAGCTAAAGTGTTTAATGCTAAGAACTTACTAAAGTTAATCTGTAGTCCAAATTGATCTTAAGGCTCAAATAAAATTAAAATTAAAATTTAGTTATTTATGCAAATATATTATTTCATCAAAAAAATATCTATGCAAATACAATATATTATAAAAAAAGCATAATGCCAAAAAAATGTCTCTATCCTTTGACTAGATAATCACCTTGACTATTATTTTTTAAAGTAATTTAGCCCTCACCGTTTCATTTGGATTCAAAATGGCCCCCTGTGAACGAAAACTGTTAGTCAACTGACGATGAATAACTTGAAATGACTTGACAGAACGACACGTTAGAAGAAAAAAATTTATATTTTATATAATTTTATAAGATTATTTTTTGACTGATGTATCATTCTGTAAAGTCATCATATTTGCCTATATGACATTGCTATCGTGGCGTGCACTGCCATGTAGGTCTGCCACGTCATTTTAAGCCATTTAATGTTAGTTGACTAATAGTTTTCATCCAAAGATGGGCCATTTGGACCCAAAATAAAATATTGTAGCGACTAATTTTTTTAAAATAATAAATTTGAGTTCTCTTGCTTTTGAAAATATTTAATTTGGGGGGAATTTGGGAAAAACTTGTATCTTTAATAAAAACAAAGGAGCTGCCACCGGTCACTTGAATTAGGTAGATCGGATATTGAAAAACAAAACTAGAGATTTACCAAGTTTGAGAGTCGGTTACGAGTGTGTAACACCCTTAACGTGTA
This sequence comes from Hibiscus mutabilis, assembly GCA_019671005.1. Taxonomy (NCBI): domain Eukaryota; kingdom Viridiplantae; phylum Streptophyta; class Magnoliopsida; order Malvales; family Malvaceae; genus Hibiscus; species Hibiscus mutabilis. The sequence continues at coordinate 884,543 of CM033720.1, read as the reverse complement.
CTCGTAGGCCAGATATACATTAAAGATATTACAAAATTTTGGAAACGATCTTGACTCGAATTTTTTTCCAGCTTTTAGTTTAACCCTTCATCGGTTTTAAATTTAAAACTATGTCGTCTAGTTGCAGCTAGTTTTAACCTTGAATTGGTTCACAAAACTTATAATTGAGTTATTGAAATAAAAATATAACTCAAGGTGAAAACTATGTGTGCTGCCTAGACCCTTTCTTGATTTTTAAAAACTTCTACACGATTAGGGTTAAACTATGTTTAACTGTACTAAAATTCATTACTACTATTGGCAAACTATATTTCTAAATTTATTCATCACAAAAACATATCTTTAACCAGTAAACGTATACTTTAAAACAGTTCAACTATAAAATATTTACATGCCCACTAGATATCAATTTACGACAAGGATGTACTTACTGTGACTTACTGTAGTAACTTGATTTTTCCAAAGGTTCAGCTCCTCATCGTTAGGCATTTCCGGAGAACCTACGTGTGACATAAGACACACGCTAAGTACGAACTTAATGAGGCAGTTAAACTTATTTAAACATGAGTTGATGATATATAATATTTCATATAAGAGTGCATTTCATATTTCTCTACGACAAGGCAAGTATATCACAATGTACGTGTCATGTATCATAACTATCATATAAATCATGTTATCATTGCATAATATATTTTCTATTATGGACATGCTTTCATCATGTAATCATTTACAAATCATGTACTTTATCATGGTCACGCTTCATTATGCCATCATTTGCATAACATGTATTCTATCATATAGCAGCATGTAATAGTTCTATCATGTATCATGTAACATTCTACCATATATCAATAACATTTCTATCTCGCATGTCATGTACTTCACAGTCATGTAACATGTAACTTCTTTTTCAAGTATCATGAAATCATGTAACATCTTTTTCATGTATCATGTAATCATGTAACATCTGTATCATGTATCATCTATGCCATATGAATCATATATCGTCATGCAGTCATTTGCATGCTCATGATCTACCATGTAATCATCTTGTTATTATTATCATCGTGTCTGGCTAGAGGCCAATGGAAACCCCGTAGCCTATCTGCACCGTAGTGCCATGTAGAGTACGCACTCGAGAGGACGCTCTTTGCTCCTCATATAAGGACGCTCTTTGCTCCTTATATTAAAAACACCTCGCTAGTGCCATTTGCACCCCAAGGTGTATCTTGTTTCATTTTAATCTTGTTATTATCCATATTTCATGTATAAACATGCATTGTCGTTATGCATAATGCATCATCGTTTATGCAAACAATAATTCGTACCTGGTATTCCATCAAGCTTGCCATGTCGAGCATTGTATCATATCATGTATTATAAAGAAATGCAATGCCAATTTCAATGTAATGCAAACACTTAGAAATGCACTCACCTGGGCCATGTAATAGTATGCCTCACTAAGCTTACTCGAGGTTCTTATCTTTCTTTTTATCATTGGTTCTCCTTCAATCTCTTTTAGAATTGTATATGACCAATCGAACATATTTATCATTTCTCTTGCGTTAAACTTAAATTTAACATTTCTAACTTGATTCTTAAACATAACTATTCGAATATAATTTTTTTTAAAGTTTCCCAATATTCTTCAAAGTTGTCGAGTTGGTCCCTAGGTCCTTAGTGACCATTTTGAACATTAAACAATTGTTCAAGCCTATTTTGAACAATTTCCATAATCATTTTCTAATTTTGGACTATTACCTGTTAGTCCTCAAACTTTATAAAAGTGACATTTTAGTCACTACTTCACTTTTGTACATAAATTCATGTACAAATAAACCATTCATCTATTTTTCTAACATTCTTGAAATTTTTCCTTCAACTTTCAACTTTATTCAATTTGGTCATTCACACATTCTTTATTTCGACATAAGTCCCTTATCTTTCCTTTCTTGACTTTTCAATCCTTCAACTTTCATAACATGCTTAAATCTTCAATTCTATCAATTTTTCATAAATTCAAGATCGATCCCTAATTTTTCCTAAATTGCCGAATTGGTCCTTCAACTTCCAAAATTTTCATTTTGGTCCATAATCATCAATTCAAGCTAATTTTATCATAAATCAACAATTCCAATGCTAAAAATAAATTTTCAATATTTTCCCTTAATTTCTTAAAATTTTCGAAATAATCCCTAAAATCTCATCTTGGGACATTATTCAATATAACATCAAAATTAAGCTTCTTGAATCACAACTACTACAATTTCATCACCAATTCCATAACCCTAATTAAAACCCTAAATTTCAAGATTAGGGTTTATAACTTCCAACATGAAATTAACTTGATTTCAAGCTTGTTTTCATCAAAACTAAGCTTAATTCATCATCTACTACATCAATTCTAACAAAATTCCATGAAACCCTAATTTCTCTCTCTTCAAACCCTAACTTAAAATTCATAATTCCATGCAATTTTACTATCAAAATGAAGAGAATCAAGTGTAGAACAATTTACCTAAATAAACTTTGCTTGAAACTAGCATTGAATTCTTCAAAATTTGGCTTGAAAGTTTGAACTTCTTCCTCCTTTTTTTCCAAAATTCGAACAACCCCTTGGGGATTTAAGATGATTTTTTATCATCTTTTAACTTATTTAATCCACTTGTCATTTTAAATGAATTTAAAATTTATTTAATTAGTGAATTTACCATTTTACCCCTTTTTGTAATGGCCAAGATTTAATCGCATCAAAATCAATGGCCATGATTTAATCCATGTGTAAATCTTCTTCCAAAATTTCCCTTAAAGTTTTAAAATATTTCAAAAATGCCATCCATGGAAAATGTCCAATTTGCCCTCCAACTAGACTTTATTTACAACAAGTCTTGAAAATCGCCTTTCCATAAATATTGAACCAAATTGGTTCCACTCTAACCAGCCTCATTCCCAAAATATCATAAATTTTAATTTATGATATTTATTCGATCCAATTATTCAAATTTCACTCAATACAATTTTCAAATTTTCTTTCTTTAAGCTTTATAACCACTCCATCATATTCTAACTAAATCTAGTTAGAATCTCACCAATATTAACAAAATATTCATAAAATAATATTTTATGAATTTTCCATAATCTTTGGAACTGTCTTTAAAATTTCAATTCTTTCCGATATACCGATATCCATAAAATACTTATACTATGATTTTATCTTTTTCGAGCTATTGGATTTATTCCGAAAATTCTATATTTCCATATTCGGGAAATAAACTCTATTATCCCATAAAAACTTACTTTTCCATGGACTTAGATTGAATTTTTCTAACTCAGTCTATTATTTCGATAATTATCGAAAATCTCCATAGAATAAAATTTCTCTTAGAATTCCTTTATCGATAATCCATACGAATTTTATCTACTCTTATTGAGTTCAGAATATCGATCAGAAAAACTTTTATGGGATCTTCCCGAAGGTCACCCATCCTTGTATTTCTCTAGCCTGAGCACGCTTAACAATTTTATTCGATCTAAATTCGAATAATATGAGCCTCGTATGAAAAATTCGGTAACACGAAAATACCACTCTTGGGGGTGAATTATCCATTTACGGAGTTAAATTACATAACTGTTTTTAAAATTACACTTTGGTCCCTGAACTTTTTCAAAGTTTACACTTTAACCCCTAAACTTTCAAAAATTACATTTTAGTCACTAAGCAAGAATTGGGATATTACAATTCCTCCCTCTTAAGAAAATTCGTCCTCGAATTTTCAACGTTTACCCATTTTAAACAACTTCATATTTTGCTTATCCATTCTCTCTTCAATTTCCCAATTGACTTTCTCTACTTTATGATTTCTCTAGAGAACCTTAATTAGAAAAATTTTCTTGTCCCTTAATTCTTCAACTTTGTATGCTAGTATTTTCACTGGTTCTTCTTTATGCGTCAAATCTGGTTGCAATTCAATCTCCTCAGAAGTAATTACATATGAAGAATTCGATCAATACCTCTGAAGCATGAATACGTGAAACACATAATGTGTCTTGTTCCTATCTGGAGGTAAAGCCAATTGATAAACCATTGGTTCCATTCTTTTTAGAATCTCATATGGCTCAAAAAATCTGGAACTAATCTTTCCATTTCAACCAAAACGTAACACCTTCTTCTAAGGTGAAATCTTTAAAAACAATTTTCTTTAACTTCATATTCAATATCCTTTTTCTTCTTATTTGCTTAGGCCTTTTGTAGATCCACGATGGTCTTAAAATTTTGCTGAATAATCTTTACTTTATTCTTCATGTCTTGTGTTAAATCACTCTTCCAACGTTTGAGTTATTATGAACATTTTAATCTTGTAAACCGAACCGATTTAGAGAAGCTCGGTATTTTCTTCCATATGCCATCTTGATACTTGTTTGATAACTATTGTTGTAAGCAATTTCAGCTAATGGCAATTACTTTTCCCGTGATCCCGCAAACTCAATTGCACAAGTTCGTAACATATCCTCCAGAATCTGTATGATCCGCTTAGATTGCCTATCTGTTTGCGGATGTAAACTGTACTAAAATTTAATTTAATACCTAAAGCTTCAAATAACGTACTCCAATATCTTGAAATAAACATTGGGTCTCTGTCTGACACTATCGATGCTGAGACACCATGTAGTCTTACTGTCTCTCGAACATAAAGTTCTGCATATTTATCCAGTGAATAATACATTCAACTGGAATAAGGTAATCAAACTTTGTCAGACGATTCATAATGACCCATATTAAACTCTTTTTACTTGGTGTAGCTGACAAATCCGTTATATACAATCCATCGTTACTCATCCCTACTTTTATTAGGGGATAGAAATAAACTGAAGTAATCCATTAGTATTTGACCACAGTTCGAGTCTTTAAATCTTGATACATCTTACTACTCCGTGGGTGCATAGCTAATGAACTATAATTGACCTCTGTTAATATCTTCTTTCTTTAGATTATCATTGTCAGAAACATATACTTTACTTCAATAATATAATCAACCATTTGGCTTAATTTCATAGTCTTATACTTTCCTAGTTCCATCTTGTCTACTCTTTTCAAGACATCTTTCATCCATTGACTGCAAATCCTTGATTTGATCCAATAAAGTTGGCTTTAATTGACATTCTGCTGTTAAGGAATCATTTCGTCCCTTAGATAATTATGCATTCATCCTGCGCAAGACAGACAATGTCTTTTGGCTAAGTGTACTATTTGCCTTTACAGGATGATAATCAATAACTACATCATAATCCCTTTAAAATTCAACCAATCTTCGTTGTCACAGATTCAGATCTTTCTGTGTCATCAAATACTTAAACTTTTATGATCCATATAAATATGACACATTTTTACCGTATAAATAATATCACAAGTTTTCAAAGCAAATCATAGTTGCCATTTCCAAGTCACGTGTTGAATAGTTCCTTTCATGAGTTTTGAGCTGCCTTGATGCATAGATTACTACTTAACCTTCTTGCATCAACTCGCAACTTAAACCATAAAGAGGTACATCATTGTACAAAGTATATTCTTTTCCTGGTTCTGGTTGAATTAGAACTGGTGCTTTCATCCGAACTTTCTTCAATCTTTCAGAACTTTCCTGGTGCTTTTTTGTCCATACAAATGGAATACCTTTTTGTAGCAGCTGGATAAGAGGCATTGCAATGATGGAAAATTCTGCACAAAGCGCCTGTAATATCCAGTTAATCCCAAGAAACTCTGCACTTCAGAGACATTCTTCGGCTCTTCCCATTCAAGAATAGCTTGTATTTTCTTGGGATTAACTCTTATTCATTCTGATGACATTACATGTCCAAGGAAAGTTATTTCTGACAACCGGAACTCGTATTTTAAAAAAACTTGGCATAAAGTTGCTTATCTCTTAAAGTTTGCAGTACCACTTGAAAATGGTAGTCATGTTCAGCTTCGGTCTTCGAATAAACTAAAATATCATCTATGAAGACCACAACAAACTAATCCAAATAAGGTTAGAATACCCTATTCATCAGGTCTATAAATACAACATGGGCATTCGTCGATCTAAAAAGGCATCACCAGAAACTCATAGTGTCCATAACGAGTCTTGAATGTTGTCTTTGGTATATCTTTTTCCTTGACCTTAATTTGATAATAACCCTAATCAAAGATTTATCTTTGAAAATACTACTGCATCTTTAAGCTGATCACATAAATCCTCAATCCTTGGTAGAGAATATTTAGTTTTAATGGTTACTTTATTCCATTGTCGATAATCTATACATGATCGTAAGGAACCATCTTTCATCTTTACAATTAATACTGGAGCACCCCATGGTGATACACTCGGTCGAATGTAACCCCGGTCTAGAAATTCTTGTAATTGAGCCTTTAATTCCCTTAACTCAATTGGTGTCATCCTATATAGTACCATTGATATCGGCTTAGTTCTAGGATAAACATAAATCCCAAATTGTATTTCCCTTATCCGGAGGTAATTCTGATAACTCATCCGGAAAGATATCATGAAATTCCTTTACAGTCGGGATGTCTTCAATCTTTTTAGGTAACTTTTATGTATCTTCCATACAAACCAAATATATTTTACATCCATTGAATAACAGCCTTTGAGATGTCGTTACAGAAATTACAGACTCTAAACAATCAGTTCTTTCTCCCTCAAAGATTACTTCAAAACCATCGGGTCTTTGAAGTATCAATCTTTCCTTTTTAAACTTTATATCTACATCATATGCATATAACTAATCTATTCCAAGAATGACTTCAAATTCATGTAATGGGAGTTCTATTAAATCTATCGGGAACTTTATTCCTTGAATTTCTAATGAACTTTTCTTGCATATTCTAATTACTTGTGCATTATGTCTAAGAGAATTATTGACAATCACCTTACTAAATATTCTCCATAGAAGTCTTTCTTTGTGCTACTATCTTTGTACTATTATATTAACTAAACCCGAATCAATTAGAACAATTACAGGTTCTTTCCATAGCCTTCATTCTGTTCGTAGCCTCTTGGAAATTTGATAAGTTCATGGCTAATAGAATTTCCTTGGGCCTTGGACATAGCTTCTCTATAAATCATTCACATCGAGACCTTTTGATTGGCATCAAATTAACTGCGTACCAACTCAGTTTATTAGAATCTAACTCATACTCATAGACAGTACGAGTACCTTGTTTAAATTTTAGGACTCCTGCAACATTTCTCTTTTAACTAGTTGTCAGCATACTTGGCTTTAAACATTCTTCTTTCTTATCTTGATTCCTATGATTAAACATTTATCTCACTCCATCGATTCTTAACATCATCTATTTCTACTGAGACTTATTCATGTTATTGAGGAGCATAATCAAGTTACAGAGTAATACATCAGTAACATGACATCCTAGGGGCATGTACTTAACATTAAATCACATTAAACTCGATTTAGCCTCCAAAATCGGCTAAACCTGTAGCCCTGATACCAATTAAATGTAACACCCTTAACGTGTACTCGTAGGCCGAATATACATTAAAGATATTACAAAATTTTGGAAACGATCTTGACTCGAATTTTTTTTCGGCTTTTAGTTTAACCCTTCCTCGGTTTTAAATTTAAAACTATGTTGTCTAGTTGCAGCTAGTTTTAACATTAAATTGGTTCACAAAACTTATAATTGAGTTATTGAAGTAAAAATATAACTCAAGGTGAAAAATATGTGTGTTGTCTAGACCCTTTCTTGATTTTTAAAAACTTCTACACAATTAGGGTTAAACTATGTTTAACTGTACTAAAATTCATTACTACTATTGGCAAACTATATTTCTAAATTTATTCATCACAAAAACATATCTTTAACCAGTAAACGTATACTTTAAAACAGTTCAACTATAAAATATTTACATGCCCACTAGATATCAATTTACGGCAAGGATGTACTTACTGTGACTTATTGTAGTAACTTGATTTTTCCAAAGGTCCAGCTCCTCATTGCTAGGCATTTTCGGAGAACCTACGTGTGACATAAGACACACGCCAAGTACGAACTTAGTGAGGCAGTTAAACTTACTTATTTAAACATGAGTTGATGATATATAATATTTCATATAAGAATGCATTTCATATTTCTCTACGACAAGGCAAGTATATCACAATGTACGTGTCATGTATCATAACTATCATATAAATCATGTTATCATTGCATAATATATTTTCTATTATGGACATGCTTTCATCATGTAATCATTTACAAATCATGTACTTTATCATGGTCACGCTTCATTATGACATCATTTGCATAACATGTATTCTATCATATAGCAGCATGTAATAGTTCTATCATGTATCATGTAACATTCTACCATATATCAATAACATTTATATCTCGCATGTCATGTACTTCACAGTCATGTAACATGTAACTTCTTTTTCAAGTATCATGAAATCATGTAACATCTTTTTCATGTATCATCTCTGCCATATGAATCATGTATCGTCATACAGTCATTTGCATGCTCATGATCTACCATGTAATCATCTTGTTATTATTATCATCGTGTCTGGCTAGAGGCCCATGGAAACCCCGTAGCCTATCTGCACCGTAGTGCCATATAGAGTACGCACTCGAGAGGACGCTCTTTGCTCCTCGTATAAGGACGCTATTTGCTCCTTATATTAAAAACACCTCGCTAGTGCAATTTGCACCCCAGGGTGTATCTTGTTTCATTTTAATCTTGTTATTATCCATATTTCATGTATAAACATGCATTGCCATTATGCATAATGCATCATCGTTTATACAAACAATAATTCGTACCTGGTATTCCATCAAGCTTGCCATGTCGAGCGTTGTATCATATCATGAATTATAAAGAAATGCAATGCAAATTTCAATGTAATGCAAACATTTAGAAATGCACTCACCTAGGCCATGTAATAGTATGCCTCACTAAGCTTACTCGAGGTTCTTATCTTTCTTTTTATCATTGGTTCTCCTTCAATCTCTTTTAGAACTGTATAAGACCAATCGAACATATTTATCATTTCTCTTGCGTTAAACTTAAATTTAACATTGCTAACTTGATTCTTAAACATAACTATTCGAATATAATTTTTTTTTGAAAGTTTCCCCAATATTCTTCAAAGTTGTTGAGTTCGTCCCTAGGTCCTTAGTGACCATTTTGAACATTAAACAATTGTTCAAGCCTAATTTGAACAATTTCCATAATCATTTTCTAATTTTGGACTATTACCTTTTAGTCCTCAAACTTTATAAAAGTGACATTTTAGTCACTATTTCACTTTTGTACATAAATTCATGTACAAATAAACCATTCATCTATTTTTCTAACATTCTTGAAATTTTTCCTTCAACTTTCAACCTTATTCAATTTGGTCCTTCACACATTCTTTATTTCGAAATAAGTCTCTTATCTTTCCTTTCTTGACTTTTCAATCCTTCAACTTTCATAACATGCTTAAATCTTCAATTCTATCAATTTTTCATAAATTCAAGACTGATTCCTAATTTTTCCTAAATTGCCAAATTGGTCCTTCAACTTCCAAAAATTTCATTTTGGTCCCTAATCATCAATTCAAGCTAATTTTATCATAAATCAACAATTCCAATGCTAAATATAAATTTTCAATAATTTCTTAAAATTTCCGAAATAGTCCCTAAAATCTCATCTTGGGAAATTATTCAATATAACATCAAAATTAAGCTTCTTGAATCACAACTACTACAATTTCATCACCAATTCCATAACCCTAATTAAAACCCTAAATTTCAAGATTAGGATTTATAACTTCCAACATGAAATTAACTTGATTTCAAGCTTGTTTTCATCAAAACTAAGCTTAATTCATCATCTACTACATCAATTCTAACAAAATTCCATGAAACCCTAATTTCTCTCTCTTCAAACCCTAACCTAAAATTCATAATTCCATGCAATTTTACTATCAAAATGAAGAGAATCTAGTGTAGAACAATTTACCTAAATAAACTTTGCTTGAAACTAGCCTTGAATTCTTCAAAATTTGGCTTGAAAGTTTGAACTTCTTTCTCCTTTTTTCCAGAATTCGAACAGCCCCTTGGGGATTTAAGATGATTTTTATCATATTTTAACTTATTTAATCCACTTGTCATTTTAAATGAATTTAAAATTTATTTAATTAGTGAATTTCCCATTTTGCCCTTTTTATAATGGCCAAGATTTAATCTCATCAAAATCAATGGCCATGATTTAATTCATGTGTAAATCTTCTTCCAAAATTGCCCTTAAAGTTTCAAAATATTTCAAAAATGCCATCCATGGCAAATGTCCAATTTGCCCTCCAACTAGACTTTATTTACAACAAGTCTTGAAAATTGCCTTTTCATAAAAATTGAACCAAATTGGTTCCATTCTAACCAGCCTCCTTCCCAAAATATTATAAATTTCAATTTATGATATTTATTTGATCCAATTATTCGAATTTCACTCAATACGATTTCCAAATTTTCTTTCTTTGAGCTTTATAACCACTCCATCATATTCTAACTAAATCTAGTTAGAATCTCACCAATATTAAAAAAAATATTCATAAAATAATATTTTATGAATTGTTCATAATCTTTGGAACTGTCTTTAAAATTTTAATTCGATCCGATATACCAATATCCATAAAATACTTCTACTACGATTTTACCTTTTCCGATCTATTGGATTTATTCCGAAAATTCTATATTTCCGTATTCGGGAAATAAACTCTATTATCCCATAAAAACTTCATTTTCCATAGACTTAGACTGAATTTTCCTAACTCAGTCTATTATTCTGATAATTATCGAAAATCTTCATAGAATAAAATTTCTCTTAGAATTCCTTTATCGATAATCCATACGAATTTTATCTACTCTTAATGAGTTCAAAATATCGATCAGAAACACTTTTATAGGATCTTCCTGAAGGTCACCCATCCTTGTATTTCTCTGGCCTGAGCACGCTTAACAATTTTATTCGATCTAAATTCGAATAATATAAGTCTTGTATGAAAAATCCGGTAACACATAAATACCACTCTTAGGGTGAAATATCCATTTAGGGGGTTAAATTACATAACTTTTTTAAAATTACACTTTGGTCCCTGAACTTTTCCAAACTTTACACTTTAACCCCTAAACTTTCAAAAATTACATTTTAGTCACTAAGCAAGAATTGGGATATTACAGAGTGTGAAAGGGTTCGCACCCCCACATGTCCAAAATTAGTACTTAAAGGTTCGTATCGTATTTATTAAGAATAATTTAAATTCGGTTTAATTTAAAGTCTAATCCCTAAAAATGTATGTATGCATGATAACATAAATAAAATTGTCTCGATATTCACGGTACCAAAAGAGATGACACTCGGAGATCGGGATGACACTCCTACTAAAATTCCGGAATAATGAGGCATAAAATTATATGCGATAAATACATGTATGAGCAATTAATATGCATAAAATAAAGAAACTATACACGCGTGTATATATATATATATGTATACGGCATATCTAGAAAACAAACAAATATATAATACGTAATAAAGCCAAAAAAAAAACATATGTATTAAATGGTAATATACGATATAACAATATATGATAAACATATACATATTTACATAAATATATTGCATATAGGATATAAACAATATAATGTATACATATCATATACGTACTAATATAAACAAGAGCACTATATATAACATATATACATAATATATTACTTGACATAATAAGAATATATGCGACAAACAATTTGTAATATATATATATATATATATATATATATATATATATACATATGTGTGTGTGCATGTAGTATATAAGAATATATGCGACAAACAATTTGTAATATATATATATATATATATATATATATATATATATTGCAAACGAATAAGAAAAGCATGTGTATATATGCAAATATATAACACATAAACATACATTAAGCAATAAACATAGAATATAATATGTATATATTTATATCTTAAAACACATTAGTAAACAACAAAAATAAGCAAATAAATAATATGTATCAAACAAATAAATAAACGTACGAACAAGAATACACAAGATAAATTACTGAAATTAAATAAAATAAAAGAAGCAATACTGAAATTAAATTAAAATTAAAATACAGAGCTGAAATTAAATGATGCATGTGCAGAGGGACCAATCGAGCAAATAAACCACAGATTTTGGGACTAAAATAAAAACATAACAAATTTAAGAGGGGAAAACGAGTATTAAACCACTGAAAATTAGATTAAATTTGATCCGGGGATGAAATTGAGAATCGCATGAAAGTTTTAGGCACCGCGGGACGGATTTTAAAAAGCGAGATGGATAAGGCTGTAATTATTTGGGGTAGGGGGATTTATTACGCGAATAACCTATTTTAATTTTAAAACCAAGTATAAAACATATTTTTAGGCCAAAAATCACACCCTTTCCTTATTTTTTTTCTAAACCACCCCCAAAATCCATTTATTCTCTCTGAAAAGTGATGAACACCACCACGTGTTCATCCATATCTGGGTTCAAACCTAGAAATCAGCGAGCATCTGTCGTGTTAACAGTCGTCTTGTTTTGCCGGTCCTCGCTCGCCGGCGCCGGCTAACACTAAAAAATTCGATTAAATCTTTTTTAAACCGGATCTAACCTTGGTTTTTCAAAATCAAACCCTTAATCTTTTTTTGAGAAAATAGTACTTTTTTTGAAAACTCAATCGTCTGATTCACCATGCACGACTTAAGAGGAGAACGAGAGGCTTGTCACCGGACGACGGGCTCGTCCATCATCGAAGATATCCTAGGGCGGCCGAAAATGAAGCGATGGGAAGGTAAAGGCCCTAACTCTATTTGTTATATTATCTGCTTATGCTCGATATGCAAAAGAAAAGAAAGAGAGCTTAGAATACCTTTTGGAATCCTTTTTTTGTTGATAATCCGAAAATTTGAGTACAAATGAGATTTTTACATTGTTTTATACATCTAATCTCTTCACTTTGCATTAAATTCCAACACTGATGATGATTTGTGATTTTGACGCCCTCTCCTTTTTATAATTTTTGACTGGTACGGTGGTTGGAGAGTCGGTGGGATGGCGGTCCTCGGTCTGTGATAAACGAGTGGCCGCTGATGATGACACTCGACGGCATCAGAGGGTAGGAGGCGAAGAGTCTGTCTTGGCCAAACGATATTTGGGCCATTGTATCAGATCTGATCCAACAGTTGAAATCCCTTAAAGATGAATGGCCCATATGGCTCCTAAAGGATGACGCGGCAGCGCCGGATGAGGACATGTGGCACGTGGGAGTCCAACATCCTCGGGATACACTGTATGCGCACGTGGGAAGTTGGGAAGCTTGGGTGTTCATCATATGCGCGTTCTGATAAGTCGTCTGGCTTTGATCAAGGCCGTTGGATCAAATTTGATCCAACAGTCTAGGGACAGTTGCGCATATGATAAAGATGAGATTAGATCATATTAGGATTTTTGTTATCAGTTGGGCCTAACGGGCTTTGTACATATTAGAGGGGTTTTAATCATATTGTAATGGACTTTGACTAACTTAATTAAATGGGTTCATATATATTTTTTATATCTATTTTTTATTTACAGCTCAATAATAATAATAAAGATAATAATAATAACAATAACATTAAATAAATATAATAACAATAACATCTAAATGCGCAAATGTTGTGGCAGTGGCAGGGGTAGGGTCGGTTAAATCATCCGCAGGTACATAAACTGCTTGAATAGAAGTTATGGAATCCTCTTTTCGACTTTGACTCTCCCACTCTAGTCGTTGCTTTTCTTTCTGTTACTTCGAAAGTAGCAGCTTCGGCTTCAGCCACTTAAATTTTCGATATTCCCTTTTATTTCTCATCAAACGAATGGCAAAAGATTTGACCTTTTCGAACTCTGTCTGTAACTCACTATAGGCTCGGGAAACAAAGAGAAGATGTGTACGAACGAGATATCCAGCAACAAGAAGAAGGGAAATGATTGAATAGAGGAACTCGTGAACATTTGGTGATCTTAGACGTGTCGATATCAATGATGACTCATTATTTCGATGAATCATTTCTTCGGACATAAGAAAATTATGTAAACACTTACTTGAAAAATCAGATTCCATTGTGGAAGACACAATTTTTTCTGAAGAATTCCCCATGATATATCTGATCCACGCATAATATCATGAAAAATGGATACAAATTTTTGACTGCTACTTAGTATAGGCAATAGGTCTGAAAAAGTATCTAAATTTATCAAATTTAGATATTTGTACCCTGTCGAAGTAAGGAACTAAAGCTGAGGTTATAGTTAAAGCCGCTAGTAAAAAACCGAAATAACTAGATATAGTAGGCATGAAGGGGCTAAATGAAATATGTTCTTTTTATGCATATGTTATAAAGCACTTACCTAAGTTTTAATTTTTAAACGAGACGGGGATAAGCAAAAATTTCAATTGATTAGTAGAATTTTTTTATTTTATTCTTTGCTCTCTTTTTTATCTATATCTAATATTATCTACTACTATTACTTGTTACTAGACGACTAAGCAATTTCTTAAAAAAAGAGGGCTTACAACAAAAAACAAAACCCCTTGCGCAACTACGAAAAAAAGTAAACTTTTAGATTTCACGAGAAAAACGAATTTCTAACTCAAGAAATAAATATTAGTTCTAACAAAATAAGTTATCGAGATAAAATGTTAGAATCATAAAAAAAATTGGCAAATATTTAAAAGAACTATTCGATTAATCCGTAAATTCTATTTTTTTATAAAATTTTTCATTGAAAAGATATACATAGATATTCTTCTATATATCATTAATATTCCAAGAACCAGTACACAACTTTTTCTTGAATCAAACCTATTTTTATGTTATTTTTAAAAATGCAATTACTTCATTTATTCAATTGATCTTTTTTCTCTATATTTTATATCAATAAAATTAGCTCCATAAAATATGGTTTTGTTGTTATAGAACACAATATTCTATAGAATATATTCTATAGTAGAGTAGCAATATTCTATAGTAGCATAGTAATAAGAAATATGAATAATAAATTTATTAGTATGAATAGAACAAAAGAGGGGAGGAAATAATAAAGAAAAAATTATACAAAGCTAGATATGAATCATCCACACCCTCTTTTTTGTATTTCATTATTGAATTTTGTTTTATTAAGACTAAGTTCTGTAAAACCCCCCGCCTTCTTTAATCCTTATTTATGTTCAAGAGCGTATGAATAGTTCCGTGATTTTGGCTAAATGATTGTTGAACCCTTTTGCTGGAATAAATGGAATAAAACAGATTTTTACTGGTATGATCTGACCTATTATCCGAAATCAATCCTGAACCTGACGAATCATTTCTTTTTCTGATATACAAAAAATCTGAAGATGAAGAGAGAAACAAAGAATATCGCTACGGTGTAAACAAAGAGTTTAAGAGTAAGCATTACACAATCTCCAAGATCATTTTTTTTGGAAAAGAAGAGAATAGATTCCCTGTTTTTATACCACATATCCTATTTTGGTTTTGATTTTGACACCAAGAAATAAAGTGATTTCTAGAATTTCTAGAAATCAAAAAGAATTTTCATAAATTCACTTGTAATAAGAGTTGAGTTTTTCATTACAAAAAAAATTCTTTCATACCAACAATTATTAAAATTTATTTTTTAATTTAATTATTTAATATATATATTATATATTTTATTTACTTATTTATTATTTTTCCCTCTTTTTTGATTTCTTTTTTTTATTTTATTCCCTTCATCATTCCTTAAGTCTCATAGGTTTGAAAGGAAAAAATAAAAAAAAGATATCGTTGGGAATTAAATTCTATCATTTGTATCCCCTTTGACAGAAAACGGAGGGATCGATTGATGTATTTTTTAATTGTGTTCTCGCTTTCAAATTCTAGAATCCCCCCCCAATAAAAAAGGTTTATATCAATGAACTCGATTATTGCAATTGCTCAAGATACCTTTTTTAGTTTAGCTTCTAGTTAGCTTCTAGAATCTATTTCTTAGTTCAAGGTCCCTCTTTAATAACTAGAATCAAAGAATTAGTAGATCTGTTCCGCCCAAAATGGGAATGGGCTGGGGTTATAAACTTATAATCTATAATCTGATGATCGAGGCGATATAATGGAATGACTAGATCCGAAAACTTTTTCCATCTTTTATGATTTTCCATTTTTGATTCATGATTTAGACTCAATAAATCGTTCATTTTAATCGTCACTCTATTCTATATAGAAATGAATTAGATAAATTCAATCTATTATATAAATAGATATTATAAAGAGAAACGAGATTATATTAATAATAGAAAGTATAAGATCCATGATTTATGTTTCTTCTTTTGTTTTCTTTTCGTTTGTTTCGAGAAATATATCGATCACTTCTGATTCTTTCTTTTCTATTGATTCTTTTCCGATCGAGATGTATGGTGATGATTTTATTGAAAAAGATTCAATCCGTGGTATTTATTTCACTCAAGATTGGGTTTCTCCCTGCTAGTTCTTTTTATGAGGCACAAACGGGAGAATTTATCCTGGAAGCGGAAGAATTACTGAAACTTCGCGAAAGCATCCCTCTTGGACAAAGCAGAAGATTTTGTCCATAAATAGAAGTATGTCTTGTTCATTAATATCTCAGAAATATTCATCCTATTTCATCAAATCCGGGATGTGATATGGTTCCGAATGATGAACTGGGCTACTCGTGCTTTTTTTCTTTTTTTTCACAAATGAGAAGTTTCGGATACAATTCGTATATCGGCCACATTACCATATATAACACAAAATTTCTCCACCGATTCCTACTAGTCGAGCTTCCCGATCTGACGTACTAATGAAGATCTTTATACTGGAGCTGTTTTTCTATTATTTCTTTCTGCTCTATCCTTAATAGCGGGTTGGTTACACCTACAATCGAAATGGAAACCGCCAAATAAAATGCGTCCTACCGTACTCCAGCTTGGTAGTTTCCACCGCCTGTCCATGGTTGAGCCCTGGGATTTGACGGCGGACCAATGGAATCTCATCTATACATAATGAATTCGTGTGGTATATTCATATCATAACATATGAACAGTAAGAACTACATTCTTATTGAGGTAAGAACTCATAGGGAAGAAAATAGATGTGATTCTATTGGGTTCCCTTAACCAAGCCACTGCCTATGAGTAGCCGAGGAAGAATTTGTAGCAGGATATCAAACCGAATATTCAGGTATCAAATTAAGGATTTGCCTTTTCTATTGATTCCTACGGATTGGATCAAAAACAATTCTCAAATTGACAAAATGCAAATCATTAACGTACAACATAATATAACACAAAAATGCTAACACGAAGCACAGTTTTTATATAACTTTATGATAATTTGAGCACGAACAAAGTAATAGAATACAACTCCTGTTTTTAATCGAAAAGGACAATCTTTTTTGTAAATTATTGTACTGATAGACCTTGTGATGTTTATTTATTAAGGATTAATTCCACATATCTAAATATCTGAAATGATTTTAATAAAATTGAAAATCACATTTAAAAATGTTCAAATTATCTGAATCCAACGAGCCCCAACTCGACTTTATAAGAGATTTTTTTAACTTGCATTCGGGTCATGTTAGGTTAAGATTTGGAGTGAAAATTCTCGACCCGGTTCAACCTAATATAAATGAGCTTCTATTAGTGGCGGTTCGAGTCAAAGATAAGTTTTTATCCCAAAATTCAGGTCATCAAGCTCTAGTGAAAGCTTTTAATTTTCAGGTCAAGTTCGGGTCGGCTGAAAACCCAACCGTGCCCATTCCTAATCACATTGCTGTAAATTCCACAATATTTATGCCTTTGTGGTAACTTTGAATTTACACAAAGGTCTCTGTTGCTTACAAAATCATTTCGCCATTAATGGCATATGTCCCCATTTTTCCGGCCATCGTCGACACACGAACATGTTATGGCTTCAAAATCCGACACCCCATGTCTGCTTTGGAAATCAATGGTATCCCACCATTAAATATGAAGCTTGTCATCTGCGTAGGCTAATATTTGTATAATTCCATGTTTGTTTAGCTCCTCCAAAGGTTTTTAATCATTTTTGTGGGTGTTGAGTTGCCTCATAATCACCAGATAAAAGTTTATCCATTTCCTCGAAATAGGGCCAACCCTCATGGCTTTTCTTGTCACTCTTGATTTCCTATCAAATATATGCCAACAGTTGTTAGTAAAGGGAGAAACAAATTGGAAGTTGTTGCCTTCATCTATAACTAGGGCTAAGCAATAAAACCGAGAAAATCGAACACTGATTCAAACCAGACCAAGCTGTTATCACCCCATCAAGAACATTCTTGGTCAAGGATAAGGAAGAAAGGGTTGAAGCTAAAGTAGACAATAATATGCAATCCTTGTTCAATCCACTTCAAGGATTCTAGCAAGCACCTGAATCTAAAATTTCATTTTTGATGTAGTCGTTCACTCATTTTGGTTAAGTGTGCCGGCGAAGCTAGAGTCGGAGAATATTATAAATCTAAGGCCACATGATATATCTCACATCCTTAGGTGTTCTACCCCAGAATAAGTATAATGATATATAACCCATAGTTCCCCGAAGTGCACTAGAGAAAGAACAAACCTCGTATTTCTGAACCAGAGAGGCCCATGTGGATTTACACTGCAGAGGGCTTCGACTAATTCCATCAGCCAACAAGTTTGCAGATATTTCTTCCCAAAGGGCCATTCTCCCTTTCACAACTTGAAATCTGCTATGTAATTCACCCCGCATTTCAATTAGCTTCTTAACCTCCTCAGGTTTCCATTTGTTCCGTTTGGTAGGCTTGGACGACTTTGGTTGAGAGCTGGCAATTTCCAAGTCATCTCCACGGCTTGTGGCATCATCACTGTGTGTACGCCTTTCTGTATGGTCAGGACTAGTGGTCACTTCCTCGGGTAAGAATGTTTCAACGTCATCATCACCACCGACACCAACTGCACGAAAAAATCATGAAGCCCGATTCAATTTTAGGCAGTGCTTATATTGCAAAATAAAGCAGAATACCAACTCCAATATACACACACACATCTGTCATTTATAATTACCTAAGCACAGACACAAATGTAATAGACACTTGCATGATAAGTGAGAGAATTGAAGAGACGTTGAACAAGAGTACAAGGACAAACCTATCGAATTTTGTTCTGAAGTATTCTCTAAACGAAAATTACCCTCATCTTCTTCTGCTTTTATAATGTTTGGTTGTCTCCTTCTAGGATGTCCATCTATCACTTTTCTCTTGAAACCAACATTGGAGTTGCCAGATAGCTTTTCATTTAGCTCATCAGAGAGAACTCCTGCAGGGTTTTCCAATGCAACGGCAATGACTTCGGGCCTCTTACCACTATACTTCCTTACCATCTTCCTCAATACCTCAGAAACAGTTCGTTCCATGTGAGCTAGAGGACAATTTACAGGACAGCTCGACAGAGCAGCATGAGCAGCTTTATGGAGTGCATCTAAAAGCTTCCCTTTGTCTAGCCATAAGCACCGTGTAGTGATTCTTATCTTTCCTTTTAAGCTATTTGCAGTTATGCCATCTATCTTTTGTGGGCGTAAAATTTCCATACTGCAAAAAGAGATGTTAACAGACACAAAACAAATAAGAAATAGGTAAGACTTCATTGCAGCATCTAAAATTTATCTACCTGACCACTATAATGCCATCAGAGGCAATTCTTAGTCTCTCGCCGATACAAAGTTCAGTTGACGTGCCAAATGCTTTATCACCATCACTGTACATTAACTGCAATTTAAGACTAAATTCATGAATATCCTTCGCAGTTTTATTTTATTTCTTTCGTTTTTGGAACAACGGCAGATACTTTTTAAGGATTACAAACCTGCAGATTCTCCTTCCCAAGGGATCTAAAACCATTTGACAGAACTCTTCTATTCCTTAAATGAGAAACCCCAAGCATTTCTCCATTCTTTATAACCTGATAAAATAATAAGAATTATATTACAATTTTCACCAGTAAAAATTTGAATCATACAAATCCTTAACTAGATAATAACAATAATAATAATATGGCAATAAATAGTGACTTACAGTGGTGTGCCGAATGCCAGTTGATTTCCCAAGTTGCTCATGCTCCTTCAGGAACACAAGCTCTCCATGTATAGGTAAAAAATGTTGCGGCTTCACAATCTTAAGCACTTCCTCCTTCAAAATAAAATCCCCATTGAAATTGAATATTACATACAAGTCGCTTCAACAGGAGAAAGACTATCACAATTAAAATCTACACATCTGATTAGGTCAACTCAAATCACTCATAGGACATCCAAACATTTCCTGGCTTTTCTTCTTTCTTTTTTAATCAAGAAAAAAATTCTTAACAGACCCCTTTATTTAGGTCTTATTGAAGTTAGAAAATAAATATTTTACAATATATATATAAGTTCATGTTATATAGCATCAGAGGCCCCATAAACGTATGCTCCATGAAGATCTCAGCAATGTATAATAAGCTATCCTGATTTTAACTGTTTAGCTGTATACTTATCCTTTTGCATTCTTATTCTCAAAGAACAAGATAGTGACCAAGAAAATTTCAGAATGAAATAAACAATACTGAAGCTCTTACCAGTTCTCCACGATAGCCATGACCAGAAGTGTGTAGCCCCTCATTCCTACCCATTACTATAGTTGATCCGATCTCTGATATGCGGTTCAGCATCTTCATTACCCGAGATTCGTTACCAGGGATTACCTGATATTAAAGTACAAAATTGGCATCTTAACAGTTCAATAACTTTTAGGCACATTAAACACATTCTAAAATAAATAATAATCAAATAACAAACCTATATCCTACACAGGATAGAGAGTCATGGTAGCCCGGAATAGAGAATAATAAAGATGTGTGCTGCTAATTTTTTTAATCAGAAAACATTCCCAATAAGAAACAAAATGCATGTGATTACCTTAGCTGAATAGAGAACCACATCTTCCTTGTTCAGTTTGAAGGCATGACTACTTCCATAGGATGCTAGATTCAAAGCTGCCCGTGGTTCTGCCTGACATAATAAAGTGTACAGTCACGAGCCAGCTAACTGGTCAGCTGAAAGAATTGTCATTGGTGTTATATAAATTAACTTACTTGGGATCCAGTTGTGACGATTATCAAATCCTTTGGAGCATAGGCATCAATATCTTCTGCTTTCACCTATGTCATACGGAAAGAAAAGAGATAGCTTATAAGGAGATCATTTTAGTTAAGATGGTTTCATTTATTCAAGATGAGAGATCATTTAAATTAAGATGGTTTCAGGTTTTCTTTTTTTCCCATAAAAATTAAGATAGCTTATAAGGAGATGGCAAATGAATGCACAACTTAAGGCAGAAATCTGCTTCAATAAGGGTAAAAGACGAGATAAATCAAACATGGCTGAAGAAAAAAAAGAAATTATGGGATAGCTTTTGTTTCAAGATATGGTCCTAAAGTGCATGAAGTAGGAAAAGAGGATACCCGCTACCAAGAATAGGCCAAGAAAATAAGCTAAACAAGAACTGCAACATGCTGACAAAACCGCAGTTTCTAATTGTGTAGCTTGATGTGATAATAACAAGCTTCAAACTTAAAGGAATTGTAAAACATAAACTCTCACTATTATCAAACAAGCAAAGTGTTAAAAGAGCTAATACCAGCGTTGATGGATCAATTGGTGCTTTTCCATCCTTCCAAGCTGCATCTAGATAAGTCCTCAATGACATGCCAACAAATACCTAGTTCAAGGACCAAGATATCTGAGCTGTCAAAATATATGATATGTTGCCCAAATTGACATCCATATTATTCAGACAATACAAAGATGCAAGTGCAGTCAGACAATACATACCAGCTTTTTACCGGTTAAATCTGCAGCAGCTTTTACACTTCCAAGCCGGTGTATATTTGAAGCAAACTGGGTAGTAATAATCCTTCCTTTAGCACTTGAAATATGCCTCAACAACGCATCTGCTACTACACGCTCACTAATTGTCCTTCCAGGTGACAAAACATTCGTAGAGTCACTCATCATCTGTAAACATCATAAATTAACTGAATTAGATATTCATAGAAACAGTTCCAAAAGAATTACAAGCTCAATTCGCAACATATGAATTGCAGAATACAAGATCAGACAAACCTTGATAATCTCTTATTTATTTTATGGATTTAATTTATACAAAAGAGATGAGGGAAAAATTGCCTAGGAAACTAAAGAATAGAGATAAGAAAGGCAAGACGTCAGCTATTGGTATTTATAGTTGAAATTGCAACGAGTACCAAAAATCAAGTGATATACTATAATTTCAAGACAGTCATCTCAGATGATTATAAAAGTGTTAGCAAACATGCCTCAATCATGAGTCAGATAATTGAAAATTTATAGTTCATTTTTAAGATCCGTATGAACATTTCAGACTCACCCACTTCCACTCCAAAATAGTAAACCTTGTAATCTGCTCCAAGAAACCTCTCACAAAATTAATCAGTATATGAAGGAATCTTACCAGGGTTACTCCTTCCTTAGACAGTTCCTCTAAAAATTGTCGATCGAAAATATCCCCATCCAATGGTGATTCATCAATCTGTCCTACAATATATAACAGCTTAAGTGACCTGAAAGTTACAATAACATTGAGAAGAAAATGAATAGATAAGACAAAAGAACCACCTTCCAGTCCCCCGTGTGAAGAATTGTACCATCGGAGCAGCGAAGAACTAATCCACAACAGTCAGGAATAGAATGGGTCACCCTGAGAGGATCTATTTCAAACGGCCCAGCCATAAATCTCTTCCTGATTTTAAATACTTTAAGCCTAGATGGAACGAAAATCCCATTCTCCTTCAAACGCTTTTTGATCAGCTGTTGACATAAATGCAAGAGTGTCACCAGGCCATTTTCAGCAAGAGATGATAAAGATGCAACAGAAAATTGTAATGTTTGCAAACTCAGTGATATAGTTAATTAAGGGGCTGAAACACCTCAAAAATAGAAAGCCCATTCTTGTTCTGACAAGGACAATAACTTCCAAAGAGCTACCAAGACAATTGCTCATAATTATTAAATGGTATGGACATTTTAGGGAGTAATTTTCACAATCCCTAATAATCTTCATTATTATTAGAGAATTTTAGAACCATCTCGTCAGCATCCATAAAATGAGTAATATTTGCCAAATATCACTAGGAATGTCTTATTAAATGAGACAATACTAAGTTTTCAAATAATTGTTGCATATATTTGTCAGACCAAAAAGTACCTCCATTGTAAAGGATGATGCAAATATTGGAGTGTGGGGATCCAATGCTGGGATAACCTGCTCAAACAGAAACGAAACTAGTAAAATAATGTTAAAAGAAAAAAGAAATTGCAGCATAAACACCATGATAGAATGCAGTATCATCGATAACATTAAATTATGATACCAATTACCAATAAAGCAATTTAACTGGTATTTATTATTGGAAAAATCCTGGTGAATCTAGTACATTTTTCTGAGAGGTTCTAAACCAGTTTGGTGGTGAAGCTTTGTAATGTAAAGAGAAAGAAGAAGAATAACAAAACTTTGAGCAACAGCTTGTTTTGTTCCAGATTAACCTACAATTACTATTTCATAGGAAATAGCCGACGAAAGATCATGGTAGCAAGAAATGAAGAAACCAAAATATGAAAAAATATGGTCTAGTCATGTCATCCTTTCTTTCATCACCCACCCAAAGCATCGATGACTATGAACAACCAATCATGAATACATCAAGCTACCTTGGAACACTATAAAGTAGAAAATGGAATAGCTCAAAAAGCAACACTCCTGCACAAACAAATCAAGCTCCAACAACTAAACATGGCATCCCTAGAGCCTAGGAAGCTTGAGCACCAATATAGGTTTCTTCAGCATATTATGCATCTTACTTCACCATAAAGAAACGGAAAAAGAAGTCCAGGTACCCTATCAGAAACAATTTAACAGGTGCTGAAAAAGTAAGCAAGAAGATGTAACAAGCTTGACAGACTAGTATTTACCCAAGGTAACGCACCAATGTGATCTTCATGGCCATGTGTTATCACTACTGCTTCAATTTTGTGGCTCCATTTCTTAATAAATGTTGTATCAGGTATAATCTTTTGGACCCCAGGCTCATCATAGCTGAAATGACAATAAAATACATTGCAGTATTAATATTGAAAAAAAGAAGAGAAATTAAAGTAGCCATATCTGACCCAGCACGTTTGATATATATTTGCACAAGTAAAAGATTAACCCCCTAGTCAAAATTGGACTGTTGTTTGATATATGGAAATTTCTTTAAGAAGCAACAGAACTTGGAATAGGAGAACTAATTTTCACTCCTATAAGCACATCATTAAAAATGGTATGTAAGAACATGTACTCCAAAACCTTTCTGGAGATCAAAACACACAAGACTTACTCTGGAAACATCACACCTGCATCAATTAGAATATACCGATCATAATTCCCGACAAGCATGCAATTCATCCCAATTTCACCCAAACCGCCAATTGGAAGGACCCGAAGAGGGGGCCCGGCAGTCCCTTCATAGAACTGCTCCATCTTGCGGTGGACAGAGTCTTCCATACTTGTTTTAGCCCCCTCCAATCTCCCTGAATATTTGCAAGGTACTTCCGTTCTCCGTGTACCTAAAACAACAGAAAAGCGTAGAAAATACATAATTCTGAAGCATGAAAAAAATGGAAAAAGCTAAAAACTTCATGAGGTTACTTATCTAATGGAAGAGCCCATAGGTGATATAACTAAAACTTACAACATATCCTTTGCTTCTAAACCCATAAAAGGATTTATCCAGACCTCCCAGAGGTCATGTTGGTTTGGGTTGGATCAATTCGGGTTTTAAAGGTTTTTGGTCATTTCAAGTCGGGTCAATTTCATGTTCGATTTGCTTTGAGTTCAGGTCATTACAAGTTTGATCATTTCATATTCAAATTATTTCATATTACTTGTTCTGTCATTTGGGTTCGAATCATTTCCAATTTCATATCAATTTGCGTTCTATTTGTTAGCTTTTTATGGTCAAATTAGATTAGGTTGATGGTTTGGAATTTCAGATTCTGGACAGAACTTACAGGTCTATAATTATCCAACCAACTCTATATCCCTCCATTCCTACTTGTTTCGATAATTAAAAACATCAGCAAAAACCAGTCCAACCCTCCCCCCCCCCAGCTTAAAACAAACAAAAAACAGAAAATTTCATAATCTCGCTCTTACTTCACTCTATCAGCAATCAAACAGAATCCCAAAACAACATTAAAAAAAGACTATACATATAGAATGCACATAGGTTAAGTAAATACAATAACAGAAAGAAAGGGAAACCTATAGGAGTAGTAGAGCCGACGGAGCAAGAAAAGTAACGGCTTTTCGGGCCAGGCCGGTGAGAGAGTATGTACGGACAAAGCGAGAGAACATTGGAAGCGGCCATTTTCGTTGGGGTTTTCAGTGGCGTGAAACAAGTGAAGTGAATGGAGTAAGAAACCTCCCGAAAACCCTTATTGTATCTGGATTTTTTAGGTTTCGGAAACAACGGAAAGCTAAAACCCTAAAGATTTTGCATGCTTTTGATGAAAAGGGTTTAAGTTTCGGGAGCGGGAAATTGAGATCGAGAGTGCCTGAAAGGATATTTTTTAAGGATAAGAAATATCCCTGCTTATCATTTCTTCTAAGGGGTTAATTGCTTAATACATCCTTTTCTTTATCATTTTTATCAATTTGACCCTTAATAATTATAAACATGGATTAAACTATAAATGTGGGGATTAAAAAAGTTATTTTGCATTTTTTTAGAGCTGGCATGTCAGCATGTAATAGTAAAATTGAACATAAGCTAGAGGAGAAACCAACCAAAATGTTCAAATAAAAATAGTACAATGACTCAATATCACAAAATTAAAGTGTAGAAATTAAATTTTAACTTTTGAAATAGTATAGAGACCTTGGTAGATTTTAACCAAATTTAAAATAGTTTCAAATCATTTGGATTGAAATTTCAAAGTATCACTATTTTGTCAATTGGGCCTTTTTGTCCGTTTATTTCTTAATTTGATGTTAAATGTAAATTTAAATATGAAATGGACCGTAGTTAAAATATGGGTAAAACTTTGATACACAGGTTGTGTAAAATTAATTTTACACAAACTTGCGTATTTACACTATAAAAACCCAAATCCTAAATTTCTAACCCTGAAAAACTAAACCCTAAATTCTAAACACTAACCTTAAATTCTAAACCCTACAACCTAAACCCCTAAAACTAAAATGCAAGCGTAAACTAAAATTTACACGGCATGTGTATCAAAGTTTTTTCCTTAAAATATATAGTCAAATTCAAAACAGTTGTATATGAGTATTAAAATTTAACAAATTAGATCAAATTGACCATACTGAAAATAAAGAGATTTAAAATTTGATCCACCTATATTAAATACAGTCTAAATTTAACCCGAATCTAGTGAAAAAGATGATGATATTCATCTTAGGTGACCCAGGTTCGAGTACTCATGTGTGCAAAGTGTGTATTCCTTGTCAAATGGTTAAGAAAAAAAGTATGAATAGACCATTATATTAAAAAAAAAATCCTGTAAGTCAGACACGGCATAAAACCAGTTGAAACGAATAAAACAAGTTCGCAGAACTTCCATTACAATGAACCAACATTGTTTTCAAAGAATTAAAAGTTTTCTTGGAACACCAACATAAGCAAGTCACCGGATCGCCTTCATTGACTACACTAATCTCATACCGCGTGAGGATCATATATATGCTTCGACCAGAAACTGGAAACCTTCTGCTGAACACCAGGAAAACAATATTGATAACTCGGGTTATAAGGTAAAGCTACAGTTACAATGTTAACCACTAAATCCAGGACTGAAGAAGCACGGTCCCCTACTCGGATGAGGAGTTAAGCCCAGTTCGCTTATTTCGCGCATTGGTTTTGTGAAGCTACATTTGCACTTCCCCCAAACCATGGCAGACCTGGATGAATGCACTGTTTTGTATCTTCTAGTGAAATGATAGGTCCAAGGAAGATGCGCCATAAATCAAGTATTATTGTGACCAACATCGCAGCGCCAAGAGAATCGACGGCTACCCGAGGTAAGTCCCATAGATCACCGGGCTTCTCGTCGATCCTGTGAAATGGAGTTGGATTATTATCCAAATAAAACAATTACAAACTATTTGTATATAGAAGAAAACCGTCATCTAAAACCGGCTTTTAAGACACCTCATTCTGTTCAAACAAAATACTGCAGCAAACGAGCTTTACTGCAATGTGGCAGTCCGTTATTCCAATCAATATATCTAAAAGGAACTGCCGAAACAAAAGCATTTTATGAACTATGAATACGGTTCCGCACTTTCTCCTAGACAAACAAACATAAAGTTGGATTAATTTCTTACCTCAGGAACATGGGGAAACTCACGATGAAGTATATGGCATAAAACAAAGATCCCACTTTATACATGGACGCACGATCCACAAAATCATAATACGGGAACTGCACGTGTTCAAAATAAAGTATCATCACTAGGCTTACTTCACAAATATACAGCCTGTTTCAAAACATAATTTTTTGAAAAAAGATCACAATGAAAAACAATCAACTTTGCAAATGCCGCATTGAACTTCACCAGTAAGTAGTCTCTAGAAATCTCAAGTCCTGTGATGACGGGGACTAAAATTTATACATAGAAGCTCCATTCAAAATAACCACCTTCCCGGAAACAATTTAGAACTTCAATAATACTTTTCAAGTTTTGTTATGGTGCGGAACTAAAAGATGTTCCCTAAGCTCAGTTTACACTTTACACATTATGCACAGCCATAAACCAGGGTATGTTAGAATGTTAGAATTCACAAGATATAATGGACAACCAAAGCTTTTTGTGCACAGAATGGTTTCGTAAAGAACACACGATGAATGAATATGAACTTGCATTGCATTAGCCTTTTAGTAACATTAGCTCCGGCCCGAGACAAAGTGTAAACATTCTGAATTAAAAGAAAACAAAGCTTAAAGGTGGGTCATCAAAAGCATGAAACCACATTATCACGTACGTTTGAAATAGCTAAAGTCTCGAGATATGCAATGAAGTAAGACATGGCCAAAATCCATGCCACCTCAGTGGCTAACTGAATTTTCTCGGGCAAGCCAGCGATAGAATGTCTTAATCTGCGAAGTGTCATGTTTGATGTAACATGGTAAAACAGGAAGACAACATGCGTGAGAAGGAAAGTCGTGTGTGGCACCTGCAAAGAGAAATGGAAACAGATAAGCGGAGTAGACTTGCACCTTGATAAAGCCAAGACAGCATTTAGCCCGGAAGTCAGAATAAATCATTATTATCTGTAGCTTACATTGTTCATTTTCCACGATGGGAAAGTATAAGAAGCTCCTAAAACTGTGAAGAAGTAATGGGTCCAAAAATAATTCCCCACATAACTAAATATTACAATCCAAACACTGGCCTGCAACAATGTAAAACAATTAAAGATAAGACAAAGAATAACAAATTGGAGATATAGATCATGTTCAGATCATTACAGGAGATTCTGCCGATAAAGTCATGCTTGAGATCATTAAAAGTTGAATGAAACGAAGAATAGGCATGAAAATTGAAGTGGAAATCTGCCGAACATGAGGAAAGTATTCTACATCCAATCATGTAACTATCATTTCAGTCTAAAATATGATGCAAACCGCCTATTGATCATTCAAAGAAGAAATCAAAAGAAATACAAGATAGCATCGAATGGATGTAAAAGATAGAGCAAATTGTACAGTGTCTCAGTTCATGAAAAAAAAGAATTCATCATCAACTAATGACAACTCACCATGCATTAGTAAAAATCTGGACAAGGTGACAAGCTAAACAAATATTCCAAGCATCAACAATCTGTTTAACAAACATATGATATGTAAAATGATATCTAATTATCTAGTAAAACACTTGCCTTAACCCAATAACGGTCCTTCCAATGCAAGCTGCTGTCAGCCTGAAAAAGGAAGCAAAAGAGAAAAGTTCCCACAGAAAATGAGAAAACAATCTTTTTTGTTATATTCGACGGTCTAAACAACTTAACTAAGCAGCAAGAAATGGAGCCATAAGACCCTATTAATGTCTGATCCAGCTTTGACTTGCTAGTGAGGATTTTGAAATCTGGTTAAGCCCGGAGGCAAGGCAATTCATGTTTAAAATAAGCCAGTCATCAAAGTAATCAGCCTCATTGTGACATGGACTATTTTACAACCGTATGGCATATTCAACAGTTCCGTCCATGTCAGATCAATGTTTTATAAAGAGAAAACTCCAACCTGGTGGATAAAATTACAAGATTTACAATGAAGAGGCGAATCTTTGGTATTTCACTGTTTATTTGATGCTATATATCACACCATATGGACCCAACAACTGTTTCACCTGAATTATGTGGGAATATTGACAGTATTTAAGCAAAAAGACATGAATACTTCATCAGTTCTAGATATGATTAACCTGTACAACATTGAATGAAGTTCATGCATCAGGGACAATCTTATTCTCTTACTGTTTTCAGTTTAAATAATAAAGAACTATACATATACCGATGACGACAATTTTAAAAGGTCTGAAATGAGACATATATAAAAGGTCACATGAGTGGAGAGCCTACCTTCCCAACAACTAGCATCGGTATCAAGAAAGAAGGAACTGCTGAAACCAAACCCAGGAGCAAATATTCCAATTCCGTAAAGTTCTGTCAACAACATTATTATATTTTTAATCTTAAACTCAATTCTCAAGTCCAAAGTTGAGCACAAAACAAGTTCAAAATAGGGGGGGGATCAAATACAGGTTCTAACAACAGCCATTTATATATCAAAAGTTTAGCTTCAATAAAAGAACCCTATAAGCAAAAGTGAAGCATATCCATGAATGCCACTGTCAGTCAACAGCGAATCAGCATCTACTTTTGCAATTACACTAAGCCAACTAGCATTTTTCCATTTACCCGTGCTCTCTTTTCAATCAAATTTTACACCAATGTAAAAACAAAACATAATTAATCCTTTCATTTGATTGTAACAGAATCTGATTAACCTATTTGGCATTTAAAAAGAAACCCACATTCATTTTTAAGAAAAGATCGACTAACTATAAATCGGGAGCAAAGCAAACAAAATGCAATAATCAACGGGAACAAACCTCGTAAAGTTTGAAAGGAACGACAATGCCCAAACAAAGAGTGAGCCAAAACGGAGTGTAGCAAAGAAAGAAAAGCTCGCCCCATCTCTTACTTGGATTGGAAGCCAACCATAAACTTGAAGAAGAATGAGGAGGATTACCTGATTTTGCAAATTTCAAAACAATGGGGATTTATTACCTGAAGATGCACATAAATAAACAAGAAA
The DNA here is from genome assembly GCA_019671005.1 of Hibiscus mutabilis. Taxonomy (NCBI): domain Eukaryota; kingdom Viridiplantae; phylum Streptophyta; class Magnoliopsida; order Malvales; family Malvaceae; genus Hibiscus; species Hibiscus mutabilis. Next base: position 853,980 of record CM033720.1, on the reverse strand, counting down.
ATGGGTAAAATAAGACGGATTTGAGTGAAGAAAAAGCTGAGTCTTACCGCCCATGAATAATTTCTGGGTTTAAGCTGAACTTGAAACCGGAAATGGGTTTGCTGAAAAGAGTGTGATTTGATGAAGTACAAGAAAGAAAGGGTTGAAGCAGATGCAAGATTTGATTAGAGGGATCGAAGAAAGATTCCCCTTTTCTTCATTTCTTTATTGATTTTTTTAATAATTTTTTGTTGTTTCGTTCTGGCTTTATTTTTATTTTTTTATAAATTTGAAAGATAAAATTGATGAACCGAAAAACAAATAAGAGTTAGTAATTGCAACACATGTGCTTAAATTATCGCTCATTTTAAAGTGGTCTCTTACCTTTTGAATATTTTAATTTCATTCTCGAATTATAAATTTTGTTCTAAATTGGTTCTTAAACTTTTAAATATTCTAATTTTATCCCTAAACTATGACCCTCATTATAATTTAATCCCCCAAACTTTTAAATATCATAATTTGATCCTCATATTACTAGTATACGCTAATCATGTCCCATGCTAATAAAATAATCATAAAAATTGTTAACTGACATGTAAAGACTTATGTGCATAATGTAATAATGTGATGTGACATATGCGATAATTTGACAGTGAAATTAGAATATTCAAAAGTTTTAGGATCAATTTAGAATGATAATTATAATTTGGGGATGAATTTTAAATATTTAAAAGTTTAGGGACTCATTTAGGATGGGAGCCATTGCTTGAGGATGAAATTGAAATATTTAAAAGTTTATAAACTAATTTAAAATAAAATAATAGTTTGAGATTTTTATTTTTTTACTTGAGTTTTGTGGATCTCACAAGACTAGTCCAGCGAGTTCCTTATATTATTAATTTCTGAATTCATTTATCTCCCTCAATAAATTTTTATATTTTTATATTTTAAAATTATTTCACTTAAATTGATAATTAAAAAAACAATAACTATTTAAACAATTAAACCCCAGATTTTCTTTTTCTACAATTTATTTTTCTTTGTTTTAGTTTTTCAACAAACAAAAAGTTAACTTTTCAATGATAAAAATTGTTATTTGAATTTTTTTCATCACGTCTCCTACAAAAAATTTATCTTCATAAAACTATATGAAAAATCAACATGTGGCAACTTAACTGTGATCGTAATTAAATCGAATATTTAAATAAAACTCGTCTAACTGGGTCGTAATTAAATCGAATATTTTTTGAATTTGTTTATTACTTTTTAATTGGGCCGTTAGAATCTGACCATTGGAGATTCGAAAAAATAATGAAACTTGCTAAACCAATCAGACGAGTTATATTTAAATATTTGATTTAATTACGGTATAATTAAAAATTAATAAACAAAGTTCTATGTAAAGGTGCTAGATTGATAAATAATTTCACAGCCCGAGCCGTCAATAAGAACTACATAGATTATAACCATTAATGTTAATTTTGCTTTTCAATAAAATCTAATAATATGTGATTAATTACGTTCCTAAAAAGTTGTGTTCCATTAATTTAATTTAATTAATCACTAAAACTCTAAAATAATAAAAACCTAAACCCTAAACTACAAAATCATAAACCTAGAATCTTAAAACTCGTAAACCACAAAACCCTAACCTTAAACCCTAAAACACTAACCGATAACTATAAACATTAAACTTTAAACCATAAAACACTATAACATAAACCCTAAAATATAAAAGCATAAACACTAAAACTTTAAACATAACACACTAAATTAATAAAACAAACTTTTTAGAAATATAATTAATTGTATTCTATTAAATTTAACGAGGCATACGATAAATTCTCATTTTTATAAAAAATAAAATAAACTTTTTAGAAATATAATTAATTATATTTTATTAAATTTAAATAAAAAACAAAATAATTATTAATAATTGAAATATATGTAGTTTATAGGGATGTCAAAAGCAAAATCCATATCAAAATTGGGTAAAATCGCCTTATTGATTTGAGCTCGGGTTTATTAGGGAATAATTGAAAGATTACTTTAACCGCACGTGTTGGGTCTTCAGGCGTTGGCGGCTGCTTTTTCAAAGACACGACACTGACTCATCAATCTCCAATTACAAAAAAGGCAACTTCTACTGCCACTCATACCTTTTAAACAAAAAACCCTAGCCTCACTCCTTCTTTCTCTGCCTGCGTTTTTGCTCTCAAAATCAAGCCAAAAGGGAGAAAAATGGCTCAACTCAGGGCTATTTCAACAACTTCGTCGATTAGTCTCGCCTCTTACGGCCCCAGAAGAAGTAATTTTGTTTGCATTCCAAAGTCCAAACTTTATTATGTTTGTCGCTTCATTTTCATTAAAAATTTAGTATTTTTGAATGGTTTTATTAGCTGATGTGCCGTTTTGATTCTTGCATTTGCAGACACGTTGTCTAACCCTGATAACTTGATCTGCTCCAGGAAGTTGTCGTCTTTCCAAGAGGTTATTTTGTACCAATTTCACACTATCAAAATTTTGCCTTTTTTTTCTCTGTTCTTATATTTGTTTGTATTTTGCCTTAACAATTTACCGTTTGAATGTGTTTGTGAAATTTCATTTACAGTTAAGTGGAAAATCTAGTTCACTTCATGGTCATGCTATTGTAAGCAACAATGGGTCCATCACCATAACACCCAAGAATCAAGGTGAGGATTAACATTGTTCGATTATTCGACATTTTCAGTACCATGGCATAGAGATCACCCCCTTTTCTTCTTTTAGGTTTTGCATGTTGTTTTTGCTTGTTCTGTTTGCCCTGTCTGCGGGAAACTTTAGAAGAATTGCATCTGTTTTGCTTTCTGTTGTTGGATATTTTGTCTTGCATATATCGTTGGTCTCCGTTCCAGAAGCATCTTCTGAGATATTTTCACTATTGCATTTTATTTCTAAGTTGTTTCAGTTACATATGCATTTCCCTCGTAAACTTGCAGGGATTCAAGCTGTTTTGTCCAGCAACACAGGGGCAGAAGCTTCCAAAGCTACAAATGGTGGAGGGCTGCGAGGCAAATTAAACAAAGTTGTTTTAGCCTACAGTGGCGGCTTAGACACTTCTGTTATTGTTCCATGGCTGAGGTAGTTCTACTGTTTTATGTTATATATACTAATACTCCCCACAAGTTATCACTGTTCTGTCATTATTCTCGAACCGCAAGTTGTACGATTAGTTTTTCTTGATCATTAAGGCATGCTTATGAAACCTCTGATTTCAGCATTTTTGTTTTTGCAGGGAGAATTATGGTTGCGAGGTTGTTTGCTTCACAGCCGACGTTGGCCAAGTAAGTGGGAGTAACAAGTTTGCTAAACAGTTTAATTTACTCTAGATTCTTTTATTATGTGGTTTATGTTTATAATGCCATCTTATTGTGTTCACAATTTGTACGCGATTTCAAACTTTCCAGGGCATAAAGGAGTTGGATGGTCTGGAAGAGAAGGCCAAGGCAAGCGGTGCTTGCCAGTTAGTGGTTAAGGACTTAAAGGAGGAATTTGTGAGAGACTATATATTTCCTTGCTTGCGAGCTGGTGCTGTTTACGAAAGGAAATACTTGTTGGGGACCTCAATGGCCCGGCCTGTTATTGCAAAGGTTACTACCCATTTTGGTATTTTTTATGTTATTCTATTTATGCTTCTGTCAAGCGTAAACTTACAGCTCTTATTAAAATCTACATAACATGCTACCTCAGAACTGCGACTTGTACTTTATTTGCTTTCTTCGGATTTCGGAATCCTATTTTACTTTTTACTTTGAATGTGAGGTTTGTTATCTGAGGGAATCAAATTGGTGTTAGCAAATTCAACCTCTTCTGTGACTAGATTATTATGATATAATGATAGATGATGCATGGTCCCCGGTTAGTAAAAGACTCTTTTGTTCTTCTGCAATATCTTTATTTTCAACTGCGTTTTCCTTTTATGACAGGCCATGGTGGATGTTGCAATAGAGGTTGGCGCTGATGCTGTTTCTCATGGATGCACGGGGAAAGGAAATGATCAGGCATGCCTCTTGACCAAACTTTTGTTATGAATAAGTCTTCTATTTCGTCAAACAGGACTTCACTTTTATAATTAATCATTTATACGTGTTTCTTCAAAAAAGAAAAACAAATTGACTAATATATTATTCTTCCAGGTTCGGTTTGAGCTTACATTCTTTGCTCTAAATCCTGAATTAAATGTTGTGGCTCCTTGGAGAGAATGGGATATTACAGGGAGAGAAGATGCTATTGAATATGCTAAGAAGCATAATGTGCCTGTTCCGGTGACAAAGAAATCAATATACAGCAGAGACAGGAACTTATGGCATTTAAGCCACGAGGTCCGGTAACTAAGCCTTATTTGTCTGTTTCTTGTTGGTGCTTCGATCTCTCTATAAGCTCCTCTGCTAAACTTAACACGATTCTGTTTGTTTCTCTTTGATAATAATCTATATCGGCATTGAAGGGAGATATCTTGGAGGATCCTGCAAATGAACCTAAGAAAGATATGTACATGATGAGTGTTGACCCGGAAGATGCACCTGATCAACCAGAGTATGTTTGCCTGCTGCCTCGTAATGATTTTTGTGTGTTTTGTATGTGTGTCAATTTAACAGTTTTTCTTACGCACAATGTCTACAGATATGTGGAGATTGGAATTGATTCAGGCATCCCTTTTTCACTTAATGGAAATACTCTTTCACCGGCTTCTCTTCTTGCTGAACTCAATGAAATCGGTGGGAGACATGGGATTGGTCGTATTGATCTGGTTGAAAACCAGCTTGTTGGTATGAAGAGTCGTGGAGTCTATGAAACACCCGGTGGTACTATCCTATTCAACGCTGTGCGTGAACTGGAGACTCTAACCCTTGATCGTGAAACAATTCAAGTTAAAGATTCACTTGCCCTCAAGTACGCTGAGCTAGTTTATGCAGGAAGGTGGTTCGACCCATTTCGTGAGTCCATGGATGCATTTATGGAGAAGATTACTGAAACCCCCACTGGTTCCGTTACTTTGAAACTGTACAAAGGTTCGGTTTCTGTAACTGGTCGGACCAGTCCCTATAGCTTGTACAGAGAGGATATCTCCTCCTTTGAGAGTGGGGACATATATGATCAAGCTGACGCAGCCGGATTTATTCGGCTCTATGGTCTTCCAATGAGGGTTAGGGCAATGCTTAAGAAGGGTATCTAAGTGCTTTCTTTGTTGTATCAATGTCTGGAATTTCAAGGCTTAATTTAATAATGGTGTATTGCCAGTTTTGACACATCATTTGAATTTTAGTTATAGATTTTGGATTAATATGGTTTCAAATTATCGAGTTTTTTAGTAAGATCATTTTTATTTCTAGTTATTTAAAATTTTAAAATATTAATATTTATATATTTTTATAATTAACTTTGAAAAAACAACTAAAAAATAGTAAACTTGAAGCACTTATAAAAAGGCACCTAAAACAAAAAAAATAGGACATGGTTTGAGGTTTATTTATTTTAAAAACAAAAACTAAGACGATTGGGCACTTATTTTAATGGTTATTACCCGGAAATTATTATGGAATAAACTCTAAGCATCTACTTTGACAAATAAAAACTTTAAGCACTTAAAACAAAAAAAGAGTACTTTAGACCTTTATCTTAATTGATTAATAAGATGGTGACATATGTTATAATCTTATTGATGAGAAATAATTTATTAAAAGGAGAAAGAAGAAAATAAGGAAAAAAATAAAAATATTTTTAATGTTAAACTATTTTTTTATTCAAAACTCAGTCTTACTAAGTAGGTAGTAACAAATTAACAAACATATTTTAAATTGAAGATAACATTTTAATAAATTACATAAGACCCTTAAATATTTGAATAAATCGGAGAGTAATGATGATGATGAGTTGCAAGATAGTAGGGAGAACTACAAACGCTCCAATGGACAATCTGTAAGATGGTTCATTTGGAGAGGACTGAAATTGAAAATGAAGATGAGTTGCAGGAAAGGTACTGATGTTGATGAAGAGAGAGAATATTATGATTCTGAAGACCATGCTAGCATGCTTGGGTCTAGTTCAGACCCGGAACATGAACACGAACACGAACATGGAGAAGAAGGAGATTTCCGGCGTACAATCCGACGATTTGTTTTCTTTATTCATATGATACAGCCTCCTAAAATAAAGAATTAGAACAAACTCTTTATTTTGCTTTCAAAATGTAGTGAAACTATACAGAGCTGAGTCTTTGCTCGGAATCTGCATTTGCTTGTATTTGAGCAGCGTACTGCAAATTCCAAAGGATGTCCTCAAACGATGGGTGGCTCCATAATTCAAGACACATGTACTTATTTGCTATTGAAATCACAATTGATATAGATTCTTGTAATCCTGTAGCTGTAACAACCGGGCTCATGAACCTGCCACGCCCATCTTGATTGCTTAAACATGCCTGTCAAACCAAGGACAATATTATAAGGTGCCAATGCCATGCATACTTTTTTTATTTGAAAGCAAAATATTGTTCATTTGCCTGAAAATATTGTTCAAATAGTATCTCTGCTTAAAACTGTTAATGTGCTGAACTGACATTGAAAGCAAAATCAAGCATGAATGTAATCAAGCAGATGATCATATTGTAATCACTCATTTTTATTTAGAGTAAATTATGTCAATTTGAAAATATTATGTAATTATTAGTGTTAGTGCATGTATGCATATATTATATTATTAGCATGTGTGTTATTAATATGCATGTAATATATGTGTGATGTGTGCAAATGCATGTATAGTATGTATGTTATGTGGTGTATGTGTACTATGTGTGTATTGTTTGTATATACGTCAATGTGTGCATAGTCATATTAAGTATGTGTGATTAAACCAATATATAAGTTGGTATGTTATTTTAATTATGCATGTTATGGATGGTATTTTGCATGTGTACCCGTATGTTGTAGGTATGTGTGTGCTTGCATATATGTATTTTGTATGTGTATGTACGTATGTACTATTATTATTATTATTGTTATTATTATTATTAATGTTGGGCCAGATCCAAAATTAAATGCAAATAGATATATATTAAAGCCTAAATAACAATTGAGTCCAGTCCAATATATATTACAAACCCAAAGAGTAATGATAATACACGGCCCAATTGTGGTCTGATCCAATATCTTAAAAGAACCCTAACCCATATGATTAAACTAAACCCTAACCCTTCTCTCTCTTGTGCGCAGTCGATCTTGGGCCGTTGGATCAAATATTGATACAACAGTCACGATTGAAGGGAGATGACCCTCCAGCTGGCGCGCGTGGCTCACTCCCGGGGCTGCTGGACTTCCACGCGCGCGTGGCGTGCACGCGTTGACTCCTCAGATATCAAGACACCATGTGGCATCATCTGGTGTAGTCCTGCCCATTTCAGATTGCATTCGAGCCGTTTGATCTTCAAGGCATCTCAGCCGTTGGATCAAATCTGATCCAACGACCGAGAATAGATCTGGCAGGGAACAGTACCACCATGACTCTTTCCATGCCGACACCACTCCGCCGTACCACCAGCTCAACCGCCGCTCAGAACGTGCAAAAGACAGAGAAAATAGATTATTAGTGCCCAAATCAAATCAAGTGTATTTTCATGTCTTATTTTCTACCTAAACAGATCAAATATCACAATATACGTACCAAAAGCAAAAAATCTCTGTAATCATCAGTTACCATTCGGCAATTTTAGAAATACAAAAAACAAGTTTTCAAAAAGAAAAATCTTATCTTCTCGTTTTATTTTCGAACAAAAAATCCAAAAAAATATCATTTTTTTACTTTGCATGCATGCTTTAAATATGAAGAAATAAAAAAACAAATGAAACAGTGGGTGTTTTACCTTTTTTTTTGCTTACTTCGTCGGCGATGAACCGTTTGGTGAGCCGTTTAAAAAGACGGTTTTTCTTCTTGGGCAAAGTAGGGTTATCTAGTTTTCTTTAGGTTCAAAACATGGACGTTTAGGGTTCTTTTGGTTTGGTTTTCGGAGGCCGGAAAACATGGGTTAAGGAGGGCTTGAGGTGGCCATGAAGGCCGAACCTCGCCTGAGGCCATTCGAACGCAGCGGCCGAGGAAAGTTCAGGGTGGTTCATTTTTGGAAGAACCGAGAGATAGATGAGAGCTCTCTTTAGGGTTTTAAAAATGGAAAAAAATGAAATGGGGGCTGCTTTTTTGTTTTGTTTTATAGATTGCAAATAAAGGCTTTTTTGGTCAAATAACCTCATAAATCCTTCCTTGCTCCATGACTTTTCATTTCGAGCGTGCCGCATGGGTAATTCGCATTACCGGTCCCTCTTTGTTTCGAAAAATTTTCAATTTCATCCCCCAATTTGATAAAATCAGAGTTTTAATGGCAAAATTACCTTCAAAGTCATTCCGCGTTTTGAGTTTTTTCAGATCAAGCCTGCCCCTTGGTCTTATCGCACGTCCAGTCCTTGTGGGTTTTGTTAAATCTCAATTGGATCCCTAAATATTTCTTCATTCATTTAATTTTTGTCCCCTGCTTTTATTTTCATCACATTTCAGTCCCTTTAATTATTTTAAATATTTATGCTATTTACTTCTTTTAGTATGTTTGTTTTTTAGTGTGTTATTATATTCGTGATGTCTTGTTTTATGTTTTAATTTATTTGTTCATGTTATATGTTTTTTTAAACATGTTATGTATGATTTAATTCGTATTTTTTATATCCATGTTAACATGCTTTCTTTGTTGGTTCATTTTGTACATTATGTTATATGGTAGATAAACAAGTTTAGTCATGTTTTTATGTCCTTTTTTATATGTGCCGTCTTTGTCGTGTTTATTTGTGCATGTGTCCTTTTATGCGTATTACCATGCTAAGGTATCGTATAGTTAGTTGGTTCATGGTGTATACACGTATTTTAGTAAGTGATCATGTTTAATTTAATTGTTTTTTTTCTTTCTTTCTTTTCTCATGTATATGCATGTTTTAGCACGTTTTTTTTTTTTTTGCATCTAAGGTTACATGTTAGTGTGGTGGTAATTTTGTTGTGTGTTAGTTTCATGACGTGTTTTTAAAAAACTTGCAATTTGTGTTATGTGTCAAATATTAAGTATTAGTTTTTGTATTTATGTTAATGTATTGCTTTAATTTATTAGTTTAGCTTCATATTTTATGAAATGCCATGCATGTGTTAGTTGTGGTTCGTATCAATGTGTTTAAGCATGTTAGTTTTTTTTTAGTTTTGGAAGCATGTTTTTCTTGCTCATGTTTTTTATATTATGATATGTTATGTTTTTGTTCATGTTTTTTATTTTATTTTTGTTTAATTTTGTAATATTCATATTCATATTTTTATTTTGTTTTTTTGTACCATGCCAAGGTGAATGTACTTTTTTATTCGTTTTCTAAGATTGCATACGAATATATTAATTGTCAATGCGGTGCCCTTTTATTCGAACGTAATCGTGGCCAGTATCAAGCGCAGTGATGGTGGCCTATCGGTTTACTCTCGAATAACGGAACCCTTAAAATCTACTCCCACTTATAATCGAATTTTAATTTAATCGTCACTTTGATCCGGAAAATTTAATATTAATAAAGCGGTAATTATTAAAGTACCAATTTTGGGCGGTGTGGGGTGCTAATCCTTCCCCATCCGTAACCGACTCCCGAACCCAACAGTTTTCAAATCTCTGGTTTTGTGGTGTCCGGCCTACCTCAGTGGCCGGTGACAACTCCATTTTTAAGTGAAATACGGTTTTTACAAAACCCCACGGAATAAATATTTTAATACCCATAAGACCCCAAACACCCACAAAACCTGTTTTTTAGCGAACAGAAAAAGGAAGAGATCGCTACACATATCAAATCAATTAGTCCTTACCATGATTTATGAGGATCCTCTCCTTTTGCCTGCAAGTAAGACTGTGATCATAAGTTTGTAATCACAAAAGGGTTATTGTGAATATAACAAGGGATGAAGTCATAAATATTTTTAAGTTGGGTCGAAGCATGCATATGTGTGTGTGTGTGTGTGAATCATTGTTACCGGTCAGGAGATAAAAGAAAAAGATTATAGATATTGAGTTTGGTTTGAGTTTTGCAAATTTAACCATTTTGATTAGCATAGTAAGGACAATTACCGTATAGTCGTTGGTTTCCTCGGAGATAATGGAGAGCCCGTAGTCACCCAATTTGGCCATCCGATGCTGGTTGAGCAATATGTTGTTGCTCTTCAATCTGTTGTGAAAGAAACCAGGAATAACCCCAGTATGCAAGAACTGCACTGCCTTGCAAACTCCAATTAAAACCGCTAATCTTTCCGACCAATTCAGAACCTCTCCAACACAATTCTCTTCAATAACAACAAATGAGATGTGATAACAATGTTACTGATTTGGACTAAAGGATAAACTATGCAAATTAAAGCACGGGAACTAAATTTGTAAGTTGAGTTCAATACAGGGATGAAAACCAAAATTTGACCAAATAAATAAAACAAGTAAGAAAATTTACCAGAGAGATGAGAACGAAAATTCCCATTAGGAATGTATTCATAAACAAGGAAGACTCTGTTGAAACTGCAGTCATCTTGTTTAACTTCAATGCAATGCTCCAAAATGCAAACCAAATGCGGGTGGCGTATCCTTGCAAGCATATCCAGCCTGAGTTTGAGATTTCTAATCCAATATTTCTTTGTTGTTGGCAGACATCTTATAGCAACTTGGATTCCACTCTCTAATCTTCCTTTGAAAAGCTGGGAAATGAATTCAGTGAGATTCAGTTACGAATAATTCACATATATCCCCGTTTCCGGACATAATATATGTTATTGTGGTCAATTGCAGTGAAGGTCAACAGTAAAAAAGGAGTCAGAATCACAAAGTAATGATCATAATTTCATATTGTAACTAATATTTAGTCTTGGAAAAAGGGTCATCTTACTTTTCCATATGAACCTTCACCAAGAAAAGAAGAGTTATCAAAGTTGTTTGTAGCTTCCTTTAACTCTTCCAAAGTGAACGATCGGCAAGGTGGGAGACCTTGTGCCCCTAACTTTGCATTTTCGGAAATGTATCCTGAAAGAAGTATTTGCCAGAATTTTATCACAGTAAAAAAAATTAAACTTATTCAAATTATGGCTTTCATCCCTGTATTTACTTGCATTGGTTAGGATCTCAGAAGAGAACCCTGTTGTTGAGTTTTCTTGAACTGATTTGTGCAGCAAATGTTGCTCCGATATCCCTCGGTGGCTGTAATGTCTGCAAACGATTACAAAGACAATAGCCAAAAGCACAGTGATAACAACTATGCCGATTAGACCGACCGAAACCCCCAAGCCTTTGGCATTCGGATTGCTTTGGTCCTTACGAACTTCATCTCTGCAATATGATTCTGGGTGCTGCTGCTGATGTTCATCAACGGATAAACAGTTTCCATTGAAGTTGACAACTTTATTGCCTGATTCAGAATCCAAACATGAAGGCAAGCTCCCTGTTAGCCTATTGTTTGATATATCAACAAACCCAAGGTTGGTTCCACAGGTTAGATTGTATCCAAGTGATCCACTCAACATATTCGATGCCAAATTCAAGAAACCGATGTTAGGCAAAGAGAAAAGTGGAGCTGGAGGTGTGCCACTCAGCTTATTGAATGAGATATCAATGTGTTGAAGCTGAGTTAGATGGGTATATTGTGTTGGGATTTCACCAGTGAAGGAGTTTTTTTGGAGGGAAACCATAAGCAACCCTTTGGGAAGTGTTGGCAAACGAGAATCAAATTTGTTTCCACTCAAATCCAGCACTTGCAGATTTGTTAACTTGGCGAGATTTAGCAGAGCACCCATCAATCTGTTGTCCCCGAGGCTCAAATATGTTAGGCTAGACAAAGAATCAAACACGCTGGGGACAGTGTCATTGAAGAAATTATGATCAAATACAAGAGTTTGAAGCTTCACCATTGTCGAAATTTTAGGAGGGATCGAACCAAAGATGAAATTAGAACTCAAATCCAAAGATTCAAGCGAAGATAATCTATGGATTTTATCGGGGAGAGGACCCCAAATTCCCAAAGAAACCAGAGCAAGAACTTTCAACTCGGTAACCTCGACAAAGTTGTAACAAAAGAATCCATCGAAAAGGAATCCGATAAAGTTCGATTTGGTATAGGAAAGCCATGGAAATCAGTGACTTCAATGGAAGGCTTATCACCCATGATTTTGAGCTCTGTCACCGAGTTGAACTCACATGAAATGTTTACATTTGCAGAGGGAGGCAAAGAGCAGAACACCGTTCTTCGATCATACCAGATATCGAGTTGTTTTGGGTACTCCAAATGCTTCTTTAGTTGAAGAAGAACTTGGGTTTGAGAGTTCAGTAATTGAGAGTCACCACCCAGTATGAAGAAACTCCATGGAAGCCATAACAGTAAAGAAAACAAGCTGTAATAGTTCTCCATGAGAGCTTGCTGGTGTGAAAGCTAAGCTTTAAAAGCTAGAAATTGTTGAATGGTGAACTTTTGCAGCAATTTATGAACTCCTCGGTTCTTCTCTGGAACTTAATGATTGGATTGTAAATCCAAGATATATGATTTGGTGGTGGAACAGGCTGTGAAACACTCATCTGAGTTCTGCCCATACAAAGTCAGTATGCAGTCTTCTCTTCCCCATTGTATCATGAATTTCACCCCCGCCTTTGTGCTACCCCGACATATATATAAATATGGGTAAATTATGTAAATCACCACTTAATTTTACTGAAAAATTTACTTTAATTATTAAAAAATATTTAATTTACTTATTAAAGTTTAGATATTGAAATTTTTTTGTCATTCTTCTATTAACTTTCGGACAAAGTCTATTTATCGAAGAACGGATAAATTTCTCCAAGATTCGAATGATGAAAAACTTCATCGGCATGTGATAAGAAACATACTGAGAAACACGACCCATCCGACAACAGAAGATGAAAATTAACGAGAGAGAAATTAGAAGATTTTTGATTAAATCGTGAACTTTTTAGTACTTTTTTGTAAAATATAAGTCGAATTCAGAATCTAGGGGTCGAGATGAAGTGATTGGTGAAATTTAGGACCGAACGACCACCGTCTACAATCGTTTAGGGTTTAAGAGTGACAAAAAAATATTAAATGTCTGAACTCTAATAAACAAAAACATTTAATGTTTAAATTTTATTGAGTAAATTAAACGTTTTAAAACTTTAATGATTAAAATTGATTTAAAATTAAAATTCAGTAACGATTTACTTTAAAAATACAGAATAAATTGTCTATTTAATCTTATGACTTTTATCTTCTGTTTGGTCATACAATTTAAACTTTTGAATTTCATTTTTTATTGTCTAGCAAAATATGTTTTGCGTAGTTTTATTTATGGAATTGACTTAATATTTTATCATTATTTTTTTCATGACCGACATTTTTCTTTATTATTGTTTAATTGTCGTGGTCATCGTTTAACGCAATTATAACTAAATATTCTCCTTTCTCCTCTCTTTCTTCTTCTTAACTTGTTTGAAAAAACTCAAATGAAAGCTTCAATATTATTTTAGTTTGAATTACAATCTTCACCGCCTGATCATCGTAGAATCAAACTATATTGTTTTTCTGCTCTTTCTCAATTTTCTAACGTTCAAATTTAGAAGAAAATACTCCAACATCGGTGAATCAAAAAGAACCAGAGCTCTGGGTTTGAAATGAAAGTTTTAGGGCTTTTGCGTAAATTTACCCAAAAAATTAAACGGAGTTAAATCACTCAACGGTTGAGTGAGTAAAACGAACTAAATTCAAAAGTTAAATGATAAGATCAAAAGTTTTTAAAATTAAGTGACCAAAAAACATAATTTAACCAATATATATATAGGATAGGGTCCTCTTATAATATGTAAAATTGGAAAGTTTTACACTTTTTTTTGGACAATTGGATGAAGGCAAATGGATGGATGAGATTAACAATAGAAAATGTATAGATTATACTTGAAAAAAATAAGAAAATAATTTTAGCCATTTATTATATTCCTCTAACGGTCCAAAAAATATAAAATTAATTGAGTTTTACATTGTGTAAGCGAATCCTGACCCTTATATATATTACAAATTTAGAAGAGAATGATGGGTTAGGTAACAATGAGACACGGCATAGTGTGATTGCTTGTATCGTTCATTAATTATGTGATTAAGGGTTCAATTCTTATTTATAAAATATATTTTATTATCAATCGTTAATTTTGCATAATAACATTCGTGGTAAAAAAAATCTTTTTTGATAAATTTTAATTCAAATCTTAAATCTATATGGAGGGGAGAAGAAAAAAAAATATTTCTAGTGGGTCTATAACACGTGACATAAAAGAATATAAGAGAAAAAAAATGAGCAATTTGATCAACCGGCCAAATATATTTGTTAAAAATGTTAAATGGTATTTCATAATACAATAGACATTATTCTAATATTAGTTGTCGTTTTATGTATAATTGGAGCATTAAATATATTTTTTAGAATTATTGTAGCATAGTAGATTAGAGAAGTTATTAATTGGGTGAATCAAATGTTTATCTTTTAGATTTGATTGTAGTGATTCCAGCTTTGGAGAAGAAGCCCCACACCATGCCATTGGCAGCTGAATCTTTCAAAGGGACAACCATTAATGGAGTGAGAATCCGACCCCATCACCTTCTTCATTTCTCTTTAATAATTGAACCTACTCCTACTCTCTCCTCAATTCATGTTATTTGAACAAGCAACCCCAAAATTTGTTTCTTTGACAAGGGGAACCTTGAGGGATGGTAAAGAAAGATAGGAATGAGTTTTAGTTTAGGGTTTTGATCTTTAGGGTTAGAGATTTAATTTTTATATTTTATAATTTAAATAGGAACAATTTTAGAGTTTATAATTTAAGAGTTAAAGGTTTAGAATTTTAGATAGGAAAATATTTTGATATACCAGCTGTGTAAGTACAAGTATGTTAATTTTAGAGTTTGAGAGCTTTATTTAGTTTTTAACTTTTAGATGTTTTAGGGTTTATGATTTAAAATTTAGGGTTTTGGAATTTAAAATTTCAGTATGACTTAAAATAGACATGATGCGAAAAATAATTTTTATACAACTTGTGTAACAAAAATAACTTTTATATTATAGGTTTTAAGGCTTAATTAAACAAATTTTTGTAAACTTTAATTTATTCAACTTATGTTTAAAAACTATTCTATATATCGGTTAGTACATCTTGTTTTACTCTCATCTCCTAGTTAATATTACCTATAATATTTGAATTTGAGTTATATAATTTGACTCGTTTAGAGCCTTCGTTTTTTTAGAATCTTGTACGATCGTTTATATTGCACGTGTTTATAATCACCCTCGAATATAAGTATATCTACATAATTTTATAACTAAATTTGAACAATAACAATTTTTTATTGTTTAATTTCGAGTTTGACCGACAGAACTTATTAAAAAAGAATTACCTTGTCCAATTCCAAATCAAGTCCATTGGGCTGGGTGGCCTGCCCAACATATGGATAAACCCTAGATTTGGAGGAACAGTTGAATGAGGAAGGACTCGATTGAATACATAAAAACAAATGAGATAAATTCCAAAATTTTATTAAATTGCAACAACAATATAAAATGCTTTAAACCCTAATTACTTGGCCCACTCTTTCGTCCCCTAAACCCTCAGAAACCACCGAACAACTCGAACCCAATCCAAAGACGCCGCCATTTTTCAGTTAATTTGAAGCTACGAAAAAGGTGGGTTTTTGGAGCCTTTGATTCAATGGCTCTTTACTTGTTGTACGAGTCATCTTCTGGGTATGCGCTATTCCAGTCTCAGGGGCTCGATGAAATCGGTCAAAACACGGAGGCTGTTAGGAACTCTGTTGCCGATCTGAACCGGTTCGGTAAGGTGGTTCAACTCACTGCTTTTCAGCCTTTTGAATCCGCCATTGATGGTCTCAACCAATGCAACTCTGTTTCTGAAGGTATTATAAAAATCTCACCTTTATTTTGTTTTTTTTTCAAGCTTCTGGGTTTTGTTTTGTTTTGCCCTGAAGTAATTTTTCTGCAAGTTATTATGTTTGTCTGTTGTCTTGATTTGGGGCTTGCTTGGAATAAAAGATTCTGCCATTTTTGCATGGCTGTTTAGTTGATTTAGCCTTTCAAAATGCTAGCTAAAGGAAGACACAATGACATTGATTGCCATTTCATATGAGGTTTCTTTCTGTGCAAGTTAGGTTAACCATTGGTTTATGTCTGGTTTCATTGGTAGGACTTATGACTGATGAATTGAGGAGCTTTTTAGAGCTTAATCTCCCTAAAGTCAAGGAAGGCAAGAAATCAAAGTTCAGTCTTGGAGTTGCAGAGCCTAAGCTTGGTTCCCACATCTCCGAAACAACTAAAATTACATGCCAGAGTGGAGAGTTCGTTCTCGAGCTTCTTCGTGGTGTGCGGTTGCATTTTGATAAGTTCATCAAGGACTTAAAGGTTTGCATATAATCTTTATATTTCTCCTTTTTTTTTCTCTTTAAAGATGACCATTACAAGTGTGTTTTCTTCAAACTTTGTAGCCCGGGGACTTAGAAAAAGCCCAGCTTGGTCTGGCACACAGTTACAGTAGAGCAAAAGTGAAGTTCAACGTCAATCGAGTCGACAATATGGTTATTCAAGCAATTTTCCTTCTTGATACTCTTGATAAAGATATCAATTCCTTTTCCATGAGAGTGAGGTTCGTTATTACTTTACCCTTGAAACGAGCTTTTTTTCAGTTTAATGTGTAACCACAACCAGTATGAATGGATTTTATGTAAAGGATATCATTTGATTATTTCCGGCAGGGAATGGTACTCATGGCATTTTCCCGAGTTGGTAAAGATTGTCAATGACAATTATCTCTATGCAAGAGTTGCAAAGCTTATAGAGGATAAGTCAAAATTGTCTGAAGAACACATCCCTGCCTTAACTGAAATTCTCGGGGATGAGGACAAAGCAAAAGAAATTGTTGAAGCTGGCAAAGCATCAATGGGTAGATCTCTTGTATTTATACCACAGTTCAACCTTATTTTCTCATGCCTCCATTTTTTTATTTTTTTTCTCCTTTGCAGGACAGGATTTGACCCCTGTTGATTTGATTAATGTTCAGCTATTTGCTCGGAGGGTAATGGATCTTGCCGAGTACAGAAAGAATCTTTACGATTATTTAGTGACTAAGATGAATGACATTGCACCAAATTTGGCATCATTGATCGGAGAAGTTGTTGGGGCGCGGTTGATCTCTCATGCTGGTAGTCTCACAAATTTGGCAAAGTGCCCCTCTTCCACTCTTCAGATTCTTGGTGCTGAGAAGGCCCTTTTCAGGTATTTTATTTCTCACCTTGTATTCTTATGAGTTGGTGGAGCTGTAAAATGTTTGGATAACCGGAGTTCTTGATAAAATTATGTACCTCTTGAGCTGAACGATGACTGGGGTCTTGATCATGATCTCGAGTAATAATCCCAGAGCATTATTTATATATTTATTGACATTTTTCTAGCCTTTAAGGCATTGGTCTTCACTCATTTGCTCCCTACTGCTGGCTTCAGGGCATTGAAAACACGAGGAAACACACCTAAGTATGGTCTTATTTTTCATTCATCTTTCATTGGTCGAGCATCTGCTAAAAACAAGGGCCGCATGGCACGCTATCTTGCAAACAAATGTTCCATTGCATCTCGCATCGATTGTTTTGCAGGTAATCATCATTTTTTTGTTTCGTCATATGCTGTAAGTTTTCCTGAAAGTTGATCAATGCTCTTCTTGCTTGCAGAGAGGGGCACCACTGTTTTTGGGGAGAAGCTGCGGGAACAAGTCGAGGAACGACTTGAGTTCTATGACAAAGGCGTTGCACCTCGAAAAAACATTGATGTTATGAAGTCTGCAATTGAAACTACTCAAAGCAAAGGTGGTATACGGAGCTGTGAAGCCTTTTCTTTTTTGTACAATTTTGAATGTATGATATCTCATTTTAAGATGTTCGTTACAACTAAGATTAAAATGCGATATATTACACCTGAGCCCTGGAAGATCTGATGCGTCTGTTAAACTCAACTAATACTGAAAAGTGTTGGATTATTTTACAGCAGTTAGTTCATTGGTTTTGGCAAGTATGATTTCCTTTTGAAGTTCTCATCTATTACCATGTTTTATGCAGATGTAGAAATGGAAGAAGCCCCACCCGTCGAAGCTTCCACAAAAAAGAGCAAGAAAAAGAAAGTGAAACCGGAAGACGCCCCACTTGCAGCTACAAATGGAGATGCTTCAGAGAATGGTGCTAAATCAGAGAAGAAAAAGAAAAAAGAGAAAAGAAAGATGGAGCAAGAGCAGGATCATGGAGCTGAGAAAACAAACGGCGACAATGGGGATGTGGCCGAGCAAGACGGAACAACCAAGAAGAAAAAGAAGAGCAAAGATGAAGGAGCTGCTGCAAGTGAAACTAAGAAGAAAAAGTCCAGGGAGTGAATTCATCACTGGTGTGCTCAGTTTTGTGTAATGGCATACTAAATTGTTGTTGTAGGAATATGGTTTATTTGCCATAGAAATTTGACATTTGTTGAACTTCTTAATTTTAAACTAAAGTTAGTACATGAACTTCAGATTTTATTGACTGTGGACAAAATTATGGGTAAAGCACGCACAAATGTTCACCAAACTAACTATAATTATTTTTTATTGAAAGAAATTTTTTGATAATAAAGTTTTAAAAATTATAAAATGATCATGGAGTCTATTAAATTGTTACAAAGTGATCATTAAAGATCATTTTTTAAGTGTTTGCTAAGTTTTAAAGGTTATTTTGATAATTATTGTGATAAAATTCAGTGGTTATTTAATGTTAATGTGATAAGTTTAATAATTATTTTAAAATTTTATAGTTGAAAATATTATTTTCACTTAATTAAATGATCGTTTACATACTTTGCCCAAAAAATTAAGGCTTAAATGTCAAATCAACCTTCAACAAAAAATTAAAAATTAATTAAATCTATGAAAATTTTTACTTAATTTAGCTCTCATAATTTAAATCATATTCAATTTAGCTCTTCTGTAACGGTCTTAACCAATTTTTACAGTTCATTGATGACTAATAAAATGAAGACATATGACACACTCTAAAAGTGTTACGTCATTAAACCGTAAAAATATTTTTAAAAAAATATTAAAATTTAAAAATATTATAAAAATTCTAATCTTGTCTTCTCATGTTCTTTCAAATCCCTAACACCTCCATCTATTTTCGTTTCTTTTCCCCTTCGCTGCCTTATCCTTCTGCCACCGCCTCTTCTGCCCGCCCTCCTCTCTAACGATGATGTTTCCCTTCCCCCACCATCAGTAACAAACGAACACCCCTTACCAAATTAACACCAAAGCAAAACTACAATATACGCCACAAATTGTAATGAAAAACAAAAAAATTATCAAAGTCTAAGAACAAAACATCATGCTTGCTGGTTCAGCATAATCATGTTTCAGGAATAAATAAAAGCAAAGCTTCCCACACAAATCAAAGTCTCAAAATCTATCTTATCACTTCAAGTCACCACAATAAACACATCAATGTCTGATTTAATTAGGGGCGGGAGGATTGTTCATTCAATGGAAAGTCATAAAAAAATATTACTTTCATTTTTGTATAAAAATTAGGAAGGAAAACTGCATAGATAAATCAATGGAGTGGGAGGATGGATCGAAAGTCAAAATAATATATATTTATATATATTTATTTTGAATTTTAAATATTTTTAGATTTTTTTATATTCTTTGAATTTTTAATGATTATATGATGTGGCACTATTAAGTGTGTCACGTGTCATCATCTTAATGGTTATTTAAGAGTTAACGGTCAACGTTACGGGAGTGCTAAATTAATCGTAATTTGAATTATGAGGGCCTGATTAATGGTAATTTAAATTATGTGGGTTAAATTGGGTGTAAATTTTTTATAAGGGTTTAATTAAAAAAAATTTATTTTTGGTTGAGGCCAATTTGACCTTTAAGTCAAAATAAAAATAAATTAAGCGTGCGTTTGATTTACGAAATATAAGATTATCTTTAGGAATAAGATTCCCAGAATATAATATTACTTGAAATATTGCTAGGAATGTTAGATTACTTGTTTAGTTTATTTTATACGAATGTAAGATTTACATTGTTTGAGCGAAGGAATATAAAATAACTTAGAAGTAAATTTTATTATATTATTCATGTGATATATTTTCTTTTTAACAATTTAAACTTTTAATATTAATTTAAAAAATATTTGCTTGAAGATTCATACAATATAAATTATATATTTTTATTAATATTAAAATTATTATAATTAAATTTAATAAATAAATATTTAATGGGTAACAACATTTAATTTTTAAATTAGTATAAAATATTTTTAAAATAAATATATCCCCAAATATTAAAGCACGATTTATATAATAAAATGAATAATAAATTTACATAAAGTCAAGAAAAATATGATAAATAAGAGATGCCGATCGTATCATGAAACGCTAAGTTACGAAGATTTCTATGAAAATAGAATATAAAACCAATAAATTTAAAGGTTACCCTTATAATATGCTATGTGTCTATTTTATTTTCTTACAAAATTTTTATAGAGAATTTAAATAATATTTAGACATTTTATCAAAAATTTTCATAGCCATGATTTTTCTTTTATTTAAATATTAAAATAGTTTTTAAATATGTATAAAACTATTTAAATATTAGATTAATATAAAATAAATTTAGTAATAAATTTATATTATTAAATATGCTACAAAAGATCTAAATTAAGAAAATTTATTGTTTAAGAGATAATTTTATTCAAAGTGACAAAAATTGACAAATACATAAGAGAGGGTAAAAATTACATTTTCGAAATATAAAAAAACACTGTTGGTAATAATTTCTTATGGGATAAAACTAAAGGGAATTTTTTTTATACATATGCCGTATAAACTTTAGTTTACACGTGTCTTTTAGTTTTAGGGGTTAAAGTTTTAGTTTAGGGTTTAAGGTTTAGGTTGTAGGGTTTAGAATTTAAGGTTAATGTTTAGAATTTAGTGTATAAAGTTTAAAGTTTAGGGTTTAGATTTTTAGGATTAAGAATTTAGGATTTAAATTTTTATAATATAAATACACGGTGTAGAATTAATTTTACCCAACCTAAAGACAAACTAAACATGAGAAGATTCAGAAAGAAATTATTACCATGTGAACCCCCCCCCCCAACAAGGGTAAAACAGTAACTTTGGAAAAGCCGGCTCTCGTGCTTTTCTGAACATTGAAGCATTGGTGTCTCCGAATCTTGTAGCTGGGAACTGATTTTTGTTTAAACTTCAAACCAAAGTCCCAAATCTTCAATCTGGAAACAAAAGAAAGAGGATCAAAATGGGGAGCACTTCATTGAACTTGGAAGATGTACCTTCGGATTCACTCACGACTGAGCTTCTCCGCCGTATGAGGTGCGCCACCCAGCCCGACAAGCGCCTCATCCTCATTGGTTTTCCCCTTTTTCCCTTTCCTTTCTTCTTTTGTTTTCAAGTCGCAATGTGTTGGATAAACTGCAAAATGTTGGATAAAAAATGGGTCTTTTCTTTAGCAAACTAAAAAGCAATGAGCAGTGGGTTATGGGTTTACTTTGTAAAGGCCATAGATTTATTTTTATATGTTTCACTTGTTTGGTTCTTGCAACAAAGCCTAGCCCACAGTTCCTTTTTAGCAAAATGAAATGAATTTTCATGCCAATTTTTTAGTTTTTATTATTGTATATTCCTTATGCCATGTGGTACAAGTAATAGATTTTTGAACTTGGGTTGCTTGGAAGCGAATTGCATGATAGTAAAGTTCTGTTTTTATATGTATTTTTGAGCCAAGTCTCAAGCATTCTTGATTGTCTGTATCATATGGAAAGTGTATGATTCGGTAGGAGTCTCGAAAACCTGTTGCATTCTTTTCTTTACCAGCATAGTTGCTGATTGTTTAGCATTCCTGGGAACTCGTATGATTTGCAGGTCCACCTGGATCTGGGAAAGGTACTCAATCACCAATGATCAAGGATGAGTATTGCTTGTGTCATTTGGCCACCGGTGATATGCTACGAGCAGCTGTCGCCGCTAAAACCCCTCTAGGTGCAAGGCCAAGGAGGCAATGGATAAGGTCGAGTCCATTTCCGATACTCATCTGGGTTGTTTTACTAGCTCTTACGAGGTTGCATTTGACTAATGAGGTGTTTCATGATTGTTTCTCAGGGAGAACTTGTTTCCGATGTGCTGGTTGTCAGTATTATCGATGAGGCGATGAAGAAACCTTCATGTCGAAAGGGTTTCTTTCTTGATGGATTTCCGAGGACCATAGGCCAAGCACAGATGGTATTACTTCTTTTAGAATCATTATGCATGAGTTCTTATAATCTTGTACACACATACTTATAATTATGGGCTCTCAATCTTATGCTTGGAAGCTTGATGAAATGCTTGAAAAGCAAGGAGTTAAAATTGATAAGGTGCTCGATTTTGCAATCGATGATGCGATCTTGGAGGAAAGGATTACTGGTCGATGGATCCATCCTGCTAGTGGTAGGTCCTACCACACGAAATTCGCACCTCCTAAAGTTCCTGGCGTTGATGATGTAAGTCGAACAAAACCATCCTCGTTTTACTTCCATTTGTCGCATAAATCAGAATTCAGTTGCCAAGGATTTCAGTTTATGAAATCAAGTGGTGAATTAAACAATGTATCACGACACCTTTATATGCCTTAATGTAAACTTCTTGGTGTACTATTTGCATCTTAACCCCGAAACCTCATCTAAGCTGCATCACTGTTTTTCAATGAACCAATTGCGGTTAACAACCGTGCTTCCTCGTTTTTGTTATCTTCAAGGTAACTGGGGAACCTTTGATTCAACGTAAAGATGACACTGTAGCTGTTCTCAGGTCAAGGCTAGAGGCATTTCACAAGCAAACCAGACCGGTATTCTTACGACTTTCCTAACTATTTCTTTGCGAAATCAGAATGTCGACATTTCTGTGAACTCTATAATGTCTAATTTGAATACTTCTGAGTTGCCATTGACGTTTTTAATGGCGTTGCTTGAAACTTAGGTGATCGATTATTACTGGAAAAAAGGAGTAGTTGCAAAGCTTCATGCAGAGAAGTCCCCGAAAGAGGTTAAGGATGAGGTTCACAAGGTACTTTCATGATGTTCCAAAGGCGCACACGCACAAATGTTAGTTCTCTTAACCGAAAACGGAAATTTTCAGCTTTTGCTCATGCTTATCATCGGTACACAGTCCGATACTCGGATCCATCGTTATTGTTAACGTTTCGTTGCTACTTTCGTCCAAATGCACATCTCATGTATGACAATGATACTAATATGGATAGACCACAAAATGTTTAGGTATGCTATTGTTCCTTACCTCTTTGCAAATCCAATTATTGAATTGTTTGTGAAGTATCCGTGCTTGTCACATGTACGGACTGAGTATACGGGTACTATATTTCGAATATGAGGCAAAATTTCGGTGAAAAGAAGAAAAAAACTGAGCATATTCGAGTCGAACACGTACTTGTATCTTAGAATCACTCCTAAGTAAGAGTAACATAGGTTATGGCAATTTCCAATATGCATACCCATGGTTCCATGGGCTTCTTGAGCCCTATTCTTACTGAACACGAATCGGACGTAAAGAAATTGAAAAATAACCGAATTAAACAAGAATAGCAAATGAACATCGAAAATTAAACAGTACGAGTTTGATCTAAATCTGTTGTCCAGTCAAATTGAATTTTTTTGATTGAAGCTCACTTCATTTTTTAGAGGCTTAGCTGAAAAATAAGTGTTTAAATTGTACATCATTTTTCATTTAAGTGTCTAATTTTTTATTTCGATTAAAGGCATAACGTTTTATCTCCTTACTATTTTATGGTTGAATCCTTATAAAAATCTGTCATCTCGTTGGATTTTTATTGTCCTAACATTATTATTTTAAAGTTAAAAGGCCTAACATTTCATCTCGTTACTATTTTTAGATTGAGTCCTTAAAAAAATCATCACTCAATCATTGCTTAACCCATGACCTGATATTTATTTTTCTTGGTTTTTTATTGGCTTAAGGGTGTAAGAAGTTCTTAAACTTTTGGAAAAAAAAATTATTAAGCCTTTAAACTTTTTTTTCACCCAACTAAGCCCTTGAACCAATAAATTGAGTCAATTAAGCCTTTCGACCAACATTGACTATTGAATCTAATGATTTTTTTAATAAGTTGGTTCAGCGTGTTGTGTGACAGTGTTTCCATTTAACATTTTCATATTTTTTTAAATTTTTGAATAATGTTTTAAAAGTGCTATAAATTCTTAAACACTTATATAAAATATGTTTACAAAATTTGTAAGATCCTATGATAGAACTGCAATGTATTATGTGGCAGTAATATTTTAAAAAATTGTTACAATTTAATGGTTAAAATTGATCAAAAAGCTTAATAGATTCAATTTATTAATTTTTTAAATTAATTGAGTGCAAAAAAAATCAAAGCTTAATCGATTTGTTTCTTCTAAAGTTAAAAGCTTTTTACAATCTTAAGATTTTTTTACTTAAAAGTTCAAAATTTTTATTTCTAAAAAAACTAAAATATCTCTAATCTTCTTAAAAAAAACACCAACCCTTAATTTTTTTTCTCCTCTCATCGAATGACATTCCGCTGTCACAACAATCAACAATCTACAGATTTGTTGTTGGTTTGTGGTGTCTCGTTCATCAGCATGTGATAACAGAAGAATGAAAGAATCAATAATGGAAGTTTGTAGATGGAAGGAGTAGACGAAAGAGTGAATTTAGGTTCTTTTAGGAACTTAGGCTTTTCTTATAAATTATGTATTTTAGTTTTTCTAAAAATTGATATTAAAATGAAACACTAGGTTTTTACTTTGATAAAAAAAAATTAAACACTTAAAACAATAAAAATATATAGTTTAAATACTTATTTTACTATTAAACCTTTTTAAAAAAAGATTATCTATGTAGAGTTGATCCAAACTCGATTGCTTTAGGTTATATTACAATTTCTAATTGCGGTTTAAATAGTTTTGTCAATTAATGAGCTAGATCAATTTAGATCAAGTCAATGCGAGTTTTAAATTTTTTGAGTTATTTTGATTTAAATTAGTTTTGTGTTTGAATTAATTTCAACTTAAAGTCATTAAGGACTGTTTTTTTGTTGCGTTTAGCCTCCTAAAATTATTTTTACCAAACAGCCAATAATTTCGCGCTGAATAAGCATTTATTTACAAATAAAATATTTAACTTCTATCCAAATGGACGTTGCAGCCAACATGCGTCTACACCAACGATGGCTAAGGAAGCCTAAGTTGTGTTAGATTAAGGTCACTTAGATCCGATTGAATAAGCTTGAATTTGAAGTAACCGACTTTGAGTTTTCGGGTTTTTTGGCGGGAAGAATTTAACTGTTTCTGCTACTAAATAACTACCATTGGTTCTTCAGATTCTTCATATCCTATCCAAGAAAATGTGGGAAAATCACAATTATCTGATAGCTCAACCCAGAAATTTGTGAAACAAATTCATCCCTGATCAGGGAAAACAACAAAATCTTCAATGGCAAGGCAATCGGGAAGGATGATCAAGAACCCATTTATGAGTTTAGCCCCGAGTCCAAAATCTTTGACTCAGCTGCTCTCAGTTTCACCATTAAAATCACTCTTCTCCCCCAAGAAAACATCCCCACCCCTCTCAATCTTCCTCCTCTCTTTCCTATTTTCCTTCACTTTCCTGGGAATCTCCATTTTCAGATTCTTCCCCGCTTCCCAAGATTCAATCCCATGTCCCATGTTATCTCCATCGATATCCCCAATTTCACCCCATTCTTTACCGTCTTCCTACTCTCAGATCGTCTTGGCATCTTTGCTTTCTGGTGGCTTAAACTCCAACAACGAGATTCAATCCAGAGCCGGCGGCACTGCAATGGTGCCATTACCAATTCATCTGGTTCCCGGGAATTTATCCGAATTAGAAACCGAGTTCTGGAAACAACCGGATGGAAATGGCTACCGTCCTTGCTTGGATTCAACCATTGAGTATCGTAAAAGATCCGCAAAGATTTCGATCGAGAAGAACAGATTCTTGGTCGTAGTTGCCGCCGGGGGATTGAATCAGCAAAGGAATCAAATCATCGATGCCGTTGTTATTGCTAGAATCCTTGAAGCTGCTCTGGTTTTGCCGATCTTGCAAGTCAACATGATATGGGAAGATGAAAGGTAATGTGATTTTAAAAACTATGGGGTTTTAGTTTCATGAAATCTAGGGTTCATATTCGGTGAAATCATTGTGTTTTTTCATTGGGAATTTCAGTGAATTTCCGGATATTTTCGATGTCGAACACTTCAAGAAGACTTTGAGAGCTGATGTACGAGTTGTGTCTTCGTTACCATCGTCTCATTTGATTGCTAAACAGACCATTGTAACTCAAATGCCTTACGGTGTTTCCCCGTTTTGGATCCGTGCTAAATTCTTCAAACAGGTAAGCGGAATTCGATTCCGTATCGGTACGAACACAAAACGAATACACGGATATTAGGTTCTTATGGTGTATATTCTCGTTGTTTCAGCTCAATCAAGAAGGTGTTCTTGTACTAAAAGGACTAGATTCTAAGCTCTCCTGGAATCTTCCATCTGATTTGCAGAAGCTTAGGTGCAAGGTACTTCAAGTTTTAATTTACGAACACATCGGACTTTTCATTTTTCTTGAAATATTTGTATCGGAACATGTCTGAATATATGATTTTTCTTATTGCAGGTAGCTTTCCATGCACTGAAATTTTCCAAGCCAATTCTCCAGCTTGGAAACCAGCTAGCGAGGAGAATGTGGATTGAAGGTCCATACGTAGCCCTTCATCTCCGGCTCGAGAAAGATGTGTGGGTCCGGACCGGATGCCTCACCGGATTAGGTCCGAAATTCGACAAAATTATAACTCGGATTCAGAAATCTCAGCCTCACTACCTCACCGGGAGAGTCAACATGAGCTATAGTCAACGTCGCCTCTCTGGACTGTGCCCTCTAAATGCATTAGAGATGGCAAGGTGAATAAATAGTATCAAAATTTATTTGTCTCGTCTCGACTCGAATTTTAAAGATAAACATTATTGATGGTTATTTTGTTGCTGCAGGCTTCTAAAGGCTTTAGGGGCACCGAAAAGTGCTCGGTTTTACATAGCCGGGGGAGAGCCATTTGGTGGCACCAAGGCTTTGGCGCCACTTGCTGCCGAGTTCCCGAATTTGGTGCGGAAGGAAATGTTGGCTCGTGACGGCGAACTGTCGCCGTTCCTCAACCGGTCCTCGGCTCTATCGGCCATCGACTACATCGTCTCGTTCAACAGCGACATCTTTATACCTTCCCACGGAGGAAACATGGGCCGATCCTTACAGGGGCATCGAGCGTACATGGGACACAGGAAGACAATAAGGCCGAACAAAAGATCCATGCTCCCATTCTTTGAAGATTCATCGATGTCGGAAGAAGAATTCAGTAGGGTCATAAGATCACTGCATAATAAAGCCATGAAGCCGGAGCCGAGGAAGAAAGAGAGAGACAAAGATGTGATTGCTTATCCGGTGCCGGAATGCATGTGTCGACATGGTTCCGGCATTTTCTGAAACAAAAGCACACGCAACTGTACATACATACATACATTTCGATTTTAACAACATATGCAATACATTTGGTTTGTTCAGTCTATCAACCTTTTTTATTTCTTGGGAATTCCCTTCAAGTTCAAATCGAATCCTAATGCCTTCTGAGTCATTAAATAAACTCCATAACTCTATCCTTGCAGGTTCACGTCATTACTAATACTAACCAACATAAAAAGAGTATGTAGAATTATTAAAAATCCGAATTCTTTGGTTACTCGTATTTTGAGAGGCCTCTATTGTCCCAATGATAATCTTTTGTCTGCCTAAAATGTCAAAACCTGTTTTAGGCATGTGTTAGCATCCGAGATGAGATTGAAACAATTAAGAAAGACACCCTTTGGAGAGCGGACATTGCTATTTGGAATGATAATTGGGTTTCGAAGCTTCCAAAATTAAAGGTATTTTATTTGGAAGGCTTGTCACAATGCTCTAGGCTTCTAGCTGCCAATAGCAATCTCAAAACGAGATGCCACTTTGCTTCGTCTGATTGTGCCTGTTGTGGGAAAACAACGAGAGTATTTACGCGTATTTTTCTTTTGCTCTTTATTTTAAATGTTTGGAGAGCTTGAGGATTTAATTATTGTCATAATTTAGTAGTTAAAAGATTAATTTTACTCTTGTAATAAATCGAAACCAGCAATGTTGCTTATAATTTTTTTGCTACAATTTTACCCTCAAATCAAACTAATTTCAGCAACGTCACCCTTTGATCGTTATTGACTAACGGGATCGTTAAATTTTTTATAGTACCATGCCACATTGCCAAATTCGACCGTTCAACTTCAAACTTGGCATGCCACCTGAGAATAACGGGCGACGTGGCGAGTTACTGTGTAGAACTTAACGATCCCGTTAGTCTATAACGGTCAAGGATAACATTGTTGAAATTAGTTTGGTTTGAGGACAAAATTACAACAAAAAAATTTAAAGACAACATTAATGATTTCGGTTTATTACAGGGACAAAATTAATCCTTTAGCATAATTTAATCGTCTTACCAAGTTTTCGTCTCCGGTAGTTCAAGTTGGTGAAGATGCGCAAGAAGGGCCATTTTTATCAAGACTCCAACTCATTGCTTTTCTTTGTTGTAACATTTGAAAATCATGGAACGGTTTGGTTTTTTCACGCAGATTCGAGTCTAATTTTTGGTAATTTTTAAATGTAAGTAACGAAGTCTTTAAGCGTCGAAAGAAACAAATTTTAGTAAAACTCGTCAGACACTTGACGAGTTTTATTAAAAATTATCAAAACAGGACTCGTTATGCATGCTTAAAAAAAATTTAAATAAAAAATAAAACTCTCCATACATACCCAATAAATTTACTATAAAAATGGTATGCTAAAAATAATTTCTTTCAAATATTATTTTAGAAAATAAAATTTTAAATAGTGCTATTTTAATGATAATTTCTTTGACACCCATGACCATCATAGGGACATGTGGAGGTGGCTCTTGGATGGGAGCTTTGCCGATGTTAGGTTTTAGGTGGGTTAAAGGGGAATTCATGGCTTTCTGAACGGATTCCCACATACAGGATACAGCTGATGACCGGTCTTGTCTAGCTGAGCGATTTGAAAAATCATTAACCAACATAAAATTTTGATTGATTTGATTAGTTTTTGAATTAACCAAAATTTTAGTAGATTTAAACTTAAAAATATACGTAAATATAGTATATATTTAACCTTTAATATTTATATTTTTGAGTAGTTTGGTTAATTCGAATATTTAATCAATTTTGAATTAAATTAACCAATAATTGAGGTTTAAAAAATTTATTTAAACATTCTTCAATCGAACAAACTTTAATGGCCGACTGTTTAACCAAATTAATTCGTTTCAGTTAATTAATTTGGTTTTAACCGATAAATGAACACAGTTATCCTTGGTTACTTATATTTACAATTTTTAAAATTTTAATTTCCTATTAATGTATTAGTTCAATTATCAAAATAGAACCTCTCCACTAGTTTATTGACCTTAGAGTTAATTTTTAAATATATTTGATTTGACTAAAAAATTTAAATAAAATTTGAGTAATAATATAATACTCCTACGTTCGTCTCACTTAAATTATTTTATTCGTCTCGACTCAATTAGTAACCGATTCTGACACCGAAAATAACATCCACATGAGGATGGAATTCTCATCAGATACGAATTTATTGAAGTTAGATTATGTTGTATTTAAAGGATAGTGTCACGGGGCTAGACTTCTGAACCAGCCCGACGTGCGGCCTTAGTCGAGTCCTTAAGACAAACGACCAAGTAAGCCTGAATCCTCGACCCGAAAGATCGAATTCCGAAGGCAACGAAGAACGCAAGATCCTTTTTTGGGGAAAGCAAACTATGAGATCGGCTACGAAGAACTCTGAAAGAACGCGAAGAACAAGAGAAGAACAACTCAGAGAATTTAGAGTGAACGCGCTCTCTATTACTCAAGAATAGATGAAAGAATGGATGATTACAACTGAGGTGGGGAGGCCTCTATTTATAGTTGAGTCCCCTCTAATCCGATGGTCCCTACTGATTTACATCAACGGCCTAGATACAACTCTACCAACCACAAGGTATAATGCCAAGAATATTCCTTAGCTATCTATGGAAAGAATCTCCTATGTTCACATAGGTGTGGATGGATAAGCCTTCTTGGATCTTCCCACGGATCGGGCCAGTCTGGTGGTCTCTTCAAGCCCAAAGTGTGTCTCAGAACCTCATGGACACCTTGGTGTGCACCTTGTGGTGCTAATGACTCGGACCTTGGATCACGGCCCGTGACATTCTCCCCCACCAAACTTGGCGACGCCCTCGTCGCTACTCCGGAATGAATTCGGAAATGATCCTGGGACCTCCTTGTCACCTTAGCTTTCTCCCAACTCTGAATCAAGCTTGGTTGTCCCCCCATAAGGACCGCTCTTCCCATAAAGAGCACCTGACTCGTGCTGGGTCGTCCACCCATATGGACTTCTCGCTTTGGTTGCCGCCGCCATGTAACATCGCTCGTCGAACCACCTCGCACATCTCGGCCGTAGGAATTCTTTCCTAACAGCTGGGATTTGTCTCCACTTGGATCACCATGACCCCCGAACAAAGGTTTGGATGCCGCCTTTGAACTTTCACCATCTGATGGGTTAGGTTTTCTGCTGCCTACACCCAACAAACCGGACAAATCAAAACCAAAAATACAAAGATTGTGTTCGAGATGTACCTTCTTCGGGATGAACTCCCTCGCGTTCACTCTAAAATGCATCGACCCTTCTACATCCTTGAAGTCTGACGCCCCATTTTGCATTGCTACTTCTTTCTCTACGAAGTTCAATGCACCCTCCACCTTGCCCAACGGTGGCTCTTCACATAACGAATCGAGCTTCAAAGCCTCGCTTTCTTCGGGCTCGTCCTGTACCTTGGACTGCTTGACTCTATGTGGGCAATCGCGCCAACGATGTGGCTTCATGCAATGAAAACACTTCCATTGCACTTTCTCCTCCCTCGACTTGACTCTGTCGGGGCAATCGAGCCAACTGTGTGGCCCCTTGCAATGAAGACACTTTCGCTGTACCTCCGGCTTGACCGTTGTAGATGAAACAATCATGCCAGCTCTAGCTTCCCTTTTCACAGACTCATCGTTTACCTTGATGTCTGAAAGATCGGCTTCCTTGGAACAATCCTTTGACCCATGCTCGCCGTCACAATAGAAGCACATCCGTGGCTTCATTTCCTATGGTCGGACTAGCATCCTAGGCTTGTTCCACCTCGATGGCTTTTCCCCGCCATGCGAAGTCCCATCCACCTTTGTCGAAGCCTGCACCTCGGCTTCAACCGCATCACTCCGTCCCTCCACTTTGTCCGTCATGCCTGATATGCCTTCTACTCCTCCCTCATGGCCCTTTACCTAAAGGCTCTCCCTGGCACTCACGAGGCTTTTCCTCTGGAACCTGGTGGTTTCGAACTTGGCCCATATCCTCTCACACGACGCCACAAAGTCTCTACGCCTCTGGGTCCTTCCTTCGACAGCCTGGGCCTCGTCACCCATCTGCGCTGCAGCGTTTCCTCCTTTCCTTGTCGCCATCTCCAACAATGCCTTCCACGAGCACTCGATTCACCAACCGTGGCTATGAACCGTGGCTACGAACCGTGGGCTCTGATACCAACTGTCACGGGGCCAGACTTCTGAACTAGCCCGACGTGCGGCCTTAGTCGAGTCCTTAAGACAAACGACCTTTGCCGAGCTTAATTATACCATTTTTAAAAAACATAAAAGACTAAAGGGTAAAAAAATTTCCCTCCAGTCGAAAGCAGCAACCCCTTCCAGGAGCTTAATAGCTCCGTCTCTATACGTGGCAGCACCTTTGTCGAGCACTGAGTGTTCTTTTAATGTCAAAAGATCTGATTTTCAACTAATTTTTAATTAATAGTGAAAATATTTTAATGGTTAAAGTGTAAATTTGTCACCTTAGTATAGGTGAATATTGAAATTTATCATTCATTTTTATTTTATTGAAATTTGCCACTAAGCTCTTAATTTTATTGAATTTTACCATAAACTTCAAAAAATAAAATTTCACCACTTAATTTTGATTTTGATATTTGAAAACAAAACTTAACCAAATATTGTTAGATATTAAAATAAAATATTAAACTTTTTTTAAAATAAAATTAAAATTGAATAGAAAAAATTCAATAAAAAATTAAAATTTAATGGAAAAAATCAATAAATATTTTGGTGTTGAGCTATGGCTATCAAAGAAGCTTGTATGATCTTTTTGTGTTTCCTCTTTGGCTCACTCTCATTAATTGATTAATAATTCTTTACCTCTCCTTTATCTTTTGGTAGTATAATTCTTTATATCATTATATGTACTTTATCATTTTTTAATATCATAATATGATTATATGATAGTATATATTTTTTACTTTTAATTTTTTGAAAACGTACATACTGTGTAGACAACGCAGCTCGAACTCGAATCACTTTAAAATAATAATGTTATCATTTATTATTAGGACCACTCGTTGAATTCACTTCATCATTTTTTGAACAATTTCTACTTAGAAGAGGGGAATGGGAAATTTTGTTCCTAATGTGCCCATAACCCACAACCTAAGAGAAAAGAAGATATTAACTGAAAACTTTTAACCACTTGCTCTAGAGATTGTTAACATACTTTATCATTTTTTGAATACTATTTTATTATGTTATAGATTCCGCAGAGATTTCTCTTGACGGTTTCATTATGTTTGGAGGGAGAGTAATGTTAAGGGTAAACAACATTATTGGTCATTAAATTATTTTTAGTTTTTTTTTTGTTTTAGTCATCAAATTATTATTATTTAATAAAATCGTCATTAACGTTACATTTTTTAATATAATCATACACCGTTAAAAAATTCACGAAAAAAATAGTTTGGTGACCAAAACATAAAAAAAGTTAATATTAGTGACTAAAATAAAAAATGTAATGTAGTGACGATTTTCTACAAAATAATAATTTGATAATCAAAATAAAAAATAAGACTAATTATTGATTAATGGCGTTCTTTACCCTAATTTCAAACGTGACAAGTTAGCCAAGGGTTGGTCCAGTGCTGCAATTTTTACGAGTTGTTAATTTTTCCTTTGTGTTTTGGTCCAACTTGACTGCGTATCTCTTCCTTTCGATTTTTTTTTCTTTATTAGGATTTTGTAGTGATTTGAACTCCCTTTTCCACCTACTTCCCCATTTTCGCTAGAAATTTGTTGTACTTTTAGTGTCTTTATTTTTACTTTTATATTAATTTTAAGGTTATAGTTTAAATTTTTATATCTAATTTTTGTTTTTTGAATTTTAATTACTGTTATAGTATGTTTTTTTTCTATTTTGTAGTATACTTTTGGCTTACGGCACGTTATCGGCTACTGTTGTAGTAGATTTGTGTTTGTGAATATGTTTTTTTACGACAATCGGTTTTTATTTGCGGTTTGTTAGTGATCTTTAATAATTTTATCTTTTTTGTGGTTCGTTTGTCAATGCAATCGGATCTATTTTGCGAAGCAGCCTGAAGTCTTGCTCTCTGCTTCTATTTTTTCAATAGTTTATTTTTAACATTGTTTTACAGCTTATTAGACGTGTTTTACTGATCTAATGCTTCGTTCTCTATTTTAATTTTTAATAAAATTCAGCCAACGAATTGTAAAAAAAATCTGTTATACTTTTAAGATTAGACTAGTATTAGAAAATTAGTTCCTCGAATTCCGTTTACTTTTAACGGCCTCTGAATCAATTAAGTTCGAATATTAAAACAATTCGAATATCCGCAGGGTCAAAGCCAGATTTGTCACTGATTATCCCTCAACTAATTTGATTCCTACAGTAACAAAATATCTAATAACACTCGGATTTAATCCAAACACAGCTTGGAAACAATTTAGAAAAGAAAATGGCAATTGGCTATTGAACTGTTTGTTTCGTTTACTATAAAAATGAAAGAAACGGCTATAATTTCTACTATAAATTGCATGCACTTTCAGTTCTTTAATGAAAGAAAGCGTTTCAACAAACCAGAAGAAAGATGCTTTCGTTCTGGATTGCATCGGCTGGGAATTCTCACATCACTTTGATCTTTGCCGTCGCCTTTGCTTTGCTTGTTCATGGCGGAGGTTCGTTCATCTTCTTAATCACCTTTTTTTTTTAATTTATCTCTGTTTTTTTCTATATATTTGAAGAGCTGAAACTCTCGCATTTGTGCAGTAACCGAAGAAACGTTTGTTGATGTCAAGAGATCCGATTTTCCGGCTGATTTTGTTTTCGGAGTTGCCACTGCTGCTGCTCAGGCGAGCTAAATCTCTCGTCGCTTAGTTTCTTCGATTGCGGTAACTTTTCACTCGAACAATGCGATTTTCTTTCAATTGATTGATTAAATTTAAAAATGCAGATTGAAGGATCGGTAAGTTTTGAAGGAAAAGGACCGAGTGTTTGGGATCAATTTCAACGGAATTTTCCATGTTAGTATTTAATCCTAGTAATTTCAAGTGAAGGAATAAATTAAGATTTTTATTGAATTTCTTTATTAAACTATTTATCTTGCAGGGAAAATAGCGGACAACAGTACCTTGGACGTATCAATCGATTCGTATAAACGATATAAGGTAACTCTTCCCCTTTCTCTTAGGTTTTCATGTTAGATTTGAACAGAGATCTCATGAACTCTTCTATTCGTCTTTATATTATACAAAAGTAAGGGATTTAGTTCTGTGAATAACTTATTTACATAATGCTAAATGGTCGATATAATCATAGTCGAAGTGATAAGATTGTTGCATGTTAACATCGAATATCGAAGTTAAAGCTTTGGTAATGTTATTCCCTTAGAGAAACATAATGCTAAATGCATGCATTTGCAGGAAGATGCGTTGGTTTTAAGGGATCTGGGTGTCGATGCTTATAGATTTTCCATCCCTTGGACCAGGATTTTACCAAGTAATTATTTCCTTCTTTTTTTATCCCCCTTCATATCATTTCTATGAACATAAAGAGAATAATTACATATTGCTTTTGCCGTAGATGGAACTCTGAGTGGTGGAATAAATCAGGAGGGTATCGATCATTACAACGCTCTAATCGACGAGCTAATTAAAATTGGTGTCAAACCCTTCGTCACATTGCTGCACTTTGACCTACCAGAAGCCCTTGAAGACAAGTATGGAAGTTACTTAAACCGCAGTATTGTGTAAGTTTTTTTCCGCCATCTGTATACCTATTTTCAACTTATCTAGACTTTATCCGATGCATGTTCGAATATGGGTACTGAAAACATATCCATGTGTGATACCCTGATTTTGGATCTATTTTCATTGATCTGCCTCTCTGTTTTTAGGGAGGATTTTAAGAACTACGCTGAAATCTGCTTCAAAGCATTTGGAGATCGAGTTAAACATTGGATTACAATCAACGAGCCATTCGTTGTTGCTAAATACGGGTATACCGGAGGAAATGCTCCACCGGGGAGATGTTCAGATAGAAAACAATGTCCCTATGGTAATTCAGCCACTGAGCCTTACATTGCTATCCATAACCTTCTTCTTGCCCACGCAACGGCTGCTAAGCTTTACAAGGAGAAATATCAGGTAATCATTATGCCAGAGAATTTCATTGGCTTGAAATATGAACTTCAGCTTTCTCAAACATTGAACAAATATTTAAAGTTTTAATAGGTAATCTGAACCTTAAATAAGTGTAGGATCCACCAACTGTTTGCTGTCGTGTTTGTTAATGGCTGAATTTGACTCAACAGGCAGACCAAGGAGGTGTGATTGGAATGACCAATGTTGCACAGCATTACGAGCCATATTCAAACACATTGGCTGACAGAAAGGCAGCAAAAAGAGCCATGGATTTCGACTTGGGATGGTGAGTAAAAACCCACTCATTTTCTATTCAACAATTTATAACCAAAAATTCAAAACCCATGATCGCCATTTGTGTGATTTCTCTAGGTTTATGGAGCCACTGGTACGAGGAGAATACCCATCAATCATGAAAAAATTGGTAAAAGATAGGTTGCCTGTTTTCACTAAAAAAGAGAAGAAATTGGTGAAAGGGTCTTTCGATTTCATTGGCTTGAATTACTATACCTCAAGATATTCCAAAAACATCCCGACCTACCCGAGAGGTGCACCACTCAGTTTGTTCACTGATCCACTTGTAAATAGCACAGGTAAATCTTAAATCGAATCGATTTCATATCCGAATCCGAATAATATGATGTATAAGTAAAGATTACTAATTTTTATATTGTTGTGGCAGAGGAAAAGGATGGAGTTTTAATTGGTCCAAAAGCTGAAGGAAGTGGTTACATTTACATATACCCCAAAGGGCTTTACAAAATCTTGAAATTTGTGAAGAAACACTACGGTGAAAACATTGCCATCTACATCTCCGAGAATGGTCTGGAAACCTCTTGTTTATAAAATGCTTTCTCTCTATTAACTTCTTTTGATTATATTTCATTCTATGATTGCTTATATTTTTCGATAAACAATTTTTTGTAGGTGTTTCTCAGAAAAGAAACGACACTGTACCAATAAATCAAGTTCTAAGCGATCAATATAGAATTGAATATGTTCAGAAACATTTGCAACAAATCACCAAGGCAATTGAGTAAGTATTGTCTATATCATCTCAACTCTTCATTTTTTTTTAAGTATTCGTATTAAGTAGGAGCCGATAAATTGTGTTCGATAAAAAGTCTGCAAAAAAGAAACACAAAATAATCGAATCGTAACTCGATCCGAACCATGAACCATATTTTTTTGAACAATGACATCTGAATTTTACTAACCACTATAAAAGATATTACAAATACAACGTATCAAAAAGAAGGAAAAAAGAGGACTAGTCCACTAAAGATCTCATACAAATGTGCAAAGAAAAGCAAGCACCTCCATAGATTAATACATACAATCAAAACCCATAAACCTTCTTGAATCTTTTATCTCTAGCCAAACAAGGAGTGGTGAGCGAACTAAACTATCAGGCAAATTGCTCCGTTATACAGTTCTAATTATATCGGCTAAAAAACCATCAAACGAGTTATGATCAATTATTTCTATGATCACTGACAGAATCAAATTTGAACCATGAACCGCGTTAAATACCAACTTTCCCCCTTATTCCGAATAGCATAGTGTTATATCATGTTTTAATATATATTGTTGTATGCATTGTATACATTTGACTAACATGTTGTTTTTATGTTGGTTAGCAATGGCGTGAATGTGAAAGGATATTTCTACTGGACTTTGTTTGACGACTTTGAATGGGGAGAAGGATATGAGGCTCAATTTGGACTTTACCACATCGACTTTACTGATAACCTAAAGCGGATTCCCAAGAAATCTGCTAAATGGTATCATGATTTTATCAAGGGTGACATAAAATAAGCATTATAAATATTTTATGTTAGGGTAAACTACATAAATGGTCACCGAACTTTTAGGGCAGATTCATTTTGGTCACCGTACTTTTAAAATATTTGATAAGGTCGCCCAACTTTTAGTTTGATTTCAATATAATCACCGAACTTTTAGGGCATATTCATTTTGGTCACCATACTTTTAAAATATTTGATAAGGTCATCCAACTTTTAGTTAAATTTCAATATAGTTACCGAACTTTTAGTTCGCTTTCAATATGGTCCCTCTCGTTACCTTCCGTTAAAAGCTGACATTAATTTTTATTTTTCCTTAATAAAAAACAGGCAAACTACACCAATCATCACTCAACATTCTTCTCACTCCTATTTTGGTCACTAGAGTTGAAAAAAATTCAATTTAATAACTTAACTTTCTAATCGTTCATATTTTGGTCACTCTCAAATGACATGGTTATACAAATAGAAAAATTCGATCAATCCTTAAAAAAATTTGGGTAATGATTTATTTACTTTGCTTATTAAGTTTACCATATTACCATATTTGATATTTTAATAAGCAAAGTAAAATTTATTACTCGAATCAAATATTCCAATTAACCGGTCAATCGATTATCCGATTTAATTGGTACAATATAAGATTGAGAATTGAATAATTTGAATTTAGCAATTAATC
Source organism: Hibiscus mutabilis (assembly GCA_019671005.1). Classification (NCBI taxonomy): domain Eukaryota; kingdom Viridiplantae; phylum Streptophyta; class Magnoliopsida; order Malvales; family Malvaceae; genus Hibiscus; species Hibiscus mutabilis. The sequence goes on along the minus strand of CM033720.1, from coordinate 815,625 downwards.
AAAATAATTTTTAAGGATTAATTAAACCCAATTTCGGTATAAATTTTTAAAATAAATTATTTCGCTTTGATTACGGTTCACAGTTTTAAGCAAAATTGATTAACTGATTTGATATAGTATATATAATATTTCTAAATTTTATGCATTACAATATCTTATAGTCTAATGATTTTGATACCCTTATGATTTTTTAAAGTTTTGGCTCTGGGTAGAATTAATAGGCGTGAACTTTCAATTTTTGAATTTCTAGTTGTTTTTACACTTTTATCACAACCGAAAATTTATTAAATTTACCATGTTAACATATTTGTTATTTTAATAAAAAAAAGTAAAAAATCATTTACAGAGTCAAATATTTTAGTTAACTAGTTAATCGATTATCTGATTTAGTTAATACAATATAAGATCGAGAATTGAATGATCTAAATTTACCAATTAACCAAAATAAATCTTATAAGGATTAATCGAATTTTTCTATTTGTATAAACATGTCATTTGAGAGTGACCAAAATATGAACAATTCGAAAGTTAAGTTATTAAATTGATTTTTTTAACTCTAGTGACTAAAATAGGAGTGAGAAGAATGTTGAGTGATGATTGGTGTAGTTTATCCATTTTTTATTAAGGAAAATGAAAACTAACGTCGTCTTTTAACGGGAAGGACCAAATTGAAAGTGAACTAAAAGTTCGGTGACTATATTGAAATTGAACTAAAAGTTTGGTGACCTTATCGAATATTTTAAAAGTACGGTGACCAAAATGAATCCGCCCTAAAAGTTTAGTGACTATATTGAAATCAAACTAAAAGTTAGGTGACCTTATTGAATATTTTAAAAGTACGGTGACCAAAATAAATCTGCCATAAAAGTTCGGTGACCATTTATGTATTTTACCCTCTATGTTATGTATAATGTAAAACCTTACATTATTTTATAAATTTTTAAGTTTTAAATTAAGCATTTTCTTTTTACTTTTTCTCATCTTTTACTTCAAAAAATTGAATATATATTTATATATATAAATTCGTATTATGTATGTCTCATTTGGTTGGAGTATCATATACAATATTTGATATAAATAATTAAAAACAAAATAAATAGTTAAACTCATAGTTATAAAAAAAATAAAAAAACCCATCATGACAAACAAAATAAAGAAACATAATAAACTCAAATTTTGAGACCACTTGAATTTTTTTGGGGGAAAACAAATAATCATTATTATTTTTTTTCTGTTTAGATGTAATTGGATCATCTAAAAAAATTTATCATTTTGATAAGATTTTATTATTAATTAAAATTTATTAACACAACAATTTTTTTCATATTCCTAATAATAAAATGGTTATTCAGTGTAAATGAGATTTTAGAAAAAGAATTAGATTCCTGAAGTTGAAGAACCAAGAAAGCAATACTTGTTGCAAAAGGCTATAACTAGATCCCAAGTATAGGTTTTACAAATGTGTTTTATCCGGTGGTAAAGGTATAGTTATATTAGAGCCTTGGTCGGTATAATAGCTATGTATGATTTTGAGCTTGAGCATCTAGATGTTAAAATTACATTCTTACGCGTAGAACTTGAGAAAAATATCTACATGAACCAACTTGAGGGTTTTGAGACCTTAGAGAAAGAGGTATGGTCCAAAACAGCCACTTAGACAGTGGAGTGTTAAACCAGTTAGGACTGCTTTGGCAACCCATTTTAGACTTTCAGTTAGGACTGCTTTGGCAACCCATTTTAGACTTCCATTAGATTTATCTCTGCAATTAGATTATGAGATCCAATATATGTTATGAGTCTCATACTCTAGTGTAGTGTGATCGCTTATGTATGTTATGATTTACACACACCCAGACTTAGCACATACATTCCTTGCAATTATTAGGTACAAGACGAATCCAGAAAAAAAAAAACATTAGAAAATTGTCCAATAAATTTTTATATACCTCTGGGATACTACCAATACATGTTTGTAGTTTGAAAGAACTAAAGATGAAGTTATTGGGTATGTAGATTCTGACTTTGTCGAAGATCTCTCACAAGTTACATCTGTATTGTTGGAGGTTGCAGTATTAATTGGAAAGCTAACTTACTAACTACAGTTGCTTTATCAACTATTGAAGCTGAGTATATGAAAATTATTAATCCCGTAAGGAAGCAATTTGGTTAAAGAAACTCTTTGGTGAATTGAATAAAGTCCCTCATATTATTACAATATTTTGTGATAGCCAGGGTGTTATCTTCCGTACTAAAGATCAAATTTTTACGATAGAAAAAAATTATTTGGATATACAATAGCACTTTATACGTGATATCACTACTTGAGGTGGTGAGCAAGATCAACACTCATGATAATCATGCTGATATTTTGACCAAGTCACTTCCTACAGTCAAGTTTAAGCGTTGCTTGGGCATGGTCTGCGCTCATTATTAAAGACTACCCCTTGAAGGGATTTTGTGGAAGCGGTTGAGATATTCTTCAACAAGAATTGTGTCAAGGTAAAGATTTGTTAGAGTTGTGGCACAAATTCTTTTAAGATTTAGTTTAAAACGAGAAACATACTTTTATGATATTTCTTTTACTTTACATTAATTAAAAGTACATCAAGCACATTTGGTCGGTTGACCAAGCTGCTTACCTTTGTTCCCTCATATTTCCTTAGGTCATTGGTTCTAGACCCACTAGAAGCACTTCACTTCCTTCCCCTCCCCCCCCCCTCTAGGTTGGATTAGGATTAGATTTAAGATTTGTCAAAAAAAGTAGAAAACCTATATTAAGCATAATTATTTTTTATGCAAATTTTGTAACGCCCCGATTTTGGGCCTAGCCGTTTTAAGGCAATTTAGTTGGTCCGGGGGACCGGGTTAAAGATTGGAGTCGGATTCGGGAGAAAATATTTTTCTAAAAGTTAAATAAAAATATGGAAAATGTTTAAAAATCATATTTTAATATATTAAAAATATTGGTGAAAGCAATTTTGGAAAATGAGCTTTGGAAGGGTGACATTTTGGCTAGTGACCAAAATGCAACTTTTGAAAACTGTTTTTAAAGGTGACTGTTTTGTAAAGAGTCAAAACTTTGAATCTTTAAAGAGCTATTTTACCATTTGGTCTAATCTGTTTTTTTTCTTTCTCTTAATTAGGATTATTTTTAAAAGAGTTTTAATTAAGAGAATTAAAAATGATTTAGTTAAAAGATAGTTATTTTTCCAAATCACAATTTGACGTAACTTTCTTCCTCTCATATTTTCTCTCAAAATACTCTCAGCCAAACACTCTTTCTGTTATCATAGATTCAAGGTAATGATCTTGTTTCTTAATTCTTTGGTTTGCTAAATGATTCTTTAACTTGTTTTCCAAAAATCTTGTTGAATCTCATTGTTTTTCAAGAGGAAAACATCCAATTAAGGGGAAACTCACTCATTGGAGGTAAGTTTCGTTCTTCTCCTCTAATGAAAGATTCTTTACTGAAATTCCCAAGTTCTTGACTCTTTATATATGCTTTCTAATGGGTTTTAATTAATTAATTATGGAATTTTGCTTAATTGTGGTTTAATTGATGGAATCTTGTGGTTTACTGAAATTACCAAGTTATTGACTCTTTATATATGTTTTCTAATGGGTTTTAATTAATTAATTATGGAATTTTGCTTAATTGTGGTTTAATTGATGGAATCTTGTGATTTTCGAATTGGATCTGTTTTTCCAGAGTTGAGGATTGATTTCAATCTTATTTTGGATGTTTTATAATGATACGTTGTTTTTAGCAAATGAATCCCGAAATTGGTTGAATCTCTAATTGTTTAGGTTGTTAGTTAATGGTTTTGGGTTGTTTTTGGAGAGTAATCTTTGCTGGAAGTAAAAGGATGTTGTAAAAGGGTTTTTAGATATCATTTGATGAAGTTTGATGTATTGAATCGTTATATTATGACTGGGTTAAGATTGAGAAGTGTTTGAGGTTGATTTTGGTAAGTTTCGGATGAGTTTTGAGTGGCCTCTTGAGAGTTGCGGGCTTTTGGTTTGAAACAGAGAGTTGGATGCATTTTAATGCATGTTTCCTCTAGTTTTGTGTGGCCAAAACAGGGTATAATCAAAGCGTAGCATCTTGAGGTGGTTTGAGGCTTACCGAGAGCATGTTTCGCGTTAGCAAGCAAGGCGAAGTGGAAACGGTCTTAAAAGTCTTTCAAAGGTTTGAAAGTGGTTTTGGAAGTTTATGTTAAGTTTGAAGCACTTACCTAAGCTTGGAAGGATGTTTCCTTCCTTTGCTCTTTAATATCGGTTCGGATATGAGCATGTGTGATTCATGTTTTGGTCGTAAACATGGTTTATTTTACCTACTGTAAATGCATGATTTTTAAGTACATATGCAGTGGCTTAAAAGTATAATAAATGCTAGTGAGCATTGGTTTTTATTCCGGTCGGGAATGTAATATTGCTATGGCAATGTGAATTGCATATGTGGGGATTTGTATAATACACTGTAAAACATTGAGTAAATGGTTTTGTAAATGATATATTGGCTATGTGACAAGGTGAGAAAACATTCGGATATAGTTGGCATGCCATAGGATAAAGTGCACTATAATATGGTTGAAAATTGATCGTGGTTAAGGGTCCTTGAGGTATAGCGGTCGGCTACTCGGACTATATTGTTATCACTTGGGTTGAGTGGTCAGTTCCCCTTGTTGATGTAAAGCTTGTGGTCGGTAAGGTTGTTAACTCATGCGGTCGACATGGTGTAGTCTTGATGATGGTTGGTCATTAAGGAAGATTCATGTATCCGATGTGTAAAGTTAAGGTCGGTTAACTAAAGATTAGCGGTCAACTAATCAAGGATAGAGGTCGACTATCTGGATCACTATAATTGCCAATATATGATAGTTCTTTTGTTGAACCTATTTTTAGTGCTTTGAGATTTAAGCATGGTATATGATTTAATGCTTTGGGATTTAAGCATAGTATATGATTTAATGCTTTGGGATTTAAGCATGGCAAATTGTTTTAATGCTTTAGTCTTAAGCATGGGTTGAAAGCAATTAAGTAAGTGTTTGACTTTCAAGGTTTTTAATTGCATCATTGTTCATGAGCATCCTCACTGAGCAAGTGTGCTTATGCTCTCTTTTCCCTAATGATGCAGAGCATTAAAGCTTGGAGGCAACAAAGGCAAGGTCTAAGCGATCCAAGGACAAGACTATTTGAGTATGAACTCAGTTTTTGGTTTTCGATTAATAAGGAAATGTGTTCGCCATGGATTTTGGGATATGTAATTCTGTTTTCCCTAGTTTCGAGCATGTGTAATGCTGTAATTTTGGAGTTTGATTGATGTTGTTATGCATTTTGTACATCGTTACCTATGGTTGATGTTATGAAGTTACCTAAGTATGCATCTAGATAGTTTTGCTTGGATGGCATGCTTTGATGAGCTTAACATGTTGAACATAGTAATAATGTGATGTTGGTATGATGCTTGTACTGGTAAATGTTTATTTGAGCATTTTAGTATGTTTGGTGGAGTGTTTTAGGGAGCATGCCTCTAGAGTAATCCATATGGTAGCAAAAGCTTATTTTGTTGCCAAATCATGGTGCAAGTGTTGATATATGTATTGATGAATGTTTATATTCATGTATGCAAGTTGCTAGGATCTCAATGCATCTAGAATTGAGTGAAAAACCTGAGGAAAATGACATTACAGGCCTATGCATACCGATACGCAGGGAACCATATCGGTACGGCTAGGCAAAATAGGGCAGTTAGTATCGGTACGGGCATTTGAGTACCGGTACAGGATAGGGTGTATCGGTACGGGAACTCGTTACTAGAAAGTTACTTTTTGAAGGAAAACTCGTGTACCGGAACACTAGGGTTTCGTACCGGAACACTAGGGTTTTGTACCGGTACGTCTTCATAAATTGGCAAGCTGACATGGCGTACCTATACGGTACACTATGTACCGATACGGGTGGCTACACCGTATCAGTACGGCTATGTTCGTATCGATATGTGTGGCAGTTTTTACAGGTAATGTCATGGATTCCAGTTTTGTTTTCTTGCGTTTTGGTCCCTGAGTGTTAAGGATGCAATTGAATGAGTATGAATGATCTTTTTAAACTGATTTTTTCATGTGAGCAAGTAACCTGACTGATTGAGAATTGGTAACCTAAATTTCAATTTTGGTCCTATAATTTAAAGTATTTACGTTTTAATCCTCAAAATGAATATGATGCAATTGGTTGCTTGTTTATGATTCGTTTCTTTCGAAAATTCACCGCTGCAAGTATGTACATGTAAGGTTATTAAATTGCATCTAGACAAGATAAAAAGAAAAAAATGGACCAACTTTTCGTAACCTTTCTCCGGTTTGCTTCGGTAAACCTAATGTAGTTCTCTCGGTTCGGTCGGGCGTCTAGGCCGGGTCGAGGGGGTTACAATTTTCCTTTGTAAACAAGTAACACATCCTTATAAATAGAGGCTAGGTATTAAGGTTTTAGACACACAACACAAGACACAACAAGTAGATCAAAAACTCTACAAAGCGTTAAGACCCAAACTACTTGTAATCTTTTCTTCTTCGTCATAGTGAAAGTTCTCATCATCCGTCCGTAACTTTTTTTGTTTGAATTTTTCACGTAAATTTTAGTGTCTTTTATTTTCTTGCTTTGTTCACGACCATTTTCTTCTTTCTTTCACTCTATCGTTCCCATTACATAAAACATCTCATTATCCCCAAGAGATGAATATGGACATCACCTATACCTGCCTCGAATATCAAACACCAACTTCCACACCAATCTTTTACATAAAACATATAGTAAAATCTTTACAATGATAATAATTCCCTTTTCATTAAGAAACAAATCTTTATAATATTTATTTTGTCACCCTTGATAAAATCATTTATATAAGTCGTCATCATCTATATAAGTGTTTGAGACTAAAATTATAATTATACCAAATCACGTCATCATCTATGTTAGTTTTCAATGATCGGGTACCAAAACAGAACAAATACATAACGTTAGGTATTATTTTACTAAAAATAATAATCAGAATACCAAAACAGTAACACAAACATAATTAAGTACTAAATATGTAGTTTTCTCTAAAATCAATGTAGTAAAGTCGAAATTGAGTCTCGTATCCTACTCCCTATTCAAAGTCGTCAAATAAACTCCGATAAAAATATCCTTTCACATTCACGCAATTGCTAACCAACAAAGAAAGCCACATTTGTTAGTCAAATGTACAATATTTATAATGATATAATAGGGATAAAAATTATTTCTCTTTTTTGTGTACTTTTTATGCTCCAACATTAAAAAGAATTAAATTTTAAATCATAACTTAAATTCTAAATCCTAAATTTTAAACCCTAAACCCTAAAAAATGCACCGTACCCTAAATACCATAAACTCTAATCATAAACTCTAACTTTAAACATTAACTTTAAATTTAAATTTTTAGTGTGAAGACATAAATGAGGTACCGAAAAAGAATAAATGATTTCGATTCATATAATAATATTTTATTTGAAATAAGGACAATGCATGTACTTAATACGGTTTATGATTCAGAACCCAAAAAGTGTCCCAGTAAAAAAACAGATGATATTCATCTTAAGAAACAGAGGTTTAATAGCAATGTTTGCCAGGTGTGTGCATTGTTAAAGGGATAAAAATATATATGAATAGATGTAATCACTTTAAAAAAAAATTAAAAAAATACGGTTCATGGTTCAGGTCGGTTATGGTTCAAAAATAATTTGTTTTCTCCTGTTTTTTTTTCATCGAACACAATTTTTTAAAATCAGCTAGTTTTTATAAATAAGGGAATGGGAAACAAAGTACATCCAAAAGGATTGACAGTGTAGGACCAAAACGCATACAAATCATGACTCATCCCTACAACTTAACACACACAAAACCAGCTATCTCAAAAACTGATGGACTCGGAATGCATCCAAAATGCAAATAAAAATAAATCCGAGAAATAACTTAATGAGGCTTTCAAAACACCATGTAGAGCTAGCAACGATCTACAAACCGGGATCTACTGATCATTATTTACCTCAGCTCTATCATTCTCTGCAGCCAATGTCACATTAGGGGGAGCTTCTTCAATCCAATACATTGGACAATTATACATTTTTCCTTCACGGGCCAAGGTATGAGCAGCACTGTTTGCTTCTCGACGAACAAAGCAGAACATATACAAACCCTTTAGCTACTTCTCTAATGCCATAGATCACTGGACTGATCAGTGAGATACTTGCAGCCATCGAACACACTTTTTTGACTACAGTAAGAGATTCCCCTTCCACTATCACTCTAGAGAAACCAGGGTCCCTTGCAAAATTAACAGCTTGCAAACACGATACCGCTTCAGCCATAAACGCATCTGCCACATTCGAGTGAGGTGATGTACAAGCTACCATAATAAGCCCTGCACTATCTCTACAAACAACACAAGAGATTGACTCCTTGGACTGTGCATTATACGCTGCATCAAAATTCAGCTTGATAACATTCCCCAATGGTGCTTGCCATCTTACACGTTCTACCCTATTCACCGGACACAAAGGAGCATTGAACGTGTCATTCTCTCTTATAAAAGCCTCAATAAAAGAAAGAGTGTCATGCACTGAAGGCACAGTCCCCTCATGGACCACCTTGTTACGAGCATACCATATTGCCCAGAAGGTTACCAGTAACACAATTCTGTGTTTTGCACTGACAGAGCAGAATGTCAATGACAACCAAATCTTCCAGTCCATATCAACAAGAGCAGTTGGGAGCTGCACCCCTTGGGATTCGAGGATCTGTCTCACAAACCAGCAATCTCTCATAATATGCTCAATATTCTCACTAGCAGATTGACAAAAGGGGCACCTGTTGTTTACATTCAATCTTCGAGACCGTAGATTAGCAAAAGTTGGCATGAAATTATTTAACACTCTCCACATTGTAATTTTCACCTTAGCTGGCAAACTTACAGCCCACATCTCAGAATAAAACTTCAACAAATTCAGAGATGAAGCAGGAGAATTCATACCATTGCCTATGGGGGCATCCTCTCGAAGCAGCTTGTATCCACTCTTCACAGTGTAAGACCCCGAACCATCATGGCGCCAAATTAATTTATCACACATTCCAAATTTAGACAAAGGAATGGTACAAATTTTACTCGTCTGTTCCTCATCAAAAAGATCATTCAAAACATTCATTTTCCAGGTTTTAGAGGGAGCATCTATAAGATCTGACACCAATGTGTAATTAATGTTTATGGCTTGGTTTCTGATTCTGCCATCACCAACACCAGGAAGCCATGGATCGTTCCATATATTCACATTTTGACCAGAGCCAATATACCAACCAATACCCTTCTCAATTAATCCCCTTGCACTCAATATGCTACGACATATATATGATGGGTTGGATTCCAAACTAGAGTTCAAAAAATCATCCCTCGGATAATACCTAGCTTTGATTACCTTCGCAAAGAAACTTTGAGGTTGAGTGATTAGCCGCCAACACTGTTTTGCCAAAAGAGCCACATTAAATTGAGAGAGATCCCTGAAACCGAGCCCCCCACCTTGCTTGGTGAATGTTAATTGAGACCATGTGCACCAATGAATTCCCTGTTTAGTACCATTGTTTCTCCACCAGAACTTTGACATTACTTGCTCCATTGCTCGACACAAGGTTGTTGGCAGCAAGAAGCAGTGCATAGCATATACAGGAATTGCTTGTAGAACACTTTTGATAAGGACCTCTTTACCCCCCATGGAAAGGAATCGGATACCCCAATAGTCAGTTTTGTTGTTGAAGCGATCCAAATAATAACTGCAGGCTTCCTTTTTACTCCTCCCTACCATAGTTGGCAGCCCCAAGTATTTTTCTGGATTAGTTGACACATAGACGCCCAATAAAGAATCAATTTCCTCTCTGATATTATGAACAACATTGCTGCTAAAAAAATATAAGGGATTTGTCAAAGTTTACCCTTTGTCCAGACGCATTACCGTAGGCGTAGACAGTCAATATATGCTTCATATTTGCAGCACCTTGTATTGTTGCATCACCAAACAGTATGCTGTCATCAGCAAATAACAGATGGCCAACCTTTAACTTCTCACGACCTATTGTAGCAGCCCTTATGGATTTATCTCGATGTGCATCATTAAAAAGGACCAATAGCCCCTCTGCACATATCAAAAAAAAGATAGGGACTTAGGGGATCTCCCTGCCCCTCGAGTAGGTGTAAATTGGTTGCCAACAACTCCATTGAGACCGAGTATGACACAGTTCTAACACAGCTCATAATCAGGCTCACCCATTTTTCAGCAAATCCCAACTTCAATAACATCCCTTCCAAAAACGATCATTCAACCATATCATATGCCTTACTCAAATCAGCTTTAAGCGCTAAAGATCCTTGTTTTCCAGCTCGCTTCTTCTACATCGAATGTAACCCCCTGAACCCGGCCAAGAAGAAAATGCCGAATCTAGGAAGTCACCATTGAAAACTTTACCCTCAAGAAACCAATTTTATCTTTTATTAAATCGTTTAACTCTTTTGAACAAAATACCCTAAAAATAATTATCATTCATCATATTATTAATTACCAAAAATTATAAAAAAATATCCAAATTTAAGATAAAACATGCATACGGAAAATATTCTCAAATCCCAAATAGTCTCAAGTCTAAATTACAATCCGAATCGGATAAAATATAATGAAAATAATAATAATAACTTGAAAACTGTGGTCCGTACTGATGTGGAAATAAACTGAATACGCAAGAGGTCCTCCGAGTACCAGATCGCCTAGAGTCAAATATCTGAAAGATAAACTATAGGGGAGTGAGCTATTGAGCCCAATGTGTCTCTAAGTGCAACAATCAAAAACACAGTCTTTTTCAAAAATATCACAAGGTAAAACATGTTGTGTGCACGAGATGATGCTAATATATAGTCATAATACCCAACTACAAACGCCAATCACAGTGGTGGCAAAGCCAACCGGTCACAGTGGAGGTAGTTCCCCCTCACCCCTCACCCCTTATTTCTCCGTTCATAGTGTGGTCAAACCACTCTTCCTCCGTACAACCCACCCCATGCATGATAAAATAGTATTTATGAACACAGTCTCAACACAATATATCGTACTAAATACGAAGAACACAGTTCAAAAGTTCTGATAATCTCATAAATCACAGTATCACAGTATGTATGAAATCTCAAATCACAGTAAAATCTCAACACAGAAAATAGTCATGCAAAGTTTGTAAAACATTTCACGGAATATAGCACAAACAGAGAACACACCTCTAGCGGCCAAAGCTCTAACGTCGATGCTGACGCCTCCCACGGTCTGAACTAGCGCTAGGTCTAGTTGAGTCAGAACCTACGAGGTAGAATTCTAAGTTAAATTCACATTCTAACGTAATTATTACTATGCCACCTAACTGAAACTATGCTAGAAAACTCACATTCTAACGTCGTCCTCAAAATCAATGTCGCCTGAAACACATAATTATACCGCATCAGATCTCATACTCAATATTCTCAAAATTTTCTAAATACAAAATAAATTTGCAACTAGCAAAACTATCATTTCGGGTTCGAATTAGGCGAAACGGGCTGCAAAAACGAACTCAGGTCGTCGAGAAAGGTCAAAAACAAGTCGGTTGAAAAAGTCAATGGTCAACAGTCGGTTGAAAAAGTCAATGGTCGTCGAGAAATTTCAAATAAAGTTTGAGTTGTAAAATTAAAATTTCGAATAACTTGAAATTTTTAGTAATTAGTAGATTGATTTTTAAGTTCGAGTTGAGTCCCTCAATTTTTCTTGGTATATATAGTTCAATATAAAAAATATGAAGAAATATATGCCACATATGAAGAAATATGTATGCATATCTTATAGTATGATTAGAGAATGTTATTTAAATTGGAATCAAATTATACTATAACATAATAAATAATTACAATTAAATTTGTATAGGAGCTCAAAAACTTGATTTGAATTAAAAAAATTCAAATAAAGTTTGATTTGTAAAATATGACATGTCAACTAAAATAACTCGAATTTTTTTGACTCCACTCGACGGTCGAACGCTCACCCCTAACTATAGTCTATAGTCCCTTATTCAACTGATTTAATTGCTAATATAGTCCTTGTGAAAATTTTGTAATTTAATTTTAACCTTCAATGTTTTATTTTAGACCAACATAGTCACTCCATGGTTGAAAATTGTTAGACAAATAACGATAAACACTTTAAAATGACATGACAAGCCTGCATGGAATTGCACGCTAGCATGACAGTATCATATAAACAAATGTGTTGTCTTGACAAAATGACACATCATCAAAAGATAGTTTTGTAAAATTATTTTTTAGCTGACATGTCATTCTGTCAAATCATCTCAAAGAGTTTATTGTTAGTTAACTAACAGCTTTCATTCACAAATGAGTTATTTTGGTATAAAATAAAATCTTAAAAGTTAAAGTGCTTAAAAAAAGGTTAAAATGACTATTCAGTCAAATGTTAGAGACATTATATCTTCTAAATTTGCTTAACAAATAAATTATAATAAAAATATTTTATTTTTGCTATAATACAAATATAATTGTAAAAATATGTTAATTATAATATAAAATATAAAATATTTTTATGAATTTATATATTTTTATAATTTATATTATTAATAAATGGTAAAATTACATGAATAATCACACGACAGTTCATAAAAATTTATATAACTAACATTAAAATCCAAATAAAATGATGACACGTGGATGACATACTTTATTCAACGACTGAGTTCGGTAAGCCTAAGAATTAAGATCCAAAAATCGAATAAATTCCTCCCTTACCAAACATTTCCATCTTCATACTTCTCCACCGCCTATCTCCGCCCCGGAACCGCCACTTGTCTTTACCTTCTCCGGCGACATCTTTTTGTAAAAGGTACTCACTTTACCTAACAATCCCTACTCATACACACTCACATCTTTACATTAATCGTCGGTCTGTAATTAACTAACAATCTTAGCTGAAATCGTGACTTTTCGATTCATTTCCTTTTACATTCACGATTTTTTTATATTGATTTTTACTAAATTTCGTTTTTTTTTTGTTGTTCTTCCCGATAAGTTGCAATCAGTTGCTAACCTTTTGTTTATATATATGCTGACTTGGTAGCTAGGGATTTTTAGCTCCAACTACTTTGAGAAATATAATTATTGGATATAAAATCTTTCTTTATTGTCTTATTTTATGTGTTTCTGATTTAATTAGAAATTAATATATTTATGAGGGATTTGCTGACGAGTGCCCTAACAAGATTTTATCTATAAATGACTGATATTTTCACCGTATATCTTCTAATGTTAGCAATCACAGGCGTCTGCTTTCAGTTTTATGTTATGTGTTTGTAAACTCTTCTATTTTCCCTCTAACTAGAAGTATTGTGTGTGAGAGAGAGAGGGTGAGAGAGGTTGCGCGTTAATCTGAATTGTCTTTTAAACTTCTTTTGCCTGATGTTATGTTGAGTTTTGAGGACTTAATTTAAGCATGAAGATTTCCTCAATTTTCTATTCGTGTTTCTTCATGGTTTTATTGGTAGTTACTATTGGCTAGTAAATTTGAGATTGTTGAATTGCCCAATGATGGTTTTTATTGGCTAGCCTACCTGTTAAGTTGAGACTAATGTTTATCATGAACCATTCACGCTGAAAGCTTAACTGCTAATTTATGAGCTATTAGGTTTTATTCATATTTGATGGTTCATGATTACACCACCAACTGTAGGTTAATTGCTTAGGCCAAGCGGCCAAGTTTTTTACTTGTATAGCATCATTTAATTTAAAAGAGTCTTAAATGATATGTAGGATGTGTCTTGTAATAAGCATATATTGTCCTGGAGGTGGCATGGGATTGACAGACGCCAATTGCCGGGCCGAAATGTTAGGCATATCTTTTGCTGTTTGTGAGGATAGTTTGAAAACTTAGCCCAGCTTCTAGAGTGATATGTGTGGTAGTACTTTCGAATGATTAATATTAACCAACTATAAGTTTTCTACCATTGCAGAGATACTTTAAGCAGCATTTGTCACAGATGGCTTCTTCCTTCCGAGCATTCCTGAACAGTCCAGTTGGTCCAAAAACAACTCACTTTTGGGGGCCTGTTGCCAATTGGGGATTTGTTCTTGCAGTATGCTTAACTGCCAACAATTTATGATTTTACTAAATTATAGTTTTTTGAATTTTGATATGTTCAGTTGTTCACCTTTTGAACAAAATTATGCTGGATCTGAGGAAGATCTTTATGACTTGTGTCTGAACATTATTGGTTATTGTGTTAGGGACTGGTGGACATGAATAAGCCCCCAGAAATGATTTCCGGCAACATGACAACAGGTAAAAAATAAAAGATAGTTTGAAAACGCTTTGTATTTTTTCTTGGCAACGAGTTTCTAATTCCCCCGCCCGCTATTCTGTTCTTGCAGCAATGTGTGTCTATTCAGCATTGTTCATGAGGTTTGCATGGATGGTACAGCCACGAAACTATCTGCTACTGGCATGTCATGCTTCAAATGAGACAGTACAGCTCTACCAACTTTCCCGTTGGGCTAGAGCTCAGGGGTAAGTATGGTGTTTCTAGTTCACATTGATGATTGATCTCGTTTCTTTCCCTCTGCAATTAGTTTACATCGTGTTACCTGACTATGTTCTGTTTTATATTGACTTCTTGTTAAGCTCTTACCATCTTTAGAAATGTTTGTTGGAGATTTTATTCTTATAATTTGAGCAAATATTCAAGGTCATGACCAAATCATATACTGACCTCACTTTCAGATCATTCCGTGACTAAGATTTAAATTTCTGATATGATGAACTATGTAATTTTGATACCCTAGAGGGAAGAGATGTTTTTGCTTTTAATGTTCTTTGATTTTATAGAAGGCATTTGGTTGTCTTTAATTTAGAGAACCATGTTAAGTTCAAATGTGCTACAGTTAATGTTTTTCATAATTTCAATCATATAGGAGAATGGTATTGGTTTGTTGTTTTGTATTGTTTCAAGTTATTATAAGATATGGAATTTTTTTAGTGAAAGACAAGCTTCAGAATACTAATGTAGTTTCTAATGTTGTCTAGGTATTTGTCTGGGAAGAAAGAGGAAGCCTCATCTCAGTAAAGTACCTTACTTCCCAAGCTGCTTTACTTTTCATTATGAGTTTCTGCTGTTTTTTTCTTTCTTTTGAGATACTTGAAGAGTTTGCTCTGAGCTTACCTCATAAAGAATTGATTGAATCAATTTAACATTAATTTGATCAAAGCTTAAGCAGTGAGAAGCCAATTACTGTTGAGTGAATCATGATTGGCCCTCCTTTGTCAGTATGTGTGAGATGTACAACAGCTTAAAATTCTACAGTCACTGTTGATTTAATGATGCTTCTCGTGATTTTACTGATCCTAAATGTATAATGTGCAATGCATCATGTAGAATCAAAGTATTATACATGATCAATCATACTAGGTTAAACTTAGAGGTGGCATAATTTAATGTTGAAACTCAAAAAAACATTTTGTTCATTGAATCTCCGAGAACAAGGGGCAAAATACAATGCCTCGTCTCAATTTTGATCATTGAATACGTATATCTCTCGCGGCCACTTCTTTTGTTGTGGTCGCCTGAGATCAGCACTGCAATGGTGGAACAATAATACAAGACATACATAATCCAGATGGACCATTCTCGTAAACCTGCTTCCATTGTGACCCGCAAGTTATGGCATCGGTCTACTCTCAGATCATTTCCTGACCCCGTTGATGATGAAGCAGTGTTAATCTACTCTTACAACCACGTTATTCAAGGCTTTAGTGCCAAACTCACATCCTCTCAGTAATCCGAAACTGAGAAATCTCCGGCTCATCTTACTATGTATCAGGAATCATTCGACAAGCTATTCACGGTGCAAAACCCAAACTTCCTTGGACTAAAACATAACTTTGGCCTATTGCCGGCTGCTTTATATGGCAAAGGTGTGATCATAGGTGTTCTTGATACTGGACTTTGGCCGGAGAGTGACAGTTTTGTCACTGATACCACAAAGATGGAAGGGAAAGTGTGAGAATGACACAGCCTTTAGCCCTTCAGCTTGCAATAAGATGCTCAAATGATACCAGGCTGCGGTAGGGAAAATATCTTAAAACAAATTAGACAATGACTCACCGTGACGTTTCTTTGGGCATGCAACACACATCATCTACTGCACTAAAAATATACGAAATAGGTGATGGAGATAAAAGAACGTTTTAAAGGAATATCTCGACTTTTTTTTATTTCTTGATGAAAACGAGTGGGATTTGGTATTTGCTTATACCCTTTGGAATTCTTTGGCTTTCAAGGAATGCGGTTGTCTTTGATAATCCATTGGAAGATAATGGCTCTGTGGTTGAGCGTAGTCGAAGGTTGAGTACGATAACTTGTCAGGCATTGGCGTCAACCATTAGGAATCCAAGGGTTAGTGTACGGACTCCAAGTGCAGGATCATGGAGGTGTCCACCGGTGGGTTGGTGAAAATTAAACACGGATAGTGCTCGTGATAAGCTGGAGGGTAGAGCATCCTGTGGAGGCGTAGTGCGTGATCATGCTGGCAGCTGGAGGCTAGCATTTTTCAAGTTTATTGGGATCTGCTGTCTTAGATGCCGAATTGTGGGAGGTTTACGTCGGGCTTTCGATTGCATGGGAGTTGGGAATACGTCAACTCAATCTTGGAGGTGAATTGTCATAACATAGTGCAATTGCTCCAAGCTAAATCGGCACAATCCGCGTATCCACATTGTGGCTACATGTACAACAGCTTTGGCAACGGGATTGGTGTGTCCGGATTCAACATATATCTCGGTCGGAGAATCGTGTAGCCGATTGCTTAGCAAAACTTGCAGTCCCGTCGGACTTGGAGGTATATCAGATGCTATCGCTTTGGCCTGTTGTTGCTAGACTTGTTCGAGATGATGCTGAGGGTAATATTACCCCTGTTGATGATGTTGGTTTGGTTGTTTATTTTTCTAGCTCTAGATTTCAGTCTTTTAGGCTCCATTCTACCAATTGATTCTAAAATTTTATAAGCTCGCCCCTTAAAATTCTATAGGTTTGCCCACCTAACATAAAGTTTTACGTCCGACCCTAGGCAAACCTGATGCTTGAGCCGGTTTTCGACGTTTGCAGGTTGCACCGGACAAGAAGATTCGACGAGTTACTTTTATAAATTCAATACCAAAATCTCCGGCAGAGAAGATCTTGAGGGAAACTGCTTAGTCATTCTCTATTTGCTGGAAAATCAAATTATGAAAAGGAAATCTCTCTCTCTGAATATATATGACCTGCTTTAATTACATTAGTGACTTTCTTAGGGAATTTCTTGTACACATTGTTTTGATTTTTCTTCTTTAAAGCTTCGATTTAAAGATCGTCGAGACTTGAATGGAGACGGTATACTTCAAGGGTTGTCGACATTTGTTATTGATGAGTTTGAATATGAGTAAAAATATTAAATAATTTAATAGTATCCGACTCAAAACAGTTAATGTGTAAACTAAATCAAATTAATAAACATGAAATGATCTATAACCCAAAAAGATTCAAACTCGAATATTTTGACCATCAAAACTGAATGACCCAAATTAAAGTGACCTGAACTCAAAAGTGAATTGACCTTAGCCCTAAATCAAACCGATCCAAATTCAATCATAAAAAATTAAACATGTTTCGACCTGACCCGAATCTAATCCGCTCAATTGATAAATCTAACCATCATTCACCAAATGTGCAACTAATGGAGTTTCCTAACAAATATTAAATTATTGCATATCAACAAATGTTGCACGGAGTGGTAAGATCGATTGAATTATTAAAGAGAGAATTTTTTACGTTTGAACTTTAAATATAAAATTATTAAGAAAAATAATTTAAAGCATCGAATATAGACAATAAAACAAATATGATGTAAAAAAATTGAAAGACAATTATAAACTTTATAGATACAAACAGAATATAAAAAAAAAATCAAACTATTTCATGAAATAGAGATTATAATAAGCGTCAAACAGCAATCTCATTTCTCCACGGGAGGCTATTTCTGAGGTTTCTGGAAATAAAAATAAAAGGCGATGCCTGAGAGATTTGAACTCTCGCCGGGAAACCCCATGTAATTAGCAGGCACACGCCTTAACAACTCGGCCAAAGCGTCGCTTGTAATAAAATTTAACATTTTAAAATTAGATATTTTGTCTCTATGATACAAAAGTACAACCCAAGTTCCCTGAAAGGAGGAATGATATTATCTGATATCCTAACAAGCAACGCATCCCGAGGCAAAGGCACGC
The DNA here is from genome assembly GCA_019671005.1 of Hibiscus mutabilis. Lineage (NCBI taxonomy): Eukaryota > Viridiplantae > Streptophyta > Magnoliopsida > Malvales > Malvaceae > Hibiscus > Hibiscus mutabilis. The sequence goes on along the minus strand of CM033720.1, from coordinate 797,227 downwards.
ACCTCAAAACCCCACTCGTATTCTTATCCCTACGCTCTGCCCAATGCCCATTATTTTCAGCAATGAAATGGCTGCTGGCGTCACAATTTATGCACAACAAGCCATTAAAATCTCTACTTATCTAGAACAAGAAGATTATGTAATCGGCGGTTCCGCGCCAGCAAAGACGAGAATGGCGGACACGCCTCAAACACCAATCCAGAATTGGCTTTACCTCTGTTGCTTGTTGACTCGGTTCATTTAAGTCCACCTAATCACTTCCTATACGATAAGGCTCTTTGTACTTATCCACGTACAATTTGCTCTCATCTTTGTATCTATACATATAACAAAATGAAATATTAAGTCGTTAGATATTCGAATTATTTCAACAAATGGTTATTAGAGAAGTTGTAAGAAAATTTTATATAGATCTATTCATTACGAGTTGATTCTCAAAAAATATATATTTTTAGCTGTTTTATTTTTAAAATTAAATAAAAATATGAAAATATCTTTATAATTATATTTTAATAAATTATTAATTGAATTAGTTTCGAGTTGACTTGCAACATTAACTCAATCAATTGTTTTATATGTAATATAGATTTTGATCTATTTGAAATAAAAATGTTAAGTCATTATCATGTTTTAGAGTTTTTATATTTTAATTATTTTTTTAAAAAATATCAATGATTTAAAGATAATTATTTGATACACTGACAGTAATTTTCACAAGTTCTTTAGTTTTAAGGTTTAGATACTCAGTTTAGGGGATATGGTATATAGGTTTAGGTTTAGTAGTTTAGAATTTAATGATTATTAATAGAAATTAAGGTTTAGGGTTAGAATTTAGGGTTTATAGTTAAAACCTAAATCCTCAACATATTACTCTAAAAACTTAGATCCTAACCCTAACTCTTAAATTCTAACCATTACTCCTAACCTTTATACCTAAACTTTACACCATAAACTAAGTCTAAAAACTCTAAAACTAAGGTACTTGTAGAAATTAAAAGTTTTAGCCGTTATTATCGGATAAATCCTTTATTTAACGTTATAAAAATTAGCATGATACCAATAAGAGTAAAATAAAATAGTAGTCACTAAATTATGAAAAAATATTATTTTTTCAATTAACTTTTCAAAAGTTACAAAATAGTTATTAAGTTGATCAAACAGTTATGAAAGGGTCATTAAATTTTATTAAAATATTACAAAATAATCATTAAATTAATCTATTCTATAATGTCAAGTAATCACTTTGTAACAGTTTTATAAATTTAATGATTATTTATAATTTTTAAAAGATCAATGACCAAAACGATATTTTTATAATTTAGTGACTATGGATGTAATTTACCCTCCAAATAATTGAATCGGTTAATTACTCAAGTAAAGAAACTTTCAAAACAATAGCGCTCCCCGCCCTCTTCACAACTCTCTATATATTCCCATTCTCACACAGTCAAGAAACCACTCAATTTCCAGGTTTACCAGCAAAGATGATTAGCGTAGGGGGTTACGGTTACACAGCGCCAGCTTCGAGGAAGATCAACGGCTACGATGTTCCGGAAGGGGTCGATATTCTGGGTAGATTCGACGAAGAGTTCGCTACGATTTTAACAAAGGATGCTTTGCAATTTGTTGTCGATTTACAGAGGGAGTTCAGGAACCACATCAAGTATTCGATGGAATGTCGCAAAGAGGCCAAGAGACGATACAATGAAGGGGAGTTGCCTGGTTTTGACCCTGCCACAAGGTATATCAGAGAAGGTCAATGGACTTGCGCACCGGTTCCGCCATCCGTGGCTGACCGGAGGGTCGAAATCACGGGTCCGGTCGAGCGGAAGATGATCATCAACGCTCTTAACTCCGGAGCTAAAGTATTCATGGTGAGTGGTTTTTGTTATGTTAGTCCATGCTCTGTTTTTGCTTTTAAATATTTATGGTTTGATATATTTGAAAAAAAAAAGAGATAATTGCAAAAATTTCCCCCTAAACTTTAAAACATTCTATATCAATCTCCTAATTATCGCATGGTCTAGATTGGTCCCAAAACTTTAAAATATTTTATATCGATCATCTCCTAATTATCAACTTAAAATTTTTAACTATCTATCAATCGGTCATCAATTCAATCGACCGAACCAATCAATCTGATTTTGACCAAAAACATATGTAATGAACCCTATTTATATTTAATTTGACCGGTAGACACTTGTTGATGATTTGGTCGGTTTATTCAAAGGCTGATTTTGAGGATGCACTGTCACCAAGTTGGGAGAACCTTATGAGAGGGCAGGTCAACTTGAAGGACGCAGTGAATGGGACAATATCCTTCACCGACAAGGCAAGGAACAGGGATTACAAGCTCAACGACGAAACAGCCAAGCTGTTTGTCCGCCCACGAGGTTGGCACTTGCCGGAGGCCCACATCTTCATCGACGGCGAGCCTGCCACCGGTTGTCTCGTCGATTTCGGCCTTTATTTTTACCACAACTATGCCACTTTCCGTAAGACTCAAGGCCAAGGCTTTGGGCCCTTCTTTTATCTTCCTAAAATGGAGAATTCAAGGTAAATTGTCAATCGTATGTCATCAAGTATATTTCAAACATTAAGAAAGATCAAATTATTGAATTTCAAAAATACAAGGACTTAATACTAATCTAGTCTTCTTTTAACTCTGCCCCTAGATGAGGAGGTTTGGGTTTTTGAACTTGGTAGAACTTGTCATGTCCTAAACTTTATTTAATACTAGACCCCAACCCGAAATAATTTTCTCGATTCTGTCTCAAAATTTTACATGATTTTTAAAAAAATTATAATATTAAATTTACCCTAACTTGGCAGGGAAGCAAAGATATGGAATAGTGTGTTTGAGAGGGCAGAAAAGATGGCAGGCATAGAGAAAGGAAGCATAAGGGCAACTGTTTTAATCGAAACACTGCCTGCAGTTTTCCAAATGGATGAAATCCTTTATGAGCTTCGGGATCACTCAGTCGGCCTCAACTGTGGTCGATGGGATTACATTTTCAGCTACGTCAAGACCTTTCAGGGTCATCCGGACCGATTGTTGCCGGACCGAGTTCAAGTCAGCATGTCCCAACACTTCATGAAGAGTTACTCTGATCTCCTCATCCGAACATGCCATAGGCGCGGCGTCCATGCCATGGGCGGAATGGTATATATGAATATAACTATGACATTTCAATCCATATCATGCATAGACGTATACACGAGTCAGATCGGTTAGATTTAGATCGAAGTCATGTATAGTATCAGTATCAAGCATTAGGGTCCAAATCTGATCTATTTTACATTAGATTTTGTGTTTTTCATGTGTTAATGAAGGACCAATTGTCTTAAACAGGCAGCTCAGATTCCAATTAGAGATGATCCGACAGCTAATGAGGCAGCCTTTGATCTTGTAAGAAAAGATAAACTAAGAGAAGTGAAGGCAGGGCATGATGGAACATGGGCGGCTCATCCAGGGCTCATCCAAGCATGCATGGAAGTCTTCACCAACACCATGGGTAATTCTCCTAACCAAATCGAAACCGTCAAACGAGACGATGCGAGCAACATAACGGAGGACGACTTATTGCAAAGGCCTCAGGGCGTTCGTACGATGGAAGGCCTCCGTTTGAATACTCGTGTCGGGATCCAGTACTTGGCAGCTTGGTTAACCGGTGCGGGCTCGGTCCCTCTTTACAACCTCATGGAAGATGCCGCAACAGCCGAGATCAGCAGGGTTCAAAACTGGCAATGGCTAAAATACGGGGTCGAATTGGACGGGGATGCACTCGGGGTTCGAGTGAACCGCGAGCTCTTCGGGCGAGTGGTCGACGAAGAGATGGCCCGGATCGAACGAGAGGTGGGGAAAGAGAAGTTCAAGAAGGGGATGTACAAAGAAGCTTGCAAGATTTTCAGTCGCCAATGCACTGCTTCGACGTTGGATGATTTTCTGACACTTGATGCCTATAATCACATTGTCATTCACCATCCAAAGAGTCAGTCTAAGCTTTGAGAAGCTGAGAATCATGGGGTATGGTGTTGTGTTTCTTTTAATAAAAACGAGTGGCATTGCTAAATAAGTAAATAATCAATCATCATTTTCAGTGTTGGGTAGTATTGCAGTTTTATTTCAGTAATTAAGGAGGAATTGTGATGGTTTTTTTTTTGGCAATTGAACTGTTCCATTTCATCATTATTAACAAAAAAATCTTCTTTTTATATTCCACACTAAAAATAATAAAAAATATTCAATTATAATTTTAAATTCTACGTCTTGAATTTTATACTCAAAAAAATACATTATACCTTTAATTTTTTAAATCATAATTATAAATTCTAACTTTAAACATGGAAGAAAAGACAAAAATATTATCTATGAATTTTTTTCTCCAAAATATAGTAAAACTCGTATTATTTCTTAAAATATTACACTTTTTATAGTGACTTTGAAGATGACACCAACTGATTTTGATTTTAAATAGTAATTTGAGTAATTTGAATAAAAAAATAAATATGACATCAAAAGACATTGACTTTAGTGTAAAATGTTGTTTAAAGTCGGTGTGTGTTGTCTTTAACATTAAATATTTTAATCAAAAAATTTCATTTATTGTTCAAAAATGATATCAAAAGACACCAACTTCACTTTCACGGTAAAAAGTGTCATATTTTTAAAAATAAAAAAAATAAAAATAATATTTTTAAGAAAAAAAATCGGTTGTCATATTTTTGAAAATTTACTAATACTAAATTCTAAGGTTTCGTTGGATATATAGGCCAAACGAAAGTTAACATTTAAAATATAGGATATGTTGGGGAATATTTGAAAATATATGTAACACTCTCTTCCCGTATTAGTTCCCAAACACGAGTTGATGAATATCACAAAACACATTAAACAAGTTTCCACTCTTATAAACGAAATTGACAGCATGCACTACCTCCAAATAAAAATACCTATAAAATTTTATCAACATCCAAAATTCATTTCATAAAATTTTAATTAGACTAGACATATTAAGCTTTCCAACCATAACAACTAATGACTCATATTCATCATACAAAAATTCAAACAATTTTTCAAATTCACGTCACAATGCAGCAAATTTCTAAAATTCTGCTGCCCTGTTTTCTGACGTATCATCGAATAAAAATTCATATCTTTTTGTACAGATCTCGAAATGAATTACCGTTTGTTGCAGAAGAAATTAGACTCAATTCATAATTTATACAAATAAGATTCACTTTCTAATCCAAATCATAGAATTTATGCTGATTTTTCAAACACACTACATTTACAGACTTTCTGAACAGATTTATATTTCTATATTATAAGCATACCAAATCATTAGTAACTTAAGCCTTTATACCTTACTATCAAAAGAACTTCACCAAGTTTAACATACACATCGTTTAAGTTACTCGTTCAACCATAGTTTTAGTTATAAGTTTACACAAACCATAACCATATATACATGCCAACTAGTTCATCCAAACAAAAGGGATAGATGTCATTACTGTAAATATAGTGCTATACTTCCTGAAATATAGATGATGCTCGGCTACTCCTCCTTCGTAACTCCGTCAAAACCTACGCATGACAATCATCATACGCTAAATATATACTTAGTGAGGTAATAAAACAAAACCAATTGCGATATGTTGTAAATAAAAATATAAATGAATAACCATGCATGTGATCACCTTACCATTTCTCTATATGTCTACATAAATCATATCAATTGTAGCAACATGTATCAAGATAACAATTTAGCTCTTACCAATATTGTTTCCAATTCTATCCACAAACTTTAAAGATTCAACTTTGTTTTTATTTTATTTAGCCCCAAGTATTTATTTAAGAGAACTCAAGTACCCGAGTCATCCCTGTATATCCAACCTTGTTTGAGTATACATATACCCGACCTTGCTCGAGTATATATGAATAATGCACCGTAGTGCTCTAAGTACCCAACCTTACTTGAGTACATATAAAATAGAATATTTATACAGCTGTTTATGACTCTATGGCTAGCCAACTATACTTTATATCTCTAAATCATACTTGGGCTCATATCATCAAATAATTGCATTCATGGCAAATGTACATCAGTATATGATATATATAGCAACATTGGGTAATTCATGCCCAAATTAATATTCACCAAACATTATCATGTATATCAAGTGATCCACGCAACTCTATATTCCATTTCTAGCATATGCCAATTATGTTAAGTATATGTTTCATGACATAACAGAATGATAATTTATCTCAATAATGTATGAACATCAATATATCATAATATGTATGCAATTGCACTCACCTTGACACTTTGTAGCCTCACTAAGCTTACTTGGCACCTTTGTTATTATCTTTCTAGCTCGAATAATCTTGAGTTTGCTTGTTATATGTATGTATATTAAATACATAACACAAGAAACCTTAAATACATATTCATATTATAATCAATAATGAAAAGTAAATAAAATAACTATCCATTATATACCAAAATTGATCCGATAAAACTTTCTATATTCGAATAATATTTTCTCACATTTTTTCAAAAAATTTCAACCTTCCAAAAATATTCACATTTTAGTCCCTAAGGACACCTTTAAGCTTCTAATCACCATTTTTAAGATAAATCCCTACATTTCCCATCATTTACACTTTAGGACCCAAACCTTAGAAATTCACAACTTAGTCCCTATATTTTCCGAAAATTTTAAATTGATACCAAAGTTCAAATAAACTTCAATATCAACATCCAATTCACTTAACTTGATTTTCTAACCCAAAATATTTCAAAAACAAATTCAACAACCAAGTCCCTAAACTTTTCAAAATTTACAAATTGGTCCCTAATGCCAAATAATTAGGGATTTTCATTTCAAATGCCTTATAGTATCATACTAAACCATTATTCCTTCAATCACATACTAAAATTCCAAACTTATCATAAACCCAAAATTTCCATATTTCAAGAATATATGTATTTCTTCAATCTAACAACAAAATTACACTTATACAACATCATTCTCATCATTTCCATCATCAACTAAATTTTTGCAAGAACTTCCCCTTTCTTAACAAGGTAGCCGAATGGTCACAAGCCTAGCTTCCATGAAATTTTCATCATTTGGGCACTAAGAACAACATCATAAACTTAATTCCAACTTGAATATCCATAAAAACTCAATATTTCAACATGCTCTTCATCAACCCTAACTTCCAAACTTAGCTTAGAGACATGGAAACTTAAAAAAATTTATACCAAAGGATAGAGAATTTCATGAAGAAAAATTTTCTATTTCATGTCTCAAACTCAAATCCAACTAAATAAGCTTAAAAAATTGAATCAAAGTTTCTTTCTATTTTTCTTTCTTATTATTAATCAACATGTCCATTTATTTAATCTAATAATGCCACATGTTTCATTAAAATGATTTAAAAATTCATTTTTAATCTACTTTACCAATTAGTCCTCCAACTATATTCATATTTACATGTCCTCTTCCAACATGCCACTCCATTACTTAGGAACTAATTTATTTCCTTTCTAACCGACCATCATAAAAAAATCCTAAAATTTCATATTACGATTTTTGTTCGATCCAAATATCCGAAAATCATCTAATACGATTTTCCATCAATCATATTATCAATTCCCAATCCAAATTCTCATATTTCAAAAATTCCATAAATAAATAATATTATTATAATCAGTCTCCTATACTTATGGAGTCTAACTCTAAAATTTTGACTCGATTCAAAAATACCGATAATTATCCGAAATCTCTATCGGATAAAATTCTCTTTAAAAATTCTTTAACAAAATTTTTATACAAATCATTTCTGCTTATTCAGAGTCCAAAATATCTATCAGAATCACTTTTATGGAACCTTCCCAGACGTCACCCATCATAAAATTTTCCCCGACCTGAGCACGCTTAATAATTTTATTCGATCCAATTTCAGTATTTTTTTCTCCATCTAAATTCTAAAAACCGACATCAAGGTACTTAATTCGATCCAATTTCACACTTATACTGGATAAAATTACTTTTTGGGAAAATTACCATATCGGTCCATAAACTTTTCCCAACTTTTCACTTTGGTCACCCAACTTTAAAATTTTACATTTTAATCACTAAACAAATATTAGGGTATTACAATTCTCTCCCCCTTAAGAAAATTCGTCCTCGAATTTTCAAAACATACATGTTTCAAACAAGTGCGGATATTGTTTTTTCATGGTTTCCTCCGTTTCCCAAGTAGCTTCTTCTACTTTGTGATTTCTCCATAATACTTTAACTAGATGAATCTTCTTGTTTCTTAACTGCTTTTCTCCTCGAGCTTGGATCTTTACAGGTTATTCTTCGTATGTCATATCTAGTTGAATCTCAATCTCTTCTGCTATAATGATATGTGAAAAATCTGATTGATATCTTCGAAGCATCGACACATGGAAGACATCATAGATCTTGCTCATTTCTGGTGGTAAAGCCAATTAATATGCTACTGGTCCCACTCTTTTTAAGATTTCATACGGGCCAATGAACCTGGGACTGAGCTTTCCTTTCCTCCTGAATCTCATGATTTTATTCCAAGGCAAAACCTTCAAAAATACTTTGTCTCCCACTTGAAATTCAATGTATTTTCTTTTCAGGTCGGAATAAGCTTTTTGTCTATTAGAAGTTGCTTTTAGATTATCTCGGATTATTCGTACTTTCTCTTCTACATCTTCAACCATATCAAGTCCAATAATCTTACGATCTTCCAGTTCAAACAAATTCAATGGTGTCCGACATCTCCTTCCATACAAAGCTTCATAGGGTGCCATTTTAATACTTGATTGATAGCTATTATTATAAGCAAATTCAGCCAAAGGCAAATACTTTCCCATGAACCCGCAAACTCGATCACACAAGCTCTGAGCATATCTTCCAAAATCCGAATCGTCCTTTCTGATTGTCCATCGGTTTGCGGGTGAAAAGCATTGCTAAAATGCAATCAAGTATCCAATGCTTCATGTAAAGCCTCCAAAAACCTTGAAGTAAACTTGGGATCTCTGTCAGATACAATGGAAACATGAACTCCATATAGTCTCACGATCTCCCGAATATATACCTCAGCATATTTATTCGTAGAGTAATATGTTCTAACTAGTATGAAATGTGCTGATTTAGTCAACCGATTTACGATCAACCAGATTGAATCATTTTTACTTGGGGTCAATGGTAAACCCGTCATGAAGTCCATAGTTATTTTCCCCCATTTCTATTCTGAAATAGTAATTGGCTGAAGTAGACCTGATGGCACTTGATGCGCCGCCTTAACTTGCTGGCAAGTTAGGCATTTGGATACAAATTCTGTTATAGTTCTCTTCATTCCCGGCCACTAGAATCGGTTCTTCAAGTCTTGATACATTTTGTTTCCTCCTGGGTGCATAGTTAAAGGACTATAATGTGCTTCTAAAAGAATTTCCTTTTTCAATTCTTCGTCATCAGGAATATAAGCACTTCCTTTATAGTACAAACATCCATTAATCTTCAATTCAAAGTCTAAAGATTCTCCTTTTTTCAGCATTCTTCTTTCTTTTCGAGCATTCTTTATCTTTTTCCTGCAATTCTTTTATTTTGTCTATCAAGGTAGACCTGATGTTTAATTCAGCAAGCAAAGCACCATCCTTCATCATTGATAATTGAGCATTTGATACTCGTAAAGCTGAAAACATCTTCCGGCTAAGTGCATCTGCAACCACATTAGCCTTTCCTGGATGATAATTAATAATCACATCATAGTCTTTGATTAGCTTAATCCATCTCTTTTTCCTTAGATTCAGCTCATTTTGCGTGAGTAGATATTTCAGGCTTTTATGGTCTGTGTATATGTAACATTTCTCACCATATAAGCAGTGGCACCAAATCTTTAAAGCAAAAACAACTGCCGCCAGCTCTATATCATGAGTAGGATAATTTCACTCATGAGTTTTAAGCTGTCTAGAAGCATAAGCCACCAACTTTCCTTCCTGCATAAGTACACAACCCAAACCATTATGAGATGCATCACTATACACTACAAAATTCTTTCCAGATTCAGATTGCACTAGTACATAAGCTTCTGTCAAAATCTCCTTCAGTCTTTCAAAACTTTATTGGCATTCATTAGTCCACACAAATGGTACATTATTTCTGAGCAACTTAGTAATAGGAGCATCAATTATCAAGAAATCCTTTACAAATCGACGATAATATCCTGCCAATCCAAGAAAACTTCTTACCTCAGCAACCGTTTTAGGAGGCTTCCACTCCATGATAGCTTGAATCTTTTGAGGATCAACTCGAATTCCCTCAGCCGATACTATATGTCCAAGAAATGTTACTTCAGAAAGCCATAATTCACATTTAGATAGTTTGGCATATAATTTATTTTCTCTCAAAGATTGAAGAACTATTTTGAGATGAACATCATGATCTTCCTTGGTTTTTGGAATAAACTAGGATGTCATCTATAAATACCACTACAAACTGATCTAAGTATGGCTGAAAAATCCAGTTCATTAAATCCATAAAAGCTACTGGAGCATTGGTTAAACCAAACGGCATTACCACGAACTCATAATGTCCATATCGAGTCCTAAAAGCTATCTTTGGAATATCCTGCTCCTTAATCTTCAATTGATGATAACCTTATCGAAGATCAATTTTAGATAACACAGTTGCTCCCTTTAACTGATCAAAAAGATCATCAATTCTTGGCAGTGGATATTTATTCTTTATCGTCACTTTATTAAGTTGGCGATAATCTATACATAACCTCATCGATCCATCATTCTTCTTTACAAATAGAACTTGTGCTCCCCAAGGTGATATACTTGGTCGTATAAAACCTCGATCCAACAATTCTTGTAATTGTAACTTGAGTTCTCTGAGTTCGGCATGTGCCATACGATACAGTACCATCGATATAGGCGTTGTACCAGGTAACACATCAATTCCAAATTCTACCTCTCTATCTGGAGGTAAACCCGGTAATTCATCGGGAAATACATCTGGAAATTCTCGCACCGTAGGTAAATCTTCTATCCTCACTTTTTGACTCGAAGTGTCAGTCTTAGAAATTGAATATGCTTCGTTACCACAGACTAATAGTTTCTTTGTAGAAACGACTGAAACAACATCATTAGGATAATTTGGCCTTTCGCTCTCAAATACAATTTCAGGTCCATCTAGAGCCTTTAAAATTAATCTCTTTAACCAGCAATCCACAACAACATTATATGTAGACAGTCAATCCATCCCCAAAATTATTTTGAACTCACAGAATGGCGACTCCAAAAGATCAATAAGAAGATCCACATTCTGAATTTTAACAGGACATTGCCGACAATTTCTTTTTACCCTATCACTTTGGCCTATTGTGTTGGATGCTATCACTTCACTAGCAATTAATTCTACCGGAATATTTCTTTATATAACAATTCTAGAACAAATATATGAATGAGTAGAACTAGGATTAATTAATGTAAAGACATGTCTGCAAAAAAGTTTGAGCACACCTGCTATCACATCGCGGCCATCTTTGTTCTATGTAGTTTTGATATTATACACCCGAGCATGAGCTTTTCCTTTCTAATTGGATGCAGTTTTAGACATACCCTGTCTTGAACTCCTCTCTTTTTTTCCTTGATTCTTCTGAGAAACAGCTACTGAAAATTTTCCTAGCAGCTCTGAATATTTGCGCCTAAAATGGTCTGGTTTTCCGCATTGATAACATACTGCCTCAGTTGCAAACCAGCATTGACCCGCATGTCTTTTCCCACAAGTCTTGCATTCTGGATTAGTCTGAAATCTTCCACCTTTAGATCCACTAGTTTTAGCCTGACTTTGCTTGGATTTTTCAGCAGAAAAACCCTTCTTTACTGAAGACATGGATCCGTCTGATTTCTGCTGCTGAAATCTTTTACCACGTTTAGGAAATGGTAAAGTATTAGAACCTCCTGGTGGCTTGGCTGATTGGACCCTTTTATTTGAAGCTTCCTCCAAATCTACTATTTCCATTCCTTTGGCTCTATTAACTGCTTCTTGAAATACAGACAAATCAAAAGCAATTAAAACCTTCTTGTATTCAGGATCCAAACCTCCCACGAATCTGGTGACCATGTGTTTCTCGGTCGGAAGAAACTCTGTAGCAAACCGACTGAGTTTATTGAATTCACACTCATACTCGTACACTAATCTGCTAGCTTGCTTCAGATTCAGAAACTGATTCCTCATATCTTCAATGAATATATCACCGATATATTTACCTCGGAATTCCTTTAAGAAAAATTCCCAAGTAATTTGTTCCCGAGGAATCTGAGCAGTGATGGTATTCCACCAAACTCATGCATGTCCCATCAATAATGATACAACTCCTTCGAGCTTCTCTTTATCATCACACCGAGTACTATCTAACATGATAGTAATATCGTTCAACCAGAAGTCTGTAGTCATCGGGTCAACATCAATGTCACCCTGAAATTTCGGTGCCTTTATTTTTCTCAATTCTTTTGGCACAGATACCGGTGCTCGTTTGTTTATTATAACATCTAATGCCTGCAGGAACAACCCTCAATCTTAAATTGGCATATCTTGTTGCCCTGCACAGGCGTCTCACCCTGATACTGACTCTGAGGTACATTCTGATTTACCTCATCACTCCCACTTTGTACAGTAGCATCTTGCTCTATAGCATGTCTAGAACCCAAATGTTTCGACATCTGTACAGAACACATAATCCACAATTTTTAGTTAAGAGTAGCATCACTAATTACAGAGCATCAAAGTATATACACATAATTATCAGTAATTATGACATCTTATTGGCATGCATACAATCCAGGCTTATTTTCCAACTCAATTTCTATCCAGAATCGACTAAACTCTAGCTCTGATACCAATAAATGTAACACCCTCTTCCCGTATTAGTTCCCAAACACGAGTTGATGAATATCACAAAACACTTTAAACAAGTTTCCACTCTTATAAACAAAATTGACAGCATGCACTACCTCCAAATAAAAATACCTATAAAATTTTATCAACATCAAAAATTCAATTCATAAAATTTTAATTAGACTAGACATATTAAGCTTTCCAACCATAACAACTAATGACTCATATTCATCATACAAAAATTCAAACAATTTTCCAAATTCACGTCACAATGTAGAAAATTTCTAAAATTCTGCTGCCCTGTTTTCTGACCTATCATCGAATAAAAATTCATATCTTTTTGTACAGACCTCGAAATCAATTATCGTTTGTTGGAGAAGAAATAAGACTCAATTCACAGTTCATACAAATAAGATTCACTTTCTAATCCAAATCATAGAATTTATGCTGATTTTTCAAACACACTGCATTTACAGACTTTCTGAACAGATTTATATTTCTATATTATAAGCATACCCAATCATTAGTAACTTAAGCCTTTATACCTTACTATCAAAAGAACTTCACCAAGTTTAACATACACATCATTTAAGTTACTAGTTCAACCATAGTTTTAGTTATAAGTTTACACAAACCATAACCATATATACATGCCAACTAGTTCATCCAAACAAAAGGGATAGATGTCATTACTGTAAATATAGTGCTATACTTCCAGAAATATAGATGATGCTCGGCTACTCCTCCTTCGTAACTCCGTCAAAACTTACGCATAACAATCATCATACGCTAAATATATACTTAGTGAGGCAATAAAACAAAACCAATTGCGATATGTTATAAATAAAAATATAAATGAATAACCATGCATGTGATCGCCTTACCACTTCTATACATGTCTACATAAATCATATCAATTGTAGCAACATGTATCAAGATAACAATTTAGCTCTTACCAATATTGTTGCCAATTCTATCCACAAACTTTCAAGCTTCAACCTTGTTTCTATTTTATTTAGCCCCAAGTATTTATTTAAGAGAACTCAAGTACCCGAGTCATCCTTGTATACCCAACCTTATTTGAGTATACATATACCCGACCTTGCTCGAGTATATATGAATAATACACCGTAGTGCTCTAATTTAAGACCATTGAATAAGTATAAATCAATGGTTGAAATTAAAAGTTGAAAATGGTGAGACTTTTAAGAGAGAAAAAGAAAAGAGTTTAATCTCGAACCCTACAAGTGGTTTCAGTAAAAAAAGATGATGTTTATCCTAAGAGACCTAGTTCAAATCGTTTTATCTGCAAAGTATGTATGCATTGTCAAAGGGATGAGAATATGTATAAACAAATACTACCTTATAATCATACTAAGATTGTTCAAAACAGAAAAGTTTAATATCAATTATTACTTTAACTCGTCCAATGATCTTAAATTAGTATAAAATTTTGTGGGTTTATATGGTGTAAACGAATAATGACTATATATGCGTAGGTGGATAGAATTTAGTAAAAGTTTTATATTAACATAGAACAATTGGATGAGTGTAAATTCTTTTTCTCTTTAAAATTTTATATTTTCAACTTTTAATCTCAACTTACATATATCTAATAGTTATAAATCAGCATAAAACTTTTTAATTTTTATATTATTAAATGAATCTTAACCATATATATTCCTAGAAAAAGAAGAAGAGGAGGAAGCAGACTTTTTCATCTTGTTTACTTGAAATAGTGAATCAAAATAGTTATCCGAAAGGTGACCTAACTATATTGGTACAACAATTCCAATGAATTATTATCTAGATGATCTTGTCTCCCCTTCAAATCTATTAACTAATTAATTGGTCTTAGTCACTTTAATCAAGATTCACTCCCAAATTAGATTGACATGTTTTATTAAAACTGTTTTTAAATTTATTGATCTTAAATTAATATAAATTAATTTTGCATCATATAAGCCAATCTTTTCTCGTATATATTTCACTCATCCGATAGTTATCATATAAAGGATATTTTCATCATTTATTTAAATGTAAAACAACTTTATGAGACAAAGAGAAAATATTGATAATAAAAAAGTTTTAAAAACACATATGTTAAATTTAAAATTATTTATAAAAAGTTAATCACCATTATATCAAACAATAGTATTATAAGCTTAAAGCTATATATATATATATATATATATATATATATATATATATATATTCATATAAATATCGTTTTCGGTAACCCACCAAAGGTCTTGAGTTGTAAGCTAATAAGATGTTGTATTGTCTCTAAGGGATATTATTTTGGTTACATCTTTAAGGGAAATTTTAACGTAACTTTGAAATGATTACAACTTATAATATATCTGGACTACTTTGGTTTCTGAAGTTCTGTTAAGTATGGCTCATATACTAGATGAAGGATAGATGCTGGAGCGGAGCGGGAGTGAGCGAGTGAATGGAGCGAGATCTGTCCATTAAAGGAGTTTTGAGTTAGTCTGCAGGCTAAGATTAAGTGAGTTTGGGGGTGCGGGGCGAAGCCCCGCAATATGGTATGGAGTATTTTGGTAATTGTACCGGGGTTACTCTTATATAATGTATTTGTAACTTAATTGAATTATCAATCTCATAATAAGAAAACAACCGCTCATCGCTCTTGAGGACATAAGCACATTGCCGAACATCATTAAAATCTTATGTTCTTGTTTGTTTAATTCCTTGTTGATTATCCTGATTGATCAACAAGTTCTCGAACAAAACCTATTATTAATTCTTCGAATTCTGTTAGTTTATATGAATAATAGTCTTTGATCGTAAATTTTAAAATTGTTCTATATCTAGAACGAGGATTGAATCCTCAACCATTCATTCAGATAAAAAAAAAACCTTTAGTATCTCATTTTAAAACTCGTGAGAATTTTGTATACATTTTTTTAGTTTTGTTGGATATATAGGCAAAATAAAAGTTAATTTTAGAATATAAAGAATGTTTTGAGATATTTAGGGATATAAGCTATGTTTTACAGTGCAACGAGAAGACTCAACTTGAAAGTGGCGTCTTTTATTTTTTAATAACGTCACCTGCAAGTAACGTATTTCCTTTATACTGTAAAATATAGTATATATTTTTAAATATTTTTTAACATTCTCTATATTTTAAATATTAACTTTATGAATTTTAGTATAAAAAATACTTTTTTCGATTAGAATCGAATTCTATTTACTCTACTTTTAATGCTTTAGTAGTTCCATCCGTGATCATAACGTGGACAAAAAAGGCAGGATTTGATTCTATAAATCTTATCAACCAATCCGATCGTAGTCACAAATAAACTTGAAAAAACGTCTGACGAATGTTGTCGTTCCACATAGTAGCAAGACCCCAAAAAAAAAAAAAAAAAGAAAAAGAAAAATAAAAATCCCAACGTTGCATGGCTCAAGATTTGCCAACTGCCCCCCCTCCTTTCACTTCCATTATCATTTCAGAATATCACCACTGCCCATGATCTTCCCATTCGGATTCGTGGACCCTCACCTCTGCAAAAACAGCATTCAACGGTTGAGATCTCTCCATTTGTATCATCTTTTGTTTAGGTTCTCAGCAACGGGGTCCCACCCCCTCCCAATGAAATATATATTCTCTTGCCGGAATTATTGAACTTTGTCTCTTTGCCTCCTCGATTCTTCAAAAACTCTTTGAAAAATATGAACACTTATCATGAACTAAAAGCTATAAATGGTAAAGAAAATGTTTCTATAATTGATGTAACGTGCAACCATTCTACTGGTTTATCATTCTTGGTCGTACTCTAAGGTATTCTTATTTATATTTTTAAAATAAATATTAGAATTTAAATTTATATAAAATATAATAATATAAATATTCTTAACCTCTCGATCAATTAGTGAATTTCGAATTCTTGCTTTTTCTACTATATATTGACTTAAACTTTTAATCAAAGATCAATTTGAATTTTATTAAAATTTTAATGGTAAAAGATTACTTAATAATTAAGTTTACTTAATATGTAAATATTTATACTTAATAATAAGTCTTATGTAATAAACTTTCTTATCGACTAGCATTTGATTCTATAAATATAAGATGATTTTTAATCTTTTAGAATACGAGAGAATTATTTCAGAGAGATGTAATTTTTTTTGTGATCTCTGCAATTATTGTTGCTATATTGCAGAGCTAAATTTAGTAGGGACATTAAGATAGTGTTTTGAGATTCATTAGATTTTGTGATATATATTATACATATATATATATATATATTGAATTATGAGATATATAAATATCGTGTATTTATACTTTTCATAGTCTATATATTTATAATAGATTGTTTATCTCCCTTATCTTATAAAGATAAACAAGATCAAGTCACATTAAATTTCGTTTCTTGCACTTAACTTTTCCCCCAGTAGTTTATTCTTTTTCTATTTAGGTTGAAAGATAAGAGAAATGACACCCGAGAAACTGACCTCCTTGAAGTTCATTTGCCCACGCATTCAAAGATCATGGGGACCAAAAATGGTGGGAGCTTAGGGTTAGGTAATAAGAGTCTAGCCACATACTTAAATCTCACAAGTAACAATGAAGGTAGTACAAGTCGAACCATAAATTATCTCATGAATTATGGACTTTAAAAGATATGACAATTTTGTTTCAATAATTTGTACTATTCCGTTAGGATTAATTTTTTTTTTCATTACATTAGGTGTCCTTGTACTTTTTAAGGTAAAAGAATAATATTGTTTGGGAAAAAAGTTCGTTGTCACTTTTACAACCATTTGTTGGTGCAATAAGATCAATTTTGATATACTCGAGAGTTAATTTATTTATTGAGCGGAGCGTATTTTAATTTTGGCTCGTGCATTTTAAAAATTATGAGTTTAAATGCGTTTAAATGTTAATTCGTAAATTATGAATTATGAGTGACTTACATATTGGTATAAGAAAACTTATTTGTGTTCAAATAGATGAATAAAAATCTTGTTCAATGTCACTTAAGAATTATATGAACATTATTCAATTACTCTTTTTGTTTTAGGGTTTAGGGTTAATAATTTATATTTTATTTTTAAGGAATAAACATGCAAGCTTGTATATTTTTTAACACAATATTTGTATTTGAAAATTATTCTTGAATTATACATATTTTCTCACTTTAATATTTTTTCCATTTTGATTTTTTAAAATAAATAAGAAGTGTCTCACATCTAACCATTAGATGGTTTAAGTATAGACTAATCGCGTTGCTCTGACGACAAAGCTCTCTCATCTAGTATTTAACATTGCTACGCTTTCAAGGTTTCGAACTATAAGACCTTGGATAAGCTGGAATAACTTCATGTCAATTAATTTAATCGTTTGATTGTTAAATTATCATTCCCCTTATATATTATCGTTGTCTGATAAAATCATCTCATGTATCACGTTTTTCATGACAATTTTTTCATTAAACAAAGACAAATGATAATTTTTTTAATAGTCTAATGGTGATTACAAGTTAGTATTTGTTTATATGTATTATTAACCCTTTGACAATTAGCATACACCTTGACAAAGCGATTTGAACGTGTGTCTTCTAGAATGATCATCATCTGCTTTTTCACTGGAACACTTGTTGTGTTCAAGACATATGATAATCTAAATATCAAAATAAAAAAAAAACATAGAGTTCTATCACCAAACCATAAATTAAACCTTATTTTATTATCCCAAGATGAACCCAAAACATTAGTCATAGGTATA
This sequence comes from Hibiscus mutabilis, assembly GCA_019671005.1. NCBI lineage: Eukaryota > Viridiplantae > Streptophyta > Magnoliopsida > Malvales > Malvaceae > Hibiscus > Hibiscus mutabilis. Next base: position 778,530 of record CM033720.1, on the reverse strand, counting down.
TCCCAAAATCGTAAAAGAAACAAAAATGTTACTTACTACTTCAAGTAATGCAAAGTTAAATGTCACCTTTATAGGAATCTATTTTTGTAATATGCCCAAACTACCAAGGTCATTTTCAAAAGACATTAAAATTAAAAGGGTATATCCGTAACAAAAAAAATCATTATTTTTCCATTTAGGCTCTATCACGGAGACAGAAAGAAACATATCAGCCGTGGAGATGCGTTGTTCGACTCTCCAATCACACACGTGTGGGAACATCGCACGTGGCCACTTCATCTTCCTATAAATCTCTCCACTCTTCCCAGTTTCTTCTGCACTTAAGGGCGTTCATATGCGAAGGGATTCTCAAAAGGAAAGGGAAAAATGGAGAGTGAAGGAGGACGTTGTATAGCTAGTAGATATGCAGCATCTGGGGTTTGCGATATGTCGAAAGTGGACCGGATAATGCTCCGGTTTAGACCGATCGCACCCAAGCCGGCGAACGGCGGTGGTGGGTCGGTTTCCCCACGGGAAAGCGGCGCCGAGGGTTATTGCAAACAGGGGAGAGGCAAAAGAAGACAGTCGAAAGAGAGCAATAATACAAAGAGGAGAAAAAAGGTTTCGAGCGAAGAGAAAAGGGTTACTTTGCCTCTTATATCTGAAACTCCAGACTGCAAATACTCCATTTCCATGGAGAACAAAACGAAGACGGCGGCGACGGCGACGCCTTTTTGGTTAAGCTTAGGTGAAGCTGCAGATGGTGATAAAAATCTGAGTTTCAGGTTCCTCGGCGGCGGCGGTGATTCAGAAGATCTGGTGGTGAGGTCGTCGTGCGTGACGGTGGAATGCGTGACGGACACTTGGGTAAGCGGTGACGTGTTGGGGTGTACGGACGAGGAGCGGAAGGTTAATCTAGGGAAGGACACGTGTCCGGGGTTTATATCGGATTTGTTCGGGAGAGTGACTTGGACCAACGGGGCCTATAAGGAAATGGTGGGCGGCGAGACGACGGTGCGGTTGCTGACGAAGCAGAGGCTGACGCCAGAGATGGCGTTCCCGGCGTTTACGCGCAGGGTGAGGGTGCAGTACGTATGCGGGAAGGATGTGAATTCGTTGACGGTGCCGTGCGACGTTTGGAGAATGAACGGCGGCGGATTTGCATGGAGGCTCGACATCAAAGCTGCTCTTTGCTTGGGCCGGTAAGAAAAAAAACCGAACCAGCCGTTTTGGATGCATGAAGAAAGCTGCTTACTATCTGCTCTGCTTGTTGAATTGTAAATATTTCTTGTGCTCTTATTTGTTTAAAGCGTTGAATGCATGGTATTAAATTGCGATCGCAACTATCCTATTAAATTGCGATTGCAACGGTTGCATGCGTAACGATTTTTTTATATAAATTACTACTACAACGATCGTTGCGCGTTATGTAATGCTGCAACCTTAATTTAATATTATATTTAAATGTTTTGCTTTGCTTTGCTTAGATGTCATGTTCGTTGTTGACTGGATTCTGGGGTATTTTTACCTATTCAAAAGGAAATGAAAAATACCTTGGATTTTATTATTACAGATGCTTTTTATTATTTCCTTCAAATTATATGGAAAATATTTTAATATATATATTTTTAATTTTAGAATTTAGAAAATAAGATTTAGATTTAAAGTTTAGGGGTTTAAGTTATAGGGCGTAAAATTTAAAGTTTATAGTAAGTTTAGGTGTTAAACTAACGATACAACTAGGGATTTTGACTATAAAATGGTCAACGGGAAAATGTGAATGTATTATTGAGATTAACCCAAATTACAAAATCAAACTGCCGTTTTAAGGCCCAGATACAACACATATATAGACCAACTATACTCTTTGAGAAACAGTTATAACCGACTACCAATCAAATAACCGTCTAACAATCATCTATAACCAACTGTTCCTATTTACTTTCATATGGGTTTATAATTTAATTTAAAATTTATAGTTTAAATATGAAGTATTGTGTAAATTTTACAATTTATATATTAAAATATAATTTTAATTATATATAAAAAGTCATTATATTTTATAAGTATGTTTCGTTTTTTCTAGTATAACTATTAGTATTTAATTTTTTGATTAGTTAATTTAATTAGGATATTATAAAGATTTATTAAGTGATAATTTTTTTAATTCAATTTTTTTCATTAACAATCTTAACTTAAAGATAAGTAATGGTAGTTTTAACTTTTCAGTTTTTAATGTTTAGTTTTCTAGTCATAGTTTGTTATTGTCGCGCAATTGTATGGGATCTGTACATGTGAGTGTACTGATAGATCTTTGGGGGGGGGGGGGGGAATTCGGAGGACGTCATTATGATTTTGTTAATTATATAATCATTTTGGCTCGAAAATAAAACATTATTTTATTTTTTTCATATGATATGTCACTAATTTAAAATCAATCTTTTCTTTTTTACTCGTAAGTAATGAATTTAATTCATTTTAAGTTTTTTTTTGGAAACTTACGTGACTGTTCTTATTGTACATGTTTGGAGCCGGACATAATAGTTATTATACTAGGAAAGTAACAAAAAAAAATACTATAACATTTATGGGTAAGAACGGGCAATTTAGGAGAAGAATAAAGATTAAAATGATAATTTTTAAATATTAAGAGTTAAATTTATTAAATTAGATTTAAATTGATAGATTGTATAAGCTTCGGGATTAGAAATGTTATATACCATGTCACATTAAAAGAAAATTGATATGCTTGTAATAATACATTAATTGACTTGTTTATAATAATTTTTTAATTAAATGATTTCCATCATTTTTAGAAGAAAAAAATTGATACACATAATTAAAGGCGGAACTAGGCAGGATTTTTGTGGTGTGCGCCTCTGTCAACTTCTTTTTTAATGGTAAAAGAATAATTAAAAAAAAATTAATTTTATAATCTCTTTTATCTTTTTTAAATATTATTTTAGCCTTCTCAAAATTTTTAATCTTATTATGGCCTCTCTTTATAATTTTTTAGTTGTGCCCATACATTTAATGCTAAACGCATAGTTAAGTAACGTTGTAATTTATCCAATTTGAAAAATATGATTACGTAGAGATAGAGGTTAACCTAATAAAGCATTAATTAAATGAAATTAAAAAGATGAGTAAGGGGAGGTAGGCTTATATTAAGTGTCGGTTATATAAACTAAGCTCTTTCTTTTGTGGGGTTTGCAGTAGTTTAGATTCTTCCATGTCTATAAAATATTTGTTTCCCTTTACTTGTTAGGGCAAACAATAGATATTATGACCAAATGGATAGGGTTGTCTTACTTATCATGGAAAAAGTATCTTGTTTCGGCAAAATTCAAAGATATGAGTTTTAGAATACTTACACGGTGTTTTAACAAAGTCTTTAATAATGAGTATTTTTATCTTCGAGTTTGTATCACATAATCAATTTAGTCTATTTATGAAAAATGCATTAAATTAGGTTTTTAAACTTTTTAATTATATTAATTTAATCATTTGATAAATGTTGATCGTTAATGTGTTTACGTCGCAGCCCACATGTAAATGTTGATGTTGCAAAATGACAATATTTGATTTTTTAGAGAGTTCGATGACAAAATTAATTTTTTAAGAAGTTCAAGAATAAAGTTGATTTTCTTAGAAAGTTCGAAATTGAATTATTTTTATGCAATGTGTAAATAAAAATAAAGAAATTAAAAATATAAAATACACTATATTATAATATATTTTTTTGAATAGTCTAAAGGTGATTACAATATAGTATTTGTTCATAGATATTCTTAACTCTTTGACAATGCGCATACACTTTGTAGACAAAGCGATTTGAACACGTGTCTCCTAAGATGAACACTATTCGCTTTTCTACTAAGACACTTGTTGAATTTACTATTATTATAATATTAAAAAATCGAGATGAATATTCTCATGATCACTAACATTTTGTTACATTTTTATTTTGGGTTAGGGTTCATAATATAGTGTAAAACTTTTATACATTTTTTAAATTCTTGAATTAGTTAATATTACCATGTAACGAATTTTTTTACATTATAATAGAATAACTAGATTATCTTTAATTTAAAATTTTTAATTTTAGCCATTTAAAGATGTCAATTTAACAATAAAAAAAATCTCTTGTAAATCATAACTATTTTATTTTCATCATTAGTATTCAGAGGGGTTTGACGTAAAATAAGTGTCTAAATTATTCTATTTTTTTAATTAAATGTCTAAATTATTTTTTAAAATAAATATTTAATATTTTATTACGTTACTCAGATAAAGTTTTTTCGTCAACAGCCGTTAAGAAAAACTTTATCATCCAACTAAAATATAAAACGTGCTATGTTTCTTTTAATTTTTGAATTTCTTTAAAAAAAATTAAAGTTTTAATTTTTCAATCAAACCCTCAAATCACATCTCTTTTACCGTCTAATATTCTTCAGATGTCGACATTTTCTCGTTCACCGCTCATACGCCGTGTACCTCACCGTTTAGCATCCCCACCCTCCCTTTAATTTTCGGTCAAAATTTAATATATCTTTTTTTTATTTGTCAATTTTCGATGACGAGATAAAAAAAAATTCAATCATGAAAGGTTCAATAAAGACAAAGGTAGTCGGTAATAATTGAATCGATGGTAATTAAGCATTATAAAAGTTTAACAATCAATATAGAATCGAGTTTAGAAATGTATGGTACAATTAACTCTAACAAAAGACATAAAACATGTTGATTTTTATAATAGCTTAATTGATTTGATTTGAAAGGTTATCCTAAAATATGACCTTCAAATATCCGAACATGAATACGAGAATATGACCTTTTAACATTAGTCCTCAAACATTCCCTCATCTGATATGCTAGAAGATTCAGTCCCATTAACAAGAGGTTGGTTTGGGAACTCAAAACTGGAATCACTCATAATGCTTAAATCAAAATCATCATCATCATCAGAATCAGACTCAGAATCACTTCTTTGCTCTCCCTTTTCATCTTCATCAGCTTCCATTTGCATTGTTCCTTTTGAATTGTCTTCTCTTTGCATTTTCTGCTTGATGGCGTCATCGTAAGACATTTCGTACCATACGGTGCCTTTTCCGACGATAGATTTGTTGTCAGCATCGGTCATCCGCTCTTGCTTACTCTTTTCCGAGTTCTTCGGCTCTCCCCAGTAGTCATACCGATACAGGGGATTTGAAGGATCGTATTGATCCTTCCTGAAATAACTCGTGTCTTTATATCTTCCTGGCTCTTCCAATGGCAAACCAAGAGCTTGACGGCTGTGAAAAACCAGTTGATCAATACGAATTAAGACAAAGAAACATAGACATGCAGTTTAAACAGCCCGCGAGACCCAGATAGAGGCAAACACACAGCGCAGAATGGACCTGAAGGGATTGGACTTGGTGTAAGTCAATGCAGTTCGTTGATCAAATAGATAAGAGTGAGAGTGTTATATTACCCTGATCCAAAGAATCTCAGGTAAAAAGCTAACTTTATTCCCACGATTCAAGAATCTAGATAATCCATCATTCCATATAAGACGGTAGAAGCCAAGAAAATAGCTTTTGTCGGAGTCAAGTTTTTCGACTGTTGCCATTCATCTATAGAGAAAACGGGGAAGAAAAAAGAGCAATGGGAATACCAGCTGATGTCTCTGATTAAAGCTTCTCTTTCCTCGAATGATCGACGCCAATGTATAAAATCATATTCATCCATTTCAATATTTCGCCTGAATTTGCTTATTTTATATTCCTCCCCTCTTTCTATCTTCGCTTCTAAGTTTATTGTGGAGCTGCACCAGATTCAAAGGAAAAGTAAAATCTGTACCAAAGTTCAATTATATGGTAACTTAAAGACGAATGCAGGAAATGCCTGAACAATTTCTACATTACTCGGACTCGGGTTGTGTCATACATTAGTATAATTGGATGTTCTTTTCCTCTAAGTTTTTCCATATATTTGGAAGGTCCTTGAAGGTCAGACCCTTAAAACCACATCCAAATATGTCAAACAAGGGTACTAACGCAGTCAAGGTGATAAAAAGAAAATTCCATTAAGATTAAAGTAAAACTCGAAAAACATCAAAAATAAAGGGTGAAAACAGCCAAGAAACAATTACCTCACGCTCAGCCAAGGCAGCTTCCAAATCGAGTTCTTTAACACTAGTTTTCTGTTGAGAAATACCACCATTTTAGCAGGTTGGAACTTGGTCCATATCAAAATTGAATAAAGAAAAGCTCACCACAATCATTTTCGGTAAAAGACCTTTCTTGTAGCGAACTTTGGTGTATTCTACATTGTTTTCTTCATCATAGTCATCTTCATCAGTTAATTCTGATAGCTTTTTACCTTTGTATTTCTCTGGATTTGCCTCCAAATCATCCAAAATCATTTGCTCAGCGACATGAATCTGCCACAACTGCATCACAGGCAAAAAAACTGATCTTGTGAAAAGAAAATTATTTACTTGTCAGAGTGGTCAGGTAGTGTCCAATTGTTAACAAGGATATTTACAAATGTTATCACCAGAGGGTTCGTCAGCTCTCAGAATGCCCACGCACATGGCATGCACTCATGCACATATACGAACAAACTACTGCGAAGCAAATTGGCCAGAGATTGGCCCATTACCAAAATTAAGTCCTACCAGAAGCGAGAAAAAAAGATGCATTCTTATCATAAATACTAATTATCGACAAATATATTGATGCCGGATTACCTTGTCAACATAAGGGTGATTTGACAACAATGGCTCGTCTTTGGGTTTACTTCCTGGATCTTTTCTAGGAACAGGAGGTCTTCCACAATCACGCTGTAAAGGGAACAAAAAGAAATTGAAGCATAATCATGGTAGAAAGTTGATATTCAAAAACAATCACGAAACATCTCATTGGGTAGTGATTATGGCGTTGTAAAACTAAAACGTGTTACAAAACCAAACAAACCCTGAAAAAAGACTCCAAGGAAAATCCAAACAAATCAAGAGTAACACACTAACACATGCAAAGTTAAGGGAAACCCAGAATTTCTACCCTGCTGACTCCATAAAAGATGATCTTAATGAGTTTAAATCGATTGGAAAAAAAGGATGCAATAAACGGGTAAATAATTTATTAGAATGACAACTGCAATAAAGTACATACCCGTAACTCATCTAGATTAGTATCCTCATCGCGGTGAAATATAGGTGGAAAATCAAATCTATTAAATCTGCAAGCAAGATGCAAATCAGAAAACAATGAGGAAAAACAGAAGTGATAAACTTAAACGCCACCATGAACTCTTAGTGATATTAGATGGCAAATGACTTCCATGTTATGCCACAAAGACAATATAGAAGAAAGAGCTTCCAATGTCCAGAATTGCATACATCAGATGGTCTATGTTAGGATGGACAAAACACATCTCAATAGGAAACCTGAACTGGTAAGTATCTCGTTTGGCCTGCAGAAAGGATGAAAGTAGAAAAGTGAAACATAAAATTAATATATTCATCATTAACCACAATTGGAAGAAAAAAAAGATTAATATGCAAAGGAAAAGGCAAAAATATACTCACCGTAATTTCAACAATAACATGCATACCAACTTTTATACGATGGCGGATCCAATACCAATCGTTACCTTTAATTGGGACCCACCTGAAATATATAAATACAACATATTGATCTAGTAGGAAGCCCTCGCAATAATCAACAATAGAACTCATTGATACTGAATCAACCGTATAGCAAATCAAGCATCTACAAGAGTCATTAATCGGCTACTCCCTGATATTTTAAGCTCGACTGATCAAATTGTTAAGTAAATGATGCTCTGCAGTATGCCACATGGAATTCCAAATTAAGTCTAAGAACCTCAGTTTCAGCCAAGTCAATTTCAAAATAATTTTAAACTAAAATTACATAATAGTAGGACTTTAGGAGTGCAGATAGTTAGAATGAGGGAAGAGCACAGATACATGCATATTCGAAGTTCAAGAACAAATCAAATGGTGAATGAATAGATAAGTTTAGCCTTTAGAAGAGATGTTTTCTTTTGGTACATTATCTTGTCTAGATGAAGGCCTTTAAGAGAGACATGGTAAGAAAGCTTAGTAAAAATGATTTAAGGTAAAAGATCAAAACTTAGGATTCGAGTGATGAAATTTACTGTTTTTATTATCATCTTTTTCTGCTAAGACAACAATAAATCAAGTGATGTCAATTGCCCTTCATTTACACCGCCTATGTCGACAAATGCTCCTTGATATAGGTGTAAGGTAGTCACTTTTCCTTCACAGATCTGCAAAGAAATTTTTCATAAAAAAACTAGTGTGTCTCGTGTGATCCTTAAAAATTCAAAAAAGCATTTTCCATAACAAACAAGTTTGAAAACTTTCCTGGCCTGGATAATAAAACGGAAGCTCTAACTGTCAAAATACAATAAATGATCAGCAGCAGCAGCAATAGCTTATAAAGTTCAGAACAACTTGAAAGAAAAGGATATAAAAAAAAGAAGGAAAAAGTGAAATTAATGAAGAGAAACATGCAATCAAATTTACCATTTCCTCTTTGTAGTCCTTCCCTCTTTTTCTCCTACCAGGATAGTAATCTTGGTCATACTGCATCAGCAAATAGGAATCAAAATAGTATACAAGAGGTTAAGAAGGTCCCCTCAAAATCAAACAAAAAAAGGGGAAAGATATACATATTCAAGTCATTCACTATCACTTTCTTTTAATCATTGTCACAACCTCAATATTTACAAACCCTTAATCTCAATTTTAAAACTCAGCCTAAAAACTCAATAGAATGATAAAAAAAGAAGAAGAGAAATTTGCAGGAAAAGGTTCCATCTTTAGAACTAACAATTCCTCAAGGCAACTTCCTACCAACACACATTACAAAATTCTGACTAAAAATACCCAATCAACCAAAAACCAAGAAAAGAAAAGAAGAAACCTTATAAGACTCCTCTTCCAGTCTATCCTTATTAGCATCAGCCCACTCTTTATATTGCTTCAAAAACGCTTTATATCTCTCCAAACCCATATCTGCTTCACCAGTTATCACCTCCTTTTCCACTTTTTCCAAATCCACTCTTATGGCCTGTAATTTATGCGCTTCCCTTATAAACTCCAACTCTTCCCTATCCACTTCCCATCCTCTGGGTGGCCAATCTCGTGGAGGCACGAGTCTCGACGCCAATGGATCCGCCCACAACGTCTCCAAAGGGTCTGGAATATCCCCTTTAATCTCAAACTGCTTCCGATACCATTCGTCCTCCGTAATCCCCATTTCTTTCATCTTCTTAAGCCTGTATGAAGGCTTTAGCATCTTAAAAGCCTCGATGGCTTCAGGGGTTTGGAGAGGGACCTCTTCGCCTTAATTGAGTGATTTCCTAGCGAAATCGGCTTCTGGGGTTAAGATTTCTTCCCACGGCGCCCATCCTCGTTCGATCCAGTTCCTGCGACGGGCCTCGTCCTCGGTTTCTTTGTCTTTGGGGCCGAAGTTCTCGAGGAAGGTCTCGTCGACGGGGAATTCATCGGAGCTGAAGGATTTCTGGGCGGGTAAAGGCTTGGGGAAATGGGTTTTGAAGAACACGGGAAAGCAATGGAAGTTGTGGGGATTAAAAGATAAGGGTTTTGGGGAAGAAGGGTTTAAGGGTTTAGGGAAAGAGAAGAAAGGAGGGGTTTGAAGTATTTGCATGTTCTTTGGTTGGCAAAGAAAGAGAGAGGTGTGGAGGGAAATGGATTAAGTTCGTTTAAAAAATGTAATAAAATGGATAAGTTATTATTGGTCTATTTCTGATTGCAGTCCCTCTTTTATGTTGAAATTATGATTTAATCATTTTTTAGTTTGAAAATACAACTAATATCTTTGTTAATAATAGTTTCCACCAAAATCAATTATCATAAGCACCTACTAAATAGTTAACTCACCAATTCACGGAATAAATTCGGATTAAACTTACACATGGATGAATTTGGACCTTAAATCAGAGTTATTTTATTCTAATTTCACATAATTTTATAATTTATATTGATATTAGTCCGTTAAATTAATAACACTAAATTGATATTGTTTGTTGGATTCTTCATGCGGTCAAACGATTTATAATAGTAAAATAATAGAACCAAGTGTCTCAGTAAAAAAAGCGGATAATATTCATCTTAAGAGATACGAGTTTAAATCGTTTTGTCTACAAGAATATGTATGAATAGGTATTGCCTTGTAACTATTTTTAGATTATTCAAAAAAATAGTAAAATAATGGGTAACGTTCACAAATGGTAACTAAACTTTGATCCATTATTCAATTTGGTAACTAAACTTTCAATTGCTTTAATGTTACCATTAAACTTTATATTTTGTTTCAATGTTACCACTCAAACGTTAACGTCAGTTAATTTTTTTTATAATAAAATATTTAGTTTTTCACATTTATATATTCAAATAATTTAATCATAATTTGAAAAAATAATAATAAATTTAACTATCACTATCTACACATTATTTCAATTTGGCCCTAAAAATTAAACCCTAAAATCCCTTAATATAACAATAGCTTAAGGGTTTAAAAAGCCCTTAAACTTTTGCAAAAAAAATCACTTAAACCCCTAAACTTTTTTCGCACTCAATTAAGCCCTCAAACTCAAGAAAAAAAATCAATTTGGCCCTTTGACCAACGTTGACTGTTAAATAAGCCCTTAAACTTTTGCAAAAAAATCAATTAAGCCCCTAAACTTTTTTGCACCCAATTAAGCCCTCAAACTCAAGAAAAAAATCAATTTGGCACTTCGACCGTTAAATTTAATGTTTTCTTTAAATCTTCTTGGCATGTGTCGCAACAGGATAATGTCACTTGTCATTTCTAAGAATTTTTAAACTTTAATTTTTTAAAAATATATAAAAATCTGAAAAAAAAAATCTAAAAAATTTGGAAATTTATTTTAAAAATATAAAAAAATATTTTTAATTCTGAAATTTATTTAAAAATAATAAATAATAATTTTTCAAAAGATTAAAATATTTTTAAAAAATTTAAAAAATTAAATATTATTATACAATTATAAAAAATAAATTAAAAAATATATATATTTTTAGATTTTTTTGGATTTTTATATATTTAAAATTTTTAGATTTTTTTCGGATTTTATATATTTTTTAAAAATTAAAGTTTAAAAATTCTTAGAAATGTGAAGTGGCATTATCCTGTTATGACACATGCCGAGAAGATTTTAAAAAACCCGTTAAATTTAACGATTAACGTTGGTCAGGGCAAAATTGATTTTTTTCTTGAGTTTAAGGGATTAATTGGGTGCAAAAAAGTTTAGGAGCTTAATTGATTTTTTTTCTTGAGTTTGAGGGCCTAATTGGGTGCAAAAAAAGTTTAAGGACTTAATTGATTTTTTTGCAAAAGTTTAAGGGCTTATTAAACCCTTAAGCCTATAATAATTTAGCCTTAAACCATAACCTTTAAACTCAAAACCCTAAACTCGGGACCATAAACACTCTCCTTTAAACCGATCGGAATTTTCTTTCTGGTGTTCTCAGCTTAGAAGGGTATCTTTTATTTTTGCTTTCATATGTAAGATTTCACTCTCCTTTTCCCCTTTTCAAGGCAATGTAGTAGTAGCTCTTGTGTTTTTGGTTTCTTAAGTTAAGCTGCTAATGATGCCGCTACTCTCTCAAGTCTCGCCAATCTTGTTTGGATGCCGAGAAAACTTCAATACCTTGTAATGTTCATCTTCTCTGAAATACCGGGTTTTTTCTTCTTTTAGATGGGGATCAGTTTTGTGAAGTTGGTGGCGTTGGGGTTTTTATGGTTGGCTATGGTGGTGGGAGCCGAGTATGTTTTAGTTTTGAATTCTGAGAGATTAATCTCAATCATCAATTTACGTTCATCCAATGATCCAAAATCATTGTAAAACTAAAAAACTCGATCAGTTTGGTTATAAAATATATATGTATTATAGGCCAATTACTTTGGTCAGTTTGGTTATAGGATTCAAGAACAAAAAGTAGACAGACTTAGGCTTCGTTTTTGGGTGCGTTTTGCAACCTAAAATTTGTGCAGCCGTAATTTTCTTGCTAAACAGCTCCGGGTTTAGCCTGAATGGGCGTTTCCCACCTAGATTAACGCCTAACTACCCGTTTTCCCACAACTAAATTTTTTAACTTTTGCCCAAACGGCCGTTGCAACCAACGGGCGTTTGCCCACAACAATGGCAAACAAAGCCTTAACCTACTAAAATCAAATATTCTAGTTGAAACCAAAACTGAACCAAATGAGATTGTTTAGGTCAAATTCAACTTCTTCTCTAACCCTAAACATGAAACTCCATTGGTCAAGTACCAATTTTCCAGTTCGAAAAAGACAGCTACAAACCTTTGCTTAAAATATGTTGTACAAGTCTGCGATGATAATGCTATTACAAAACCCTGCAATGGAAGATTAAAAACATGTACAATTGGTGAATATCAGTAACATGTTTTGATTCTACCAAAATAAAGTGTTCCCATTGTAACCAAATCATCCAAAACCAAGATTTTGTAATAGAATTTTCATATCAAACCTGGTTAATATGGCAAGTCTCCTTCAGGAAGGCCCCAATTATCATCTTCATCATCATTCTTCTTAGGGCCTTCCTCTTTGGCTTGTGCGGAAACCTTCTGGTACGGGCGTCTGAAAATAGACAAAAACGGATCACTCAGTAAGCTATTTTCAGAGATCTGTTGCTCCAAATTCCTTGAAACTGTATGGGAATTGGTCACCACAAAGTAATAACAAACAAACCATTAATAGAGTTCGACACTCGGTGTCCGAGGATATGACTTCTAAGGATGCTTCAAATATACAACACTAGTATTAGACACATACCCCCTTGCCTGAAACTCAAAACCGAGACCAAATAACATAACCTAAGACATCTGAAAAGTCTATGACATGAATTGTTAGCTGTCAAATGGTTCCTCAAAGTTAAATCCATTAACTCAAGACCGAGTTTTAAAATTTTCGAGTCAATTCAGTCTTGAAAAATTTTAAGTTTGGTTTAATTCATGTTCGCTTAGTTTTAGGTTTGGATCATTTGGGTTTGAAGGTCAAGTTTTCAGGTTGAATCATTATCGATGGACTATATTACAAAATATGTGCCCAAACTATACCTTTTTTTGCTTTAGGTGCCTAACTCTTTTTTGATAAAGTAGACATCTAACATTTCATTACAAAATGTGTGACATGTGGTCTTCGATCATCTTCCTCCTCTCCACTAGATTTTCTAGAGAAACAAACAGAAAAAAACAAAGGAATAAATTTGAAATTCGGTTTATTTTTTGAGAAATCAAACAATCTTTTGTCCCAAACACTTTGATTTTGAAAATTCGCATTCTCAATTTTTTTGCAAAAATAAGATAAACTAAGTCCCAAAAATGTCCCAAAACACTTCGATTACAAAAATCCATCTATGTGAAAGTGAAATTAAGACTCTAACTCTAGAAAATTAATTTCAAAACACTTCTATTTTGTTTGTAATGACGAGCTAAGTAAAGAAAAAGAAAAGAAAACCATAGTTTGAAAAGCACATCAATGGAGAATAACAGTTTTTAAACGAACAACCTGAAAATGAGCACGGAATAACATTAGACACCCACTTTGACAAAAAAATGATATAGTTTGATCACTTATTTCATAATAAAGCCTTATGAATTTGAATCATTTCAAATTTTGACCAATTCAAGTTCAAGTTCAAGTTGTTTCAGGTTCAAAGTAATCGGATTCTTTAGCTCGGGTCAGTGAAAATGATAAGCATGCTCTAATCACATTGACCACAATAAACCATTAGATTATTATCTAATTGAACTAAGAACATGGCCTCGAGTTAACCGTTATATTAGCATGTAGTTCCAATATCAGCATGTAGCTTTATACTGGTTCTGGGGTGGATTCAATCAACTAAACCCTCCTAGTTTAAGCAAAACTTGATTTTCTATATAAAATCAAACCAAATTTCACAGCAGGAATAATAGCTAAAAGTAAATGTTAAATGACTAAAGATCATATGAAAAATTCAACCCAAACAAACCTTTTGCGGTTCCTTCTAGAAGCCTCTCTTGCTTTACGTTTCTTTTTCTCCCGCGGGTTCTCAAAGAACTTCCTCCTCTTGCTCTCCTGGATGACGCCGGCCCTAAACACAGCCCTCCGGAACCGGCCCAACAGCTTTTCCTCTGGTTCATTCTCGCCCACCACCACCTGAACGTTATAGCAGACCGATTTGAAGAAAAGGGTATTCGAATACGCCAGTGACGGGCATGTTACGGCATTGATTTCATCGGCCGCTGTCAAAGAGAGAGACAGAGAAGTAGACGACGGCGTCGATTTGGGGTCCCATTGAGAAACCGGTGGGGCAAAATTCGATGGTTTTGAGGTTATTGATTGGGAAGGGAGGAGAAAGGAAAGTGATTTGGTGAGGGAAAACGCCATTGATGACGATGATGGTTTTTGTTTAAGGGGTTTTCAATGATTTTTGTTTGGGAATGTTGAATCCCACGTTGGATTTGGATTCCTTATAGTAATTCTTGTTAATTAAAAATAGGATAAAATTGAAATAAGGTGAAATATTGAGGGTTAACTTTATTATTATTTTTCGAATTAAAAGTAACTTGTTTGAATATGCAAATGTGAAAGACCAAATGTGTTATTATACAAAATTTATTAACAGCTACGCTGATTTCTTACGTCCGTTAAGACCTTGTGACCAAATCGAAGCAAAACACAGTTTAATGGTAACATTGAAGCAATTAGAAGTTTAATTACCAAATTGAATAATTAACCAAAGTTTAGGGACCATTTGTGAACTTTACCCTTTATTTAAATTGCTTAGTGAACAAATACTAAAATAGAAGGTATATCTGTAATCAAGATCTGCTGCATTCAAAACATAACTTCTGCTTATAATTCTCTGACATCAATCTGGACTTTGATAGGAAAACAGGATAGAAGCCCTAACATCATCCAAAATCCACTGCACTTCAAGAACAATATATAATCTCAATGCAAGACTCCTTACATCTACACCAGTCTCGAAGCGACTCAAACCAGTTCAGATACCTCGATCAATCAGATTGCACACACCCTTTTGCTGCCAGCATCAAAAAACTCAAAATCACTATCGAGTACCGACAGGGCATTGGCATCTGCGTTTGTGTTGTCCATTCTGAAATTTCAATGACATGCAAGAATGTGAATACGTTCCTTTTAACTTTCTAACTCGAAGCAATGACGGAGATAAGGGCAAACTCTGAGGAAGCAATCTTCATCGTCCTCCCTGCAACCAAAAACAAAGGAAAGATTAGGGGACGGTTAAGATAAGGTTTGACATGGTCATAAATACGAGTACCTACCAAGCATAAGCAAAACCGATTAATGTATGGCTACAATTTATTACACACAAGAAAAGGTAGTGAACAAATACTAAAATAGAAGCATAATAAACTAAAAATTACTAAAACAGCTCTTTTACTCCTTTTATTCAATAACAGGGAACGGAAACATACCCTATCGTTTGCTAATCACTATTCGAATACCCAAAACCACATTTCATATTTCAATAAAGGAGTTTCTTTTAAAAGCAAACTTTTCTTCCCATTGAAGCGAACCTAAAAACATGATATGCAAAATCAAACCCTTAGAAGGTTTACTATGCAAAGCTGGTGCCACTGAACCAAGTAATCAATGACAATAACCGACTAATAGAAGTGATAAAGAAAAATGCAAAAGAATATTACCAACTATGAAGGTTTAGCTTTCCGTCCAACTTGTGACACTCGCCTTAGCACTTGGGTTTCCCTCTTCATATCTCTGCAAAATAAATGTCCTAAATATTGTAGCAGGGACTCAGTAAGCCAAAAACTTAAAAGCTTTTTTGTTTTATAATTATTACCTTTGATACAAATAATAAAGAAGATAGAAAAGGGGAAGCAGCATCAGAATCAGTATCGACGTAGCCATGTAGAGTAAATTTTCTCGCTTCTGAACCAATAAAAAATGAGCAATCACATACGTAAAGCATGGATAAGTTCAACTCTTAATCCCAAGTCCGAACTAAACCGATTATGATTAAAAGAAGAAGAAAATACCCTTACCTTGCCTCCTCTTGGAAAAGGTGTTGTTTTTCCAGAGCAAGTGTGAGCATCACAAAATTGGCGCAGAAACAATTCTTCAAGTAAGAGAGAATGCATCGACAAAATAAGAGATATTAGCAACAGTATGAGTGTATCTTGTTTTAAGCGAAGGATAATTGTGACTATAATAGTATCAGCTTTTCAGTAAGAGAAACATCCATTGAAATATACTTTAGGGTATGAAAAGGTGTTTATATACCATGGAGGCGGCTGGCGGATGGACCCTGACTAATAGGAAAGCAACTATTGGCAAGACTCTGTTCACATGGAAGAATAGATATAAATGAGCCAGACCAATGGAGTTGAAAAATTACGCAATTACAATAATTAAAAACAACCTCACAATGATGGCGATTCCTTGCAACAGCAGCAGGATTGCACTTGACCTTGTGCAACTTGGAATTTATCACAAAATCACAATGCAATGCTCCACATAAATCAGCCAAGCACTTACTTTGACTCTGAATTCATCACTCAAGCATTATAAGCAATCTTAACATGAACCATAATTTGTTTATGAAGATTAGAGAGGTGAAATAAGTTTAGCAAACAATTTAAAATGGAATGAATTTATTAAAACAAATTATTGCTTTTCTATTCACTAAAATGGGTATTTCCCCCCTTATCTTTTCTTGGAGGGATATCCATGTCAAGATGTGTAGTGCAGAAGCATTAGTTAAAGAAGCAAATCATAAGATAATACAGAGGACTACAATAAATTGGGATGACATCCATGTTGAAATCATAGAGTTAGAGAAAAGCAAACATTTTATGTTATAGCACAACAACAAAAAAGGACCTAATGTTCATTGCAAGAAAAGGAACAGGTCTCTACGTACAACATTCAGAAGATTGTAGTGCCTGTTGTCAAAATGCTGATCAAGAAATCTCTCAGCACGAAAACTTTTCTTACAATATCCACACCGCCATTCATTTACATCCAAATTAATCTTGTGCTGCTCCTGATCCCTAAAAAGGTCGTTATCTGGATGAAGCCTACAATCAGTTGAAATCTCATACCCTTCTTCTTCAACAAATGGCATTAAATACTAGAGTGAACAGAAGAACGTTTTCATTAGCGCCAAGCAAAACAACTAAAACTAAAATGGTAGACCTTGTAAACCTAAAGAACACATTTTGTCCTTACATCTTCTATAATATGCCAGGCTGTCCTACTTCTTTCTCTGGAACAATGCACTTCACGAGAGTCATGTGGTTCCTGCTTAAGAGTCCTAAGCATAAGGATAAAGACAATATCAGTTGTGCAAATTCCTGAAAGAAGAAACTACATTTTTTGAAGGCTAAACTATTAAGTAGGCACACACTTTGCTACTTTATTTAGATAGCCCCCTATACTTTTTGTTACATCCAAATAAGCCCTTATATTTTAATTTGTACCTAAATAATCCCTTAATCTTTAACTTGTATCCAAATAAGCCCCTAATTTTTAATTTATACCTAGATAAACTCTTAACATCAATAAACAGTTCATTTGAAATAAGGGCTAAACTAAGTACACAACAAAGGTTGGAGGCTTATTTAGATACAATAAAAGCATAGGAGATTATTAAACAAAAAGTAAACATGTTTAAGGGCTTTTCTAGTAGTTTATCCATTTTCAAATAAATTCCAACGCCCAAGATCACTAGTCATCACAAATAAAGCAACCGAGTACAAGTCAACTCAAACTTCCATCTTCTAAACTCAAACAACTTCAACCGTTATTTACATTTAGGAAAAGAAATGAAGCCTAATCTACAGTACATGGTTACCACAGTATGACAATAGAAACAACATTACCTTGCAGCAGAAGATTCTTCAAAGCCCTGCTGCATACAAACAGAAGAGAAAACTCAAAAGATCAGGTTTGAAAAAACAGTGCAGCTAAGCATATTCTCATGTTTTTCATTTCAAGAAGACAAATACAACATAAGCAAACAACACTGTGCAAAAACCATGCTTTGAGCTCAAGACTCGGGCATCTACAGAAATAAATCATGCATATTATCTTCATTCAAAAATTATATGTATGAAAATGACCATTTGATAATTAGGGATATCCTTATATTTACAATCCAGATCAATCCAGAACTGAAATGATTCAAATCCGAAATTGACCCGAACCGAGATCGCCTGAAACTTTTAAAATTCGAACCCAAAAACCAATTCCCAATTGACAGGTAAAATGAAATGAAATGAAATGAAATCGAAATCCGCCATTAAACTACTGAGGCAATAAGATATTTGTAACTAAAAAGAGGAATTAATAAACCTGGGATTTGGTGAACTGCAGCAAAAGAAATTGAACGAGGAAAACTGAATTTATTGCTTTGATTCTTCCCATATCCTTATCGTCTTCTTCCTCTCTCGAATGAGAGAATCAAAGCTTTATTTTTCTTTGCAAAATAACAAAAAAAACTGAGAAACATCCCCCGGAAAATGGCCATTTTAAAGTTACGTTTTTATTTAATTATAGGTAAATTACATAAATAGTCACTAAATGTTTAAAGATATTATATTTTAGTCACCAAACTTTTAAACCTTACTATATAGTTATTAAACTTTTAATTTGTTTTTTTTATGATTAACCGCTGTTAAAAAACCGCTGACATGTCACATTAGCTTTTTTTTTTTTTATGTGTTTGTCCATATTTGTTCACATCCTTGAAACTTGCCCCTACGTATTTTGCAAAATTTTCAGATGAATTTCACCAATGCTAGATATTTTTTTTCCTTTTGTTTTTTGTTTTTACTTATAGAAGTGGGAATTCCATGAATACAGTATTATTATATATGAAAACGGAGTTGAAGAAGAAAAATAGAGGTGAGGAAGAAGGAAAGTTAATGTTTCGCGTTAATGTTTTTTAACTACGGTAAACCTATAATGAAGGTGTATTAAAAGTTTAATGATTATATCATATGTTTGGTAACTAAAATATCGATTATTTTAATTTTACTTAATTTGGTTCAATCACTATCGAATTAACCAAATGAACACATTTATTGCAAAAATATTTACTAATTAAACAATTATTCATACATGCATAAAATATTCATATAATCATGTCGTAAATTCTAAGGTGTCATTCTATCAATTTGAATTCATACATAGAATATAGATTAAAATATTAACATTTTTTGGTATTAGATAATACACTAATTAATTTTTGTGTCAATTGTTGATCTCAGATATTCAAATAAAAAATACACAACATAAGTTATTTTTTAAAAAACAAATCAATTTTAACTTAATCAAATACTTGTTTAATTTAAAACCACAAAGAGCGTCGCAACCCTAATAATTTTTCTCTACAAATTAGAGAGCGCCGCAACCTTTTTTTTGCTTTTATCTCTTTAATCGGTGGTCGACTATCAGTCTTAGTATTGATTGTCGATCACTGGGTATAATATTTTCTATTTTTTTTATATTTTTAATAAAAATCTATGTCTTTGTGGCACGCTTTTCTTTATTTTTGTGGTTTCGTTTAATCTGTCGTTTTGACATGATTTTAACATACCTTAACGGTCATTTGGTGCTCGCACAGAGATTTTAACGACGCTAATTTCTGATTATGATTTTGTCAGTGGTCATAGAAAGTTAGATTCTCACTCGGATGATGGTTGTTTGCCGATATAATCAGTATTGGGTAGTAGAACATTCTGCCTGATAGTTTGGGTCACTCACCACTCCTTCTTCACCTTGTTATGTGTTTCGATTGGATAGAGACAAAGAGATTCAAAAAGGCTTTTGAATTTTGATGGTATGCTAATCTCTATGGAAGTATTCATTTTTTTTTTTACATTTTTAGGTTTGTAAGAAATTTTAGTGGATTAACCTCATTATTCTTCCTTCTAAATGTCTTGTATTTGTAATATTTTTATAATATTTTAATAAAAATTCGGCGGCCATTATAAAAAAAAATACTTGTTTAATTTAACATCTGATGTCGCGAGAAGATACCAAAGTTGACATACGACTGTCATTGAATAGGTCTCCTGATACTCTAATTTACCCAAACTATTTCTGAAAGTGATGCGCTTTAATTTCTTTTTACTACTCTCAATCTATGAGATGTTAAAAAATATGAACTCCTAACTAAAAATAACCAACACAGAAAATACCAAAAATATTTCATGTGAATTTTTGACAACTCTCTTATTTACTATACTTATGTCTCGAATCCCTTGTAGAATTATTGATGTGAATAATGAATAGTCAAATAATTAGATATATATTAACGATATTGGTCTAAGTGGTAAACAATTTAGTATCGCTTAAGTAGATCTCGAGTTCGAGTCATTGTGTATGCAAAAAATCCTCGTTGTGAGACCCACCTATCAAAATCAAGTTTACGATGTCAAATCGGTTCGAATTAGTTAGGACAAAATTCTGTAAAATAGAGAGGACAACGAGAGAGAGAACCAAAAGACAAGAGTCCTCTTTGAAACAGAATTTCAGTCGACGACTAGGTATATATACTCCTTGTGTCGCATGGCTCTATTGCAGGACTTATTTGGGTCATGTATTTTGGGCTTCCTTTATTTATTTGATAAAGTTTTCAGGCCTAAACTTTAAAACTGCAAATTAAATATTCAATAATTAAAATAGATCAAAATCAATTTTAATCAATAATTAAAATAAATTAACCATGATAAATTAATATTTTCCTTAATTTTTTAGCATAATATCAAAAAATACCTCTAACATTTGACTGAATAGTCATTTTGGCTCTTATTTTTTGAATTAATTTAACCCCAACGTTTCATTTTGGGTTAAAATGATTTTGGGTTAAAATGACCTCTCTGCGGATGAAAACTATTAGTCAAATTACGATAAACAACTTGAAATAACGTGAAAAACCTACATGATAGTGCATGTTGTGATAGCAGTGTTATACAGACAAATATGCTGACTTTACATAATGACACATCAGTTAAAAATATTTTTATAAAAGTGTATAAAATATAAAATATTTTTTCTTCTAACGCGTCATTCTGCCAGTCATTTCAAGTTATTTTTCGTTAGTCTACTAACAAATTTTATCCACAAATGGTTCACTTTGACCCAAAATAAGACGTTGGGAGTTAAATTAATTCAAAAAAGAATAACAGCCAAAATAACTATTAGTCAAACGAAAAGGCATTTTTTTGGCTTTATGCTTTTTTACATAATCTATTTTAATTGAAATTATGACGACTTTATTGTATTAAATAGAATATATGTAAAACTTATTTACTTTCTATTTTAATTTAAAAGGAAAAGCTTAAAGAGTATTGTATTTTCTACACGGAAGAATAAGGTTAAAAATCATCACATATTATGGGTCACGTTTATAATGAACCTTTGTAAAATTTGATTTAAATTAACGGTTAAACCCAAAAAAAAAATATCCTGCATGTTCAACACTTGGAATGTAAAAATATTATTTTTCAGGTATTATATTACAATTCTGTTTTTATATCCTACTTTTAGGCTTCACTTTGCCCCTTAAAAGAAGAACCCACTGCAGTCATAATGCCTAACAAAACTATAAATTACTTTTCACGCATGCAACATTAACATTATAAATTATTACCCACTTTTGGACCGACCCATATCACACATAAATTTAGCTACATTGATTTGCATACTTAACTATATTTATGGGAAATAATTAAACAACTTTTAATAAACTATTTTTTCCGTTCATTATCGCTTCCAACTAGCATCACTATATACTAATATTTATCGAAAAATATTTGTCTCGGTTCATCAGTGGATATAATAGGATAAGACGTTTAGTATTTTTTATGATCGAGGGTTAGAATTTTAATAATGTGAATGAAATAAATTCAATTAAAAAAGTTCTCTCAATAATAAACTTTGCATTACGTAATCTAAATTAGTCACTAGTTAATAAAATATAGGTGATTATAAAAAATATATGGATTAAGATATCCAAACGTATCTAATTTCTTTTTATTATTTTTTTTCAAAAAAAGTCTCTTTATTATTAAATTAAGTCTAATTATGATATTAGTTACTCTTCTGCGATGAAATTTGAGATTTATTCTTTTAATTTTAATTTGATATAATTTGGTCATTTACTTTTATAATGCGCTTTGTTTGTCTAAATTGATAACTCCACTAATTGTTGTCATTAAAGTAATGACATAGAATATTCTGCATGTATTATGTGATCACAATTAATGGTGCTATTAGTTTATGGGTTATATTTTTGGTAAAGTACATGTTAATTTTATAGTTAATGTTCGGAATTTGTGACTTTTTTCTCTCATAATATTGTCTCCAATGTTCGAACTTAGATTATCTCTTTGGGAGAGCAATGTGTCTTGTATAAACTAAAACAATCTAAAATCTAAATATTTAACCATAATATTTTGATACATAATATGTGTAAAAAAAATTACATAACCCTTCATATTCAAAATATACAATCTAAAATCTAAATCTTTAACCTTAAAATCTTAAATTCTAAACTCTATACCCTAAATTTTAATCCTTAAACTAAACTTCTAAACCTTAAATTTGACAAACTTGTATAAACTAAAACAAGCTTATATTTCAAAGTTTTTCTCTTAATTTAGACATACTAATAATATTATAAAAAATTGAATCATGTCAAATTAAAACAGTAGATTAAATGGTCTAGCGGAATGAGCCTCTTAAACGAGTTAGGCTGGGAGGGTTAGGGCTATTCATAAAACCGAAGTAATGTATTGTACAAAATATCTTGAAAAATCAGACTAAATGGTATGTAATGGATCCAAGAAAATTTGACCAAAATGATATGATAATCGTACTAAAAAAATCAGTGGTTATGCGAGATGGTTACAATTATGGATATGATTTTTTTGGTGAAACGGTAACTGAAAAAAACGAAAAAAAATTTAAAATTAATTTTAGTGATTATTTACTAAGTTAGGAAGTACACTTAGTTACAGACTTCTTTTATTACTACTTATATTTGTGTCGAGCCTAATAATATAAATATTATAAATATTAAAGAATTTCTTTGAATTTCTTTGCATTAATATTTTAATAAATAGATATGTTATTTATAATCCTATATGAAAATGTAAAATGGTTTATGGTTAACCGAATAACCGTACTGAATAAATCAGCTAATTGCTTAGGTGGTAATGGATTTAAACAAGACTATTATAGTTTGTGAAAATGTCAAATCAAGACTTCTAGTAACCGTAGCGGCAAATTGTTCTGGTACAGTTAACTACCCATGAATACTCCTATGGAGGGTTGCCCCCATAACAGACATCTATGATACCTAAATCCGAATTAGTTAATCAATAGCTTAAATATAAGTCAATCATACAAAAAAGATTAAATGTAAAAATTGAGTGAATAAAAGGAGTATAACTAGAATTAGACAATAAAATTTATAATCTTGGAGGGACGATGGGCACAGGTCGGGTCAACCCGACCTCATCCTTAAAAACCCGATCTAATTTGACCCAAAAATTACATACCTCAGCTCGAACATGACCCATCTCGATCTATATGAAAAAAATTAATTTGGGGAGCTATTTGTAAAAAACAATTTTAGGGACCTAATTGTAAAATTTTAATTTTAAGGACTTAATTATAAAATATATAAAGATAGAGTATTATTGTAAATATTTTTAAAAATATAAGAGAAAATTACACAATTAACCTCAGGTCAAGTCGAATATTTATACTCTAAGCCGAACCCGGCCCAACCTCACTCTTTATAAAGATCCGATCCGAATTGACCCGAACTTAAATATATATATTTATAAACTTCGACCAGGTCAGGTTGGATCGGGTTGAAACCCAATCGGGGCGGATGAAATTCTCATCCCCACTCAACCGACAACTGTAGACAAAACGTAGGCGCAGGGTTAGGGTCAGGGTCAGGGCCAGGCCAGCCAGCCGGCATGCGTGACTTTTGCTAATATTTATGTGTTGCTTCCTATGCTATAATATACTATATAATTATCAGGAATGGAATCTTTTTCAAGTAACGAGATTGAACCAAAGTTTTCGATCCAATTCAAACTCCCTTTTCTAGGGGGGGGAGGAATTTTTTAAGAGAAAGGGGTCGGGATTGTTTAAGGGTCGAATTTGAGATTAATGTTAATTAAAGATTTAAGGGTAAAATATACAATTAATCATGAAATCAAATAAAATGTTTCTTTTATCGTTGAAGTTTCGAGAATTGTAAAATAGTCATTAAACTCATCCAATTGCGATAAAATGGTCACTACATGGTCATTAAACAAAAGAGAAAAACTTTGATATACAACTCGTGCAAACATGCTTGTCAAATTTGGAGGTTAAAGGTTTAGTTTAGGGTTTAAAGTTTATGGGTTTATATTGCAGGGTTTAGAATTTAAGAGTTAGGGTTTAGCGTTTAGGATTTAGATTTTAGGGTGTTAGGGTTAGGGCTTTAGGTTTTAGATTTTATGGAATGGTTGTGTAAAAAAATTTCTACGGGCTGCGTATCAAAATATAACTCTAAACAAAATATTTTTTTTGTCATTAAACTAAATCCTCAAATTATAGTACAATGGCTAAAACCACAATCTTTTTTTTATTTTTATAGTAATAATCGTTTCGCTACAGATATTAATGTGTGAGGGTTTGATATTGTATCATATTTATATTTAATTATGTTTTGGTATCTAAATTACAATTTCTACTCAATAGGGTCCCGGGGATCCAGTCAAATTTGTTTTTGGAGTTTAAATTATAAAAAAAATATTTTAGAGATCATTCAAAGATTTTGGATTTGGAATTTTCGACCTACTTCTGCAAATATAGAATTTTAACCAGAATGCACTTGTACTTTTAGTATTTGATTAACGATTTACGAACAATCAGTTCAGTTGGCCTCGTGAGACGAAATATTAATATCTTAAATAACATTTAAGATTTATGGTGTTGTAAATGAAATAAATTGGGATAGAATAGTCGTTTCATAATGAATTTCTACAATATCTAATTTAGATTAGCCGACTAATATATCATATATCAATGATTATAAAAAATAAATTAACATTTTAAATGATTTTTTAGTTTAAAATTTGATAAGTTGGAATTAAATATTGCAAAGTCTATTTTACAACAATAATGTATATAAAATTGTTATAATTAGTTCTTATTATATTATTATTTTCAAGCACTTGTAACATTTTGTCTTTTTCATCATTTTTTTTTGTTACAATAAATGTTAGTATGAATCAAAATATAAAGAAATTATTTGAATTACAAATTAAATACTTATTAAAGATTTAGGAGTTTATTACCAATAAGGGATGGGTCCATTGACAAAAACATATATCAAAATTTGAAGATTTTTTTTATATCACCTAAGAACCTTAAACCCTAAACTCCATAAAACAAACATGAATAATATCCAAAATAATCTTAATTTTTTTATTTTTAAAGTATTTTATGTCCAATTCATGTTTATACACAATCGGAATAATATAAAGCGAGATTGTAAAACTTATGTTTGATTTTGATATAACAAAGTGTTTAAGGACTAATTTGTAAAAGAAAATAAATTTTTAAGTACTCAAAAGTCTCACAAAATGACAAAGAAAAGTTTTCCAAAGTTATAAACTTAAACCCAAAAATTTTCTAAGTGTTTCAAGCCAAAAATAAACAAATACGCCTAGGCGTATCGGTACACCCCTTGGTGTTTTGATACGGTTTTTAGCTACTAGAATTTTTTTTGCAAAGCGTACCAATACGACTTAGCCCGTTTCGATACAACCTTCATCTGGGTAAACATTTTAAGTACAACGTTTCGATACGGCTCACACCCGTTTCAATACGGTTTGAAATCTGGGTTTAAAAAATTTACACTCGTATTGATACGATACACTCTGTTTCGATACGGTTTGAATTCTGGTTTTAAGAAATTTCAAAACGTACCGATACGGTTAACCCCGTATCGATACGGTTTGTCAAGATCTTCAAAGATCTTTGCATTAAATTTTTCGACCGTTGTTTGTCAGTTATTGAAATCATCAAACTTTAAATTTCGGTTAACCCGTACTGATACGCCCCGATGCGTATCGATACACTTTTTCATCCAGGATTTCAGTGAGCAAAATCTGTACCGATACAACCTTGCCATTTCAATACTCCCCAATTTTAACACTATGATCATATCGATACGGCTTCACGCGTATCGATACGACTTGTACAATGGCTATATTTTTGTTGTAACAAGTATCAATACGGGCATTCGTGTACCGATACGGGCCTTCACCAAACAGTATTTATTGCAGGAAAAATAGTCCCCAACGGCTCTATTGATCACTTCAGCCACCCAAACGACTATAATTCAATAAGGGAGTATAAATACAAGTCTCCAATGCTACAACAACAACTAATGAACTTAGATTGAACAACATTCAAAGTACTCAAGCAAAAATCTAATCCTTGTGCTCTTAAAGTCAAATCCTTGTACCAAACTTGTGTTCTTCATTGTAATCTTTTATTTCAAGTTTGGGGTTGAGTGATCTTGTAATTTTGGGCAAATATCCACCTTGTGAGGTCATTTTATTTTTGCCATTATCTTTCTTGTACAAGAGTGAATCTTGATAAAGCTTTGGGTAAAAAGCTTTGATCCTTTGTAACGGTTGCCTCCTTAGCCTAGAAAATGGGAAGCTTTTATAGTGAAATTGGTTAAAATCCTTAGTAGGAAGCTAAGGTAGTGGACATAGACCTTGTTAGAAGGTTGAACCACTATAAATCATTGTGTCCCATTGTCTATCATTTTTTCATTTGCTTCTAAAAATTTTAAATTGCCAATTCACCCCCTCTTGGCTACTTTCGATGTTGATTGATTATCCTAACAATTGGTATCAGAGCCACACTCAACCGAAGGTCTAACCACTATTGAGGCGATCCTAAAAGGTGTTTCAATTAACCAACACACAAGCCATGGCTTTTACTTCCGGTAACATGTACGAGTCTCAATTCATCACTAGACATCCCCTTTTCAATGGAGACAACTATCCATATTGGAAGAACCGAATAAAGTTGTTTATCAAATCCAACGATTATCTCTTATGGGATGTGATCGAAGATGGACCATCAATTCCAATAAAGCAAGAATGAGAGAGACAAGTTCCCAAGGCCAATCATGAAATGACGGATGAAAAAAAGAAAGAAGTTGCAAAAAAATGATAAGGTCTTGCACATGCTCTTTTGTGTACTTGGTCCCGATGAATACGCGAAGATATCCTTATGTACTAGTGCAAAGGAGGTGTGGGACAAGCTAGAGACCACCTATGATGGTACCAACGATGTAAAGGAGACGAAGATTGGACTCATCAATCTAAGCTATGAAAATTTCAAGATGGAGCCCGATGAGAGCGTTACAAAGATGTTCGATCGCTTCTCCGTCATTGTAAATGGTCTCAAGGGATTCAGATAAGCCACTTCCGAAGACAAGATTGTTCGGAAGCTTTTATATTATTTTCCTGAGTCATGGGATAGAAAGAGGACGACCATCATCGAGGCAAAGGACTTGAAGACCTTGAAGACCTTGAAGCTCGATGTTCTTATGGGTTCTCTCCTAACTCATGAGATCATGAAGCAAGGAAGAGAAGAAGAGAAGAAAAGAAAAGAAGGTTGGGAAGAAAGAATTAGAAAAGAAGAAACTTGGAATTGCTCTCAAAGCCTCACAAGAAGAGAGTGATTCAAGCGATGAGAAAGATGAACAATTGGCTATGCTAGCCAAACGATTCACTCCGCTCATGAGATCCAACTGGAGAAGAAAGTTCAATCGAAGAAAAGATTTCAAGAGTAAGAGCAAGAAAGAAAAAATGATCCTATTGTGTGCTATGAATGTAAGAAACTGGGACACATCAAGATCGATTGTCCTCAACTCAAGAAGAAGGGCTTGGAGAAGAAAAAGAAGCACAAGGCCCATATTGCCACTTGGAGCGATGAAGAGTCTTCAAGTGATAAGGAGCAAGAGGTGGCTAACCTTTGTCTCATGGCCTTGGAGGAGGATCCTAAGGTAACCTCTAACTCATTAAATGATCCCACTTATGATGAATTATATGAAGATTTTAATGAGTTACAAGAGGCTTATGACGAATTGGTTGAAAAATATAAGGAATCCATTTTGAAAAATAAGAAAACTATCATTGATTTGAAAAACCCAAATGATTCCTTATCTAAAACCAATTCGGGAGTCGAAAAGAAGGTTAGTGGTTTAAAAGATAATCAAAAATATTTTTACCAAAATAATAAAAATTTGTGTAAAATCGCATTTTAATCATACTCTAAGATGCTTCACCTTAGGATGTCGGTAAGAGTTTTCAAAGGTTGCACAATAAATATCAAGATAAAAATAAGAACAAGTAGTGTGTTAGAAAAGGACACAGGATGATGCTTTTAATATATGTTGCTTTACATTTAATTATATTGTAAAATTTTAAAAGACTACAATTTTGTGTTTGAATTTTTAAATTTTTATCATTAATTTTAAATCTTTAACTTTGTTTTTTTAATCGGTCAAACTTAAATTTGATTTTTGTATATATATTATTATTTATGCGATAGAAATGAAATTGTAATCAAACCAAACTTGCTTGCAGGTGCCACCGACCCGACAATATCACAATTAAAAAGAATGAAGTTAAAAAATTTAAAATTGCTAATAAATACCAAAATATTTAAATTTAAACACAATTTTAGATTTTTGTCACTTTAGTTAATGTTATTTTAATTTCCTATATTATTTAAATAAATATATAAGTTTTTTTTTATAATTTTATTGAGTATGGTAGCATATGTGTCCGTCTTAAATTCGGATAAAATTTTCATACACCTATAAACTAAGCTGCTTACAGATGAATGGGCTCAAGATCCCACCAATTGCTCTGATTGCAAGTAAATGAATGGAGTTGATGAAATCGCAGGATAAAACATGAATAACAATATTCTTAATGACAACAATGGTGAAATTCTAAGTCTAATACTAGTTTGCCAATTGATTAACATGTTTCATTAAAAATGTTAAAATTACAGTTCAAATTATCGTCTACCTTTCTTTCCTAAGTGCCCTGACTGAAATTCGACACGAAACGTTATGTCTGTCGGCAACTTTCGAACCTGTGTGAACCCAAATATGTTAGGTTCCATGGACATTTAAGAGGCCGGTCATCTAAATGAACCAGATATTTCTTCACACACCCTTTGACAGGACATGTTTCTTTTGTGCACAGCCTTTCGTTTTTTCATTTCGAAGTATTCTTCACTTTTCTTCTTCTTCTCATCGATTTTGTTTCCTTCTCTTTCAGAGACTTTCGGTGTTCCGATTTGGAGGAGTCTCTTGTTTCACACGCTGGGAGACTACTTATTTTGTTCACATTTTGGACGGTTACTTGTTTTACTTCTCGTGGTGTCGGCCAGTCGGGGTTTTTCTTTTTTCGCTTCTAAGACTCTTATTTAATGGATGACAAGTCCATCCAATAAATCATCATCTGAAACTGCATCTTTGCTCTCAAGAATCTTGGCTTGTTTACTTCTCGGAATTCTCCTAGGCTGCTCAAGAGAACGGGTTTGATTTTATTTAATAATATTTTTTTGTGATTAGCTATTTGAGTCTATAAATATAAATTATGTTTAACCTTTTAAATTATGAGAGAATAAAAAGTAATTACTCTTGAAAAATGTAATTATTTTTAGGTTCTTTGTAACTATTGATATTGTAATTATGTTGTAGAGATAAATATTATACGATGTTGGGAAGAGAATTTTGGTTTCACCGGGTTCTAAAATATTTACATTAAATTTTAAGATATATGAGATATAATGTATTTGTACTCTTCGTGTTCTCCAAATTTATAATGAATTGTTCGTTTTCTCTCGTCTGTGAAGATAAGCTGAAGTAAACTACAATAAATCTTATTTTTTGTGCATATTTTAGTCTACATTATCATAACTTTGATTATTTTATTGCATACCAAATTTTTAACGAGAAGTGATCTCGAGAGTTGATGCAATTTCATCCCTCCCATGAATTTCAGTTTGCTTTCTTCTTGGAATCTTTCGAGGATGCTGAAGAGAACTGTCATATGGAAAATCAGGTGAAACTACATCTTTCCTCTTAATAAATTCAGTTAGGGATTGTAACGGGTAAGTCGGGTCGGGTTTTTAGCCGACCCGAACTCAACTCAAAAATTTAAAATTTTGACCTAATCCGTCTTGAGCTTCATATATTTTTATCTCTGACCTGATCTGATCTAATGAAAGTATAATCTGACTCTTTCTTGCCCCCGAAATTTTAATAAAAAATCTCGGCTAATCTTGACTCGATCTGAAGAAAATTAATAAAAATATTAAATATAATTTATAAAAATATAATAAATATAAATATATATTTATAAATAAACTAGGGAGGGGAATTTTCACCATAAATCCGAATCTGATCCGACCTGACTCAAACTTTTTTAAAATTTGACCTGATTCGAAAATCGAAAATAAAAAAAATCGACCCTACCGAATTGAATCAGGTCGAAACCCGCGAATTTCGGGGGTTCATCCCTAAACTCGGTTATCTGACCTCTACAAACCCTCCTATCACTTAATTTGGCTGCTTTCCATGCACTTCATTCGCTTGCCTCTCGGAATCCTCCTAAGCTGATTCTGAAAAAAATCAGCGCCCGAATCATCAGACATTGCATCATCACTCTCAAGAAAGCTTCTTTGTTTGCCTTTACGCATTCTTCTATACAGCTTAAGGGAATTATCTGCTCCTGAATCATCCGAGATTGTGCCATTCCTCTTGCATGACTTCATTTGCTTCCCTCCCAGAACCATTCCAATTTTTTTACCAGTTTAATTTTTTATCCTTCTAATTTTCTTTCCACTTGACCAAACAAAGTGACTATATGTTAGGGGTGCGAATCTATAAAGTTATAGGGGGCGAACTCATAAAATTTTAGGGCCACTAAAAATAGATTTTCAATAAAAAAATACATTAAAAAATTTTAAATCACATACGAATTTCAAATTTTTACGGGGAATGAAGAACACAAGCTTAACTGAGTCATTGCCATGGCTGAATTCAGATTGTGAACTCAGTTTATAAGAGAGAGAGAGATTATACGCTAGCTAATCTTAGCCCTGTGCTCTTGAAGAATGAGCTCGCTCCTAGCTCATACGGTTTTCAAGTCCTTATGTTTTGTTTTCATTAAACTTAAAGAACCATGATTCCTTAGCACCAGACATCCGACAGAACATTAAACATTCTCCGCTATACATAGGACTGCCATGTCTATGCTTAACTTCTAACATCTAAGATCAAGTAACATGTGCCATTGATGACTACTTCGAAGCTTTTTAGACTCCTCTGTAAACTAGCTGCCATGACTGCATGGAGCTACTTGGCGGTCGAGCAAGGCAGAACCCAATCCGCAATGTGCGACAGTTTGTGACTACGACGGTTATAAGTCGGCTGCCAGGCCTGCAGTATTCGTCGAGTTAGAAACGTTAAAGAAACTTCCAAGCACCATATCGAAGTTCCTAAAGAACATTGTCATTTGTCAATGCTGGAAGATCAGTAGCATTTGATATTAAACGCTAAACATGAAACGGTTCTCGAATAGCTAAGTGTACACAAACATCTGCATACTTCGATCTAGTTCTCGAGAAAATTCGATAACTCTAGTGTTGTTATCTTCTTTAAAGGAAATGTAGGGGTTCTCCAGCAAAGTACCTCAGAGTTCTCCCTCAATCTGCCAAAAGCATAAACGTGAGGATAAAACAGTCTGTAAATGTGTTCATATAACTACCATCATTGATCAATGATCATACATAATTACATATCTCGAAAAATAAAAGACGAGACTTCTTACCTGTCGTTGTTGTCGGAGCTGTAGAAAACATAGGGATCATTCGAACAAACCCCGGGAATAGATAAATCGAGTTTGTTTTCTTCATGGTTACTCATCGAAATCATTTTAGCAGTGTCGGACAAATGCACCTTCTTTTGAGGCCTCAATGCTCCAGGGAAACAGCTCGGCTGATAATCTGGCTCTTGAACAGAACGAATCTGGCATCCATAGTCCCTTCTTTCTCCTTTCGATGAATCATTTATACATGCCGGAGTCTGAGACGTATCATCTCTTAACGACATGAGATGGGGTTGCCCCTGTGCTCAGTATGTTTCCTTCACTATTTCTAAAAGCCCGAACCACTTCCGATCCATGAGAACAGTTATGTGGTGTTTCGAACCCATGATCGGAGTAATAAGTTAAAACACGTCTAATCTGGTCACTTATCATCAGTTTATCCTAATCATATTGCGAAACTTCAGAATCACCTCCGCTTTTTGTAGATGAACTTGACATCAGATGCAGCCTTCGCGAACAAGTAAACAAACAAAAAGATGGTTTCCTTACTTTGGCACCCTGCAACAACTGATTAGTAGCCAAAAGATTAATCCGAATCTCCACATTTTGAGCCCATGATCAACTGAAGTGAACTTGCAATATGCTTCCATGATTTTTCAGCCCTCCATACATGGTTAGCATGGCGGAATAGCCAGACCTGAATTCGAAGAAATATTATGATCAACTTAGTAATTTGCTAAATGCGTATGTGTAATGTGCATATATCACAGATACGAGTTGAATACGGAAACTTAGATCCATGTACCTTGATTAAAACGAAGAGAAGACAACTTCCCTTGTTTCCTCAAACTTTTTAAGTGAACCGGATTGGCATAGTTCGGTTGCTTTGTTCCAAACGGATTCCAGATTTATCTCGGAACTGTCCTGTTTTGCCAATTTAGATGAGTTGATGCCATTACACATACAAGTGAAGGGATGATTTGACCTCTCCCCAGTTGAAGATGTGCTGTTAGAATCAGTATCTGCTTCGAAACAAGAACAAACCATAACACGACAGCATCTCGATATTTTGCAGTTAAAATTTCGATTACAATTAGAACTAAGTATAAAGCACGCTGACCTATGCGTTCAGCATTTGGTAAACATAATTTCGAATCGTTCGCCTCCGGGATATTGGATTCCATAGAGCTTAGTTGCAGAAGAGCAACAGGGAGCCAAGTTGTTTGATTCTTCGACACTCTCAAATGCTTTTCCATTTCTGACAGTGCTCTAAGCGCATGACTCAACTTCTGCAAGCTTGATTCAGCTGTCATAAAACAATTTGCAACACTTAAAACGGTGAACTCCATACTTATCGAGCGAATGCTTGTAAATTCACTTACAGTTTTTGAATTACTATGTTTTGGTGGTCATATTTAGCTAATATATGGTTGTTAGTTTTCAGTAAAATTCAATTACAGGTTTAGTTCATTGACTATTGAACATATAACTGAATTCTATGATATGTTAATATATATTTTAAAGATTATGGACATAAGGAGTTTGTCAATAATACGAGTTATGAACACGTATTCTCAACATTTTCTGCATCGTTATTGAATCAACATACTATATAATGCAAAATAAGAACAATCTATTGCATGAATACTTGGAACTTACTAGTATGCTTTTCAAAAAACTTTCTTCTAGCTTCTGAGCTACCTTCCTCGCATTTCCGAGCAAGAATGTCCATAATGAGATTTGCGAGCTGTGATATAAGTTGCATAGGATCGATTTTCGACCTCATTAACTCCCGAGCACGTATAACTGTATTTGAAGTGTCACAAGATAAAGCCAGATCCAGCAAATCAAGCAATTCATCATCCGAAACAGTTCCAATCTGCCACCGTTCCCTGAACAAAAAGGAACTTCAATAACTTAAATGGAAAGAGAAGCACCACTAGAAAAAGAAAACATAAAGTTTGCAGCACTTACGAGCTCGTAGGTTAACGACATTGTGATCTTTTTACCAAGCAAACTCAACTGATTGAGCATCCCTTAACGAGCCATTAGATTTAGCAGCAATGAAGCCTAAAGCAGCCTGATCATAGTCCAGACGTTCTTCGACGCATAATTCCACCAACCTGTTTGAAATATCAGAATCTTTTATCTTCGTGAAGTGATATTTTTGTGACTGAGAAACCGCACTTCTTGGCAGCATATCGAGCTCGGGAGTACTCATAATGAAAACAACGTGCTGAGAAAGTTTCTCTAGGCTGTTTAAAACAGTTGCCCATGTCTCACCATGCAGTAGCTGACACTCATCGATAATGAAAATCTTGAACTGCAAGGAAACGGGAAGGGCAACTGCATTCTTAACGAGGGACCTCAACCTATCGGAGCGATTGATTCTCAACGAGTCAACCTCCTTGACATCTCTGCTCCTTCCAGAAAAGAGCATAATGCACTCTCGACATCGACCACACGGTTTATGCTCCTCAAGTGAGAGGCAATTCAAAGCAGCAGCAAAAATCCTAGAGGCACAAGTCTTCCACGTGCCATGAGGACCATGGAAGAGATAAAAGGAGGCTACCCTTCCTTTAGTTATGGCACTCAAAAGAGACCTCGCAACTACACTTTGTCCTACCAATTCATCAAAAGATTTCAGCCTGAATTTTTCGCCTAAACTCCTAGGGGTGTAAGAATCACCATTTATGCATTTCCAAAAGCTCTGCCCACAAAGAGTTGTCTCACCCATATCCGATGACAACAAAGGGAAGTCTTCAAAATCTGATGAAGGATGCGATTCTCTAAGCCTTGGAGTCTTTGATCAACAATAGCTTATTCCACATCCACCATGGTTCAAATCTGCAGTGTCAACATTTTCATCTATGTACAATGAGGTACTATAACTAGAAACGGCGTCGACGGAAGGGCTTGCAACATCACCATTAGCCCCATATGATTTCACTTTATTCCTAGTTTGACATTTCGGTTTCGAATCACAGTGACTAATCCGCTCCATGGGTGAGGATCCTACAACAGGTTCATTGCATGAAGCTAAATCCTCCATAGAATTATAACTAGGTGCCATACAAATCAAGCTCATACCTTCATCCAACAGACTGTTATTTTGGACCTCTTCCTTATTTAATCCATAATCGGAAGAATCACCATTACAATCATTCCGCTCACCGGCCTTTTCGGCCCTAACAGATGAAGCATAGTTCCTTACCTGTGCTGCATTCGCGCATATGATCAACTTAGAGTTTAGATTCTTCAGGAACAGAATGCAACCCGAAATCATAACCTTTCTCATCTCTTCGGTCGTTAAATCCAAAATACTCCAGACCTAGAAGTTTATTTCGCTCAAAACCGGCTTCTGTGCAACCATTCACAAAGTACAAAGAAACCCCATTGCTTGAATTCGTTTCCCACTTGACATTGTCAAGCAATAAAGAGAATTTACTCATGGAATTGGTGGATGGATCCCTTAATGGCCTCACTCTCCTAAGTGCTATTAGGGTTCTTGAGATCGGTATATCGACATAATGTCTTCGACCATCCATTCTTTTCAAAATTAAGTATCAAAATAATGTTCTTCGCTTCAGCATAAACTCATATTACAGGATTTAGAAACCGATATAGATTTTTAAGCTGAATGAACAATTAAAACAAGAAAATTATCAATACAAACATTGTATTAACCGTTGAGCATACTAGAAAACAAGCATATCATTATATCAAAATCAATATCAAATCTCAACATGTTCCATTTTCCGAGAAACGCAGGCTCAAAATAGACCAGAATGATTCAAAAAACCAGTTTTTCCTTCAAAAACAAGGCATAAAAAACACTAAGAACACATTGCAAAAAAATCCCTCATAGAAAGAAAAGAGAAATGTCATTTTCATGAAAAACTTACACTCAAATCATCCAAATTCATGGTGAATGAACACCCAAAACCACAAAAATGGAGTCCATTTTACATTAAATATAAGAAAGTAGAAGAGACTTTAGCTAGTTTTACTTACCTTCTAAACAAAAAACTTCAAAAAACAAATGGGAACCATAGCCTAGAAAACAAACAAAGACTAAAAGGCTGAAGCAGTAGGACTTCGTATTAATTAAAAGAAAACTTCAAACAAAGTTCAAGAATCTAGAATTCAAATTCCATAGTAACTGAAAAACAAATACAACGTTGTATAGCCCAAGAAATAAAGAAATGCAAGTAAAAACAAGCAATACAATTGAAAATAAAAAACCATATCAGACACAAACAAGTGTTGGTGCAATGGCACACATTGCACTCCCAGGGAGAGAATTCCTGTTCGAAACTTAGAGGCGACATTGTTCGAAGGTAGAACACGAATCCCGAACTTTATATGGACATGAACTATACAAAAAAAATCATATCAGACCTGCCGGATGGAATATCAATTCTGAAGTCATTGAAGTTAACAAAAAAATTGAAAAGGTTGGCGTAAAAAGTGGGATACATGTCAATATTTTCTAAAAAAAGAAAAAACCCAAAGCTAGAAGCAATCGACACTATTTAAAGGTTAAGCTTTTGGATTGTTTATGTAGCTTTAAGTAGAAGTTACACTAGAAATGGAAGAACAAGACAGAACATGGTGAAGAGAGATAGAAACGGCAAAGTCGTAAATGTGATCAATGAGTACGGGGTGTTAATAAATTGAAATATATATATATATATATATATTGCAAGGAAAATTTTTGCATTGATATTTTCTTTTGCCAGAAAATTGTTTTGTAATTTGGTCTACATCTGCTGTCGCTGCAGAGTGTTGCAGAGAGGCGACAGGGGCAAAGGGAGGATTGGGTCTCGGACAGTGATGCTAAAAAGACTTTGTGTGGGGTTTCAGTTAGTTTTGTGGGGCTCTGAATAAGGAAAAGGATTAATGGTTTCAGAGTTCCTCAAACTTTTGAAATCAATCAGTTGAGTCCTTAAACTTTTCTTCATCCAATTAAACCCTCAACCATGGCGGAATTTAGCGAAAAAGGTTGAGGTCCAACTGAAAACTTTAAAAAAATTTGTAATCACCATAAAAATATTAAAAAAATCTGAACACTAAAGGACAAAATGAGCATCTTACTCCATTTTTGCTATCATGGAATAGCCCTTTTAGACTTCAATGCCTCAATGTGTTTGTCAAACACTAATGTGCATCAAATTGTTAAGAAAAATATGCCCCACATTATATTTTCAATGAAAGAAAGTAGAGATGGTAGAAAATATGAATTCAATAGGTTTTGACCTATTGGATTCACTGGACAAATTTAAAAAAAATGAGAGAGAAAAATGTTTTTAAATTTAGAGTTTAGATCAATTTGAATCGCTTCGGATTTTTTCAGCATAAAAAATGGTGTTAATTTCCTCGATAACATGAGATGATAACTCATACCAAAATAATTGGAGATATAGTTAAAAGTAATTTGTCCAAATTCATGATGGTTTTATCCTGATTAATTCGGACCGATTCCCGTCGTACATCTGATTTTGGTGAATGAGTCTCCCAACAAAAATTTTCTGCATACACAAGCTCAAACTTGAAACTTGCTTAAGCAATATCAAACTGCTTACCATTTAGACCAACCCGTTGGTCATGTAAAACAGTTTTGAAAACAAAATTTCAAATGCGAATATGTATTCGACATAAGCATACTTAAATTTCATTTATATTTAAAATCGAAAATACAAATATCAAATACGAATACTTTTTACATCTTCTTGCTCTAGAAAATTACACACTACCTACCCATCATGCGAGGATTACTCTATAAAACTCCCAAAGGAGATGATGATGGTAAGCTCATAACAACTCAGTTCCATACACAAAAACACCAGGGATATTATGAATCAAAGAATTTTAACTACTTTCCATTGTAAAAACTCTTAACATAATGTGAAGGCTCTCAAAACCTGATGATGATGATGATGGGTTTCCCTCAGCTCATCCTCTCTCTTTCTCTTGGGTATAGCTAAAGAAGATATGGCTTTTGCTGATAGAACCTTCTTCACAAGTAGCTTCCACTTTGCATCATCACCCATTTTCTGGTGTTGTGTTTTCACTTTGAATTGCCTGTAAACAAGATGTTTAATGTTTTGATGAGGAATTTAAATTGAGGTTACGGACATTAATAAATGTATCACGATCTTTACAGATCGTTATTTTTTGTAATAACGGTTTTAAACTGTACTGTTATTGTTATTACGATATCAGACCGTTATTTGAATTCTTAGTTTGAATGATGATAATAATGTCTGCAAATGAAAATAAAAGATGGAATCTTTTAGGACCCCACCGGTAGGCTGATGAGATGAAGGTGAGCCTCATCTCTTGTTGTTCTGACAAGATTAAACAAGTTGGCACTTGACAACAACCCTTTTCAAGCACATCCTAGCAATAAAATCTCTAGTCTATTTCGATAAACAGAAGATTTTGCAACTTAAGGCTTGTTTAGTATTGCTTTCAAAAAGTAATTTTTAAAAATATTGTAAATTTTAAAAGGTTAGCTGTAATATTTTAGTGTTTGACATTGCTGTCAAAAAATGATTTTAAGAAGATAAATAATCATTTTAGACATGATATTGTAAGTTATATATATGTGTATGTATATATATATAAATGGTATTCAAATTATTTAATGTTATAATATATGAAATATATTAGCTTAAATTATTATAAAAATATTTTATTAATAAAAAGTTTAGCTTTTACGTTTAAGTTGAAAAGCAATTTCTAAAAGCAGTTTTTTTTCTTCCAAAAGTACTTTTGAAAAGTGCTTTTAAATTTTTTTAATAAATTATGATAAAATATAAAAATATTAATAAATGAATCATATAATTATGTATTCGTAAAAAAACATGTTTATAAATTATAAATAAAACGATAGCAAATGAAAGTTCAAATTGTAATTTGACTCCCCAAAGCACTTTTCCAACCATAAAAGCTAAAAATTTCAGCTTTTGAGTTTAGGTTGAAAAACACTTTTCAAACGCGGTTTTTTCTCCAAAAGTTATCTGTTTAACATTATTTTTGATCTCAAACCAACTTTTGGAACCAAAAGCTGGTTTGAAAAGCAATGATAAACACAGTCTTAATAATTATACTCACGTCCTGAAGTGGTTATGGAAAAGTGAAATAAGAATGGCCGCACAAGGCCGCAAAAAAAATCCCAAAATGAGTTAAATGTTTATAAAGTAAAAACAAAATACTACTAATTATGGACAATTAATACATATTTAATTTATTTTTAAATAAAAGTTTTATTTTAATAAATTACTCAAGAACCTTAAATTTTGAGCCGTCACTACGCTTGTCATTGTAATCAAGTATTGACTTGATTTGATGTCATTATTAGGAGGACATGTAAAAATCTCCATAACTCTTTCATCTTATGATAGATATTTTGTTTGTGCCCGAAGTTAGCAAAATATCAAGCTATATACCTATGATTGAGTTAAAAATATCAAAAGAAAACGTTAAAACAAGAGTGATAGGGACAAGCCAACCACAAATTCACCATAAACGACATTTCATGGGCCGATTGAGAAGACAAAAACGAAACGCAAATGAGAAAACCTCCAAGCCTAACCCGACAAGTAGAATCCTAAAAGTTGCCCAGTTCTTATCCTATGTAAATTAATTGAACCTACTAGCTACCAAATAGCATTAAAAAAAAAAGAGATGCAAATAGGACATAAACATTCAAAATGGCATGGCCCTGGCTAGGCTGGTGGCCTCTAGAAATTCACAAAGCAGTTCAATTACACCATCCAAAGACAAATGACATTATCAAATATCAATAAAAAGTAATGATGGGTTTTTAATATTTACCTGCAAAGTGGAACCCTGCAAGAATCTGGGTGATCACAAATGGAGGAATGGAGTCGAAGAAGCTGCCACATTCGCTTGCAGCGAGAGCACCCTCCACCGTTAACCCTTCTCTTGCACAAAGCAAAATGCTTTATCAAGAGCTGGACACCGTGGCACGTCGCGTATTTGTTGCAGGGAGCCGGTTGCCTAGCCGGTTTCACGTCGTAGGGCCCCACAGTTATGCACCCTTCCGTGCATATGTGCTGCAAACACTCCATTGCCTCGCTTAGCTGTAAATACAAGTTCTGTGCTTCCCTGTGCCGCCTTATTCTCTTTTTTCTCTGCGGCATTATATCGAACATTCAAAACCCACTTTTACAAATAACAAAATCATTATAATTACATTAACTGATGTTAAGAACGGTCTGGGTGCTTCTTATTTACAGTTTCAGCTTCGTCGATGAATTGAAGAATCTCGAGCTCGAGCCAGGGATCATGATCCTGCATGAAGCTCCAAGCTTCGGTTTGCTCGACGGGTTTGAAATGGGTGGCGATGTATTTCATGCACTTGAGGTAAAGATCGGGAGCGTCGCAGAGCCTGGCGAGTTGGAGGACGTCCACCGCGTTCTCCGCCGTCAACCGTTGACTAACTCCCTTGCTGCACCGCTGTTTCAGCGATGGGACCGAGTAAACGTGCGACAATGCTAGCAGATGAATCCCATATTTCGCCAGTTGCTCTTCCTCGCACCTATTGCAAAACCATTTCGTTCAAATCAACTACGGTAATTAAAACCAAAATAAATAAATAAATCATATCCGAAACGTAAACGAAACAGCATCCTCGAATTTTGGAGAAATATTAGAAAATTCCATAGCCGGCCAACATTGAATGTTACGAGTAGCCATTCCATACCCACGTGGCACTTTCTTAGAAATCAATTTAGAATATTAGATTCAATGGTGGATTTTGCACCGTCTGATTCATATCACGTGGAAAACGATGAAGAAATGGACGGCGGAGATTATTCGGAAAACAAGGACAGTGGAAAAGAAAAAGACATTATATTAATCGATCTCGTTAACTCTTCTATTTGAATATGTAAAAAATTCATATCGATATTTTTTTATATATTTTTTATTAATCTATTTACTAATTTAAAGAAATTTTCAAATTCAAGTAATAATTTTAAAAATAATTCTCAAATTCAAACCAAATCAGAATGCTTAAGTTAAAGCCACCAACCTGGAAGAGTAGAGATAATCAACAAAAGCAGAAACGGCGTCGCATAGAACGCCGAGAATAGGGATGACTCGTTCGGAGCTCCGGTGCTTACGTGGCCTCTCGATTATATTTTCCAGCACCGGAGACGCCATTGCCTTTTTAACAGAGAAAAAAAAAGAAAATCAGATCCGAGCAAAAAAAGAAATCGAAATCTAAAAGGCTCATCTGAGAGAGGATTACCAATATGCTGGAGTGAGCGGGGATGCGGAGGCCACCGGAGGTAAGGATGTGAACATCAGGGTCGGGTAAGTATGAAGCGGAGGAAACGGCGGAGGAAGTTGAGTCGTAATTGTTGTGTTCCATTGAAAGAGGAATTGAAGGAAGAAATAAGAGACTGCTGTGGTGGCGCGATGTTGGGTGGGAATGGAAATTTATAGGCCGTTTATAAAGGAGCTAAAAAGATGAACAATCTGACGTGTCATCATGCATGACGAAAACATTATATGCTGACTGTTCCCACGCGCTTCATGAGTTAACTATGTAGTCAAAAAATCAATGGTTATTATATTTTATCAAGAGATTTGATTTGGTTCAACTCGACGGTTGGTGCTGTATTATTATTTGCTTGAAGGATTTTTAAAGATTACTTGTTATATAATTTATAATAATCTTTTATTAAATAAAACTAGATTAATTGACCATTTCATGTTTAATTACTTCAAGATAAGATGCCCGAGTAGGATCAAGATGTAAGCCCTATTAAAATGCATCGACTGAACTTTAATATCACTTTCATTTCGGACAATATCTTTAACTATTGTTAACAAAAGTTAACGTAGTATGTCTGTATGTCATTTTTTAAATAAGTTAATACTGATGCTGATACATATTGATATTATCATTTTTTTCGTTTGCATTCCACTTTTCTTTTTATTTTTCGCAAATGTGATAGTGGCATGTGTCTACATCTCATCAATAAACATTAATTTATTAAAAAAATTAACATGTAGGCATGTAAACGACAACTGATGATGGTTATTAGTAGGATCAAATTGAAAAGTAGCCCACAAATTCAAGTTGCTAATATAATTTACCCTAATCTTTACCTTTTTAGTATTTTAATATTGTCTAGTTGCACTAGGGCAATTATTTGATGCCTTGTTACGGGAAAAAAATTTCACAAACTTTTAAAGTTGCCACGTATCTCTTTTAGGGGCCTTAACTAACTTAAATTTTGAACTCTAAACTTTAAACTATGATATCTATTCTCAAACCTTACAATCTAATCATAAACGTTAAAATCCTAACCCTAGTATATAATCTGTTTTTAATGTTTAATAAAAGGATGAGTCTATCACGTGCGTCGAACACCACGTGAATACCATTAAATTAATTAATAACGATTAAAAATCTCAAGTACTCAACATACAATTAATAATTATTTAAAGTAAAATTTCAATTAAATTATTTTTCACATCTATTCTATTTTTTAATATTTATTTTCAAATAATTTGATCAAATACTAACCCCTAAATTAAAAAAACCTAAATCTTTAGATAATTTAATAAAAAAAAACATAATCTCGCGCGAACGGCGGGGAATATATCAAATCTGTTGGCTCAGATCAATTGGCTTCTAACATCCTACAAACAGTAACAAAATCGCAGTTTTATTAGGTGATGTATAAGAAATGCAACATCAGTATCGGATTTGATGCGCGAACTGCGAGAAATGGCGGTTAGGTTCGAACGGCGATCAAGCTGTAGCAAAAATGGAAACGTGGCGGCGACAATCTCGCCGATAGACGGTGTCTAATGGAGGTGAAAGCTGAAATGACAAAAGAAAAAAATTAGAGTTTTTTTTTTAAATTTAAGGGTTGGTATTTGATAAAATTATTTAAAAATAAGTATTAAAAATAGAATATATAAGAAAAATCATTTAATTGAAATTTTATTCTTAATAATTATTAATTGTATGTTGAGTACTTGAGATTTTTAATTTTTATTAATTAATTTAGTGATGTT
Source organism: Hibiscus mutabilis (assembly GCA_019671005.1). Taxonomy (NCBI): domain Eukaryota; kingdom Viridiplantae; phylum Streptophyta; class Magnoliopsida; order Malvales; family Malvaceae; genus Hibiscus; species Hibiscus mutabilis. The sequence goes on along the minus strand of CM033720.1, from coordinate 735,437 downwards.
CAGCGGTGTTTAACGCCCGTCATAAAATTTCTCTTAATAAAAACTCAAGCATATCCTATAAATAAAATTGTTCGAACTTAAATAGAACAACATTTTTCCCATTAAAATCATTCCTTGGTTCACCCTAATTTTTACTTTTTCATTTTTTTTGTTCAAAATACTTTTTCTTCAGTTTTAAATATCTAGTTTTTACCGTTTAGCATAAAAAATATCTAAACACCAGATAACTTTTCTAAGCTGACTAGGCAAAGGATAAAACGACGACGACACCACTGGTAATTCTAAAAGAGCCGGTTTTGTAATGAAAATGGCTTTTGGTGAGCCGAAGAGACCAATTCAATCTGACGTGGCACTCGTTGTAATCCAATCATTGGTTCGATTTTTTAAAAAAATTATATCACGGGTCATTCCCGTCATATTATCCATGTGACCAACCAATTAAATGTATTAATTTTATTAATTTTTTATCTCATTTTTTACCAATTGAATCTTCACTAATATTTACTGTAAATTAAATTTAAAAACAATTTTTACCAAGTGAATATTCACTTAGTAAAAATATGAGATAAAAAAATTAATAAAATAAATATATTAAATTAATTGGTCTCATAAATAACGTGACGAGAATGATCCATAATATAATTTTTCATCTTTTCCATTCACTCTAGAAATGCCAAATAAGGTGATTGTCCACGTTTCAATCACGCATCGGCTAAGCACAAACTATAAACGACGTGTGAGAATAAGGTGCAATGGTTCCAACAACCAATACGAATTTAACACGTGGTGGTCAAAGGTTGTCCTTGCAGAATTCCTTGAGACATATTTTAGTGGTGGAGAGACATGCTTGTCATGTTTACGAACAAAAAATGTTGGAAACCGACACCGTTTTTTAAAAATAAAGCAGGCTACGGTGGTCCGCCGCGGTTGCAGATAATATTGCCGCGAATGGATATGGTTGAGCTTATTTTATTACCAAATTCGATTAATGAATTAAGATTTGTTTACGGTTAAAGGATATGCCGATAATATTACTTTAAATTAATATTTAATACTTTTTTAAATAGAAAATTAACATTCAATACTAAATTCATGCAAGAACAAAATCAAACTAAATAATGAAAGAAATAAATTATATTTGAAAATTAGCGAATATTTGATTACGTTAAATTTAGGTTACTCGAAGACTTTTTGTAATTGTTAAGGAAAAAAGAGTCCTCATGTAAATTTAAAAAGCTCATATTAGCATCTTTTTTAATTTGAGATGATTCATCTCAATCTGTTGTTACAATCTTATATTTATCAAACATACAAATTAACAAATTTGACTTGTCAAACATTTAAGAGTGATTAAATCCTCTAAATTTTGATTCAAAACGTTGTTAACTAAACATAATCATAATCATTTAATTTCAAAATAAGCAAAAATATTATAAATATTTAATTTAAAATTAAAAAAAACAAATTTGAAAAATATTCAAACTAATAAAAAGAATTTGGAAGCAGATCTTCTCCCAACCCTTTTTAAATCCTTAATTATCCCACCACATAGAGCACATGCACCTTTTTTTTTATAATAAGCATTTAAAATATATTAAGCAGCTCGAATTTTATCACTCCTAATTATATTGTCTTATTTGAATAGAATCATTACTTTTATATATAATCTTAGTCTTAAATTAAAAATTAATAACTTGTTTTCAATTTCAATTTAATATTAATGGACGGTTCTCAAAATAACAAAGCTGGGAAAGGTACCAAATTTGGTTGGTTGGATTTCAGTCTAGACCCCATGTGAAGGGTCAAGCTTTTATTTTTAAATAAAATCAGAGTTATCAACTTAAATCAAAACAAATTGTCTAAGTAATCATCGTGTAAACTAGCTAAAATTATATCAGGAGGAGCCGTAAAAATATAAAATATAGAGCGAGAAGACCTTGCATATTTAGTCAGAGCATCCGTAACCTTATTATATTTTCGATTCATATGTTAAACTTGGACTTCTCAATTACTATCTATCAGAACATAAATCGCATAACTTCAACATTATCCGATTCTACGAGAATACGTCTCAGTCCAGAATTCCACACTGGGTCAAGCTTTTATTTAATTCTCCTTTCGAACTGAACTTTGGTTTTATTTAGTTTGGGTTTGGTTGGAGGCACCTAAAATGTGGGTCAAAGGGGGCAGGAAAGGTGTTGAGTTTTTGTGATTTTGTCCCTAAATCTTTTTTGTTTACAGGAAATAATAATCAACATCCTGTTGGATTAAAATCCGTAATAGTGGGCACATATGTATAATGTATATTGCTATTTTAAAGTATGACACAAAATTAAGTGACCAATTATGTTAGGCGTGTCATGGGTATTAAAATGTCATGGAAATAAAAGTGTAGATACCATAAGATGTATTTATAATTCGATGAGGGGCAGAGTTATAAATACTTAATAGTTGATTATTAAATCAACTATATAAAGAGGTAGTGGTCCCCAAGAAATAGGTTAACCTTGTTTTTTCTCTCCTTCCCCGTCAGAGAGTTTTACATCAAGAGAAAACCTATCTTCTTGGAAGATCACAACCACCTTTTAGGTGATCTTCATCAAAAGATTCAAGGTTTTCATCTATCGATTAATTGTGCGCTTCCGCAATTGAGTTCATTGGTTTATTGTTCTTGATGATTTGACATGATAGATCTTGGGTTTAGATTTCATATTTAGTTTTGGTTTAATTCTAACAAGGGTATCAGAGCCTCGTCATGTTGGATTATTGAGAATGAATTAATTTTCTTTTATGGATTCGTTCTTAAGGCTCTATGAATTTATATTCATATTGAAATTTTAGGTTTTGTTTTAATTATGGTTACAATTTTAGGGTTTTACGGCAATAAGGCATAAATCTATCATGGTATTAAGATCTATTCGTTTTTAAAATTTAATATTCAATTTTTAGGGTTTTCATGTCTATTGCTACTTTGTTTTTATGATATGGGTTACCATACTAAGAGTTGCGTACGGTGAAAGTGAATTTTTTGCCGACCTTTGAATTTTTACCGATAGTAAACCAGCGGTGATTTGCATTCAATTGATTTTTTTAATACGGTCCAAATAAGAAAAGAAAGAAAGAAAGAAAATTGAATATTATATGGTTTAGTTGTTGCCAATTTGTGAAAACCTTATCTCAGTTGTAACTTCTGCGGTTTAACGATTCATGTTTGTATTAATTATGATGTATGCATGTCCATACTCGTACATATCAAAGTCTGCTATTCTGATTACACCAAATCGTACTACGCTTGGTGTTTGACTTGGATCTCAAGTTCATGTAGTTAGTGATTCCAAAGCAAATTTTTTATGATAAGGACCGTGACTATTACAGTTTTGCATATGGATTAGTTTGATTAAATATATACATGGTTTCATTCTATCTATGGAACAATCAATGACCTTGAGTATACAACAATCTATACTTGTTCCATTACAATCGAACCTCTTTTGCTTAATATTGTTGGTTAACTGCTTGACTTTGAATCACTCAAATAATTAGGTTGGGCTTCATATATATGGTTTTGGAATGCATTTATTATTGTTATTATGGAATATAGATTTAATTTGGTTTATTCAGTAAATCTATTTTAATGATTTATAAATTTTACCTTTAAGTTTATCTTGAAAATTTTAGTAAATGCATGTTTAAGGTTTAAGATATTTTTTTTGAGAAACAAATAAAATTTTGGTTCTTTGAATTCGATAGCCCCATTCAGACAATCTTATGTTGGGCTATTTTGAAAACTTAAGTTTTATCGTAAATTTTAGTTTTGATTATTACATAATTTTAAATTTGGATATCGACACATTTATATTATATATTTTAAGATAAATTGGTTGAAGCATTAAGTCACCAAAGTGACCTCTATTGTGGAAAATGTTTTATTTTAAAATATAAAAGGTTTTGTGCATGTAAGTCGGATTATGTTAGTATTAATCGGCCCAAAGGAAGGTTAATAATTAACATTATTACATGTGCAACTGTGGTAATAAACATGTGATAATTATTCAGTTTTATATGTGAGCAATAAATCGACCCAAAGGAAGATTTCTGTTTGACATGTTCTTATTATCAATGTTTAATTACTGTACCAAGATATCACTTGCAAGTTAGTATTTTGTCCAAAGATGAAATATTAATGGAGTGTTCGGTATCTTGATATAAGGTTTTCCTTTATTCAAATTTATTATTATTTTGTTATCTTTTAATTTGATTGAAAGATAAAATTAAGAAAAATATTTTGAAACAATTAAATTCATATTTTGGCTTCGAATATCTAATATTTTAATGGATTAATTGAAACATAATGTCGCCAAAGTGACCACTTTTGTGTAGATTAGTTTATTTAAAATATTAAGATAATTATGGGTTTTTGTAATTCATGCGTTTATTAATTGGCCCAAAGAAAAGTTAATATTTGGCCGAATTACAACGACAACTGTGGTGATAAATGTGTGACGATTATAAGGTATTTTATGTGAACAATATGTTAGTCCAAAGATTAATCTATTGTTTGACATAGTTTATTGTCAATGTTTGATTGCTATAACAAAAGTATCGCTTCTGATTAATATTCTTGTCCAAAGACTTGATATTAATGTTGTGCTTGGTATCTTGAGGGAACTAGCCATTATTTTGAATTTATTTGTTTACTTATGAATATTTATGTGGGCTTGTTTTTATTTTATTTGCTTATTTTGTTCTATATTTAGGTAATTTATCTTTCTTTGTCGCAATATCATTAAATACATTCTACACTCATGTTCAGTGAAACTAGTTTCAAGGAATAGAAAAGACACTTACATATAACATTTGGTTGTATGAACACAGACTTTGCGCTAAGGGAAGAATAACTTGCAACTCTCACTGTGTAAGCACCCATAAAAAGGGATTTTGAGAGGAGCACAAATCTAATTGTTCAAATTGTACGAGTCTAATGATCATAAAGAACAACATTCTATAAGTCTTTAGGAGCACAAATCTAAAGAGATTACTCATATTAAGGGTTTCCTTGACGAAATTAAGAAATGATTTACCCAAAACATTAAGGTTAAGATGACATCACTTATGCCTTCTTTGATGTCTATGAAGTATAAGGGTCAAGGAAATGTGAGGAAGTACATTATGAAAAATGTTTAATATTGCTTCAAAATTTAAGGCACATAAGATCAAACTTTCTAACAATTGTTTGTTCTTATGATTTTGGTATCGCTTCCTATATCTGATTTAACCAATTCAAAATTAGTTACAACTGTCAAAAGGAGAAATAGACTTTAAATGAGCTTATTTCTAATTGTGTTAAAGAGGAAGAAAAGTTGAAGCATTATAAGTGTAAAAGTACTCATTAGGGTTAGTGCTCATTTAGTTAGCGTCTCTAAGAATAAGGGCAATAAAAAATATATTAGAATAAAGTTGCTAAAGGTCCTAATCAAAAGAAACAACAATAAGTTACAAAGTATTGATTCTTTTGTATAAGTTAGGACACATGTGAAGAAATTAAACTTCAAAAGTGAGCAACTACTTCGGTTATTTTGAGTGATCCATGGGCTGTAAATTTTATGATTCCACAATAGGGATTATTTTAAGGAGAGGTTTATAACATTTTTAGGATGTTGAGTTTGGAGGGAGAAATAATGTTAGATACATTGCTATTGAGGGGAAGTTGAATTATAATTTAATTCATACTATCACTTTTAATGATGTTTAGGTTTTTACACCTATCATTAATCAAGAAGTGAATCAAGTACCTCAGCAAAACAATGTTGAACAACTCCCATTCAAGATAAGGTAATTGTTTCAGAAGAACAAACTCAACAACCTTAAAAAAATAAGTGTCATTAAAGATATCAAAGAGAGGAAGGAGAAATACTTTTCTAGATTATTACTTTGTATTTATTCAAGAAAATAAGGATAATAATGGAATGATAGAAAATGATTCAATCATTTTTTATCAAATCATAAAAGTTCTGACTCTCAAAAGTAGATTGATGCCATTCAAGAAGAGTATAATTTTATGCAAGACAATAAAGTTTAGGAACTTGTCTCATTATGTGAAGGTGCAAACCAATTGGTTGTAAATGGATATTTAAAACCAAGAGGGATGCAAATGATAATGTGGACAAGTATAAGGCATGTCTTGTATCTAAAGGATATACTCTAAAAGAAGACATTGATTTTGTGGAGACTTTCTCTCAAGTTTTATTGAAAGAATCTTTTAAGATAATCATGACACTTATTGCTTATTTTAATCTTGAGCTACATAAAATGGATGTTACGCTTGTGTTTTTCAATGGTGACATTGAAGAAACAAATTATATGGTACAATCATAGATTTGTGTCTAATGATACAAAATCAATGATATGTAAATTAAATAAATTCATCTATGAGCTTAAGTAGGACTCTCATTAATGAAATTATAAATTTCATATTGATTATTTCATTCGGCTTTGAGATAAATTTGGTTGACAATTGTATATACTACAAGTTCAAAGTGGGAGTAAACCAAGTGATACTCAAATTGCTAAAGAAGACAAATTTAGTCTTACTCAATGCCCTAAAAGTAACCTTGAAATTTAGAAAATACAAAAGATTCCATATGCATAAGCTATTGAGATTCTAATTTATGCTCAAGTATGTATGCGTTTGGATATTGCGTACATTGTTGGAATGTTAGACAGATATTTAAGCAATCATATTATGGATCATTGAATAGCAGCCAATAGGGTTATGAAATATCTGTAGAGAACAAAAATTACATGCTCACATATCGGAGTTACGTAAGTTAGAGATCATCAAGTTTACAGACTTCGTTTCTATTAGAATATTGATGCAAAAGAATTTTGTCACATGGGCTGCTAATTATAGTTTGAATAGAAAGATCACTTCGGTTATTTTGTGACAATAAATATGCATTCATTTATTCTATAAACAATAGGAACACTTTAAATTTAAAGCACATAAATATTAAGTTCCTAGTTGTTAAAGAAAATTGAGTGATTGTGTGTCTATAGAGCATGTTGGTACAAACTCCATATTTTTGCGCTTATTAAGAAACTATCACCCTAGGTCTTTCATGAGCACACTACTCATGTGGGTGTAATGTTATATAAAGATATTCAGTTTTAGTGGGAGTTTGTAATTTTGAAAAATGCTCATTTGGTTTTTAGACACAATTTGAGTTACTTGATTTAAAGTTATTTTAAGATTATTTTCTGCAGAAATAAAGTTCTTTTGGTTTATGCACACTCTGAATTGATAAAGTTTGATCTCACTAAGGTTTAGGAGGACCAGTTGAAATAGACATGTTTGGTTCACATTTCATGTAATTTTCCATGTTACGCGTCCATGATTGATCCATGTCATTTGACTATATTTGTATATACGTGACCATTGATGGGTCTTGTCATGATTGATACGACAAAGGCTGCTTTGATCCTATATGGATATAGTTGATGGACGAGATTGTTCTGAGAATACCTATTATATAATAGCAAATTTTTTGAGCTCATAAGGTTATACATTTGTCGAAACATATATTTGCCCAAGTGGGAGATTGTTGGATTAAAATCCGTAATAGTGGGCACATATGTATAATGTATATTGCTATTTTAAAGTATGACACAAAATTAAGTGACCAATTATGTTAGGCGTGTCATGGGTATTAAAATGTCATGGAAATAAAAGTGTAGATACCATAAGATGTATTTATAATTCGATGAGGGGCAGAGTTATAAATACTTAATAGTTGATTATTAAATCAACTATATAAAGAGGTAGTGGTCCCCAAGAAATAGGTTAACCTTGTTTTTTCTCTCCTTCCCCGTCAGAGAGTTTTACATCAAGAGAAAACCTATCTTCTTGGAAGATCACAACCACCTTTTAGGTGATCTTCATCAAAAGATTCAAGGTTTTCATCTATCGATTAATTCAGGTACGCTTCCGCAATTCAGTTCATTCAGTTTATTGTTCTTGATGATTTGACATGATAGATCTTGGGTTTAGATTTCATATTTAGTTTTGGTTTAATTCTAACAAGGGTATCAGAGCCTCGTCATGTTGGATTATTGAGAATGAATTAATTTTCTTTTATGGATTCGTTCTTAAGGCTCTATGAATTTATATTCATATTGAAATTTTAGGTTTTGTTTTAATTATGGTTACAATTTTAGGGTTTTACGGCAATAAGGCATAAATCTATCATGGTATTAAGATCTATTCGTTTTTAAAATTTAATATTCAATTTTTAGGGTTTTCATGTCTATTGCTACTTTGTTTTTATGATATGGGTTACCATACTAAGAGTTTGCGTCACGGTGAAAGTGAATTTTGCGACCTTTGAATTTTACCGATAGTAAACCAGCGGTGATTTGCATTCAATTGATTTTTTTAATACGGTCCAAATAAGAAAAGAAAGAAAGAAAGAAAATTGAATATTATATGGTTTAGTTGTTGCCAATTTGTGAAAACCTTATCTCAGTTGTAACTTCTGCGGTTTAACGATTCATGTTTGTATTAATTATGATGTATGCATGTCCATACTCGTACATATCAAAGTCTGCTATTACAGTTACACCAAATCTGTGCTACGCTTGGTGTTTGACTTGGATCTCAAGTTCATGTAGTTAGTGATTCCAAAGCAAATTTTTTATGATAAGGACCGTGACTATTACAGTTTTGCATATGGATTAGTTTGATTAAATATATACATGGTTTCATTCTATCTATGGAACAATCAACAGCTTCAGTATACAACAATCTATACTTGTTCCATTACAATCGAACCTCTTTTGCTTAATATTGTTGGTTAACTGCTTGACTTTGAATCACTCCAGTAATTAGGTTGGGCTTCATATATATGGTTTTGGAATGCATTTATTATTGTTATTATGGAATATAGATTTAATTTGGTTTATTCGTAAATCTATTTTAATGATTTATAAATTTTACCTTTAAGTTTATACTGAAAATTTTAGTAAATGCATGTTTAAGGTTTAAGATATTTTTTTTGAGAAACAGTCGAAAATTTCGGTTCTTTGAATTACGATAGCCTATTTGGACAATCTTATGTTGGGCTATTTCGAAAACTTAAGTTTTATCAGAAATTTTAGTTTTATTTGTTACATAATTTTAAATTTGGATATCGACACATTTATATTATATATTTTAAGATAAATTGGTTGAAGCATTAAGTCACCAAAGTGACCTCTATTGTGGAAAATGTTTTATTTTAAAATATAAAAGGTTTTGTGCATGTAAGTCGGATTATGTTAGTATTAATCGCCCAAAGGAAGGTTAATAATTAACATTATTACATGTGCAAATGTGTGGTAATAAACATGTGATAATTATTGAGTTTTATATGTGAGCAATAAATCGACCCAAAGGAAGATTTCTATTTGACATGTTCTTATTATCAATGTTTAATTACTGTACCAAGATATCACTTGCAAGTTAGTATTTTGTCCAAAGATGAAATATTAATGGAGTGTTGGTATCTTGATATAAGGTTTTCCTTTATTCAAATTTATTATTATTTTGTTATCTTTTAATTTGATTGAAAGATAAAATTAAGAAAAATTATTTTGAAACAATTAAATTCATATTTTGGCTTCGAATATCTAATATTTTAATGGATTAATTGAAACATAATGTCGCCAAAGTGACCACTTTTGTGTAGATTAGTTTATTTAAAATATTAAGATAATTATGGGTTTTTGTAATTCATGCGTTTATTAATTGGCCCAAAGAAAAGTTAATATTTGGCCGAATTACAACGACAACTGTGGTGATAAATGTGTGACGATTATAAGGTATTTTATGTGAACAATATGTTAGTCCAAAGATTAATCTATTGTTTGACATAGTTTATTGTCAATGTTTGATTGCTATAACAAGAGTATCGCTTACAGATTAATATTCTTGTCCAAAGACTTGATATTAATGTTGTGCTTGGTATCTTGAGGGGAACTAGCCATTATTTTGAATTTATTTGTTTACTTATGAATATTTATGTGGGCTTGTTTTTATTTTATTTGCTTATTTTGTTCTATATTTAGGTAATTTATCTTTCTTTGTCGCAATATCACATTAAATACATTCTACACTCATGTTCAGTGAAACTAGTTTCAAGGAATAGAAAAGACACTTACATATAACATTTGGTTGTATGAACACAGACTTTGCGCTAAGGGAAGAATAACTTGCAACTCTCACCATGTAAGCACCCATAAAAAAGGATTTTGAGAGGAGCACAAATCTAATTGTTCAAATTGTACGAGTCTAATGATCATAAAGAACAACATTCTATAAGTCTTTAGGAGCACAAATCTAAAGAGATTACTCATATTAAGGGTTTCCTTGACGAAATTAAGAAATGATTTACCCAAAACATTAAGGTTAAGATGACATCACTTATGCCTTCTTTGATGTCTATGAAGTATAATGGTCAAGGAAATGTGAGGAAGTACATTATGAAAAATGTTTAATATTGCTTCAAAATTTAAGGCACATAAGATCAAACTTTCTAACAATTGTTTGTTCTTATGATTTTGGTATCGCTTCCTATACAGTTTAACCAATTCAAAATTAGTTACAACTGTCAAAAGGAGAAATAGACTTTAAATGAGCTTATTTCTAATTGTGTTAAAGAGGAAGAAAAGTTGAAGCATTATAAGTGTAAAAGTACTCATTCGGTTAGTGCTCATTTAGTTAGCGTCTCTAAGAATAAGGGCAATAAAAAAATATATTAGAATAAAGTTGCTAAAGGTCCTAATCAAAAGAAACAACAATAAGTTACAAAGTATTGATTCTTTTGTATAAGTTAGGACACATGTGAAGAAATTAAACTTCAAAAGTGAGCAACTACTTCGGTTATTTTGAGTGATCCATGGGCTGTAAATTTTATGATTCCACAATAGGGATTATTTTAAGGAGAGGTTTATAACATTTTTAGGATGTTGAGTTTGGAGGGAGAAATAATGTTAGATACATTGCTATTGAGGGGAAGTTGAATTATAATTTAATTCATACTATCACTTTTAATGATGTTTAGGTTTTTACACCTATCATTAATCAAGAAGTGAATCAAGTACCTCAGCAAAACAATGTTGAACAACTCCCATTCAAGATAAGGTAATTGTTTCAGAAGAACAAACTCAACAACCTTAAAAAAAATAAGTGTCATTAAAGATATCAAAGAGAGGAAGGAGAAATACTTTTCTAGATTATTACTTTGTATTTATTCAAGAAAATAAGGATAATAATGGAATGATAGAAAATGATTCAATCATTTTTTATCAAATCATAAAAGTTCTGACTCTCAAAAGTAGATTGATGCCATTCAAGAAGAGTATAATTTTATGCAAGACAATAAAGTTTAGGAACTTGTCTCATTATGTGAAGGTGCAAACCAATTGGTTGTAAATGGATATTTAAAACCAAGAGGGATGCAAATGATAATGTGGACAAGTATAAGGCATGTCTTGTATCTAAAGGATATACTCTAAAAGAAGACATTGATTTTGTGGAGACTTTCTCTCAAGTTTTATTGAAAGAATCTTTTAAGATAATCATGACACTTATTGCTTATTTTAATCTTGAGCTACATAAAATGGATGTTACGCTTGTGTTTTTCAATGGTGACATTGAAGAAACAAATTATATGGTACAATCATAGATTTGTGTCTAATGATACAAAATCAATGATATGTAAATTAAATAAATTCATCTATGAGCTTAAGTAGGACTCTCATTAATGAAATTATAAATTTCATATTGATTATTTCATTCGGCTTTGAGATAAATTTGGTTGACAATTGTATATACTACAAGTTCAGTGGGAGTAAACCAAGTGATACTCAAATTGCTAAAGAAGACAAATTTAGTCTTACTCAATGCCCTAAAAGTAACCTTGAAATTTAGAAAATACAAAAGATTCCATATGCATAAGCTATTGAGATTCTAATTTATGCTCAAGTATGTATGCGTTTGGATATTGCGTACATTGTTGGAATGTTAGACAGATATTTAAGCAATCATATTATGGATCATTGAATAGCAGCCAATAGGGTTATGAAATATCTGTAGAGAACAAAAATTACATGCTCACATATCGGAGTTCTGGTAAGTTAGAGATCATCAAGTTTACAGACTTCGTTTCTATTAGAATATTGATGCAAAAGAATTTTGTCACATGGGCTGCTAATTATAGTTTGAATAGAAAGATCACTTCGGTTATTTTGTGACAATAAATATGCATTCATTTATTCTATAAACAATAGGAACACTTTAAATTTAAAGCACATAAATATTAAGTTCCTAGTTGTTAAAGAAAATTGAGTGATTGTGTGTCTATAGAGCATGTTGGTACAAACTCCCATATTTTGCGCGCTTATTAAGAAACTATCACCCTAGGTCTTTCATGAGCACACTACTCATGTGGGTGTAATGTTATATAAAGATATTCAGTTTTAGTGGGAGTTTGTAATTTTGAAAAATGCTCATTTGGTTTAGACACAATTTCGGTTACTTCGTTTAAAGTTATTTTAAGATTAATTTTCTGCAGAAATAAAGTTCTTTTGGTTTATGCACACTCTGAATTCAGTAAAGTTTGATCTCACTAAGGTTTAGGAGGACCAGTTGGAAATAGACATGTTTGGTTCACATTTCATGTAATTTTCCATGTTACGCGTCCATGATTGATCCATGTCATTTGACTATATTTGTATACGTGACCATTGATGGGTCTTGTCATGATTGATACGACAAAGGCTGCTTTGATCCTATATGGATATAGTTGATGGACGAGATTGTTACAGAATACCTATTATATAATAGCAAATTTTTTGAGCTCATAAGGTTATACATTTGTCAGGAAACATATGTTGCCCAAGTGGGAGATTGTTGGATTAAAATCCGTAATAGTGGGCACATATGTATAATGTATATTGCTATTTTAAAGTATGACACAAAATTAAGTGACCAATTATGTTAGGCGTGTCATGGGTATTAAAATGTCATGGAAATAAAAGTGTAGATACCATAAGATGTATTTATAATTCGATGAGGGGCAGAGTTATAAATACTTAATAGTTGATTATTAAATCAACTATATAAAGAGGTAGTGGTCCCCAAGAAATAGGTTAACCTTGTTTTTTCTCTCCTTCCCCGTCAGAGAGTTTTACATCAAGAGAAAACCTATCTTCTTGGAAGATCACAACCACCTTTTAGGTGATCTTCATCAAAAGATTCAAGGTTTTCATCTATCGATTAATTCAGGTACGCTTCCGCAATTCAGTTCATTCAGTTTATTGTTCTTGATGATTTGACATGATAGATCTTGGGTTTAGATTTCATATTTAGTTTTGGTTTAATTCTAACACATCCTTTAGGGCAACTTGACCTTTCAATGTAACTTCCTTTGTGGCTGTTGGCCACTTCTTTCGATTAAGGTCACTTTGTGTTCATGTTATGATAATATCGATCATATTAATCGTATCAATCTTAAATTAATATCAAACATTTTAAAATTTATTCCAACTCAAATTTTAGTGTATTTCAATCATTTCAATATATTCGATTCATGAAATCAATATTATATCAGTTTGTAATGATTTGTATTAATGTATATCAATTATTTGGAAATTACTATTACTAACTAGGGTAAACTACATATGATCACTTAATTATAGGGTTGGTGTTAATTTAACCGCTATATTTTTAATTTTGGAAATTTTATCACGTAACTATTTAAGTGGTTCCAATTAAGCCACCAACCGTTAAAACATAATGGAGAGGCTGACGTGGTAGTTAAATAAAATTGTTATAATTACATATTTGGTCATCGTTATTTACACAATCTATCAAATTGGTTCTAATTTTAATTTAATAAAATAAATTAATTATTCAATTAGGTGGAATTGCTATCAGAATTCAAAGACGTGTTTGCATGGACATATCAAGATATGCCGGTTCTACATACGGATATAATGGTGCATAAAATCCCCATAAAGCCAGAATGCAAGCCAGTCCAGCAAAAGCTCTGAAGAATGAGACCGGATATGTTGTTAAAGGTTAGAAAGGAAGTAAAGAAATAATTTGAGGCCGGATTCTTGAAGGTTTCCAAATACCCAGAGTGGGTAGCCAACATAGTCCCGATACCTAAGAAAGATGGAAAAGTACGTATGTGTGTAGACTATAGGGATCTCAATTGGGCGAGTCATAAGGATAACTTTCATCTGCCTCACATTGATACCCTAGTTGATAACACTGCGGGGCATTCTTGGTTCTCTTTTATGGATGGCTTTTCGGGGTATAATCAAATTAAGATGGACCGGAGGATATGGAAAAAACCACATTTGTAACCACGTGGGACACCTTTTGCTATAAATTTATGTCGTTTGGATTGAAGAATGCCGGGGCAACTTACCAAAGGGCTATGGTTACCTTGTTCCATGACTTGATGCACAAGGAGATTGAGGTACATGTGGACGACATGATAGCTAAGTCCCGAACTGAAGAAAAGTATATTGTGAATTTGCGAAAGTTGTTCCAAAGGCTAAGAAAGTATCAGTTGAAGCTCAACCCGTCTAAGTGTACCTTTGCCGTCACATCCAGAAAGCTTTTAGGTTTTGTGGTTAGTCGGAAGGGAATTGAAATTGACCCCGACAAAGTAAAAGTAATTCAAGACCTGCCGCCACCTCAAACTCAAAAGGAAGTCTGGGGTTTTTTAGGAAGACTCAATTATATTTATCGGTTTATCTCCCAATTGACCGACAAATGTGACCTTGTTTTCAGATTACTCTAAAAAATAACCCAGGAAGATGGGATGAAGATTGCCAATAGGCCCTAGAAAAGATCAATGAGTATTTGACTAATGCCTCAATCCTAGTACCACCAGTACCGGACAGGCCGTTAATTCTGTATTTGACAGTTCGATGGGATGCGTGTTAGGACAACATGACAAGACAGGTAAAAAGGAAAGTGCCATTTATTACTTGAGCAAGAAGTTCATTGAATGTGAGTCGCGATACCCTCTGATTCAAAAGCTGTGTTGTGCCCTAGTATGAGCCACTAAGCGACTCAGGCAGTACATGTTGTATCATACTACTTGCTTGATTTCCTGGATGGACCCTTTGAAATTTTTGATGGAGGCACCAGCCCTAACCAGAAGAATGGCTCGTTGGCAAATGTTGCTATCCGAGTTTGATATTGTCTACGTGAGCTAGAAGACAGTAAAGGAAAGTATGGTAGCAGATCTTTTGGCAAGCCGCACCTCAGACGACTATGAGCCTTTGGATTTTAGTTTTCCAGATGAAGACCTAATTGGTACTATAGCGGAAGAAAAGCCCACCAATGAACCTTGGAAGCTTTATTTTGATGCGGCATACAATACTCTAGGTAGTAGGATAGGGGCAATACTGATTTCCCCTAAAGAGGTCTACTATCCCTTTACCAGTAGGCTGGAGTTCTTTTGTACAAATAATATGGTCGAGTATGAGGCTTGCATCATGGGACTCCGGGCAGCCATAGAAAGAAAGATCATGGTGCTTCAGGTTTTCAGAGATTCGTCTTTGGTAATCTACCAACTCTGAATGGAATGGGAGACGGGGGATCAGAAGTTAGTCAAATATTATGATTTGATCCAGGAGTTGGTTACAAATTTTGAAGACATAAGCTTCGCGTATTTACCAAGAGAAGATAATCAGATGGATGACGCCTTGGCAACTCTGGCCGCCATGTTTGAGGCAAGCTAGACAGCTGAAATGAAGCCGATTGAGATGAAGGTTTTCGAGGTACCTGCTCACTATTACAATTTGAAAGATGAAGATGATGGCAACATGTACGATATCATCCAGTACATCAAGTTCCAGGTTTACCCAAAGGACGTTAATGATAATGACAAAAGAACCATTAGGAGGTTGGCTTCGGGTTATGTCCTTGACGGAAAAGTCTTGTACAAGAGAAGTAAAGACCAAGTTTTGTTGAGATGCGTCAATATTAAGGAAGCTATAATCATCTTAGCCGATGTACACAATGGCTTGTGCAGGACCTACGCCAATGGTTTCTCAATGGCCAAAAGATCATGAGATGTGTATATTTTTGGTCTACCATGGAGGGAGATTGTATCAAATATGCAAAGAAATGTCACAAGTGCCAGATTTATGCCGACAAGATACACGTCCTGCCAGTACCGCTTCACACTATGAACTCACCATAGTCTTTTGCCACTTAGGGCATGGATGTTATCGGTCAGATACACCCAAAAGCTTCTAATGGACATCGCTTCATCTTGGTAGCCATAGATTAATTTACCAAATGGGTAGAAGCTTCATCTTGGTAGCCATAGATTAATTTACCAAATGGGTAAAAGGTGCTTCTTATGCAAGCATCACAAGGGCAACCGTATGTAAATTCTTGAAGAATGAGATTATCTGCCGTTGCAATTTTTCAGAAAGAATAGTCACCGATAATGCTTCCAATTTAAACAACAAAATGATGACTGAAGTATGTGAACAATTCAAAATTGTGCACCACAATTCTACTACTTATCGTCCTAAGATGAATAGGGTAGTTGAAGCGGCAAACTAGAATATCAAGAAAATCATAGCCAAGACTACTGAGACCTTCAAAGATTGGCATGAGAAGCTATTGTTTGCACCTTTTGCTTACCGAACGTCTGTAAGGACGTTGACAGGGGCAACACCGTATTCGTTGGTCTATGGCACGGAAGCGGTACTCCCTATTGAAGTAAAAATTCTATCGTTAAGAATTTTGAATGAAACAAAGTTAGAAGATGCTGAATGGATGCAAGCGAGGTTCGATCAGTTGAACCTCATTGATGAGAAGAGGTTAAGGGCCATCTGTCATGGCCAAATATATCAGAAGATGATGATGCGTGACTACAACAAGAAAGTTCACCCGAGAGAATTCCAAGAAGGAGATTTGGTGCTCAAGAAGATCCTATCAATTCAAAAGGACTTTCGAGGAAAATGGATGCCTAATTGGGAAGGGCCTTATGTTGTTAAGAAGGCCTTCTTAGGAGGAGCATTAATTCTGGCACAAATGGATGAGAAAGAGTTGAGCAATCCAGTGAATTCGAACTCCGTCAAGAAGTATTACGCTTGAGAAATGAGAAGAAAAAGAAAAAAAATGGAGTGAAAACCCGAAAGGGCGCTTCACAAAATGAAATGCATGTGGTGAAAACCTGAAAGGGCGCCCCATGTAAAAAAAAGAAAAAAGGGGTTCAAGATGGAAACTCGGAAACGAGCGTCTTAAAATCAAATGAGGATCTGAATTGAAAATCCAAAAAGGATGATTTAGATGAATTTTGAGGATTAGGCATCCGACATGAGCTCCATTACAGTTCAAGTGCTCCACTTCGAGTTATAAGGGAACTTATTTTGGTCTGTTGGGAATTTTAGTCTGGCACAGGCAATGAGAAGTTTACCACGGTCGAGGTTCTCGCATCATTCATACAGTTGGTGTTCGGGAATGCTGCACTTTATATTACTTATATCTTTTCTGTTCCTCGTGTTTGCCATGACTTTCAAAATTATTCTCATATCTTTTATGTTAATAAATAATATTTTATTTCCTCCATTCTTTAACTTCACGAGCATCATTCAAATAGGTTGACATAGATCGTTGGAATGCAAAGGATTTCTTGGTATTACTATGACTTGACCCTTTAAGTGCGGGTTGTTCCAAGACAGGAATCGATTCCGTTAGAAAGAAATCTGCCAAAGCCAATACTGAAGAACATAGTATGCAAAGTAGACAGGATCTGCCCAGAAGACGACAAATGTCCTTCACATTAGAGTTCAATAGAGAAGCTGATAGTGAAAACCTGTAAGGGCGCCCCTAAAATGAAGAAGAAAGAAAAAGAAAGAAAGAAGAAAAGAAGAAAGAAAGAGAAAGAAAAAAGAAGAAAGAAAAAGAAAAGAAGAAAAAGAAAAGAAGAAAAAGAAAAAGAAAAAAAAAAGAGAAAAAAAGAGAAAAAAATGAAAGAAAAAAAGAAAGAAAAAGAAAAAGAAAAGAAAGAAATAGAAAATAACGTTAGTCAAAGTGAAAACCCGAAAAGACACTTTGAAAAAGAAAAATTTCTAACGTGAAAACTCGAAAGAACACTTTAGAACGAAGTTTTAGAGAATATAAAAGGTCAAACGGGAACTGAGCCGGGACACAAAGAGTGACAACAAATGTTCCAAGACCAGAAGAAAGTGAAAAGAAGACAAAGCGAAGCCGAGAGAGAAGGCATACGAGCATTAATTATGCATCATGAATAGTTAAGCATCCTTGATATATGAGTATACTAACTAGCATCAAAGTCATTGTGTTGTTTCTTTCAGGTATTTGAATCTTTAGAGTAGACTCAAAGCGAGGTGTCTGATGTCAAGATGGCCAGAAAGCAAGGCATCAGTTTCCAGGGTACTCAATATGAGGTATTACCCCAGGCCAAGACGATGAAGATCGAAGACATGAAGACTCAAAGCGAGATGATTGATGTCAAGACGACCAACAATCAGGGCATCACCAAATATGGTCCTCAAGATGAGGTATTACCCCAGGCCAAGACGATGAAGATCGAAGGCATGAAGACTCAAAGCGGGATATCATTTGGTGTCAAGACGACCAGCAATCGAGGCATTAGCAGGAGGGATCCTCAAGGCGAGAGATCACCCCAGGCTAAGGCAACGAAGATCGAGGGCATTCTAGAAGACTCAAAGCGAAATGTCATTTGGTGCAAGACGGTCGAGGATCGAGGCATCACTTTAGGGGCTTCCCTTCTTTAGGCCTAACATGGGAAGAATTTGGAGCTCTTGAATGTCTAGAAGAAGAAGGGCGAACGTTTCTTTTTAGGAGAGACTTGCAGCTCAGAATCTCCAAACAGGGAAGTCGGATAAGATCAATGCTTATGGTCTTTGCTTTATTCTTGTTCTATAAGGATAAGCAAAGAAGGACAGCTGTAATCACTAATTTTATTCGGGGTTTTTATTTTTGTAAATATTTGAATAATGGGCTTAAGTCAGCTAGTATGATTGTTATTACCTATTTTAAAAAAAGAAAAAATATATTATTATTAGTATACTATATTATTACTACCTATTAATAGCTACTAATTTGTTACTTTAATTTGAAAAGAAAATGAAAATGCACACCAAAAATTATTATTATTATTAATTCAGTACTACTATTTTCTTTTTTTCCTTTTTTTATTTATTTCGTTGTTATAGTATTAATTTCCTATTCTTATTATACTACTAATATTATCGTTTTGTTATTACTATAATTATCTTTATTAAACAAAACAAGAGAAAACAATAGTATTTATTAAGATAAAACCCACATAATTAAAATAAATAAAGCCCAGTGAATATTAAATAGATAATAAAAAGCCCAAAATTAATAAAGAAAGTCCAATGTTTAACAGTCCATTTCACATTGTAAAAAACCCAAAAACATTAAATTGCAATCGGCCTATTTGGCCCAAAACCCTAATTTGTTTAATTCCAAAAACCCTAATCGCCCTAATATCTTATGCGCAGCCCACTCTTAACCGTATAATCTGAAGATTCAAACAGACGGTCTAGATCATCCCGGGAAGATTCTAGAACTGGCACGCGCCCACGCGTGTCTTTCCCGCTTTATCACGCGCGCGTGTGGCGCACGCGAGACCCTCCAGATCTACACGCGTTTACACGCGCACCCTTTGGACTGCCCTTGATTCTTCCTCTGCCACAACCCGCAGCAGCAGCTTTCTCCATGCAACCAAAAACAAGCATACATTAGCTATAGAGGCAAAAAGGAAGATCGGGCAAAAATAACAAGAATCCAGAGCATTTCGGCCGATTTCAGACTAACATATAACAAGGAGTTTTATTTCATTTTTGTGTAACATATTACATCGGTTATAAAAACCAATCAAAAAAGAGTGTAAACCCTACGGGGGAAACATTTCAAAGAGCAATACAAAAGAGAGAACCTTTTCAGAGGTATTTTCTGGTTTTCAACCTTGCATGCATCAAAATAAAATAGATATGTTTTTTTTTGTTTGAATCCTTACTCCTTGGTTTCGACCACATCATGTTCCGGTGATAAGCCTAGGCTTTCATGCCTTTGAGGGTGAATCGGAATAGTGTTGGTCCGTTTCTAGTTTTCGGTGAGTCTTGGTCGGCTTGTTCGGGTCAAGTGAAAGGGGATTCTGGTCGTCTCTGTTTGGTTAGATCTAGGGAAATAGGGATAGGGTTTTGAAAAATTGGTATTGGTTCAGTGTTTAGGAGTGAGAGGAGTTGGTTATGGGGTGACCATTGGGTTTTCAGGCACCGGTGTACGGTGGCCTGAGGTTTTGTTGTGGTGGTTTGCGGTGTAGGAGCCGCCGCTTTTTGGGTTTCACGGTGGCTAAGGTTGAGTCTTGGGAGAGAAACCAGAGAGCTCAAACTCTCTGTATTTTCAGAAATTGAAGAAAAGTTTTTAAATGGCTAAAGGATTGCCGTTTATGGCAAATTTCACCTTTTATAGTTTTTAAAAATAAAACAAATGGGTTATTTGCAGTATTAAATCCTCGGCCCGTTTTTGAGTTACTTTTCGGGGTTTCCTTTTTTTCAAATAACAACCTTGATTCTCGGACCTTTCTCAATGCTTTTAATTCGGTCCAAAAGTCAAACTGAATCTCATTTTGAAATGGCTTTATTACACTCCAGATCTCTGTGTCTTTAACCCACATTTGTTTAAGCCCCAAAATCTTAATTTAATTCGTGTTTTTAAAGGTTTAATACCCTTTTTAGTCCATGTTCTTTTAAAACTTGTTTGATTTAGCTGTATTTCAATTTTTAAAATCACATTTTAATCCCTGTTTTTCTTAAAGCCTTAAAAATTCCCCTCTTCTAGTGTCCAGGTTTTTAATTTGGTCCCATCTATTTGTTCAAGTTACCTTTTAACCCCCTAGATTTGTTTTTAATTTGGGTCTTTTTTTTGCATTTCATGTTTATCTAATGCCATTCAATTTATACTATCAATGTATTTATTTATCTTTCTTTTTTGTATATCATCTTGTTGATTAGTTTCCGTTGTTATTAGGATAGATTTTGTAAATGTTGGTTAGGTTAGTTTTAGAATTTGAAATTTAATTTAATTAATTTAAACTATGTGCTCGTTTTATTGGGGCATAGGCTTTAAATTAATTAAATTAAATTTAGGTTAGGTTTAGAACCTTAGTTAGATTATAGGTTCGAATCAACTTAGTGCATTTAAATTCACCCTTGGCTTAGTGGGGTAAATATTAAATGTATTAAATTAGTTGAACAACTCTTAATTATTTTAGGGATAAAATTGGAATTTTATGCAGATCACATAATTTAAAATCATGGCTAATTAATTTGATTAATTTTAGATAGTTTCCTTGGGTCATTGGGATTCTAGTTTAAGATTAATCAAATTGATTATCGTGGTTCAAGATAACCAATAAAATGATAGGTTTTTAGTTTTTATGATTAAATTAATTTAGGGCCAATATTAGATTAACCTAGTTAATAATTAGATCACTAATTGAATTTTCAATAATTTGGGCCTTTTTAGGTTAGGGCTTTAGTGGGCCTTAGGTTTTAATTTTGTGTCTTTCTATGTAATGTATTTTAACTGTCATCCATGTGACTTTTTATTTAAATTGGACATTGCATGTAATTAATCAATTTAAATTATAGAACGAAGATATTTATTAAATCCGATATTTGTGTCGTAACTGTCCTGGCTTATTGGATGTTGACCAAATATTCGAATTAATCCTTATCGTTTAAAGGTAATTTAAAACGAATTAAAATTTTGATAAGTCATTTCATCACCCTTAACTGCTTGCATCACGCATAAAGGTTATGAACGAAGTTCGAACCATAAATTAACACGACAGTCAGGCTTATTCGATGTCGGTTTAATCTATGGTCCGAGGTTTCGTCACCCTTATTAATTAAATGTTTAATTAATTCGAATACACCAATTTGACCAAGCTCGTATAATTAAAGTTTATTTTCAATTACGAACAATTTAATTAAATTCAGTTTAAATTTCGATAATTTCCATCAAATTAAAGGCAATATATATTTTGGTACCGATTCCTGGGCGCGAAGGGGGTGCTAATCCTTCCCCACGCGTAACCAACTCCCGAACCCGTTTTTGATTGAATCTCTGGTTTTTATGGTGTCCGGCCTACCTTAGTGGCCGGTGGCGACTCCAAGTTTTTTTATTGTCAAAAATACAAACTTTTAAAGGATTTCCCCACATTTTTAAATATTTTCCAAAAATGACGAAAGAAACCGAATTACGAACCTTTTTAGTGATTTTGAGAAATTTTTCAGGAAAAAAGGTCGCTACATTATTGAATAATTAATTTATTTTATTAAATTGAAATTAGGACTAAATTTTTAAATTGTGTAAATAACGAGAAACAAATGTGTAATTATACTAATTTTATTTAACTGTCAAGTTAACTTCTCTGTTTTTTAATAGTTAGTAGCTTGATTAAAATTACTTAAATAATTACGTGGTAAAATTACCAAAATTAAAAGTATAATGGTCATCTATGTAATTTACCCTACTAACTATTACTCGGCATTCCGGTCAAAAACTCCCCTAATGGGGCAAGTTTGTAGTGGTGCCCATAAGGAAACCAATGGGGCAAGTGGCGTGGCTTATGGAAACCCAGCAGGACAGGGTTGGGTCGAATGTGCCCTTCAGCCCTTCAAAACTAGACCCGACGATGAAGCCATCTACTTTTTTTAAGGATAAAGTACACTAATGGTCACTAAATTTTTAGGATACTTTCATTTTAATCATTCAACTTTTTAATTTTTTATTGGGATCACTCAATTTTTATACCGCTTTTATTTTGGTTCCCCCGTTACCTTGCGTTAAGAAATGCTTACGTAGCACGTTAGTTTTCCTTTTTCTTAATAAAATAATATACTTTAGGTCCCACTTTCAGCTGATTAAACCCTTCTCTTTCTTCTTCTTCTCCAAACTCCATTTTGGAGATCATCCACCATGGACGCTTTGACTAGCGCAACCTGTACAGTCTTTTCAGCTTTCTTTTGATTTAGTTAGACGATCAAGGGCTTTGTTGTCATCTTGAAGCTTTGCAATCTGCAAGAAACCAAAGTTCAAACATCTCCATTATTTTTGCGAGACAGAAGCAATAGTTCAAAAGTGGCAACAAAACCTCTTGCCGAGCAATCTTGAGTTCAGCCTCCATAATTGCTTCAGTAGGAGGCATATCATCATCCTTTTGAGCAGCATGTACCCTCCTCAGAGTGAGAGTGGCCTCAGCTGCAAAACTGAGCAATCTTGATTTTAAGGTTCTGCAAAACATGTTTGTTAACTAATTATAACAACAGAACAACATGTGGTAAGCTTAAAAAAATTCCCTCAACATTACCTTGCTTTCCAGAAGAGATTCAGTCAACTTAAGCTTCTCTTCCATCCTTCAGGTAACCAATGTTAATCCACATTTTAGATGTTTCCAACATTGAAATTATCTACAATTTTAAAATCGGATCATACTGGTAATACAAGGCAACTTGAAAATGAAGTTGGATAAAGCATCATAAAGGATTCATGTTGTTAGGTGAGACAGCCCATCAATGGCTTTCTAAAACTACTAAGCAACAAATCTCAATGATGAAACTTCCAACCAACATGACTTTGATAGAACAATACGTATTTCAGAAAATTACATCCCCATAGAACAAAGAACTAACTTTCCAATCATCATAAGTTTAACATAGTTTTGCTATCATCAACGGAGACACAAGCAGACACAAAAAGTTTACTCGCAAAAATTGCTTCTTCAGTAAAATAACAATATGCATTGAAAATCTTAAATATAAACAGTCTCATCCTTTATCAGTTATTGTCATCTGTAAGCCGTGATCGTCTGACTAAATCAAAAGAAACAGCTTTACTTGAAGCTGAAACGACTGTACAGGTTGCACTGGTCAAAGCGTCCCTGGTGGATGATCTCCGAAATGGAATTTGGAGAAGAAGAAGAAGAAAAAGAAAAAGAAGGGTTTAATTAGCTGAAAGTGGGACCCAAAGTATATTGTTTAACTGATAAGAAAAAAACTAATGTGCCAAGCATTTTTTAATGGGAGGGATCAAAATGAAAATGATATAAAAGTTGAGTGACCCCAATAAAAATTTAAAAAGTTTGGTGACCAAAATAAAAGCGTCCTAAAAATTCGATGACCATTGGTGTACTTTACCTTTTTTAATAGTCTAACGTAGAGAAGATTGAGATAAAGTTATAAAATATTTTAAAAGAGCTGAAATTAAATAATTGATTTTCAGAATGGTCAAAAGTACAATTTTCCACCTAACTAAAGAGTGAAAAGGCTTAAATTAAATGTTTAATATTAAAAGGGATTAAAATTGTAAATTTCTCATTAACCAAAGAGGGCCAATCCCCTGCGTACGCCTTCGGCTTTGTCTCTGACTAGACCTTATTATCAATATCAATTATCTATAAATTTTAGTTTTTTAATCAATATCCTATATTCATTTTACGAAATATAATATAAGGAGTAATATTTTTGATTCAAAAACTTTTTGTTCTTCTAAAAACTAAATCGAATAGGTTGCACGTGCAGGTAAGGTAGACATTCAATCGAGTCAAATCAAAAAGTTACGAATTAGTTGAGTTGAAGAGTCATATTCTATAACTCAAATTTTATTAGAAATTTTTTTGAGCTGTTCGAGTCTATGTTTAAATTTAATTGTAAACATTTATAATGTTATGATACTAATTAGTTTTAATTTAAACAATTTTTTATAATCATATGCAATATAAATTTATATTTAGGGTTATATTTTGATAGGCAATAAGTGTAAAAAAATTACACAACCTTTCATATGTAAGCTATAAAATCTAAAACATAAATCCCTAGCCCTAACACCTAAACCTTAAACCCTAAACTCTAACCATAAACATTAAATTATACACCCTACAATCTAAACTCTTAAACCCTAGCCACAACCTAAATCTCTAAACCCTAAAGTTGAAAGGCTTGTGTATCAAAGTATTTTCCTTATATTTATTCATGTTTTTCCTATATATTAGACAAAATTGATAGATTCAACTCAAACTTAAAAACTAATATACTAATTATTAAAAATTTTGAATTATTCAAATTTTTATTTTATAATTCAAAAAAAAATATTTAAATTTTTTTAATC
Source organism: Hibiscus mutabilis (assembly GCA_019671005.1). Taxonomy (NCBI): domain Eukaryota; kingdom Viridiplantae; phylum Streptophyta; class Magnoliopsida; order Malvales; family Malvaceae; genus Hibiscus; species Hibiscus mutabilis. Next base: position 710,173 of record CM033720.1, on the reverse strand, counting down.
AAGTCGAATAATATTTTTTTTCGCACACACCTACGTACAAGGGTGGACTGTAATGAGGCGGAAGGGATCCTCATCCCTCTCCCATTTTTTTAAATGAACTTATAGTCCTTTAAAATTTTTAGAAATTTTATGTCTTAAAATTTTTGAATATTTTTAGTTAAGTCATCTCTTAAAAATTATAAAAGTTCTTATTAAATCTCAATATTTTTGAAAGTTTTAAGTAGACCCCAAAACTTTTTAAAATTTTAAATTAAACCCTTTAAAATTTATGAAAATTTTAATTTAAGCTTTCATTTTTTTGAAAATTTTAAGTAACTTCATGGTATGTGTTGTCAAGATCCGAAGGCATATATATAGAAGAGATATGACATGGAGAGATGAGTATTTGATCGAGTCGAGTAAAATTTCTATGAATTATTAAAGTTGGCGAGTCTTATTTTATAACGCAAACTTTATTTGGATTTTTTTGTCGATTTGAGTTTATAAAATTCAAGTCAAGTTGTTTGAGTTTCTGTTCAAATTTAATCATAAATATTTACAATATTATGATACTAATTTGTTCTAATTTAAACAACTTCCTATAATTATGTATGACATACATATATATTTTAGTATGTCATCATATGTGATATACATTATAAGACAAAGTTGAGGGAATCACCTTGGACATGAAAATCGATTCACTAATTACTAAAAAAAATTGAGTTATTCGAAATGTCATTTTATAACTCAAACTTTATTTAAAATTTCTTCGAATAATATTTATAAAATTACGATCCAAGTTAAATCGAATTAAATTTTTTTAATTTTTTTTAAATCGATTCAAAATTTCGTTCCCCTAATTATTGGTGGTAGAGGAGAGTTCGGGAGGCAACTGAGTGCCTCATTAAATAAAGAAATAAAAAGCTTATGATCATGGAAGCAAGCAATTCAAAGCAACTTCAGTCAAAGACATGACCGCATGTCGCGGACACTTCCATCAAAAGCTGTTCCCAACATGTTCCTCGCTGCCCTTTTTCTTTTACCTCTAATCCCTCTAAAATTTGCCAACAATCCGTTGATTTAGTTAAATTATTTAAATAAAATTAATAGTTTGACTTATCATAATAGAAAAAATTAGATTATAAAGGTCACTTCATAATGGACATCTACAGTAGTCAATTTGAATTAATAAGCTAATAAATTAGATATTGGTGGTTAAACAAAAAAACTTTCTAAATTTTAGAGATATATAAATTTTGACCTAAACCGATTCATAAAGAGTGAAATTTCGTCTTTTTTAAAAATTGAATTTGAAACTTATTAGGAGCAAATTTAGATTTGAAAATTTAAAGTAAATGGTTAAAGTTCTCAGTTGACACCCTCCCTCTTCTCTAGGTTGTGGGTTCGAAACTCATTAGGAGCAAATTTTCCTTTCCTTCTTCCTAGATAGAAATTGTTCAAAAAAAATCGAATTTGAGAGAATATGATGGGTTTTAGGTTAAAATTGTTGTGATCGAGTCGATCTCACATTGTCAATAGCAAAAGTAGTTATTAAAATATCCCTCTTTTAATCTTATAACTAATTTTGTACATTTTATTATATTTTAATATAATATTTTAACTCTTTATATATTTTAGTTAAATATTTTAAATTTTATAATATTTATTTTATTTATATTATAGATTATCAATATAATATAAAAATATTTTATAATTTGAAATGGATCAGATAATAATCATAGTCAAATATTGAAACATTAAATAAAATTAAGTTCGGGACAAAAAAATATTAAAATCGAATCAATTTGATACGAACAAAAATACGATCCACTCCGTTGCCATGCCTAGTAAAATTTAAGGGAACTTGGACAAACATTGGCGTGTTTCCTTTGCTGTAAATTTATTTTAGTCTATACGCTTTTGGTGAAAGAGTTTGTTTTAACTTTCATGGTAAATACAAGGACGATAAGGACCGATTTAGAGTGAAGTCGTAATTTGGGGACTTTTTGTATAATTAACTTTAAAATTATTATATATGGTGGATTTGAAGTGAATATAGATGCGAATTCATAATCTATACTCGTATCGATTATGCGGATAACAAATTCATATATTGAAATCTGCTTCATTGTTATAGATAGTGTAGTTGTATAATCATGTGTTTATAAGATGAAAAATATTGTGAAAAAATTGATTTAATGGATTTTGATATTTAACATATTCGGATATCCAACAAATAAAGTGTTACTATTTAATTTAGATTCGAATTCGAATAATAATATTTGGAATTCCTTATTTCCATTGTCTTTTGTGTCGGCATTACATAGTGTCATTTTATCATGGTTCCCACAAGGGATTTATGGGAGAAAGAGAAAGATAAAAGGTAGAAGAAAGTTATTCAATGTTGATATCTGCACTTGCTTCCTCAAAGTCATTGATGTTCTAAGAGTAACATACCGAGGTTGTTTAAAAAAAATATGAACTCGGTGACTGTATTCGATACATTTGGACCTTAAATTTCAATATTCATAATCAACAACGAGAGCCTTTCTTACAATGGAGAGCACCGGCATCGGTCGTTATCATAGGGACAAGTGAAGATGGCTTAGCACCCAAGCTAGAGACTTGTGCATAGCTCGATGACACACCGGCACCCAACGGCGTGAAAAATGCACCGTTCACCATTAGGTCGCGTTTCGATCTCCAATTCCACCTCTTCCATTCGCTCTCCGGTGCATCTTCGTGCTTGGTTACCTCTTTGCTGAATATGTTATTTGGTGCAGTAAATCTATTCCTTTGGCTATTGATGGTTGGATTAGCACTTCCTCCTATAGCATACATTTTCCAATGGGTGTAGTCATTGTTCACCGCATGGAAATAACCATGCCTACATCTGTAAATGTGAACTATACAATTATGGTAGATAAAAGCTCGGGTTAACGGTTCGGGTTTTGTTGCTAACCCTAACTGCATTAAGGTAAATATACGAGTACTTTTATGTTACCTTGGCATTCTTTGGACAAGCCCTTCACCAAAGTGATTAAAAGCTATAGTGACTTGCATGTTCTTGTCTCGAGTGTAGGAATCACCGTGCCCTAACAACATGACTTTATCGTGGTGGCTCATGTAGTTGTTTGAAATGGTGATTGCAGTGGACCCATAAATGGCATCAATCAGCCCATCCTTGCAGTTTGATAAAGAGTTGTGATCCACCCAAATGTGGCTACCACCGAAGATGGAAACTCCGTCACCGTCCGATGTGGTCCGCCAACCATAGTGCCGTGGGGAGTCCCTCACCATAGCATTCCCTCCTTGTTTACAATCATGAATGTTCAATCCATGGATGATGATGTTGGTGACAAACTGGATGGTAATGCACGGACCGCCGGCAATGTGAACATCGGCGCCTCTTCCATCGATTGTCTTGAAAGAGTTCATGATGAGTTCTTCTTTCAGTTTTATGGTCATATCACGAGCGAAAATGATCCACAACGGTTCGTCTTGGATCACGGCATGCCTTAAAGTTCCATGTTTAGGGTCTACAGGGTCATCATCGCTAGAATCGGTGATAATGTATAGTTTACCATCTCTTCCACCAATGGCATTCTTTCCGAACCCAATCGCACAATTGGCTAGCCTTCGTCGGTTCTTCCACCAGTGAGGGTCACATCTCCAGCAGTCATCTTAAGGGTTGCCAGTGCCACAAGAGGCATACTTGAGGTTCCTCCTAGGACATTAATAGCCCTGCCAAAAAGAAAAAGAACAATATAACATTTGTTACATTCGTAATCGCAATAAACACAATGTGAAGCCGTTTATTTACCTGTAAAGATCTTGAACTACGAGCTTGGGGTCTTTAACCGGAGAAGAGGAAATGAAAGGGAGAGAGGTGAAGAGGAAGAAGATAAGATAAAATGAAGGGATTGCCATTTTTTGTTGAGAGAGGAAAGAAGAGAAGAAAGGGTGATTTATAAAAGGGTTAAATGCATGCTTCAATGGCCTGATTAAAATATATTTGTGGGACCAATCAGGATTCATGGGATTCAACAGTTGGGTAGTTTTTGGCCGTTAAGTAACGGCCTCAATAAAGCTGCCCCAAAACAGCAAAAACAGTTGCTCCTACATTCCTACTATCCTCTAGTGATAGGGAACCAAACCCCAATAACAAAAGGACCAATGAGAAGACTCGATTAGTGATAAGGTCAACACGAACTCACACCAAAGCTGCTGCATACAAACCATTACATGTGACCATATACATCTGGATCTAAGGTGAGTGTCGGATATGAGTATATGTTTAACACAGATATGAACGACAAATGAATATATGTCAAAACATAAGGAAAGAACTTGCCACTAAAGACAAATGAATGACATTGTGGTATTACAATGGAGCTTCATACCATATCAAGGACTTCTCCTCTAATCCTATACAACTTTCATTCTATCCTAAGGATGAACCCTAACCAATCCTAGCCATTGGTTTCAGCTTTGTTTCTCAGTCTAAGATGCTAGTTTCTCAAATCTAAATGTCCAAAATTAGTATTGCAAGACAATCAATGTTTCAATAAATAATCACTTTCGAATTTGGTTTCAATTTCATCTCTACAATGGCACTCAAATTAAAAGTGAAACCAATATGCATCTTCAGAAACACAAGAAAAGGCAACATTATAACTTTTCTATTACCAGACAAGAAGCTCAAGTGCTGTAATAACAAAAGCTGAAAAAGACATGAACATTTATTATCACAAACACGTACAAAGGATAGAACTTGGCATTAAAGACAAAGGAAGGACTTCGTGGCATTGCAATGGGAAACTTCATATCCAATACAACTTTCATTCAGTAATGTTTAGAGTCTCACTAGACAAGAAGCTCAAGTGCTGTCACAATGAAAGCTTAGAAAGACATAAACATTTGCTATTACAAAATATGTTCGAAAGGGTTTCGGCCATAGCATCTAATGGGGTCAGTGTAACCTTTTTCAGCGGATTGTTTATCCCCAAAACGTCCACCTTTATCCAAGTATTGCTGATGGTACTCTTCGACCCTATAAACCTTTTCGCAGGTAGAATCTCCGTCACAATTTTCGTATCTTTCAGCTCTAATTGCTTGGCCTCCAATGCCTCTAATTACGTTATATCGACTGAAAAACAATTTAAAACTCGAAAGCTCAAAAGAATTGAACATCAGTCCACAATCCACACTTAACACAACTCATTAGTGAAAAACAATTCCCACCTCCATTTGAACAAACTTTATGAGCAGGAAAAAAAATTCCTTCTAAACCTCTCAGAATCTATCTAACCAATCAACACTTTTCCTTGTTTTTTCGAGCTGTTGACTGTTGCCTCTACTCGGCTTTTCATGGTATTCGACACTTCTCCGTGATCGGTCCATTCTTTCCATCTGATCTAAGGATATTCTCACCTTTTCTAGCTGGTCAACGCTGTTAAATTTAGTATACTCGTGAAACTTCCGTCTTTCGGGTGGATCAGTGCTTCTCCTTGGCTTGTCACGGGTATCAGTGCTTTTCCTCGGCTTTTCCCGGGTATCAGTGCTTTTCCGGGGCTTGTCCCTTTGATCCATACTCCTCCTAGGAGGCTCAAAATAGTCGGTGCTTTGCCTCAAGTGTTCGATACCATCTGTGCTTCTTCGAGAACCGGCTCTTCGTGGAGATGTTTTTTCGACTGTGGATATAAATTTCTTGACATGCCTGATGTACTCAGGGTAATGTTCCAAATCACAATGGTTTCCTCCTTTGATCCATAATGGTTCATATTTTTCTTGGCAAAGTTCCCAAAGTTGCTTCCCGTGAGAGCAGTCTACAACGTCATCGTTAGTTCCCTGAGATTCGACCCCGCCACAAAATCACAGAAGTTAATAGCCATTACCAATGTTCTTCGCAAGTTCATAATAGCCATAAATAAACTGAACCAAGAGGCAAAACCAAAAAATAAATACATACATATATACATGGGCGGAGCTACGTAGAAGAATGAGGTGTCAGATGACACCCAAAAGTCTTTAGGAAAAAAAGTTTGGCACCGCAATTTAAATTTTCTGACTCCGCCACAGCATATATATATATATATACATGTGTGTGTATGTTCACATCTAGAATTGTTTTCCCTGGCTAAATTGCATGTGCCATGCATTTAAAAGGTCTCCATTGTCTATAGTTGTAAAAGATCAGCAAATTTCATAGCTAAATAAATACATGCATACATATGTATGTATGTATGAGTATGTATGTGTATATCTGTATACATATATATAAAATTATATACATTTTATTCACATTTAGAACTGTTTTCTTTAGCTGAATTGCATGTATATATACATAAAAAGACATAAGAACAAAAAGAAGTAGGTGGAAATGCTGGAAATCAAACTCGGCATTTATACACAATTGATTGTTGCTGGTCAAACTCGAAAAAGTTGTTTCATGCATTAACAAATGCAAAATCTCGAATTTCGGAAACTTACATGAATTATCAGCACAGGAGACTTAACGAGTGAGATTTTGTCAATATTCTGCAGAATACATGTAATTTAAGTTCAGACGCATGGTGAAGCCAAGCATACACACACCATGAACCTTAAATACGATAGAATGGAAAAGGTTAGAGAGCGAAATGTCAAACCTTGTAGATGTCGAACCAGTAAGTGCGGCTTACGGGATACATGACTCTTAAACCTGATAGAATAGGACTATGCAGAACAACAGCTCTTAGACGAGGTAAACGAGCAGCAAGATCTACAGTAGGACCACTTCCCACAGACTGACCATAGAGGATGATGTTCTCTTGCTTGGCACCATAGCTCTCTTCAAGACACTTGTACGCAGCTTCAATGTCGGCATATGTATTATGCTCGCTAGGCTGAAGAACGCCATATATATATAATTCAGAGAGAGCTATAAGATTCAATTAGTTCAGTCATGTAGTAAGAGTAGAGGATTACAATTACCTTTCCCGTTGATTTTCCGTAGCCAGAGTAATCATACCTGCAAAGATATTATGCATTATTTTCAAGATTTCAAGATGTAATACTAGTTGAGGAAAAACACTAGTTTCACACATCGGTCTTATAAATATGGGTCAGAAATAGCAGATATCGATTACGATTAGGCATTTCGTTGCGGCTGAAACAACACCACTGGTTTCACACAAAAATGAAAGATCCATTTTAACTTTACATATAAACATTCCTCAAAGATGGTGCTGCCTAGTGCCTAGATTTTCATTTTCATAGAAATCATTTGCTGTAAAACATTCCTCATACATGCCAATTACAGGTTACAACCACCGAATTCTCCAATACTGGTCGAAACTACATTTTCCATTAAACCCTACACACACACACTAAATTCTTAAAAGATAAAGCAATAACCAGGAAAGGCTAGAAGATATGGATCCGTAGTTGACAGTATCGTACTAAACAATTCCGATTTCCCTTATATGCAATCCTATCATTGATTTAGCTGATAAAGAAAGGTTGAAGTCCAACAACAAAGATTATTTAAATACCAGCAGGCAGCTTTCTACACCATTATTATGCAGTTTCCTAACAGTAAAGAGAATCACAAATGGTAACAGAAGAACCTGAAGATGCCTGACTAAACATATCTGTATGTGAAGAAACCAATAACCGAAAAGCTCAAACTCTTAATTCAGCTGATCTTATGAACAACCAATGACCAGATGTAGCCATCAATCCGAGAAGTGAAACAAAACTATGGAAGACTCAAGAGTTTCAGAAAAACCCCAAGAATTGCAACATTTTTATCTTAAAAAATATCCATTTTCCACCAAATTTGGCCACAAAAACACTTCTTGGGAAAACTCAATCATATGAAAAAAGATAAAAGAAAGAGCTCATTTCCGCACCAAATTCACCAACATACAAAAAGTGTAAAATTTGCAAAAGAGAAGGAAGTGAAAAGTGTGAAAGTATATACCCCATGAGATTGACTCTTAAGTGGATGCTGAGTTCGATGAAAAGTTCATACATTTGGCCAACATCAGCGGCGTTCCCATGCGAGTAAAGCAGGGTCGAGGTGGCCATGGGGTTCCTGACGTAAACGGCGACGATTTCGTTGCCACGGCGAGTCCGGAGACGCAATACGTCGACATTTTCACGGTGAGGGAAAGGGTCCAAAAGCAAAATCCCAGTTGTTTCTTCCTTGATCAACTTGTATGAAGGTGGGTTGGGTGGGAAAAACGCAAACTTTGCAGCCATTGATGAGGTCACCCCACCCATGGATTTCTCAGTTCTTCAAAATTTAACTATAAAAACTGTTTTTTTTTTTAAGAAGAGGCAATTAGAATCTAGAAGATGAACATTCCTTTGTTTCTTTTTCAGAGGATGTTCATATGACATTGGAGTGTGAGCTCAGTTTATTTTATTCATTTTGCATTTTGTTTATTCTCGAGGCATGTGATAATATCACCGACTGTGTTACTTATTAATTCCGGTACGATTCACACTTACTTTTTGGGTAAAGTGCATAAATGGTCACTAAATCATCCTAAAATTTACAAAATAGTCACTAAACTTTTAAGAGTTATATAATGGGCATTAAACTTTAATTTTAATACAATATGGTTACTAAGTTGTTAATTGTCGTTAAATGAGTGACGTGAAAGATACGAAAATTTGTATAGTAACACATTTAACTTTACATATTTTTTAAGTGATCATCTTATAACTTTAGTATTTTTTGAACAATTTCCACCTAGAAGAAGGGGATGAGAAATTTGCTCCTACTGGATTACGAACTCACAACCTATGGGAGAGGAGAGGGTGCCATTAATTTAATGTTGAGGGTTAAATGTATTATTATACAAACTTTTATAACTGTCACTCCACCCATTTAACTGCAGTTGACGATTAAGTGACAATTTTTTAACAAAAACTAAAGTTTAATGCCCATTATATAACTTTTGAAAGTTCGATGATCATTTTATATTTTTTAAAATTGTTTTGTGATCATTTGTATACTTTAACCTACTTTTTTATAATAATCTATTCACACCGTCAAAAATTAAAATCTTAAACATCATTTTATTTTATTTTAATAATGATTGTGCGGTTAGAATACTCTCATATGTGAATCAATTAGGGGTGTGCACAATCTAGTTCGGTTAACTATTATTAAAATATTTCAATTTACTGTTAAATTCAGATTGTTCAATTTGTTATCCTAAATCTTAAAAACTAAATCGAATGATCGTTTGATTAGTTAGTCAAAATATTGGGTTCAATTCGAGTAATGGATTTTTACTTCGATAATCAAGTTTAGAAACAAAAAAGTCTTCACGGAATTAGATGGGAATCAAAACCATAACGGTAGGATAGGTTACATAAAATATTCGGTAATATTCGAGTAAGAATATTCTAATAAATAAAATTTATAAATATTGTAGATAATCAATGGGATCGGTTACAAATATTGAAAATAAAATTAATCATCTAATAAATTGTATATCGGTAATTATACCAACAATAATCATACTAAACGTACCATTAATATATTAATGTATAATTTTAAAAAGTATTACAAATAAATATATTTATTATTTACTGTATTTTTAATGGCACCTCATCGTATGGTATCAAATATAATTACATAAAACAATATGGATTATTATATAGTATATTCAATATTCATAGTAATTTTTTTTACTTTAACTAAGATTAAAAATTATCGTGTGTTAGGGGGAAAATGATGGTTTTATTATCTCATTGATTAAGTTAAAAATAGAAAATAGGGAACTTGTTATAGTAAATTAGGCAAAGATTTCCTAAGTTTTTTTCCTAAGTTAAAAAAAAATGATTTCCTACGTTGTTATATGCAATAATAGGAAAATAAAAGGACCAGAGATGCAAAAGCATAATAATAATTTCGCCGTTGATGTACAGGTTGTCCCATTTTATTGCATGTGGCTCTATGATTTCAAGTGGAAGCAACTCCCCCAACGTTTCGGTTTATCATTTTCGAGTGAGGGGACCGCATTCTTTATATATATAAAATACACGTATAATAACAATTTTAGATCATAATATATATATTTTATAAATTTGATCCTAATTCGAAATAATTGAATAAATTTAATTATTTATATTTAAAAAAACTCATTAGTAAAGTTATTGTATCTACCAACGTGTGAACGGATCTTAGTGCGATAGTTTGGGGAACTTAGTCAAAAAAAATTTGAAAAATTGGAGGTGTAATCAAAATTTACGAAAATTTTGAGGATTTAATGAGTTTTTTTAAATGAGGGTCTAATTATTTTTTAACAATTTTAGGACTTAATTAAAAATATTCAAAAAATTATAAGACTTAATGAGAATTTCTTATAAATTTAAAGTGACTTAATTAAAAATTTTAAAATATTTGAGAAGTATAATTTAAATTTTTCCGAGCCTTGGAGGTGACAAGGCTCCCCAGACTCTGCTTATAATCCACCTCCGACTAGCGGGCAACGTTAAAATCATAATGGGTTTGTTCCTTTAGCTTGTTAGTTGTCTAGTGGTGAAGTGATTGTGCTTGTCAAGCTAACACATTTGTCGATTATCAAGCTAAGAGATAGTGACTTCGAGTGCGGCTAGTGGTCAGAGGGTACGTTAGGAGAGTGCATTGTCGAAAATTTTGATTGAATTATTTTTGAATTAGGATCAAATTGATAAAATGTATAAGTTATTAAAATTGTTATTATACCGTACCATATTTTATTTTTAGGCAAAGTGACATGTTTTTACAAAATTTTAATTGAGTGACAAAATTATTACTTTTAGAAGAAAAGTGACATGTTTGTTGCCAAAACTATAATTATATGATATATAATGTACTTTATCCTAGAAAATTATGAGATTATTTATCTTATCAAAAGTATATTTTAACAATAATATGAATGATTGTATTTATTGAATTATGACTAAATTGATAGAATGTATAAGTTATTAAAATTGTTATTATAACATACTATATTTTAATTTTTTAGGCAAAGTGATATTTTTCAAAATTTTAATTAAGCAAATAAATTATTCTTTTTAAAAGAGAAGTGACATATTTATTGTCAAAACTATAAGTATGTGATATATAATGTATTTTTTCCTAGAAAATTATGAGATTATTTATCTTATCAAAAAGTATATTTTAACAATAATATTAAATATTTAAATTTGATTTTTAAATACATGTTCTCACATCACTTTTTATCGCATTTTTTGAACAATTTTTACTTAGGGAAAGAGAGAATGAGACTTTTGTTCCTACTGGGTCTTAAACCCACAACCTAGAAGAAGGGGAAAGTGTCAACTGAGAGCTTTAACCACATGCTCTAGAAATTGTTGACACTTTTTACCGCACTTTTGAACATTATTGCTAAACTAAATTTTAATAACAATGCTGAGTTATTGGAAAGTTAGTAAAGTTTAAGGTCTGAGTCTTATCACTTGTAAATTGATATGTATCATTTTGAGTATAGTTAACAGGGATAAAAACAAGGATTGAAAATTATAAGGGGTCAAATTATTTGCTTTTAGAAAATAATAACGTATTTAAATGAGAGCTCGAGACTTAATTTGACTGATATTTAAATTAAAGATATAAATATCATTATATCAAAAAATTGAGGATGGGTTGATATGATGTTGGTTTAAGTCTCATTATGAGTGGGGTTTTCATATTTATTACTATGATTTAAGTCCGGTTATATACAATATATAATATAAAACATAATTAAAATGGTAAATTAACCCATTAAGAGTAAATTTTTCTGCCCTTTTCTATGTAAAAATTCTTAAAAAAACACTATTAATTCTAATAATAAAAAATGGTAACGAGCCAAAACATTTTTATAACAATATTAAAAATAAAATTGACACAGTAATTTACATAATTGTAATGCAGATTTTCTAATTCCGTCACATTATTGCAGCTAATAAAAAGCAAATTTGAGATAGAAATTGACACGTGGAGGGTTCGGGTTGAAAGATGGATAATTAATCACACATTAAATCAAACAACCAAATATTGGTAAGAAATATAATTGTGGATTTAATTGGGTGGTGGACTCCAAATCTACTTTACTTCATTAGGAAATTAAATAAATCTTTTATAGGTTTTATATTCATTCTAGGCTAAATTACAAAATAATTGTCCAAATTATGTCTCTTTTTTATAATAGGTGTTTAAAGTTTTATTTTTAACTTGTATTAAGGTCAATTGAGGCACATACTTAGGCACCTATTTCAACCATAAAATAAAACTTTAGACACATATTTCAGCAAAAAAATACTTTAAACGCCTATTTTAGCCAAAAATAAAATTTTAAACACTTATTTTAATCAAAAAATACTTTAAAAACGTATTAAAAAATAACATTATTTAAGTACTTATTTTGCTGCCAAGCTTTCATTCTATATTATTGTTTGACCTACTCCAATAAATAAACTGTTTAATTTAGATGGCCCGCAGGAAAAATAAAAACTGTTTAGTTTAGGATAAATTACAACACAAGTAGCTATATTATTAGTAAGTTTACAATTTAGTCTTTATATTTTAAAACTCATGATCTAGTCACTTAATTAATTGATTGTAACAATTATATCATTGTATCGTTAAAATTCAAACGGACACTAACTTTTTAGATAAATTTACATTATGGTCACTTAACTATGAATAAGTTTATATTTTGGTCGCTCAACTTTCGATTGTGAGTTAACTTTGTAGGTTTTCGTTTCTAATTTTTACAGGTTTCTATAAAAATCAAAGAATATTATTTATGTTGAAATGGTTGCATCGTCGTCTATCACCATTGTAACCCCTAGACCGACCTATGCGTCAAGTTTAATTTCGGGAGGTCACATTCAATACCAAAAACTTCCCATGAAAATATATTTAAAGATTAAAGTTCCAAATCAAGTAATAATTATAACTCATACATAGGTAAATTAAAATAATCGGTTTAAATCATAACAGAATTTAGTTACAAAATAATGCCACAACGGGCATATTAGTAAAGTATGCAGTATCAAAATATAAGCTCATGTCACCGTTGATGAGTGTGTAAATGATCTATTTTGTATGCCATTTTTACTTGTCTTTTGCATGTTTTCAAGCCCGTATAGATTGCATTTGTAACATTCCAAAAATAGGGTTATAAGGTTTAGGGGTTTGACCGGGTTTGATTCGAACGGATTAAAACGAATTAATGGATTAAATATGTTTCAGGTGAAATTAAAATGTAAAAATGGGAAGTTTTACTAGTTGGCAAAGGGTTTAATTTTTTTAAAGGTTTTTAGTCTTCATATTAAATATTTTGGGTTTTTAATTAAATGCCAATTTAATCTAATTAAATGGATTTTGGGATTTAGTGACTGAAATGTAAATTTTGCAAAACTAGTTTAGTGACTATTTTGTAAATGGGCCAATACTAAGAATCCTTCGAGAGCTATTATTTTCTAATGTTATTAATTAAAAATCACCACCTTAATTGAGTAAAAAATTGACGGTTAATTGGTTTCTAAATCATTTTCATATTCTTTCTAATTTTCCCTCCTTATTTTTCCTCACTTTCCATTTCAATTTCCAAACAAGATTTCCAAAATTCTTTGCTGACTTTCATTGGAGAAATTATTATTTGATTCTACTTTTGATTCCTAACAAAACCTTACAAAGAATTTCTCAAGATTTCATCTATTTCATAAGTTTGATTTCAAGGAGATATTTACGTCAATTTTGGTGGGAGTTTCTTCAAAGGTGAATTTCTTTTCCTCTCTTAAAACTAAGGTTCTTTATTGATATTCCCTAGTAGTTGGCTGATATTGGATTGATTTTAACTTAGTTTTGCAATGGATTTCAAGAATTGATTGATTGATTAATTGGGATTTTGATTATTTGCTTAAAGGTTTGTTTAAGATGATGAAACCTGAAGATTTTGATTGGGCAAATTCACATTTTGATAAGGTAAACATAAAATGAAATGATATGTTGAAATAAGTCCCGAAACTATTTGATTGGTTAATTTTTAGGGGAGTTTTTAGTGGTGTTTGGGGCTGCTATAGGTGTTCTTGTATTGCTGGAGGTACAAGGGTGTTGAATGTTAGAATCGTAAGGCTGATGATAGGTGTTGGGTGAATGAAGATTGATGTGGTTTTTGGTAGTTTCGGCTATTTTCGGAAGGGTATTATTAAGGATGCAGGGGATTGTTGTTTGATAGTGAGTAGAATGCATAATGATGCATTTCCCTTTGGTTTTATGTTGTTAAAATAGGGGACAATAAAGGCAAGTTGCGCACATCGCTTTTCGGTGGCTCGATTCGTGTTGGCGAGCAAAGTGAAGTGTATTGGTGAGTGTATAAATGCGTTAAAGATCTTTAAAGGTTTGATCGGTGGATCATGCGGGTTTAGTTATAGCATACAAAGTTAAACTAATCTAAAGTGTAAGTTTCCCTTATTTCGCTTGAGTATTGATGTGATATGAGCTTGTGGATCTCATATTTTGGTTTTAAAACATGGTTTGATTTACTTACTGTAAATGCATCATTTTGAATTAATATGCAATGTTTATCAAAGTATATGAATGCCTATGAGCATTGAAATTTGTTTCTATAAGGAATATATTGTTGCCTTTGGAAATATGGTTTTGCATATGAAATGGTTTTGAGAAATGCATTGGAAAATAGTAAGTAAATGTATTTGAAAATGATATAATGGCTATGTGACGTAAATGAGAAAGTGTCAGATATAGTTGGCATGCCACAAAGTTTAAAGTGCATTATAATATAAAGTCGATCGATCCGCTCTTGAGGTATAGCGGTATGGCTACTCGAGCTGGTGGTATTCTTCGGTTTCTTACAATAGGGGTAAGCATATTGTTGTTGGTAGAGGTAAGTCTATCACGGCGGGTAGAGGTAAACCTATCCCTGTCCGAAGTGAGAATAGGTGGAGGTAAGTCTATCGGGGAAATCCGTGTATCCGATGTGGTTAAATGACATTCTGTTTTTGAATGTAAGGATAAAGATAAGTCTATTCGGGGTTACGTTATTTGCCAATATATGAGATATATGAGACGTATGAAAAGAGTTTTGATGCATATGGTTGTTATGCATGATACGTTTTGGAAACAAACGGGGAAATGATTTGGTTTGATTAAGCATGCTTTTCATATCAAATGTTATGTGGTTTTCAAAATGGTTTTGAAATGCATCAATGTTTTACTTAAAAGCAACCTCACTAAGCATTGTGTGCTTACGGTCTTTTTTTTCCATTGATGCTGAGGTGTAAAGTTGTGGGCAACATTCTCTTAGTAAGAAAGGTCCAAGAATACGACAACCACTTGAGTATCAAAGATGTAATTTAAATTCGGTTAATAAGGCAACGTGTTATCATGTTGTTGGGGTTTTTGTAACCTGGATTTTATTGTGTTGTGGAGGTTTATTTGTTGTGGCTTGATGGATTATTATGTTGATGGTAGTTTGCTTATATGTGTTTGATGCTTGAAGCAGGGTTCAAATAGCGGACCGCTAACGCTGTAGCGGCCGCTATTTTGCGGTAACGCCGTCGTCTGAAATCGGTATTGCCAAAAATAACGGTGTTAAGCAGAATCACACCGATCGCGGACGCAATATAGAGGGTAACGGCGATAACGGACCGCTATTCCCGTTATGAATCCGTTATGAAAAATAAATTAAAAAAACAATCCTAGTCTCAGACCAGTAGATACACAAGAGCAAGCGGAGAAGATGAGTTGAAGAAGAAGAGTCTGTTTACTTTAAATTTTTAATGTTATTTTATTTTTTTGTTGGGCCCGAGAAAAGTTTTAAGTCACTAAGTCAGTGACTTTTACTGAGCCAATTTTAGTATTTTATTATCAGTTTTTTTAAAAAATTAATATTTTATACTTTAATTTTTTATCAGAAATTTATTATTATTATTATTATTATTATTACAAAAACAATTATATTATTAATTTTATGACTCAAATATTTAATATAGACCAAAAAATTTAATTTTAATAATGATTTTAATGTAAATTAATAATAATAAAATAAGGTTTATTTTTAATATTTACTAAATTTAAATAAAATATTAAAACTACATATTTAATTGATATATATTTATTAATATTTTAAGATATTTATTTTTAATAATTTTGAAATTTACATATAATTGAAATGTTTTTTATTTTAAGCATGTATAATATAATATAATTACCATGTTTTAAGTATAAAATATGCACTAGGATTGATTTATAAATTTTACTTATATCAATTAAGCCCTTAAAGATTTAGTTTTTTGTTCAATCTAGTCACTTTAAGCCATTAAAAATTATATTTTCATATTAATAAAAATTTATAAGTGTTAGAAATCACTCTAAAAATTATTAAAGATGGTTTTTTATATTTATAATTATAATTATTATGTTTTACAACAAGTTGTGCGAATTTTAAAAAAATAGTGACTGCAATAGCATCCGTTATGCCCGCAACCGCGATAAACACGACGCGACCAAAAACGCGATCGCAAATGATATTTAAATCCCTGGCTTGAAGGGTTACATAGTTTTACATATGAGACATGAATGCTTATACATATGCTTAAATGGTTTAAGCATGCTTAAAATGATGCCAACAGACAATTGATGTGATGCCAATGTTGATTTGTGTCTTGAATCTCTTTTTGAATATTGAGTTGAGATAAATTTAGGAAGCATACCTCTAGTATTGTGATATGATGCAATTTGTCTTTAGTTGTTCCTATTTTTAAGGGCTTGTGGCTTGTTATGATCCTTGGTTTGGTGGTACATATGTGTATGATTGATTAAGGCATGTTTGGCATAATAATTAAGTGAAAAACCAACTAAGTTGGACATTACAGGTCTAGTGATATCGATACTCAGACCTCGGTATCGATACGAGTAAGTGTAAAATTAGTTTGGGTATCGATACTCGAAGAGGGGTATCGATACTGGTATGTGGAATTTGGTCGGGATATCAATACTCGGGGAGGAGTATCAATATGACTTTTAGCTACTAGAATTTAGGATTTTGGCATTTGGCCTAGGTATCAATACTTGAGAGAGGGTATCGGTACGCCCTTGCAAAATTAGGCATGGTATCGATAATCTAGCCTGAGTATCGATACCCAAGGCGTTATTTTTCAGCTAAAGTGTTAACATGGTTTTAGATTCTTTCATTTTGGTTCTTGTTTAATATGTATAAAAAATGTATGAGTTTGGTGGATCGTTTTAAGCTGAAATTTGATAACTATGCATATAACCTGATTAATTAAGGATTGGTAACTTTGAAACTAAGTAAGTCCTCATAGTTTTCCAAATTTACAATTTGATCCCTAAATTGCAATCATATATAATTAGTTGTCAATTCGACGCCCAATTCAGTTGAGAATTTATCTGCTGCCAGTATGCACACCTTAGGTTATAATGTTGCATCTAGACAAGATAAAAAGAAAAAATATACCTAATTAGAATTAATTATTACAGATTTGTTTCGAAAAACCCAATGTAACTCGTTCGGTTCAGTCTGGTGTCTAGGCAGGGTCAAGGGGGTTACAACATTTAGGTTAGATTCTATATACTTGCATATAGATAGGGAGTTACACCATATGCGCTTTAATGTCATATATATTGGTGTTTTTTATGGGAAATGTGGTGCATGTGCAGGATGCTGATAGATGCTAGAGGAGTGCTGGAGTAGAAGAGTAGCAGATCTTATGGCTGGAGCTGATGAGGCATAAAGAGTTTAGAGATGAATTTACTTTTTCCCACATGAACTTTCTCCATGATACGAAACATTAAATATAACGGGAAATCAATGGCTTTCTTTAATGAAGCCGCGTGCACTTTAGGGTACTGAAGCCCTAATTTCACCGCCTATATAAGAGAGACTTGGACGTTAATTAAAAGAGAGCGCGATTATAGACAACAGTCTTAGTATGAAGCTTGTAGAGAACCACCGGAGTAGAAGCTAGAGAATTTTCCTCACAACAGACGCTATCGAAAGAGGCTGACAGAGTGAGAGACCTGTAACAACAGTTGGACGACACAAAGAGAGTTTGTCGAGGATGCTTGAATCTTTTCTTTTCCTTGCTTGATAAACTGTCGTACTTAATACTTTTTATTATGGATGTTTTAGGCTCAAACATGAGCTAAATTCTTTAGTTAAGATTATTGCATCCCAAGATTTTATGTTTTGATTACTTTATTATAATGCTATAGTTATTTTCACTTTATCCATTTTGTTCATCGTTCTTCATGTATAGTTATTGTAAGAGCTATCGAGAGTGGCCTTTTAACTATTGTTCTGTGGCTTAATATCGAGAGAGTTAGGTTATACAAACGTGAACAGTGAGGCTAAGCTGTTAACTTAGTCTTAGTCTGGCTTAGACATAAGTTTAGGGTTTCAACGATTATAAGAGAGTTTTTAAACAAATAATAGAGTTGTTAGGGTTCACGTAGACATGTATTACCTTAGCTTTAATATTATTAACTTCTAAGCATTGAGAGAGTCATAAGTTCCTTATAATATCCTGTCGAGTAGATAAAGATTTTAATAGTTTACGCATACATGTATCGCCAGTTGTTGTAGCATTGTAATAAGTATTCAAACATATATCCTTAGTAATAATCTCAGCTTCCATAATTATCTGTTATTTGTCGCAGTTGTTCGTCTTAATCATGGCTATTTTTAGTTTTAATTGTTTTAGTTTTAATAAATCAACAATCACTATTACTTGCAAACACATTCTTAAGCCTAAGAACTTCGTAATTATTAATCCAATCCCGTGGGTTCGACACTCTACTTATCACTTTATTACTTGATTCGATGGGTATACTTGCTCTAAAGTGCATCACTATTCGATAAGCATCAACCGTAATAAAGACAGTCTGAAAGATAGAAATATTACAACAAAATATGTGTACTGAGTGTGTCGATCCTCCAAGTCCCAAGTCCAGGAAGCCTATCCAAACGTATCTGAAAGGGAAAGATTTGGGGGGTATGAGCTAGGGAGTTCAATGTGTTCCAATAAGTGCAGATAAAACATTTTAAATAGTTCAAACATGCATAAATCATTTTAGTAAAACGTGTTTCAAGGGCAACCAAAGTTTCAATTAAAACCTAACTACCCTCCAATCGAACACCGATATGCGGTTTCTCATAAACTGCATCCTGAAGGACTTACCCTAGGCCCTTGGGCGTAGGAGCCTACCTAAGGGGATGCCTTAGGTCTAGAAGGACTTACCAACTTGATCAGGGCTGAACCTAATAGGAGGTACTAGTTGGATCAGGGTTGTCCCTATAGAAACTTCAAATCATACCCCAAGAGTATAACCCAAGTAAATCAGTTTAGAACATTAAACATTATCATCAGAAATCAAGAGACAGACATGTATTTATCCCAATATAACAAAATTTAGATATCTAAATCTCAAATCAAATATAGGGCATACTTTCAAACAGATAAAGTAGACATGCTTTCAAAACAAAAAGGTAGTCATGTTCAAATAAGAGAATATCCCATAATATATTTAGAAAAATTATTTCAAAAGTTCGTGTAAAATAGTAATATAGCACGCACGGAACACACCAAAAAAATGGTCTTAAAGGTCTACTGGGCACCTGCCTCGCTACGCTCTGCAGCAGTGTTAGATCATAGATCATAACATATCAAGGTTACTACAAGAGAATAAATTCCAAATTTTAATAATTTCACCAAGTTTCTAAGATCATACGAGTAACTATGGGTACGCGCTGGTAGCGAACCAAGAGGAGTTGGGTGAGCAGACGAACGATCAAGTGAATCTTGAGTACCTTTAAACAGATAATAATTCACATCAATCCTTTATTTAATATAAACTCTCTTAAATGAAATAACTTAATACGTATGCATGTTCAGATTTAGGGTCAGATTTGGAGGCTTTGGGGTTAGAATTTCGTGAAACAGACTTTAAAAACAGAGTTATAACGTCGAAAAGCCCAAAATGAGTTTTCAAAAAAAAGTTAACTTTTTAGTCAAAGTCAGCGTTCAATTGTCAACAGTTAGCAGTCAATGATCAACGGCCAGCGATCAACAATCAACGGGGTTGACTCGGCTGAGTTGACTTAATCAAAAACTTAACTTGAGCGAGTTGACCTAGTCAACGAGTCAGGTCAGATAGGTTCAAACTCGGGTCAGGTTGGTCGAGTCGGACACAAGTCAGTTTAGATGGGTTTGAGTTTAAGACCCAAGGGCTATCGGGCCTTAAGAAACAGGCCGACCCAGACTATAATATGCTTGATTGGTTATCATATTGGTTTGGTTAGACCGGCCCAAATCAAAGGCCAGACCGAGCCCAAGGCCGGTCATGTCAATTCAATTCGAGAGCCACCATCCCAAACGACCAAAAATTGCCTTGGACGGCGTGTGACGGCCAAGCGCGACCGAAACAACCAGAAAACACTTTAGGAATAACAGAAAATAGCCACAAATCACCCATTTTCATATTTAGAAGACTTACGGAGCTTCCTATGACGAAAATTGACCGAAAATAAGATTTTTTTATTTTCTCGTAATTCTGGCAACGTTCGAAATGCTGATGGACAAAAGATCAAAGGAAGGGTTTTGTTTGCCTTGACACGAAGAACTCGTTGATGGTGATAGAGTGGCGAACGGACAACGAACGACGGTAAAATTGCTAAAAAATAGAGAAAAAAATTGGGTTACTCGTCGAAACTTCAAGCGATCTTCCCAGGCACAAATGCGCGAGTGGCTGATGGCATTAGGTTCGGTATACGACGACAAACACGCCGATAATAACGGTGACGGCCACGCTGCGACGGTAAGAAAGATCAGTCGGCGAAAAACTTTGGGGGTTGGTGAAAGGAAACTTTTGATATTTCTTGGGGTTTATTTTTTTTTTGAACTGGTAGAGCATTCATTGCAATTAAGGGTGGTTGGGTCTTTAATTGTTATCAGGACAGACCATTTTAAAACATAGTTTAAAATTAAAAGGGTGCAGAACAATACCAAGGGACGTGTTAGCTTAGATGGTTAAGGCTGGGTTTGCCAAGCATAGGTCACGTATTCAAAACCTTGTCTCAGCTCTCTCCTATTTTTTCCTTTACTTTAACAATTAACCTTTATTAAAAGAAAATTTTAGGGGTGTTACAACCATTGTTTGCCTCTCTGCGATCATCTTTGTCGCTTAAAGATTCATTCCATATCGAATTAATTTAGAAATTGATAATGTGACAAATTTTCTATGCCAATGCACAACAATGTATGAGAATATCATTGTTTACTTTAATATCACAAACATTAACATGAAATGTAAATAACACATACCGCTTCATCTTTATCGAGGTGTTAGAAAAAAGATAAAAACCTCTTTGCAACCTTAGAATGAATGAAAATGGCAATCCAAGACTAAAAAGTAGGGGAGTGATTATAAAGGGAGGTCACATCCCCATAAAAATATTAAAAATTAGAAAAGTTTTATGGTAAAATTATTTTTTGACCCTTCCAAAAATATAAAATTAAGTGTTGGTCCCCTAAATTTAATTTTTTTAAATAGCCTATCAACAAATAATATAGAGTTAAGCTACTGCTAAAATCACGACAAATACTATTATGAGACTCACTAATAACATTAAAAAGATATATTTTTAAGTTTGGGTTTATTGTTTACTTTTTATCAAAGGGTCTAATGTTTTATGGATTTGGGTTAAGACAAAAAAGGGTTATATATCGGGTATGGGTTGTTATTTTAATAATGAATGTTTTATTTATTTGGGTTTGGGCTTTGAAGAGTGAATTTAGATTTAGTATAATATATTTTTATTTAAATTTGATTATAAATATTTTTAATATATAATTCAAAATATAGAAAGATGATGGAAAGTTTGTGGATTTAGTCTAAAGCTTATTGAGACATTTTGAATTAGGACTAAAATTGTTATTATACTAAGCCAAATTAATAAAATTTTAACGGTCAATAACTAAAATAAAAAATACATATAACATTAATGACAGTTTTGTAAAAAAAAATAATTTGGTCACCAAAATAATAAATCAATAATAGTTGGTTTATTACTGATTAGTGTAATTTACCCTAACTTAAAATAAAATAAACTATATTAAAAAAAAGAAAGTGAAAGAAAATAAGTAAACTCGACGAGCGATCCAAAATTAGTATTATAGTCGATGATGAAAAATTATTAAAACGAGATGAAATTCACTTGCATGGTATAAAATTCATTTAATTTTACACTAATTTATGGTCATTAGATGAGTGAAATGAGATAAAACACTCTTATTTCTTTTTTCTTAAAAATCTCTTTGTTTTCATCTTATCTCACCCATTTTACTTGTCCAATATATAATTTTAAATTTATATTTTATAAATCGTATCTTTAGTATATTTTATTATTAGGCTTTAGTATCATTGAAATTAAAATTTTTCTCTCGTGCCTATAAATATAGAATTTAAAAAACGCACCGTACACAACTCCGTCTCGAGAATATAATACAATTTTTTTCCTTTGTCGGCTACGTGTAATAAGCTTAAGCGCTGCTATATATGAATGGGAGTGCGAGAGAGTGCGAGAAGGTAATAGAAAGTGAATAAAGAAAGAAAAAACAAAATGCATAAAATGATGAATCTATTCACAATGATAGCGTATGGATGCCGCTATCGTATACCACCAATAAATCAACTCCTTAAACTACACCACCCTCCATCACCATCTTCAAGGACGCCCTCTCCCCTTTAACCATCTCAAGCTCCCCAACTTCAATCTTCTCCACACGGGTAACTGTCTCTTCTTCGGGATGGAGGTACCCTTTTCTTTCCTTTTTCATATTTGCTTTCTGGGTTCCTTTTTTTTTCTCTGATTATGTTTGTTTCTTTACTCAATCTTTGGTTTTGGGTTTTCCAGAAATGATGGATTTTTTGTTGTTTTAGTTTAATTTTAAGGTTAAGCTTGTTAAATAGCCTATAGAACCTGCTTGTTTTGTGTGTTCGGATAGGAAAGACACATACTTGTTGCATTTGAGGAGTGGAATTGTTTGAAATGTTGGCACTGGAAACGTTTTTGGACTCATAATATGGGGATTGAATCAACATACTATGCAATTTGATTTTGATCTATGTCGTGCTGATCTTTCGAGAAGCTTATGATTTTGAATACTGGATGTGTGATCTTGGTGCAAAAAGTATAAAATCCAAGTAGTTCCTGCCTTCCTGGTATTAGTGTGTGGTATGTAGTGTATTCCACTGGGGCTTATGTACTATATTTAGTGATAATGTAGCATGTCTATGGACTTTGGATAGATGAACTCTGCCTGTGTCTGCCACTGATATGGAGGCCGCCGTCTGACTCGGAATGATGATTGCTCCAATGATTTCTTGGTCAACTTCTCTGTCCAAGACTTCTTAGTTTTTATTTTCGATTTACCTTGACAATAGCGGTTTTCGTTTGATAATTTGAGAGACTCTTCTGTTGTTTTGTGTCGTTTCGTTCAATTCAATAGTGGTTTCTTGCTTAATATTTCTATCGGATTATTTGTAGCACTTTTGGAGTAGAAGTGGGATCAGCAAGAACAAACAAATGGTCGAGCATTTGCAGCGTTATGGAGTGATTTCGTCAATGAAGGTTGCTGAAGTGATGGAGACTATCGATAGGGCATTATTTGTACCAGATGGGACATCGGCTTATGTTGATAGTCCGATGCCAATAGGTTACAATGCCACCATTTCCGCACCACACATGCATGCTACTTGCCTTCAATTATTGGAGGAAAATTTGCAGCCCGGCATGCGCGCATTAGATGTTGGCTCAGGTCTCTTTGCATTCCACAAATTTTTTGATACGATCATGTCTTTTCCACGCTTCTTCAGTTTCTTTCTTATGTATGACTCGGATGGAATGCTGGAATGCCAAATGTGCTACACTTACTCTCTCGGGGATAAATCTCACTCAATGGCCATCAAGAAAAGGGTCGAATTATGAGTTGATGGCTGTATCTAATTCCAGCACTCCAGAAGAGTTTTAGTAAATCCATCAGCAGTCAATTCTTTTTTTCCCTAATTTTTTAAAGGCGGGTTTTTATTTCGGTTTTGCATCTGTACTGTAGGAACTGGATACTTGACTGCTTGCTTTGCAATAATGGTTGGACCACAGGGTCGTGCTGTTGGTGTAGAACATATTCCTGAATTGGTTGCTTCTTCCATAAAAAATATCGAAAAAAGTGCGGCAGCTCCATTATTGAAAGAAGGTTCTCTTTCGCTGCATGCTGGAGGTATGTACTCAAGAGCTTGCTATATGCTTACGGATATTAAAATAGAATGTTCTATACTGTTTAATGGAGGGTAGGAAGTCATAAACCAATTTTTCTTGTCTAAGAATTGAAACGAGCTCGCTGTCTGTCAGAGACATAAATATGTTATTTTTCCTCTTAAAAAAAGCTATTTTGTTGAAATCTGTTAAGACTGCTGTTTTGTTGAATGCTTGTCTGATGCTTTGACCATGTACATTTATCATAGATGGAAGACAAGGTTGGCCAGAATGTGCACCGTATGATGCCATACATGTCGGGGCAGCAGCACCAGAAATACCTCAGCCTCTCCTTGATCAATTAAAGCCAGGTGGTCGAATGGTAATTCCCGTTGGAAACATGTTCCAAGACTTGAAAGTAGTGGACAAGAGTTTGGATGGTTCAGTTAGCATCCGAAGTGAGACTTCAGTCCGGTATGTCCCATTAACCAGTCGTGATGCTCAGTTGAGGGGCTATTGAGATCGGAAAAGTTTCTCTCTTTACAACTTGTTTGAAAGTCTACCATAGTTGGGGAAGTCATTCGATACCGAACATCATATTGTACAGAATATATGGTCAAACATTTCATTTCCCAGAGTTGCAAATCTTGTGTAAATGCTCTCTTTTCATCTGTTTTCGAGTTCAAACTTAACAAAATTAATGCATGGTACAGTTAAAAGAAAAATGATGATTAAATGATTTTGTTTTCCATTTTCTTTTCCCAAGAGGTTTCCATATGAAGCATTGAGATTTGGGAGAGATTAAACGTCTTTCCAAAGAGAATAGGCATATAAGTCAACCGAGCTTGAGCTTGAATGAACAGAGTTTTGTTTTTGCTCGTGGGCAAAGTTGCATTAATAGACTCATCCGACTACTGATTCGATCTTAACACAAAAATATATTCCACACAAGTATTGTGCAAAATCTAAAACTATGAACTTAGCCTCAGAATAAGGGACAAAAAAGCAACTGCAGTAGAACATGCATTTAAATCATCTGAAGATCAAAAGAAGCCTCGCCTTGGTCTTTCCTCTGCAACATTTACTCTTATTGCTCTTCCATCCAGGCGCTGCAATAATAATAATAGGAGACGGTTTATGCTATGTATTCGATACGAATATTTCATTTTACTTTAAAGTTGTAGAGGAAGCACGGATAATACCTGTCCGTCTAGGGCGGCAATGGCATCGTTCAATTCAGTCTCTGAGGACATAGTGACAAAACCGAAACCACGTGATCGGCCAGTCTCCGTTTCATACACTACACGAGCCTCAACTACCTTACCATGTTCACTGAATACCTGCTCCAGTCGAGTATTATCCACATCCCATGGAAGGTTACCCACAGATTCTAAAAGCTTGTTCGAAAACACGAGGGGATCGGTCTACACGTGATCCACTCGGAGCAGCCTTATTAACAGTCAAGAGCCTTCCATTAAGATCCTGTTTAAAAACACAAAAGCAACAATGACTAAGTACAAGCACCATATATCACTTCAGAGTTAACATTAGCCAACCAATCAAATAAAATCGGAAAGAAAACTTGGAGATCAATTTATACCAAGTCTCTCAATACTTTCAGGATATAAAAAGAAAGTGAAAGGCAACTCGAAGCCTAATTACGGTTGTAATCACTCATTTTTGACCGGGTTTTAGTGTTATTAGTGTTATTATAATAATAAAATTATTAATATAAAAAATCAAAAAAAATAATATATATTAAAAAAAAGGGGAAGAAAATTGCGTGGAGCAGGGTGCTCCACGTCACCCTCTTTGGCCTATAAATAGGACGCCCAATTGCAAGGAATTGGAGGCCAAATTGCCAAATAAATTGGCAGGAAATTGGCACCCCAAATCGTGGGGCATGGCCGGCCGCAAGGCTGGCCGAGATTGGGGGCAGTGCCCTCGACCCCAGTTGGTTCGATCCAACATTCGATCGGGGTCCTATTTTAAGTCCGATCTAGTTAAATTTTTGGAGGGGTCGCGGTAGATCTCGGTGGGGTTCAATCGGGGTTTGTCATACGAGCTCCTAATTAGGTATATTTTCTTCCCTTTTTATTAGTGTTGTAATTTTTATAAATTAATGAAGTATTAGTTATTTTAAAATTGTAGTCTTATTTTTTATTGTGCATGTTTATGTTTTAGATTAATATTTAATATGTTTTAAATTTGTGTTTTATATTAATATTTTATTTATGTTAGATATGTTTTTATTTATGAGTCAGATTAATATTTATGTATGTATGTTTTAGAATAGTATTTTATTTATGTTGAATTTGTTTTTATTTATGCTAGATTAATATTTAAGAATATTAGTATTTTATTTATGCTAGATATGTTTTTATTTATGAGTTAGATTAATATATAAATGTATGTTTTAGTTTAGTATCTTATTTAGGTATGATTAGTATTCTGTTATGAATATTTACTGTCTTTAAATTATCTGTCATGCTTTATATTTTTGTCACTAAGATTGCATATGATTTATAACTTGTTAATGCGGTGTCCTTTTATCCGAGCGTAAACGGGGCCAGTATCAAGCGTAGTGATAGTGGTTGGGCGTTTATTCTCGGATAACGGGGCCCTTAAAATTAATTCGCAATTATGACCAAATTTTAAAATAATCGTCACTTTAATCCGGAAAATCCAATATTAATAAAGCGGTAATTATTAAAGTACCAATTTTGGGCGGTGTGGGGGTGCTAATCCTTCCCCATCCGTAACCGACTCCCGAACCCAATCTTTTTGAATCTCTGGTTTTATGGTGTCTGGCCTACCTAAGTGGCCGGTGGCGACTCCAATCTTTAAATAAAATGCGATTTTTTAAAACCCCACGGAATAAATATTTTATATCCAAAAAATCACAAACACCTTTCAAAAACACCTTCGAAAACCATCGTTTTTATTTAGCGATGAGAAGTAGAAGAAAAAGACATCGCTACAGATGGCGACTCCGCTGGGGATAATTTTTTGTTTTTCAAAAACAAATGAGAGTCAAGCTTTTAAAATAATTACCGCTTTATTAATATTAGAAATTCTGGGTTAAAGTGACTATTAAATTAACATTCGGTTATAATTGCGCGTTTATTTTAACGCATTTAAAATATGGCATATAAACCCGTCTTTTTAAGTGGGGGGAAAACGCTAATGCTTTCGTGGAGATATCGTTCTCCCGTATGGGCCTAGCAAGTACCTTCGGGGCTCGAGTACCTTATACTTTCGTAAGGATATCGTTCCTTCGTACGGGCATAAGCGAATGGGTCCCCCTGAATTGAACCCGGTTGAAAGGAGCCTATAATGGGTGATGATCGGGGGCCTTGCTACTCTTAGTAGAGGACAGCAAGGACAATTCGGGTACCTCCTAGAACCAACACTGCATGTAGAGAACATAGAAACCCACCCTGTTAGAGCCATGCGGATAACCTTAGGTGTTTTAGACTAGATAAATAAGGTCGTTTTGTTTGTTTACCTTATTTAATTTGTCCTTTTATTTATGTATTTATTATTTTTATCCGGTACTAACTCATTTCTTTTTGTGTTTTATTTTATTTTTACACATATTTTTGTTGCATTATCATTGCATCCACATTACATAGAGGCGTTGATTCAAGTGGTTTGCCCGATTAGAAAATCTTTCATCATGGAAAAAATGTGTCTTAGGAAGGACAACATCAATCCAGTCGCGTGACATCGGTCAGAGATTACTCAACAGATCCGACATAACAATTTGCCGAACAAGCGTGTAGTGCCAAAGTATACACACGAGACCCTAATAGTGGACATACGGCGAGTTTCAAGGCGTGTGAATAACTTAGCTACCGAAGCCGCGACTCTCCAACCTTTCGTAACCTCGGACATGGAAGAAGCACCAAGGTTTATCAAGTTGCTCAGAGCTGTCAATGAGCTAGGAGGTAGAGCTAGGGATTATGTGTAGAACTTTATTTTGTAATTAAGACTTTGTAATAGACTCTTTTTGTAATAGGGACTCATTTTGTAATATGGATCTTTTTGTAATCTGGACCCTTTAATTCCATGAAAAGTCGTTCGAAAAGGGTGATTACAGCGGAATCAATGCCTTTATTTGCATTCATGTTGCATATCATGACATGGTGTTGATTCAAGAACGATTCATTAAAAGGCTTTCAAAATAGAAAAAATGTCCGCTTTGCGGGAGCGATAATATTACGATATCAAGTTAGGTCGAGCAAAGACCAATCGCGAAAGAAGAAGGCGATGCGACAATAAGGCACGTGCGACCTTGAAGATTGATCAGGGCGCAGAACCCCAATTTTAAATCTTCATATTTGACCATTTTTAAAATTCTCGATTTTAATTTAACTCAAAAAAAAGAAAAAAATTAAAAATATTATTATTTTGCTTTGAAACTTCTTCTCTCATAAAACTTTGAAGAATAATAATAATAACAAAAAGAAACCTAAAAGTTTCATTTTTAAGTAAGTTAAAAATTTTGATAATAAAAATGGGGAAATTTTTAAACCAAATGATCTTTGAGAATTTTAATTTAAACCCTAAAATTTTTAAAGTACTCCCTTAGGACCGATAGAATCCATCCTGTTTAGGCGTATTATTCGTTTGCACCCGAGAAAAGATCTTATATGCATTATGCCTGCACTTGTTGATGTTATTTTTAGAAGCCACAAAAAATAAAGATCATGGCGTCACGAGTCCATAGAATAAGAAGAGAAGGCGAAGTCATCCATCATCGAAGACGGCGTCGAGGCGTGGAGCACACAGTTTTGCTTCCCGAAGTTAAGATCTCCGGAAGGAAACTAAGCATCACACTGTAATTCATCATTAGTTTCTTGCAACCAGACATTTTTCTACTGATTGAAAGTCTTTTAAGGACTGTTCGAGAATCAACACCGCATTTGCATTCATGCATTGCATTACATTGCATGGCATTACATTGTACAATCATGACATATTTTACACCTTGCATAAAATTTTTGGGGGGTAATCCAAATAACAATTAGAGTTTTATCATGAATAAAAGAATTGAAGACACTAAAAAATCCAGATCCGAGCAGTTAAACGATGGGCTCGAGGAAAAAAGAGAAAACAAGAAGTTTGATGTCTTTAATACAAGAAAACTCTGTTTGAACCCTGACTTGGTCGTTCCTACGGATTTCAAAGATTCTCAGATTTGCACATGATGATGGAACAAGATGCCTCAAGATTCACGCGGCCATATTCTGCAAAAGATGGAGGGATGCATTAAAAATTACCGATCCACTACTTCCCCGACAGTCTAGCAGGACTTACCGTGATATGATGTGCTTTGGACCTAGCACTAAGTCGTCGGTATCTCCAGGGTACGAAGATGAAACCTGATGAAAGCTTCAAGGAATGTGCTTTGAAGTGTATGTGTTTAGCGACCCAAGTGCAGCCTCCCGTAAATAAAGAGGAAAGTGAATTCTATGTCATCTTTCTTATTTCTTCTTTAATAAGATGCTCGGGAAAATGAAAGCCAGCTTTGAAGACTTCATGACAGTCGGAGAAAGAATCAAACATGCACTCCGGGACCTTAGTTTAAAGACCATACCTGCCTAGGAGCAAAAGGAAACAGAGAGATAAATGTGTATCACTTTCAAAACATTGAGGCACTGGGGCATGATACTAAGAAATTTGGGGTCGTTAAAAAATTAAGAAGCTGGTCGATAAGGGAGTCGTGACAAGATAGTCATCCAACGATGGAAAAACAAGAGAAGAGGCAAGCCTACACTACCTTAGAAGGGGCATAATTCCAAAGGTCCCTACGGTTTTCTCATCATCTCACAAAGAAATTCTCAGCAAAAAAAAATCATTGTTTATTAGAATTAAAAATCACATTTCCATTTAGAAAATTATTTTTACATCCTTGATTCTTTAAACATTTCATTTTTATGGGGTAGTTTTCCCATATGCATATACATACATTTTTGAATGGACATATGTATATATCATTTCTATACCAGGTCCTCGAATTTTGAATGCAACAGTACATTTGCTTCAAACCCAAAGATCAACTCTAAGTTGCATATATTTAGAAGAGATTGAATGTTGTGGTAATATTGTAAATGTGAGTATCTGCTAGTTTACTTAGGCCAACAGAGGAACAAAGGCGAGTGTTTAGACAATGGGCAGTTCCCATTTTAGAATTTATCTTCTCGGCGCTTGTCGTTTAAGATCCTTGAAACGAAAGTTGACCCTAAACCTCTACCCCCGAAGGCATTCTCAGGACATTTGTGAATATGACAATGGATGTTGTTCTTTTACTTTACCAGAAGACACAGATGAGACCATACAGATTGGATACGAAGATCAGAAAATCATCGGAAGAAAGTGGTTGAAAACATGGATATGTCCAAATGAAAAACAAAAAAAGAAGATAAATGGTAATCGAAAGGGTGAAGCAATCCGGATCGAGTAAAATATCGAGAAGAGCTGCAGAGAGGCAATTAACTCGAGCGGAAGATCGCATCAATACCCAATATAGATCCGTGTTGATTCGAGGATACATTCATAGACTCGAATAAGAAGAAAGAGATTCAAGGCTAAAAACCCAGAATGAGCAGTCTAAAAAAGAGAAATGAAGAATACAGTCTATGCTTCACACACACAGATCAAACAATACAAGAACGAGACTTCAACTATGTGCAAGAGACACAAGGAATCCACATTTCAAGTAAATATCAGTTTTGAAAATTAGTATAGAAGCTCGAATTGAAGCCAAGTCAAGACAAGTCGGCCCGAAGATTGCCAATTTTGAAAAAGGAAATGACCTCTAGGGTGAAAACCCAAAAAATAGGCGATCTAGAGTGATCCTGAAAATGAAGAAAAAGAGTAGTCTGCCTGAGCATGCTGGCATCAATATCCAGCCAAAATACATTGATCCGAAGGTACAAAAGAAGGAAGTGACCTCTAGGGTGAAAACCCAAAATGGGAGGTCTAGAGCGATCCAAGAGAAAAAGTGAAAAAGAAGAAAAGAAAAAAGAGAGATAAAAGAAAGCAAGAATAACATTTCATCTGGGCGTGCTAATCACAAGAATTCCCAGAAATGTATTCGTAGTCCTTCAAGAAATCTCAATTCTGAGGAGTTTTGGAGGATCAAACATTCTTGAACAGAAAACAAACATCAGTATATAGCCAGAATGCAAGGCAGCATACAATAAAAAGAAAGGAAATGAACTCTAAGGTGAAAACCCGAAAACGGGCAGTCTAGAGTAATCCAAAAAAAGAGAAGGAATAATGGGCATATCCAAGTTACACAAGTACAAAAATATTGTTTCATTTAACCATAAACCAAAGGCCTCAATTACAAGCCCCAAAGACCATTCTGGTCATCCATAGATATCCAAGTTGAATGAGAATGTCTTCAGATTTCATTCCGCCTATAAGGGTTAACTTTTCTTCAAGGAACGTCAAACTTCGAAGTGCTTGATCGACACCCAAATGAGGGAAGGATGAGGCATGGTGAGATAGTGAGATTAAGAGAGCCACCTTAAACGGGGTAGAAACTAGGTAGGGTTGTTCCTCTCAAAAGCCTATTAGACCAGAAGAAACTATACATTGGCATATATCTCCACAATGGTCAAGATCTTCTAAATATGCGCTTCATTAGAGTTGGTCTCTGGCAATTTGAAACAGATGCGCTATGGTGTTTGATATTTCGGGGGCAAACATGTTTTAAAAGGTTTGAAATTTTCTCCCAAAGTTTTGATGTTTACCATTTCCCCCAAACATTAGTTTTTAAAAATGTTTGGCAATACACGTCGAGTTTTGTTTACCATTCTCCAAGCATTATTTTATAAAAAATGTTTGGTCCTTAGAAAAAGAAGAAGAAAAGAAAAAGATGTTTACCATTTGTTCCAAACAATGTTTTCAAAATGTTTGGTATCCCCTCCAAGTTGTGATTTTCAAAATGACTATTATCTTTTCAAACAATCATTATTTTTTGAAATATACACAAGTAAATTGCCTTTTGCTTTACTTTAAAAATGAATGATGATGAGATTTAAAGCATAGGGACCGAAAGTTAGTTCCCATCGAAATGCTGCGAGAAGATCAAGGAAGAGCTCAAGGGATTGAAGCATTTTGGCTCACCCTGGTGACTAGAAATAGATCAAGGCTCTATATGATAGGCCAGAAAATTCAAAGCAGTGGAGCCTGTGGTTGAATGGGGCAACGCCAAGCCAAGAAGATGACAAGGGTTCTTATAAGAATAATAACCAGAAGATCATTTATGAAGGCGGGTGATAACTCTAAAGACAAGAAAGCCTTTCGTACAAAAGGTATAAAAGCATGTTCAAAAAAGGATTTAAGAGCATACAATAAAGCAGTAGAGAGATGAAGAAATCAGAGGAGCGACCTTTCAGGGTGTAAGACTTTAGAACAAAAAAGCTAAAAAAAAGAGAAAAGAAAAGAAAGAAACCATTACATTGCATGCATCATATAGATAGGAGCATGTCAATTTTTGCTTATTTTGGACAGGTACCTGAAGAATTATCAAAGAACATTAAGAAGTGGATTTCATTGAAAAGTTTGGCAGCCACCTTCGGCGTGAGTCCCTAAAATCTGAAGAAGTTTTGGCAGCCACCTTCGGCGTGAGTCCCTAAAATCTGAAGAAGCTCCGGCGGCCATTTTCGGCGTGAGTCCCTAAATCTAAAAAAGTTTTGGCTGCCATCTTCGGCGTGAGTCCCTAAATTTGAAGAAGTTTTGGCGGCCATTTTTGGCGTGAGTCCCTAAATCTGAAAAAGTTTTGGCTGCCGTTTTCGGCGTGAGTCCCTAAAATCTGAAGAAGTTTCGGCGGCCATTTTTGGCGTGAGTCCCTAAGATTGAAAAAGTTTTTTGACCGTTTTGGCGTGAGTCCCTAAAAATTGAAGAAGTTTCGTGACCATTTTTGAGTCCCTAAATCTGAAAAAGTTTTGGCAGCCACCTTCGGCGTGAGTCCCTAAAATCTGTAGAAATTTTGGCGGCCATTTTCGGCGCGAGTCCCTAAAATCTGAAGAAGTTCTGGCGGCCATTTTCGGCGTGAGTCCCTAAATCCGAAAAAGTTTTGGCGGCCATTTTCGGCGTAAGTCCATAAATTTGAAGAAGTTTTGGCGGCCATTTTCGGCGTGAGTCCTTAAATTTGAAGAAGTTTTGGCGGCCATTTTCGGCGTAAGTCCCTAAATTTGAAGAAGTTTTGGCAGCCACCTTCGGCGTGAGTCCCTAAAATTGGAAGATTGGTAGCCATTTTCGGTGTGAATCCCCGAATCTGAAGAGACATCGATGGCCATCGGGGTATGAATCCCAAATGAGAAGACAGTGTTTTCATATACAAAAGGCATATGTTTCCAAGCTCCAGAGAGAGGTTCTATATAGGAAGAATCCTCCGCTCCGAGGCTTGAAGCTGAAAGTTCTATATAGGAAGGATTGTGGCTCGGGGTGAAGACTCATGATTCTATATAGGAAGAACTCCCGATCGAAGGAATTCACCCATGACACACAAGATTATATAGGAAATCTGTTGTGTCGAAAGCGAAGAGTTCTATATAGGAAGGGCTCAGAGCTTCAATGTCTTAGAGTGAAAGATTCTATATAGGAAGAATCCCTAACTCCAAGATTTCAAGACGCCGAAAAGTTCTATATAGGAAGGACAGAAGCGGCTCCAAGGTGAAGACTCATGATTCTATATAGGAAGAACTCCCGATCGAAAAGAATTCACCCATGACACACAAGATTATATAGGAAATCTTGTTGTGTCGAAAGCAAAGAGTTCTATATAGGAAGGGCTCAGAGCTTCAATGTCTTAGAGTGAAAGATTCTATATAGGAAGAATCCCTAACTCCAAGATTTCAAGACTGAAAAGTTCTATATAGGAAGGACTAACGGCTCCAAGGTGAAGACTCATGATTCTATATAGGAAGAACTCCCGGTCAAAGGAATTCACCTATGACACACAAGATTATATAGGAAATCTGTTGTGTCGAAAGCGAAGAGTTCTATATAGGAAGGGCTCCGAGCTTCAATGTCTTAGGGTGAAAGGTTCTATATAGGAAGAACACAGTAGCTACGAGATTTTAGACGCCAAAAAGTTCTATATAGGAAGGATTTGGCGGCTCAGGGGTTTGAAGACTAGCGATTCTATATAGGAGGAACTCCCGGTCGGAAGAATCCATCGATGGCGGAAGGTTTTATATAGGAGAAACCAGCGTTGAAGGCGAAGAGTTCTATATAGGAAGGACTCCAAACTGCACCGTCTCAAAATGAAAAGTTCTATATAGGAAGGACCGACAACTCCGGGGTTTGAAGACTAGCAGTTCTATATAGGAGGAACTCTAGTCGGAAGAATCCATCGGTGACGTGAAGGTTTTATATAGGAGAAACCAGCGTTGAAGGCGAAGAGTTCTATATAGGAAGGACTCCAAGCTGCACCGTCTCGAGAATGAGAGGTTCTATATAGGAGGGACTCATAACTCGAGGTTTGAGTGAAGGGTTCTATGTCGAAAGAGCCTATAACTCCAAGATCGGAAGGTGACGAAGCTCTATATAGGAAGAACTTACGAGCACGAAGATTCAGCTAAGGAAGAGCGGATAATTCGAGAAGAACACGTGATTTGAAGCCAAAGACAAGAAAGTAGGTAAAAAATGAGTGCTTTTGATCTTTGCTTTGTCCTCGTTTCACATGAACAAGCAAAAGAGGGCAAGCTGTAATCACTCATTTTTGACCGGGTTTTAGTGTTATTAGTGTTATTATAATAATAAAATTATTAATATAAAAAATCAAAAAAAAAAAAATATATATATTAAAAAAAAGGGGAAGAAAATTGCGTGGGCAGGGTGCTCCACGTCACCCTCTTTGGCCTATAAATAGGCGCCCAATTGCAAGGAATTGAGGCCAAATTGCCAAATAAATTGGCAGAAATTGGCACCCCAAATCGTAGGGGCATGGCCGCCCGCAAGGCTGGCGGGGTTGGGCGTGCCCTCGACCCATTTGGTTCGATCAACATTCGATCGGGGTCCTATTTTAGGTCCGATCTAGTTAAATTTTGGAGGGTCACGGTAGATCTCGGTGGGGTTCAATCGGGGTTTGTCATACGAGCTCCTAATTAGGTATATTTTCTTCCCTTTTTATTAGTGTTGTAATTTTTATAAATTAATGAAGTATTAGTTATTTTAAAATTGTAGTCTTATTTTTTATTTTGCATGTTTATGTTTTAGATTAATATTTAATATGTTTTAAATTTGTGTTTTATATTAATATTTTATTTATGTTAGATATTTTTTTTATTTATGAGTTAGATTAATATTTATGTATGTATGTTTTAGAATAGTATTTTATTTATGTTGAATTTGTTTTTATTTATGTTAGATTAATATTTATGAATATTAGTATTTTATTTATGCTAGATATGTTTTTATTTATGAGTTAGATTAATATATAAATGTATGTTTTAGTTTAGTATCTTATTTAGGTATGATTAGTATTCTGTTATGAATATTTACTGTCTTTAAATTATCTGTCATGCTTTATATTTTTGTCACTAAGATTGCATATGATTTATAACTTGTTAATGCGGTGTCCTTTTATCCGAGCGTAAACGGGGCCAGTATCAAGCGTAGTGATAGTGGTTGGGCGTTTATTCTCGGATAACGGGGCCCTTAAAATTAATTCGCAATTATGACCAAATTTTAAAATAATCGTCACTTTAATCCGGAAAATCCAATATTAATAAAGCGGTAATTATTAAAGTAACAATTTTGGGCGGTGTGGGGGTGCTAATCCTTCCTCATCCGTAACCGACTCCCGAACCCAATCTTTTTGAATCTCTGGTTTTATGGTGTCCGGCCTACCTAAGTGGCCGGTGGCGACTCCAATCTTTAAATAAAATGCGGTTTTTTTAAAACCCCACGGAATAAATATTTTATATCCAAAAAATCACAAACACCTTTCAAAAATACCTTCGAAAACCATCGTTTTTATTTAGCGATGAAAAGTAGAAGAAAAAGACATCGCTACACCGGTCATGCAGGGAAACCTAAGAAGTGACATCTAGCATCAACCCATTTAACTTGGCTCTTGCAAGCATCTAGCAATGGCTACCGAATCAAACTAGTAAATGCATTTTTTCACAACTTACAAGAAATTTTGGTACACAACAACAGATGTATCTCGAAAGAAAAAATAAAATCGACAATGAACAACAAGTTTCTTCAACTTGGTGTCAACAATGTTTCTAATATACGATAGAACGGTCTTGCTGTCATTCCCCATCTGCAACTATTCTATTATCTATCATACTTTTACTGTCTAGTAAACTTGACATCAAGGAATTACAGGAAAGAGAACGAAAACTTCAAGATATCTAATGATTAGCAACCTAATGAAAATTCACCAGAAGGTAAAAGTTGATTAACATATGCTGTCCGTCCCTGTACTTCGACAAAGTTTGAGATTTAGTCCTATATGCTTTAAAAGTTGAAAATTAAGTCCTCTTACTTCTTTGATTTAAAATCCTAATCCAACCATTAACATTGTTAATATTATCTTTCAAAACCAATGTAACATGTGATTGACAGAAAATAAACATGCCAAGTTGAAAATTTTCAGTATTAATGATAAGATTAGAATTTTAAAATTGAGAAAGTACACGGAGTATATCTCATACTTAACCGAAATGCAAAGACCGGCAGCATATTTTGACCATAAAAGTTAATGCATGTCAAAACTCAAAAAGTAAAAAAAGCAAATGTAGCAAATCTGCCACTAGCTATATTGCTCGATTCGGTTTTTACTTTTATCTTTTAAAATACATGTGCAGTATGTCCAACACTAATGTTGGGCACATATCCAGACATGGGTATATATGATAAGACACTACAAATGAAATAGGTAAAAGTCTATAAACCATTAAATTAGAAAGTAGTTATAAATCTTAACCATTAAATTATCTAATTTTTCATTCTTCTTCCTGTTTATGTTAACCTTACTTTATTCGTAGTTTTCAACTTTAATCTCAAACTAATCCAACAATTAGACATCATCTCAAATAATTAAGATTAAAGGGAAGAACACTTGCAAAAAAAGTAGTATAAAACCAGATACATTCATATTTACTATAAGCTTCATGGACAATAATATTCAACAGAACAACATAAAAACACCATCTTGATCATGCATCAGACATGCTATACAATCTGAGAACATAAAGGAGGGGCCATTCGCCAAGTAAACTCTTCCAACAAGCTACCCGCCACATGACCAAACCCTACAATGGTTTTTGTTGGTAGGAATTTAAATTACGGTTATGATTGTGTTTATCGTAGTAGTGAGTTTTTTTAAAAAAGAGATGTGATTGCAGACATAACAATGGTGATTATCACGGTTTCTGACGGTGTTGTTGATGTGATTGCGGATCGCTATTTAAATCCTTGCTTTCCGGTTCCGGATGGAGAATGATTGGGTTGCGGAACCAGGAGATTCCCACCAAACAAATCTTTCATGTGGGACTGCCCATTCTTCAGCCTTTTCAAAGCCTTCCTCCATGAAAGCTTAAGCCTGGAGAGAACCCTGCTTCTCTTCCGAAGGAACCTTTTCAGCCCCGGAATTTTGAGCTTCGCTCGCCTTCTGAACGCCAACCTCGACCATTGCTACCATACGGTTTGTAATAGTGAGAAAGGAGTTGAATGCAATAAAGCCAAAGAGGGAAGCTGGAATATTTTGGTAAGATGGTAGTTGATGGATGATTATACAACTCTACTTTGACGTTGATTATGGTGTGGGTAGCATTTAATCTCAATCTACACACTGTTGTCGGTTTTTTTTAATATTTCATTCTTTTTAATATTATTTTTTTAGTTTTTTAACTAAAAACGATATACTGAATTTTATTAAAACAAAAGAAAGTACAATATAGATAATATAACTCATCCAAATGAGATTTGAGGATTAAGTTCACCAAAAACTCCTACAATAAATCCCAAAGGCACAAAGAAAAATGATACTTTCTTTTGAAAAACTTAGTAATCGTCAACAATACTCTTTGTCTCGATCCAACTAGACGTTTAAAATGTGATATAGCAGTGATGGGCGAAACAAACAATTTTGTAGGCTATTTCGCTGAACATATTTAAATGCAACGACAACCAATCGCAAAAGAGG
Organism: Hibiscus mutabilis; assembly: GCA_019671005.1. Lineage (NCBI taxonomy): Eukaryota > Viridiplantae > Streptophyta > Magnoliopsida > Malvales > Malvaceae > Hibiscus > Hibiscus mutabilis. Next base: position 671,719 of record CM033720.1, on the reverse strand, counting down.
ATAAGACTACTGAAGAAAGCCGACAAACGTAAATTAAAATCAAACGTCGTGAGAAACTCTACACGTACACAGATCTATCGTAAAGGTATGAAAAAATGTGTCATAAGGCAGAACCGTGCCACAAAGACAGAGAAAAAACGTGCCATAGAGGCAGATAACTAAGCACAACAAAATTGCGAAAATATGAATCCAAAAAAAAAGAATACTTATTAAAAAATTAAACGAAAATCAAACGTAAAAAATAAAATAAAACATAAGAAAACAAAGGAGGAATACTAGCAGCCAGCAAACAACACTAATCGATCAATCAAAGTGAAAAAGAAGAACAAGTGATGGCGATACTAGAGAGGGAGAATTGTTTAGTTAAAACCGTTATCTTTCATTCTTTTTAGTATTCTCATGTACTACTTGTTTAGTTAAAATCTATAATAACTTATAAATATAATTGTTTGACCTCAGAAGAAAAACATTCTCAAGCTGACTGTTGGTTTAACCGGGTCTAATTCATTTTTTTCTGTCAACGATGGAAGCCTACTGAAATGTTAATGATTAACCATTTTTAGAATTATAACAAAATTTTTAAAAAAAGTTCAACAGTTGACTAAATATATTAGTATACCATTTTAGGATTGATGATTTAAATTTTGAAGTTGAAATAAAAAAAATGTGTACATTTTACAGTCTGGATGAGTGAATATCAACTTCCAAAACCAAAAGAAAAAAAGGGAAATTCAGAGTTGCACTGAATATGATGAATTCTAATTATATAGTATCTCATTCTAAAACTAATGATACAAATGAAACCAACGGTGCCTAATCTCTTAAGCTTCTACCTAACCACAGATGGAGTAAGGTCAGGTGAGAGAAGAAGCATCGCATGTTACAACATTTACACGGTCAACAAAAACAAACGTTCATCGCCTAAACTTATGATCCCCCCTAAAAAATGGATGCCTTAGCGCTTCTCGAGCCGTGAGCCTGTCGATAGGGTCATACCTAAGTAACCCCTGCAGTAGATGAATCAGTTCTCCCGCTGAATGATCCACATGCTGCATAATCAGGTTCTGCAATCGTTGGAAGTTGGAACCACAAGCAACCGGTTAAAGGATGAGTCCAAGCAATCCACTACCATGACAAATTGCCATGCTGTGCATCGGAGAGAAAGTTACCTGAAGACTAGGCAGCTTAAGAACAGCTTTGATACTCTCCCTCGAGGCAGCACCATCCGGCCAATCCAATCTACCCCTTCTAACATACTTATCCCCATGTCGACTGAAACAGACGTACTTTATGTAAAAAACACAACACGGGAAAGAAACCTAAAGAATCCAGCATCAAAATACGCACTCTACTCTCTTCAACATGTGCTGACGTAGTGGACCTAACACTCGCTCCATCATGGCAAGGTGCTCCAGATTCTCATGTGTTTGAAACAATGCCTCACCCTGTCAAAATTATCACCCATCATATAATCAAATATCATTTGCAATCTTAAAAAGAGAATACAAAGAAAACATTATTCTGAACATACCGTGCATAATTCAACCAAGATGCAACCAACACTCCATATGTCACAAGGATAGCTCCATCCCAGCCCTGTAGAACACAACACCAGAGATTCATGAATCATACAACCATTTTCTAAACAAATTAATACTTTACCATAACTAGAAAGTACATACCAAGAATGACCTCTGGGGCACGATAATGACGGGTCGACACAACATAAGTCTGATCTTGACGCTCATAAGTGGTGCTACCAAAATCTATTACCTTAATAGCACTTGATTTTGGCAATCTTTTAAAGTAAGAACTACATTTAGGAGATCTTGATGTACTCTGCCAGCATAAAAATGATACAAAAACAATTAAGCCAGGAAATAACACAGATAATCACCAACAAAATAAAAACCTCAAGGAAAGATTATGGCATCAAGTAAAGAAAAATAACCTTGTAATCAGGAACTTTAACAAACTCAGGAGATACGAGAAGAATGTTTTCAGGCTTCAAGTCCGTATGTACCAGATGCAAATCGTGCATGACTGCAAATATTAACGAGGAATATATAAGAAACCAGTACAAGAATGAACACAACTGGTATCATTCTAAAACTTCAATGCAAGTTCATTCTCAACAGAAAGACTTCAGTCACCCTAATCAAATACTATGCTTGAATTCATGTAAAATGTTTAACAGCCAAGAAACCATGATAACTTAAAAATGGCAACAAGAAAATGCAGAGATACTAGCTTAGTGATTATTACACACATGCTACACATTCCAATAGTTGCCTGCCAATCTCACGGACAAGATCAATGGGAAATGAGCGATAATTGTTATTCCGTAGAAAATCGTATAAGCTTGGTCCAAGCTTCTCAAACACCTGTTAAAACCATTTAAGTTCATCCACAAGTTTTAACCCCCAAATTCAAATTATTGGCGAGCGGGGAAAGCAATCCATTACAAATCAATCATATACTTACAATACAGATATGGTTACGATAGTCAAACCAGTTCCGTATTTGCACACAACTGCAAAGGAATGAACCCACTTAACCATTGCAACAAACTTGAAAAAGTGGGTTATAAAGTCGATAAACCCATTAAAATATAATTGCAAATTGCAACACTAAAGATACTCACCGGTTGCCACCTTTATCATGTTTCCGAAGCTGTTGCAGCATCTCAATTTCTATCATGGCTGCTTCATGATACTTCTTAATCCCACGAACAATTTTGATGGCAACCATCTCCTTCCTCCCTCTATCCCAACATTCTAAAACCTGCCCAAAGGTACCTGTAGAAATATAGAGGTCAGGGATGAGGTGCCTGCTAAGTTGGAATACCACCTAGAACGAAGCAAACTAGAGATGAACAAAAGGCTGAATAACCTCCCCAAGATATTACCTTCACCCATTTTACTCTGTATCTTATCTGCAACCATGAAGAAAAGATAATAAGAAACAGTAGTACTAATAAACTGAGACATGAAAAAAGCTTCAACAAGAAAAATAAAGCTGGTTACTAAATTCGGAAATTGAAAGAAAACATTAGAGCTTGAGAAAACCCACTGAAATTTAAAAAAGAGCTAACAGCTTTCAGTTAACCATATTCTATTCTAGCAATTTGCTTTATGGCTTTCAAGGCAACTAATCAATCAACATAAGTTTGTGATGGTAAAAGTGAAATTACAGCGAGATGTTAAATTATCTCCAAGCTCAAACATGTAATGTCCATCCTTGTCATCTTCTCGCCATGGGGGAGAACCAATTCGAGCCACCCCACCCTTTAGAACTACAGAACTAGTAGTAACAGTACTAGCACAATCTGAGGGTGCTTTTGCAGTAGAAGAAGAACCGCTTGTCACATTTCCAATCTCTTGTGCACAAAACGTTCCTACCTGAGCCTACACATAGCCATCCATTCATTGTACCACTAAAAGATTAAAAATCAATACTTATTTACCATCACTAATTACCTTATAATTCCCCCTTCCCCCTACCACAAGTAAAATACACCCCAAGCAAGCAAAAACAAAAGAAATACACAAGACCATCCAATCATTGAACCAGTAAAAGACTAAAAATCAATACCTTTCTACCATCCCCTATTAGCTTACACTCCCCTCTCCTTAAACACCAAAAATTACCATGGGTGAAACAACCTCCAGCAGGAAAAAAACAAAACAGAAACAACCATATGATCTCTACAAGATGCTTAAGCGGCAAATCTTTATCCCCACAATTCTCATATAAAGACGTGCAAAATAAAATATAAAGCATTGAGGAAATTTCCATCTTTACAAATATCATGAAACCTTGCAAATCGAGAGATAAATCTATATCACACGGATTTCTTCTTAAAAATAAGATAAATTTATGGTTAGTGTTATAAAACATCCAAACTTACAAAGAAAAAGAAGACAAAGCAATAGCAGATCTGAGCAAAAAGGCGTAACAAACATGCTAATCTTTGCAGAACAGAACCATAAATTAAAAAAGAAAACCTAAACGTAGACGAAAATATTAACCAGATCATGGAAAAGAAAAGAATATCAAAGAACACAAGCTATACCTGCGGCGGCAACTGAGTTACGTCCCAGCCCAATCGCGGACGCTTTCTCGGTCGCCGATCCATATGCGTATGAGGAAACTCCATCACGCGCTCCATCTCCATGATCGTAAACCCTAAATCTAGAAAAGAAAATCTTTATTTCCCGAGAAAATTACAGAAAATCGAAAACCTATTTCTTCTTTCCTTCCTGATAAGGTTTGGTTTACCCAATCCGAGCTTTTAACCTAACAGCTAAAGGACCGAGGCGGTTACAATGATATCTGGACGTACACGTGTCAAATGTTGCTTTCTACGAATATTACCAGTGTAAATGTGTGGTCCTTGACCTTCTAAAACTGTAATGGGTAAACTACGCATTAAAGTCACTCAAGTTTTACAGATTTTTTGTTTTAATCATTTAACTTTAAAAAATATTATTGGACCACCCAACATTTTAAAATTTTCTTTTTTCACTCAGTCGTTAATTCTGTAATGAAAGTGGGAAAACGCTATAATTTAGGCAGTTTTATTTATGAAATTGACATAATATTTCACCATTCTTTTCGTATGCTGACATCTTTTTTCATCATCGTTCAATCATGGTTGATCATCGTTTGCAACGTAATTAATACCAAAATTTTCCTCTTTCCTTAACTTTTTTCTTAATTTTGTTTTCCTCGAAATTAACAAAATTCAAATCAAAGCTTCAATGTTATATTGGTCCGATCGGTAGTCTCTATCATCTGATCATCTGATCAAAGTTTCATGAGCTTTCTGCATGAATTTACCAAAAAAAATAAACTACGTTAGACACATATGGGTTAGGTGATAAAAAACAGAATTCAAATTTTGGGTTGTAAAATTAGAATTTTTTTTAATATCAAGTGACCAAAACAAGAATACTGTAAAAGTTGAGTGACTAAATTTGTCTAAATTAAAATTCAAAATTTAGAATTTTGAAATTTCACTCACGATAAAATTTGTCTAAATTAAATTTTAGATAAATACTATATAGAATTCAACTGATGTCCCCTTCACATGTATATTTCTATTAATTACTAAATAATATAAAGAAACATGACAACATATAAATTTTATTTGTGATATTTTATTTTTTTAATAAATATCGGCTGAATTTTATTAGAAATTAAAATAGAAAAATATTCCAAAAGAAATTAAATTGTTGTGGAATAATAATCCCACAATAAATCAAAATTAAAAAAAAATAGAAAACAAACATCAGACCAACAAAAACACGTTCAGTGGGTTGTAAAATAGTGGTAAATATGAAATATGAGAGAAATAAAAGTAGAAAACAAGACTTTTTGTCTCTATTCACCTATACACTTCACGATTAAAATAGGAGTGATGAGCACAACTAACAATCTTGGAGGCTGCTTCGTAAAACAAATCTGACTGTATTGACAAACGAATCACAAAAAGGATCAAACTACTGAAAATCACCGACAATCTGTAAATTAGAACCAAACGTAGTGGAAAACGTATCCATGAGTGCAGATCTATCACAACGGTAGGCAATAACGTGCCATAAAACAGAAACGTGCCACAAGACAGATAAAAATTCAAAAAAAATTAAAATATAAAAGAAAACAAGAACAAACAAATAGTAACGACCATTATTAAGACGGGCGTTATCGCGATAAATCAACAAAGAAAGAAAAAAGAAAAAAGAAAGTTGAATTGAAATTTTTTGTGATATTTTATAGTGGACTAGCGGTGAAGAATAAGCTCGCAATAAATTGATTTCTCCCCTGGAATTTTTTTGTTACACAAATCTTAGCTATAAAAGTTAAAAGTTCTCTATTAACAATAACCCCAACAATCTTATTCCAACGCCATGGACAATTGAAGCTGGTTTATTAACATGCTTGCTGCTGTCATTCAATCTTCCAGGCATAAAGAAACAAGCAAAACTCAGCTGAATCAACCGGACTAACCCTCTCCGACGAATCGCCGCTTCTTTTCGGAGACGACGACGACGGAACAGGCTTGAATATGAACAAAGCATGCCTTAACCCAGGACTGAAAAGCCAGTCATGAACATCCCAGTAAACTTCAACCCTCGTCTGGTTTACTTGCAGGGTTTCGTTTCCTCTAAACTTCCATTGCAAATGCTTCACATGGAGGACCAGTTGGTTGTCGATTCTCATCTCCATTTCAGGCTCAACCCCATTGCCGATCTTGTTCTTACACTCGATTGAGATCTCATGGAACTTGTTCTTTTTGTGTTCTAATTTGATTCTCGAACAGAATTTCTTTCTCCCGAATACATGTTCTTTTCTTGATACTAGAATGGGGTCTGTAAGTGCAGGCCTGCAACCGGTTTTCCGATATGCATCTTTCTTTAGATCCCCGACGAGTAAAACAACCTCTTTGTCGTAGACGACGGCGACATAGTAGTCGGAACTGGGTTCGGTTTCGCCGTTGAATTTGGCTGCTTTGAGGTCCCAGAAGACATCAACAGCCTTGTGGCCGTCGATGTCGAAGTGTTTGGAGCCTTGTTTTCTCCAGAAATACCAGGGTTTAAGCTCAACTTTGCAGGTGTACTGATTCTCCCCTTCCGGGCCTGATACTGACACCGAGAGGCCGTTGAGCAACAGACTCTTGCACCAGGTGACGATGATCAGACGGCACTGGTCGGCGATTTTTGTCCGGAAAACAGACATGAAAACACTCTGGCCGGGCCTGGTTACTGCTGTTGGATCACAAGCGGGAACCCCGACATGCTCTTCTTGCATTGTTGCTTGTATGGAAGAAGCTGAGGAAGATTAGGAGAGATATTGGGGGAATTAATGGACGATGGGACTGATTGAATGAGTGAAGAAGGAATTTTTTTCCACATTAACCGGTAGTTTTACTTATAAATAAAATAAAATTAAAACATAAACATAATAGAGATTTTAGAACATCCAAAAGAATAATAAAAAATTATAGATCTAAAAAGAAAAGATAAGTGTTACACCAATCAAACAAGACATTTTTTCTTTACACACAAAAAAATCTTTACAGTTCATTATAAGAAGGGTCCACGAGGAGTTGTCAAAATACGAACTAGAATAAATCCCCAAAATGGGCAACAACCTTTCACGCCTATTCTAAAAAATGACGATTAGTTATAAATTACATCGACAAACAACCCAAAAGGGATAAAATTTTGTGTTGCCACCGACAAACACGAATTAGAAACAAGAGATATGAGAGTCGCCGTATGAACACCAAAAATTACAAAAATAACCATAAAAGCGTGTCATAAGGCAGAAACGTGTCATAAAGACAGAAAAATAAGCCATAAAAGCAGAAGAAAGCGCAACAAAATATGTGAAAAAGAAAAAAAAAACAAAAACAAATGAAATACGAATCATCGGCGGTCGACAACCAATACAAAATTTGGTGTCGCCGCTGATTAAACAAAGAAAAAAACAAGCTGCTATGATTGAGAGAAAATTGAAAAGTCGGCTAGAATTTTTTTTAACACAGCTATATTGGTTTTCTCAACTCGAATCTTTATTTTTTTCATTGTTCGGGACAAGGATTTAAATAACAGTCCGCAACTACAATGACGGTTATTATATAACAGTTTTGGTACCTCCCGAAACTACGATATATATAACCGTGATACCCTCAGTCAATAACTATAATAACCTATGTTATGTCGACAACCGCAATACACATAACGTGACCGAAAATGCAATCGTGACCTTAATTTAAACCTCTAGTTTGGGACAACTTCCTATGTTATGTCGGCAACCGCAATACACATAACGTAACCGAAAATGCAACCGTGGCCTCAATTTAAATCTCTAGTTTGGGACAACTTCATTGAATACTGGGTAGGCTTTTCATTTCTGCCATAATTTTAAATTAAACTACTCAGGTGACCACCAAACTATTTTGGCGTACCTATTTTGACCATCGAACTAGCCAACTCGTCAATCAGACTACATAACTTTTAAATTAGTCTTATTTTGACCACCGCCGTTAAAAAACTAACAGAGAAGTGCCATGGCAGTTAACGAAAATTTATAAACTTACACATTTGGTCCTTGTTATTTACCTATTATATCAACTTGATCCTAATTTTAATAAAATTTTAAGACTCCAGTACGATGATGACACGTAAATTGCAACCAAAGAGAATCAAACTCAAAATATTTGGGTTAAATTATCACATTCAAATCACTGAACTAGAGCCATTGCTATGAAAAATTCTATCAACATTTGGGGTTACATTTTGGTTGTCCTGATCAAACAGGTAATATTGCTACATCAAGTTTTTGGGTTACATTTGCAATTCAATTAATTTCTAGGGAGGATTGAGAAAAAAAAAAGAAATCATCTAATGAGCTGAGAAAGGGTTTACGAATATTGCAGATATTGGTCCTTATTGCGATCTTCTGTAAATGGGTTCTTCTTTTATTTACCATTTTTGTTTGTTTAAATTTTCTTGCTGTTTTGTCTGTTGATTATTTCCCTGGGTTGTGTCTTGTTTCTGTCCGCTCGGATTGTTATTCTACATAGAAGAAAAGCTTTCAAGCGTTGTTTAGATTAATTATTACTGATTTTAGAAAAAAAGCACTAAAAAATGTTCTTTCGGATTAAATATATGAACGCTAGACCTTGGATAACTAGACTGCTTAATTATTAAGTGATGAGATTTAGATACTTATTGCATTGGAATTTTCTTAAGGTTGTAAAGTTGCAGACTATTCATGAAGTTGAATTTTGGCCGTATAAACCACTGAGGAGGAGCGAAGAAGGTAGTGTTAATTTTTTTATCCCCATTTCGATTTAAATAAAAATGTTGATAGAAATTTTTATAGCAATGACTCTAGCTTAGTGTTTTGAGCGCGCAACTTAGCCCAAAAGTTCTAGGTTCCATTCTCCTTGGGTGCAAACCTGTTGTTTTATCTATTTCCCTTTAATCACATGACAACACGTGTCACCTTGTGATTTAAGAGAAATATTAAATTAAAATTAATAAAAAAATCATCTAATTAGATGGTGACATGTGTTATCATCGTATTGGAGCCTTAAAATTTTGAATTAAATTAAAATTAAGATCAAATTGATATAATAAGTAAATAATAAGGACCGATGTGTAATTTTACAAATTTCTGTTAATTGCCACATCACTCCTCGGTTAATTTTTTAACAGCAGTAGTCAAAATAAGACCGACTAATTTAAAATTTTAGCAGGTTTAATTGATAATTTATCTAATTCGGTAATCAAAATAGGTTTTGATGTTTACTTGAGTAGTTTACCCTTTAAAATACTTAAGCAAGGTGAAAAGTGAAGAAACCCAGAATTTTCACCAGATTTGGAGTATTGATTTCCTCGCTCCTAGATTTCGAGGCCATTCACCGTAGAAACCCACATTCAAACTCAATCTTCGAGATATTATCCATCCTAATTCACACATAGATACACTATATATATATATATATGGCTTTTATTTGAATGAATTAGATTTGTTGTGGTTCATATCAATCTTGATTGCGTCGATATGAGTTTTAAAAATTTTCTATTATTTAGTGTTCGAGTTAATTTCAAATTTCGATGATTTCAAATTTGATTTGTCGCTTGAAGTTTATATCATTTTGAGTTTAATTATTTTAAATATATTTTTCTAAAACAAGAGTAAAACGCGGAGTTTCATTGAAATAAGAAAATGTACAACAAATATAATATCTCTTAACCGCTTTTAAAGTTTAAATTTTAGTGTTGTGAATGAAGTAAGATAAAAGAGTTGCTCCTATAATTAGTTTATACATTATCCGAACATAAATTAGTTAATTCATGGATCAAAAATTGGATGATTATATAAAAGAAAAAAAATATAGTGAAAGTATTATTTCAATTATGTGTTCGATTATAAATGAATTATTTTTTCTTCTAAAAAATAAAGTTTTGTTATAACTTGATGACATCATCATTCAAATTAAACATAATATAGTATAATAACAATTCAAGTCCTCAAAACATATACATTCTGTAAATTTTTTCATAATTTAAAATAATTTAATAAATTTAACATTTCATCCACTTGTTGCACTCTCTACTATTGTCTACTAACTCGATAATTAGAAATATGACAGCTTGATAAACACAATCATCTCACTATTGGACAGTTGATAGATTAACAAAACGGACAAATTATAACCTTAAACATCGCCTATTAGTAGATAAAATCACTTCATTAATATAAATTTTAAATATATTAAATTGTTTTGAATTATGATGATAAAATATATAAAATTCAAGAATATATCTACCACCTTTCTGTTTAACACACTTTTCCAGTGAATTCTTGTATTACGCAACAAATAAGATATCCATAGAGGTCAATATCCTGGACATAGTAATATGAAGCAAACAAATTCAAGTAATTGAAGAAAATGACAGAATCATACGTACAAGTACTGAAGTACACGCCCCCGTGGAAATTTTTGAAAGAACTATCAAATTAAAACATATTCCAGTAAAAAAAAAACTTGTGTATCAGAAATCCTCAGACATCAAAACTATATTACAAAGATACATGACTTGCAGGAGCAACGCCTCACCTCGATAGCACCACAAAATTTGTCGAGACCAAGGTTTCGGCTTAATCGTCCTTTCCTTTTAACTCACCCTGCGACGTGCTGTCGTTATAGTTACAGAACATTGTCGATCTCGTCTCACTCTTGGATAGCTGTATACCAGGCATTCCTGCAGATTTATCAGCTACCGACATGGATTGTTCGACTTATCCAACAAAATGACAGCTCTCCTGAGCAATAATGGAGTGTCTATTAGTACCATCATCCCTTGTAAGACGTATAAGGTTATCAAACCGCGATACCAGAGAGACTAGAAGCGTATTCAAACTCCATGTGAGAGCCTGGTATGTCGGACATGCATTTAGCGGTTTGCGTTTTTTTGAATAGTATAATCTGGAATCTTCATCTTACATGTAGCCAAAACCTTTTCACAGGTTTCCGGAGATAGTTCTTTCAGAAGGTTCGATATGGTTAATATGTGCTTCTTATTTAGGTCATCGACCTCCATTTGCTGCTTTAACAACAGAGACTCGAGTCTCTGTGTTATTACATTCACCTCTGATTCAGCATCCTTGAATGGCTTACAGTTCTCTTTCGACAAATGCGTTCCATCACTACCGCCGTCTTTTTGAGGACCATCATCATCTCTACCACTGTGATGTTTGAACTCATTGTCAGGTCGTCCAAATGAAGTACTATTGTTTGTTTTACCTCCACTTTCATATATATCATGAGATTGTTCATCAAGTTCAACCATTGTATTCGTAGACCTTACGAAATCCACTCGAAAAGCAACATTTGAACCACCAGAACTGGCCAGAGTTTTTCCACCGGCTGCCTTGGGTGGGTCAGACCAGAATATTCGACCAGAAGGAAATCTCTCCAATGAAAGACAGCCCGGAGATGAGGTCAGCTCATAAGCCAATGCAGATCCATCACCCTGATAGTTCCCAGAATTTGCAATTTCTCCCAAATTATCACTAGGAGTTTCTTTTGGAATCCAATCAGGAATAAGGGACTGGATTTCCGTTTCGATCATTTCGGAAATTGTTGAAACATCTTGATCAGTCAAGTCCAACTCTTCAACCATTTCTCCAGCAACGGCTATCGCTGTATCTGCTTCAATATCAAAGGGGAAGTGGATGTTGCGGATATGACCTACGGACCATGTGGAAGCATCTCGATTTTCAATACATAAAACGAGTTTGAATGCTAATGAATGATACATTTTCCTACCGTGAAAGGAAATATGAAGAAAAAATAGCCAAAGGTTACATATGAGAGACAAAGAGAGACCTGTAGAATCCGATATCCTTAGTTTTAGAAATATTGTGTTATCGTCTTTCCTCTGACCATGCACTTTGATATCCACACTCGTCTGGGATTGAAGATTCTTGGCATTTTCCCTGAAATTAGTCTGATCAGAAGTTCTATCTGCATTTATCATGTAAAATTGTGAGACGAAAAATACTCAAAGCCTTCAATCTCCAAAAATGCTCCAGAATTCTACCTGAAGATTGGACATTAGCTCGTAAAGATCGACCTACACTGTCGTTTTCCTCATCAGGTTGGAGAAATGGATCCCTTAAAAGTTCCCTTGCAGACAACCGATCCGAGGCTTTAGCAATACATTTTTCAATGAATAACTTCACTCCAGGATCATTCACTTTTGCCAATGATGCTGGCTTTATTCCCTGCCCATGGAAGGAATAAACCATGAAAATCATGAAGCATTGCTTGCATTATCCACATTTATTATATTCACTAAACAGCTACATTCACCTGAGATTTCAATGACCAAGCAACTACTATAATTTCGAGACAATGATTCCACCATAGAAAAAACAAATATTTGATATTCTATACACTGACTGTGAGGAATATGTTATTGAATTATGCCTAAACTTCATAAAAAAGGGATGTGTAAAGGGTTTATATTCAATATTCTATACACTGACTGAGGAATATGTTGACACGTCGCAGTTGAGCAAACTTCAAAATTTGCAGACCCTTGAGAATAAGTATTGAAAAACGGGCAAGGTCAATAATGCCTTACTGATGTCACTTTCTTGAATATTTGAGCTGCATTAGCGCATTCAACATATGGATACTCGAAAGTTACTAACTCCAGCAAACACATGCCGAAAGCATAAATATCTACAAGTTCATTGTATTCCTCCTCGTAGAGTTCCGGTGCCATAAACTCGGGTGTACCTACATCAGATTAACAGTTTCTTTATTATTTGTATTCCAAATTAGCAATAGTTCCAAATCTTGTAGTATTGACAATAATTAAGGACATGATCCCCACCAATAACACTATGAGCTGAACGAGCCTGGCAAAGAATAGCAGCCAACCCTAGATCTCCAATCTTCACCTCACCTTGGTTACCATTGACAAAGATGTTATCACATTTCAGATCCCTGTGAATCACCGGGGGATCATGACTGTGAAGATAGAGGAGGCCCTCCAATATCTGCCTAGACCATTTCTTCAATGCCCTCAAATCGACATGCTTATGCTTCTTTCGATACCTACACAATCAAACATAAACTTGCAGATAAAAGCCAAAACAGTAAATGAAACTTTAAACACATCCTGAAATCGAAAAAGACTTACTGCCGCAATGTTCCTGAAGTGAAAACCTCGGTGATGAAGTTGATATGTTCATTTTTGGTATCAACCCAGGAATTGTAAAATTTAATTATATTCTTATGCTTCAAAGTTTTAAGCAAATGAACTTCCGAATAAAGGCGTTCCAAATCTTCCGAATGTCGCAATAGATCTGTGACCTTAACCTGATTCCATGCTACTTCTATACCTTCAAGTTCATCAAATGCCTTATATCTAAGTTCCCACGACTTAATCAAGGATTCAACAAAAACCTTAAACTCACAAATTAAGCCTCAAAACGCATTCCTATACAAAATAACAAACTATGCACAGTGGCGGATCCATGTCTACCTCAGGGGTAGACAGGTGCCCATACTGAACTTTCTAAACTTCACACATTTAACTTCAATTTTCTTAATTTTTATGAATTAGTCCTTAAACCGTGAGATTTTATGCGTAACCACCCTCAAAATATTTCTGGATCCGCGGCATCCGCCGGTGACTATGCATCAATATACCTTAAAGTTCACCAAATCCTCTATATCTAAGTTCCCACAGCTTGAAACCAATGATTCAACAATAGCTTAAACTAACAAATTAAACCTCAAAATGCATTCATAAACAAACTAATAAACTATGAAAAACAGGGAAATAAAAAGGATACACCTTTTTGAAAGCTCCTCTTCCTAAAACCTCCTTGTACTGCAAATAATCAATTCAGAAGACAATATAAAAGCAACCCATTGAAGATAACAATAATGAAAACTAACCCAAATGCCAATCAACATCAAATATAAAGCAATCCAACTTCATTCTAAAATGGTCGTTTAAACCAAATGAAACGAAACAGTGAGAGAAAACTAACCCGGCCGTAACGACCTGTAGGATCAACCTCGACGAATTCAGCCTCTGAATCATCTTGTTCTTGATCGGAAGTTGTCTCCGGCGGCATTCTAGTTTTTCCCAGCACACACAAAGAAAAATTCAAAAAAAAAGATCAAAGCTTTTGTAAGAGATTTTCGATTTCTGTCTTTCTGTTTATTCGAAATTAAAGAAAAAGGAAAACCCAAGTCGTGGTTTGAAAGGAAAATGCGAAATCGAGAAAGAAAAGGTGATGGAATAGAGATTGCAGAGGGAGCTGTTTCGTTAAAGAGAAGTGTTTAAATGGCTGAAATTAGCAAACCGACTACGACTGATTGACTCGAGAAAAATTATTCTATTAATCCTTGTAATATACGATTTGATCATTTTTAATTTTATACTTTTTCGATTAAAAAATTCCGGTCTTTACTCCAATAGACATCAAATCAAATTCTGTTGCCAGTCTTTATAATACAGGGACTAATTATTATTTGAGTCTTTATTATTTGAATTAAGACTGAATTTTTAATTTTTAAAAAATATAGGAACTAATTATTCAGATTAGAGTACAATTAACTAAATCTATAATTTATATGTAATACAGGGGCTAAATACAAATTTGACCAATTAAAAACCACCTTAAATCAATAAGTACGACTAAAGTGATGCAAAATAAATAATGTGGGGGGTATATTTTAAATTTAAATCTGCAAGTCAAAGTCAACTTCTACGAGATTTTGCCACCTCATGGTAGGGCCCACCATAGCTGTTGTAGATGCTACGTGGCGCCTTCTTGATCGTTTTCTTTTACATATTTTGCGCGCCAACCGGTTACTGTTTCATGCAATTGAAACAGGAGAAGTAAATATTTTTTTTGTTTACATTTATTGGAATTAATTTGATACTTTAATAATCCTTTCTTAATATCGATTATCTTTTGGTGTAACGAGATGAGTTATTAAATTATTTTAATAAAATTAAATATTTAAATTTTAATATATTTAATTATGATTACATCTAAAAATAATCGTTCCTTAGTTATATCTTAAATTTATTGTTTCTTATGTTATTAATTTTGTTTTTTTCTATTTTTTTCCAACACAATTAAAATTATGATTGACATGGAAATATTAGTTTCTTTTACTTTAACTAGATTGATATGAATTATCTTTAACTAATACAATAATATTATTATTTTAATCAATAATATAATACTTAATATAAGAGTTGCCGACGGTTCAAGTAATTATTTGGGAATAACGTTACGTATATTCCACGGTATATATGTTTGCTAAGAAATAAAACATTTTTCTTCTTTTAAAAATTACAATTATAATCAATACATCTGCATACACATCAAAATTAAATAACATAATACATAATAGGGGTGTATACGGTTCGGTTTCGGTTTACTTCAGTAAGCTATTTTAGTAACCAACGGTTTTCGATTTGATTAACATCGGTTTTCGATTTTTCTATATTAACGTTAATTTTTAAAATTTTATATTTTATTTTAATAAAATAGCTTTATTTTATGATTTTTAAACATTAAAAATTAGAGGTTTAAAGTATTTTTCATAAATATTTATTAAAAACTTAATTTTTAAGTAAAAAATAATAATTAAAAATACATCTATAGTATTGTAAGTATAAAATATTTATTTTTACATTATAAAAATAACTATAAATTAAATAAAAAAATCAAATTCGGTTCAATTCGGTTAACCACGGTTCGTAAACTTATGAACCATAAACCGTCCAAACACCTCGCTTCGGATCGGTTTTCGGTTTTGCGGCTAACCATGCTCAGCCCTAATACATAAATGGATAGACAGATAATCGGAATATCTCCAAATCTTTAAACTTAGATTAGAAGGGCATGGACATAGGGCACATGTAATGTCTTCTACCAAAACAGATTCACGTGTTATCAAGATGCATGCGTGCTCTATGTAGAAGAAACTTTTTAACTAAAAAAGCAACACTCACATTAATGCTTGTCTTGTTTATTAATTTTGATTAAACTGTTCCGAACTCTTCATCTTTCTTAAAATATCCGTGTCCCGAAACCTGTGTCCATGGCATGTTCGGACACAGGTAGAAGGAATCATGTAAAGACCCTCCAAATACATTAAGAAAACTTTAAAATAACCCATACTCTCACTCGAGGCCGAATAATATAGTACTTTTTAACACCATTTGAACCACACCAGTTCTATCGCAATGAAGCCATGTTTTATTTCTCTATTGGAAGATTATCTGAGAGCATTCATCTTGTTCCTGAGATAGTAAAGCTTAGCTCGTCTCACCTTTTTCTTGTCCAGCACCTTTATCTCCTTTATGTTTGGGGAATACCTGTCATCCATCATCATCTGATCTTATTTACGTAATATGTTAAAGATTCGTAGGAACGAGTTGAATAGATAACCACGAGCTATGTTGCTCGGACTCTTTGTTTTTCTTGGACCACCTATATCTGATACGGATATGTAGTTATGACCCTCCAAGGATTCTCCAAATACATGAGAAAACTTGGGGAACAATATGAACATACCCATGTCAGGTACATTCCCTTACTCGGCACTCACACCTGAGATCGAGTAACATAGATAAGAACTAAAAAACAGTTTCAAACTTCTTTCCATATCAAATCACAAGTCAATCATTTCGAACGAAAGAAAGTCCAAGGTATCAGGATTTAGGATCTTAAGAGGAATCACAAAAAAACACCTAGAAATCTTGGGCATCAATTGTCATAAACAAGCATATTAGTAAGAGGACCGACAAGATTAAAATGAAGTCGCCACAACAAAAAGATGACAGCAGAAAAGGGATAAGACGATGAAATCACCATATTTCTGAATTGGAGGATGAAAGGATGATGTTAAAAGTAAAATATTGATATGGGATGTTGGTTTCTAGTTTGGATCAAAAGCTTTGAGCATGCCTATGTTTATTAGAGAATCTCTTAGAACCGATAAAGTCAAATAACAGAAAAACCTAAACCGAAACTGGTTTTACCTAAAAGACTTGGGATATTAGATTAGAGAGACAGACTCATGCTTAAACAACTACAAGAATGAAACTTGAGCAAATTGGATGTTAGCAAGAACTACAATAAACCTTCATTATTAACACTTCACGATACACCTCTAATAGCGGAGATGCTCTTGGAAACACAACGAAGCAAACAGTGACACAGATTTCAGAGCAAAACTAATCCGCACAATGCATATTCTAGTAATAATTTATGTTCCATATGCAACCATATTTCTTAACGCTATGGATTTCATTAAGATAGTTGACCTCAATACTATAACACAACTTCTTGGCATTTTACATACAGGTAATCTGGTGAAACAGTAACATGCTTTATTTCCAGGTTGATAAATTGAATCTTAAACAACATTCTTTTCGATGGAAGAGCATAAACTTGAATGTTACTTACAATGGGAAGAGAGATTCAACCCCAACTCCGGCTACCATTCTCCGTATTCGGAATGTCGTATTCAGGCCAGCATTACGTCTAGCAATAACAATGCCTTTTATTGTTGAAAGACGCCGCTTGTTTTCAGGTACTTCCTGCTCTCACCAACAGCATGCCGGTTACCTTAATCCACTCGAAAACATGTTAATAATCACATGTAGTAATAACACTTCAAATGTCGAAACATGTCATACCACTTTGAGTTGCACAATGTATCCAGGTTTTATATCAGGTATCTCCCTTTGCTCCTTCACTTCCTCCACTGCTTCCTTATCCAGAATCTGCAAGCACATAATAAACACAATTCAAAACCGGAATAAAATTAAACCCGAAGCTTAACTCAGTTGATTCATATATACATCCTCAAGATATGGCAACCCAACTGGTATGAGATTCGAATAAAATGGAAAAACAAAACATAACAATAACATTACAAAAAGGGGAAAAAAAAAAAGAACTTTCCTGCATTATGTGCCTGGCAGTTTTATCAAGTCTCTTATATTTAATTCGAGCCGGCACATCAGTGACGGGATCAGAAGAATCCGTAGCAGGCAAGGCAGATGTTGTCATACATCTGCTAGAAGATGAAGACATCATTGCAGCCAATGGAGACAACACTGGAACCGAGCATCCACCAAAACTGCCGGGAAACATCAATTCTTTTGTTTGGGATCCAAATCTTGTCTGCTAAAACAATTCACAAGCTTTAAAACATGGGAAACAACGTGAATTGGAACATCTTAACCTAGTGACAATTTATCATTCGAATTATACTTTAAAAAATAGAAAAAAGGGGGCATTTTGAAGCAGGAAATTCACTTAAGAAATAAACCCAGAAAAAATAAGGCAAAGAAAAAGAACCCATACTCCTAGAAACTGCAGGATATGGTTCTGGGAAGATTTGACTGAATCGTTGGTTCCATAGGCTACGTTGGTGCTACTTTGAGAAGGCAGATAAGCTCCTGTTGAAGATTTGAAATGAGCACTGCTCCATCTGGAAAAACCTTGCCTTTGACCCAAACGGATACTCCCACCAATAAACGACTGCATTATAGATCCTCAACCCCGTTTGGTTGCTGAGAAAAAGCGAGAAAGTGATGGAAAATAAGGAAACGAAATTCGCCGCTGCTCAAAACCCTCTAAGAGCGAACATGGGTTTAATGATAGAGATCACGTAATGACAAATATACCCCTATTTGGGCTTAGGATTTACTGGATTGGGCCTGTTTTTAACCAATTACTTTCACTGTAATACCATGCTCAGCCCAGCCCATTATATACCCAATTGATTTTTGGGTTAATTATTAATTTGATCCTAATATGAAACAATTCAATAAATTCAACATTTCATATTTAAAATTTTTATTATTTTAGTCTTTGTTCTTTTCCTAAACGGTTTGTTTTCTCTCAAAAATGTTATATTACTTTTCTGTCACATTTTTGTATAATAGCAAATTAAATAGCTTGTTGATGTTTTATGACATAATGCAGTTTATCCAACTACTGTTTTGATCTAATAGGTTCACTTTCTTTGAAAATATGAGAAAAATGACTAAATTGATGATTTTTTTAATATGAAGAGTTAAATTTATCGAATCATTTCAAATTAGGACAAAATTAATAAAATGTATAAGTTTTGAGACTAAAAATATTACTATACCTGGTTACATGGATGTCGATTTCAATTTTAACGATAACATGACATTTTTGCAATAATATTTTAATTATTAATCTGTTTATGATTTATAGAAGAAAAATGACATGCTTGTTACCAAACTTATAATTAAATAACATTTTACCCTTATTTCCCCCCTAAATATTTATCCCGCTATTTAAAAAAAATATCTACTTGTTTTGAAGATTATTTGGAGTATGAAGAAATTATTTTACGGACCTTTCAACAATCTCATCCAACCTCATTCACGATTTCTATCCAATTAAAACAACCCACATATCTTTCTCTCATTCACGTGTACACTTGGATTCAACCGTCCAAATCATCTTCCTTTTTTTCTCTCTCATAAACAATCCATACATTATAGGGTGCTAATTGAGTTGAGCAGTTTACGAATAGTTCAATCTCGATTTTGTAAAAATTAGATCAATGCTCAACTCAAATTCAAATTCGATTCTAGAATTTAATGATTGAAGTCGAGTAAGGCCTAACTCGACTCGACAATCTCATGAACAACTCGTTAATTTTTTTAAGGATTAATTATCTATTGATAAACTTTTTTTCTTCAAGAATGGTTGTAATATGTTTGTTTGGTGTATATGTGGATTGTTACTTTAATTGTAATATGTTAGTTTGATGTATTTGTGGATTGTTATTTTAGAATTGTTTCGCACACTATTTTGATTTTGTTTTTGCTCTTTATTGAATATTACAAGATTTTTACATATATTAAAAAAAACAAGTGAAGATTTTGATTAGCTTAACAAGCAACGAATTTTATTAATGAACACGAATCGAACAAAATTTTATTAAACTTATTGAATATCAAATCAAATTGAACATTGTTCACCTCATGATCTGCTCGCTCGATAAATACCCCTAAATATTGCAGTTTGATTTCTTAGGAAAGCCCCTCGATGGGCTCATTGGTTTTATGATGTCACAGCAACAGTGGATGTATAGTTTGAGAAGACATGGGGAGTTTTGCATTGGATTTCGTTGTATGCAGTTTAAATCACACTTTAGGTGCTTTTGTTATGGCTTTTGTCTACTGGTTTTTAGAAATAGTTGAGAAGTTTTGTCTTAGTGGTAATGGAATTTTGTCCTATTGAATCTTGGGATCTGTTTCAAGATAGGTTTTGATGTGGTAGGAAAGGCATATATATAATAATCGCAATATCTAAATTCGTATTTAAGATTCGCATGCTGATAAATTCAACGAGTGATTTCGGTGGAAAAAATAATATTCACCCTAAAAAATTTGAGTTCGAACATTTATGTTTTCATTATTAAAAGTTTCAAAAAATTATGAATGTTTAAAAATTTGGGGTAGAAAGATTTAGGACATGACAATTCATTGACTCATTGTGTGTTAACGAACCCAAAGATGATTTATTGACAGAGGGGCTCAAAAAATTGAGGGTCTTGTGCAATTTATTAAAATTGACATAATAATTCATTGACTTATTGTTTGCGTGCTATACTGATTTTTGAAAAAAAATAATTTAATAAATTCAAAATATATGAAGTACAACAACATGTTACTTTCTTTCTATATTTTACCATTAGCCCAAAATTAATATTTTACTTTTTCTTTGTAATGTTTGATCAATTCAAAACCGACACCAAATATCATTACTTGATGAATTCTAGGGAAAGGTTTGGAAATTGTTTTAAGGAAAATGCAAGTTTGAGCATAGGAGTATCAATACCTTCCTCATGGCATCGATAACAAGGGCATGATATCAATATCTTGACTTGAGATTATATGTTTGTGCTAGACTTTAGTTTTTGTTATAAAATGGTCACTGAACCATACAAAATGATCACCAGACTTTTAAATGTTACATAATGGGCATTAAATTTGATAACTAGGAGTATATATCTATCGATTTTGCGTTCGACCGTTCGCCGTTTTTCGGCGACGCCGCGTTAGGGGAAACGACTGCCTTGGTCTGGCAACCAAACCGGTGCACTCAGCGGCGGCGATTGGAGGATTTTGATTTGGGTATTTTTAGGGATTTCAAGACTGTTTTGTAAAATTTTCAAAGTTTTGGAATTTTTTGAAAAACTGAAAGTTTTTTATATTTTTTAATTTTGAAAAAAATTTAATTAATTAAATATGTCACGTGTCACTCTTTTATTCGTTAAAATTTTTTTAACACCCATTAACTGTCAGACACTTAAAATTATAATTTTGAAAACTTTGACACCTATTTTTACAAAAAAAATACTTTAGACACCTAAAGTTCAAAAATGACATACTTTGGGCTCTTTTTTTTCATTTAAGCCTTATAGATACAATGTAAAGTATTTACATGGGGTGTGAACCCAATGACGAATTTTGCATACTTTATTCTATCTGAATTATCTGGATTACTATTCTATAAGGTTTAATTATGAGAATATATAAATATATATAATAGCTCTACTAATAATTGTCAGATGAAGTAATGGGTAAACAATTGTGCATACTTTAAAATGCATTTAGTATCACTTTAATAACACAGTTTGATTAGCCACAAAAGCAGATGGTGGTGCAGAAAATAGACCAAAAAGAAACCTGGCCTAAGCTAAGCTAACTAGTAGCAGCATGGGGGCAAGCAATGGGGAGGCAAAGACTTATAAAGCTCATTTTAAAAGCTTTTAACGTTTCGAGGCTTCTCCTCGGCTTCCTTTTGCGTGTGTTTTTGCACTTAAAAAGCTGCTATTATTGTTGTCATTTTGGTTTACTTTATGCGGTTCCATTAAACTGTGTTAAATGCACCCTTTGGCGCCTGCAAACAGCCAACTCTTCCTTAAACTTTCTTGTCTTTGCCCTTTCTTCTTGCAACCAGTAATTAATCATGAAAACCAAAATCCCATCTTTTGTTTTCCTGGAAAATTAAAACCCGACTTATAAGTTATAACCTGTTCGTGTTATTGTCTGTTTTTTGTGTGTTCTTATTTAGGAAGTTTAGGACATGGAGAATCTCATTGTAATAAACAAGTGTTCTCTTCTTCTGTTTTTGCTTGTTGGGTTGTTTGTTTTTGGTGAATGTGAAGACTATGGCCAGGTTTCACCTGTATCTCCAATGGTGAAGGAAGAACAAGAGGCATTGTATTCTGCTATTCAGGGATTTGTGGGGAACTTGTGGAATGGCTCGGATCTCTACCCTGACCCTTGCGGATGGACACCTATTCAGGTTTAAATTCTCATGTTTCCTGCTTATGTTATCCGGATTCCGGACTAGAAATGAATGTTAAACGAGTGTCGGATTTGAATATGTTTATCTTTTTTATTCATGTATATTTGTATATCTATATGTGTCGAATACAAATGTCGAATATGAATACAAATTTCTTACAAATGCAGGGAGTTTACTGCGATCTTGTTGATGGATTTTGGCATATCACAGTTCTAAACATCGGTCTAGTTTTCGACAACTCTCTGCAATGTAGCCCGGATGCAAAGTTCACCCACCACTTGTTTGAGCTAACTCACCTAAGATCACTCTCATTCTTCAATTGTTTTTTCTCACCGGGAGAAAATCCCATTAGAATCCCATCCTCAAACTGGGAAACACTCTCCAAAACCTTAGAATCCTTGGAGTTCAGATCCAATGGTGGTCTCATCGGTGAGATTCCGACCTCCATTGGCTGCCTTAAAAGGCTCCAATCATTGGTGTTACTAGACAATAGATTAACTGGTGCATTGCCTAGAGAATTGGGGAACCTGGTGAACTTGAGACAACTTGTGCTTGCTGGAAACAAGTTTTCTGGCCATGTTCCACCAAGTTTGGCAGGGTTAACAGAGCTGCTGATAATGGACTTAAGTAGAAACAATCTATCAGGGCCATTGGTGTCGAGTTTCGGGAGCAATTTCACTTCCCTGCTAAAACTAGACTTGAGCAACAATGGACTTGAAGGGAAGATACCTGAAGAAATTGGAAGGTTAAAAAATGTGACACTTTTGGATATTGGTAGAAACAAGTTCTCAGGTGGATTGATTGAGTCATTTCAAGACCTGGTTTCTTTGAAAGAGATGGTGGTATCAAACAATCCACTTGGGGGTGGTCTCATGGGAGTTAAGTGGGGGAACTTGCAAGGTTTGGAAATTTTGGATCTTTCAAATCTGGGGTTGACAGGTAGGATACCAGAGTCCATGGCAGATATGAAAAGGTTGAGATATTTGGGACTAAATGACAACAATCTGACAGGAAATCTTTCTGCAAAGTTTGCAAGTGTTCCTTCTCTGGGTGCTATTTACATTAATGGAAACAATCTGACAGGGAAGGTGGAGTTCTCAGAAGGGTTTTATAAGAAAATGGGGAGAAGGTTCAGAGCCTGGAATAATTCAGGACTTTGCTATCAGCCTCAAGTGATCTCATCATCGTTACCTTCACCACCGCCAAGCCACTTTCCTGATGGGGTTAAAGCTTGTTAACAAGAAACATGTCCATTTCCACCATGGAATAATGCAAGAAGCAGTGCTGGTAGACCGGATTTTAGAGGGTTTGTTTTTCAGTTTAAATTTTAGCATTAGAATAGTCATGTATTTTTTTCTTGGGTAAACTACAATGGAGGTCACTCAATTATCGGTAGGATTACATTTAGGTCACTCATTTATTAAAAGTTATATTTGGGTCACTCAATTATGGGTAAGGTTACATTTAGGTCACCCACCCTTCATATTTAAAAAAATACATCAACTTAGTCATTTTTTTCTTCCAAATCACTTGTATACTCTCGTTAACATTAGAGTACTTCATTTAAAATCATTAATTAATCTAATACACAAAGTGATATATATTTTTTAAAATATGAAGGGTGACCCAAATGTAACCTTACCCATAGTTGAGTGACCTAAGTATAACCTTTAATAATTGGGTGACCCAAATGTAACTTTATCCATAATTGAGTGATCTAAATGTAACTTTTAATAATTGGGTGACCCAAATGTAACTTTATCCATAATTGAGTGATCTAAATGTAACTTTTAATAATTGAGTGACCCAAATGTAACATTGCCCATAATTGAGTGATATCCATTGTAGTTTACCATTTTTTCTTTTAGAACTATAGAAATACATGAAAATTGAAAAAAAGGAACTTTGAGAAAGCCAAATATCTAGAGTAAATTGCACCACATAACCCCAAACTATGACTGTCATTCTAAATTAGACCTTAGATTTCTAATTTCATCCTCGAACTATGATTTTTATTCTAAATTAGTCCCAAACTTTTAATTGTTCCATTTTCACCCCCAAACTATACCCTCGTTCTAAATTGGTCCCAAACTTTTTGAATATTCCAATTTTATCCTCAAATAATCGTTTATATCACACCATATTATTACATAATACATATAAGTATTTCATGAAAATTAATGATTTTTATAACTGTTTTATTAACATAAGATATGATTAGCATATACTAATAATTTAGGGATAGAATTAGAACATTCAAAAAGTTTGACTTTGAGGACCAATTTAGAATGAGATTTATAGTCTGAGGATGAAATTGAAATGATCAAAAGTTTGAGGACCTATTTAAAATAAAGGTTATAGTTTGAGGATAAAATTAGAATGTTTAAAAGTTTAATGACCAATTTAAAATAAGTGTCGTAGTTTACTTTGAGCAGTCAAATATTTATGGCTATAAACACCTTACAAGTTACAAATTTAAGAAAGGTTTTTTATAAATAAATTACGTGGCCCAAAATTGTCATCGTCCAATAATAATGTCACAGGTCATATTTTATTGATTTTAAAAAATAGAGTAAATTGAGATAAAAATAATAATTTAGAAGATAAATTGAAGAAAATGATTTAAAATGCATTCTAATGGAAGACAAATATATAAGATTATGATTATAACTCAATGACAACAAATAGCAGGGTTATAACCGTATAAGATTATGATTATGATTTAACTTTTCTCATGTGTGTATATACATAGAGGAGCAAGATTTTTTTTTAATATGCATGCCCATCTTATGGCTCATGTTCAGAGTGCAAGGCTGCCCTTTTCAATAATGTTGTCTTCAATATTATATTTTCTACTTATAAATGATGTCACCCATTAACAATAACATGTTAGTGGAAAATTTATCAAACAAAGTTTTGGGAGTGAGAGGCAAAAGAGTGATTGCAAGCTAACTTTTCCCTGTTATTTCAGAAATAAGTTAAAAAACATTGCCAATATTTAACAATTCCTTTATTCATTTTAAAAAATAATTCCTTTATTAGGTTTGTTGAATACCAAATTTAGGTAGCACTCAATTATTTACTTCTGGTTGAGAAAAAAAACATAATAAAAGAAATGTGGAAGACAACCCAAAAAAGAAAAAAAGAGTAAAATACATTTTGAGTCATTTAATTATGTGTCCGGTTATAAATTGATATTCTAAAAAAATTATAATTTAGTTATTCAATTAAAATTTTGTTATAAACATTTAACTATGCCGTTAAAATTAAAATATAACACGATATAATAAAAAAAATTGTCCCGCAAAACTTTTGCATTCTTCATTTTGACTTTAATTCGAAATAATTCAATAAACTGAACTCTTTATATTTAAAAATTTTGGTATTGCACCCTCCTGACATATCTTCTGACCACTTGTTGCACTCTCTATTATTGTCCATCAGCTCGACAACCAACAAATGAGACAACTCGATAGACTTTACTACTGAACAACTGATGAACTAATGAAACAAATTCATTATGACTCAAACGATGCCTACCAGTAGACATTATTACTTCACTAACAAAAAAATCTAAATATGTAGGGTTAAATTATTATATTATTTTGAATTAGAACCAAATTAATATAATATATAAGTTTTGGGACTAAACTTATTATTATACCAAGAGACATTAGCCGTTCATTTCAATTTCAACGGTAGAATAATATGTTTGTAATAAAATTTTAATTGAGCAAATAACTCATATTTTTAGGGAAAATAACTTGTTTATAATCAAATACATAAAAAGTATGGCGTACCCTTGTCTATTATTTCTGACCAAGATCCGATGTATACTTTCTGATTCTGGAAGGCCTTGTAAGATATGGCGTATCGGTAAACTGATGAACAATCTGAAAAAGTGATTCAAATTCTGAAAATTATGATACGAGGTTGTGTGATTGACTTCTGTAACAGTTGGGGGTATTTCTTGTCATTGGCCAAGTTTGCTTATAATAATAACTATTATGTAAGTATTCTCGTTGCTTAGTATCAAAAGGCTTAAAGGTCCAATCGAGGGAACGAAAAATAAAAAAACTAATTAAAGCTCTTATAAAAAAAATTCACTCAATTGAGCCCTCAGAATTCAAATTGCAATCAACTTAGCCCTTCCGTTAAGTTAACCGTTACAGTTAACCGTTAACTCAAAAATAGTTATTACGATGGTGACACGTGGCACACTCTAGACATGCCACATCATTAAAACCGTAAATAATTATTTAAAAATTTAAAAATATTTGAAATTATAAAATAATACATTTAAAATTAAAAAATTAAAAATAAAAAATAATTTAAAAATCAAGAAAATTCTAAAAAAATTAAATGTGTAAAAATTAAAATTATGTATAAAATCATAAAAAATATTTTTTTACTTAAAACCGAAAAATATAAAAATAATTGTAATAATTATTAAAAAATATATAAGTATTTATAATGAAATAATATATAAAAATTGTATAATTTTTTAAAAATATTTTTAATTACAAAATCCCAAAATTTCAAAAATTTTCAAAATGCCTAAAATTTTTAAAACCCTAACCCTAAATTCCCAACTCCTCAAAGCAGTTTAATCGAAGGTGGAAGTTGTTGGTCCTGTGGTAGACGACGGTGCTGGTGAGAAGAAATATTGAGGGAGAATGAATTGGTGAGAATGGGTGCAGAGATGACGAAGATAGGAGGGGTTTTCCTACGACTTGGAGTGCCCGGTGGTTGAATCAGTGCTAATACTTGATTTAGGGATTTATAGGTTTTTTTAAGAAATAAAACTTTGAGGTTTTTAGAAAAAATATTATTTTATGTTATTTATAAAAATAAAGGAAAACAAGAAAAATTAAATTAAATTTATATTTTTATAATTTTTTATAATTTCGTAGATACTTTTAAATTTTTTAGATTTTTTTATAAAAAATCGATTGTGATGATGTGGCACGCCCAGAGTGTGCCACGTGTCCTTCTATATTTGATCGTTAAAGGCATTGACGGTCAACGCTGTCAATGTAACAGAAGGGCTAAATTGGGTGCAATTTGACTTTTGAGGGCTAAATTGGGTGATTTTTTTTATAAGAGCTTAATTGGTTTTTTGATTTTTCGTTGAGGGCCAGTATGACCTTTAAGCCATATCAAAATAAGTCCAAATTATGTTTTTTCTCTTTTAGGTGCCTAAACTTTTTTTTGCGACTTATAGGTGCCCAAACTATCATTTTTATCAAAATAGGTGCCTCAATTTACTTTCAAAGTGGCAAAAATGACAGTTTATGCACCTAAGAGGAACAAAAAGATTAGACCCCTAAAAGAGAAAAACAAGATAGTTTATGCACTTATTTTAATATTAATCCGGAAAAATATAATGAGGGTATTTATAGTTACTATCCTTATTTTCCTTTTTTATTTAATAAAAGTAAGGATGCAATTGAAAAAATATATAAAGAGATGACATTATAGCAATTACTTCATGTCGTGTCACATTTTTCTACCTTAAACTCGAACCCGACACGGCTAATATTTATTATTTTTCACCTAATCCGATACAAATTCGATTTTTATAAAAAATGACCTGATAAGGTCGGGTCAGGCTGGAACCTGTCGGGTCTGAGTCCCATGCCCATCCCTAGATGAGATAGTTAAACATACACAAGCACTTCACTACTAGATAAATAGAAAATTAATGGAGCAAACTAATTATTAGGGAAGGTCATGGGTCGGGTTGGGTCTGGTTTTTAGCTGATCTGCACCGACTCAAAAATTTAACATCTCCACCCAAACCCGACCCGACCCTGACCTCAAATTATAAAGTAAAAACCCGAACCTAACCCGACCCGACATAAATAAAAAATTATAATTTCTCATTATTATTTGATAAAATAGAGAGCTAATTGAAAAAATACAACTCAAATTTTCATTTTACAACTCAAATTTTCATTTTACAAAATTGATCCAACAATTACTAAAACTTTTTGAGTTATTCACTTTAAATTTTCATTTTATAACTCAAATTTTATTTGATTTTTTTTATTTATGTTTTTTTAATGGAATTTTAATTTGTTTAAATTGATCATTAAATTTGAGCTTAATAATATTTTAATTTCCAGCAAAGCGGTTCTAAAACTCTTTATCATTTTAATTTTTAGCAGGCTATATAGGTAGAAAAGGCCACTGCCTTACCCTACAACACTCATACGATAGGAGTGTGATCAACAAACGTGCATGCCGTGTATGCGCTGATGTACTTTTTTATAATTTTTTCTTTTCATTTTTGATTTAATGTACTTTATGACCAAACCACATAATTAAACAGAAACACAATCAAATTAAATAATTAATGAGTTTTGGATTCAAATTAAACCCATAAATCTCAATATATAATGATAATCTGTCAAACCAAACGTGCTAGTGATAATCAAAGGTGAAAATTGTGTGAGCCGAAGTGGAACAATTCTAGAACTTAATATTGTCCTTCATCCCCATACAATATGTGTTCTTATTTTTATGTATTGAATTTAGTTATTTATAGAAGAATATTCTTTTTACTCACACCATAAATTGGTGTTCTCACGATAGTTTTTTCAACTCTTCTTTTTTCAACGTCTTATTCCTCGCAAGGATGAGTATCTTTGAAGGTATCGCTCTTTATCAATGTTTTAATATTTTTTGAATTTTTATTCATCTTTGTGATTAATTTTTTTTTGGTTTCTTCATCTCAGCTGCGGGGAGCTTTTGTTTGAGTTCGGCATCTAGGAATGCTTTTGACAAAATCAAAGAAGGGTAGTATTTATTTGAAGTTTTTATTTATTTATTTACTTGCGAATGATATGTTGATAAATTAATAATAAAAATAATTTATTAATAGTTTTTAACACTAATTTTAGATGCTATGTTTTTTCGTTGACGCTTCTATTAAGGATAATACGATCGATGGTGGAGCCGTGCTACAAGACTCTAATGGAAAATTGTAGGATTTACTACATTTGTATTTGATGCATTAAAACCCATAAAGCAGAGAGGGAAGTCTTGATGGTTGTTTTTTTACCTCAAATAATATAATCAATAAATCACTCCATGTCCAAACGGATAGAAAGGACCTTCATAATTTCTCGGAGACAAAATGACACAAGAAACATGACAAAAAGTTAGATGAAAATTTTATGTAAGTTATCAATTTAAAACATAAAGCTTAAAAAATATTTTATTTTTTATAAAAAAATATTTTATATTTTTATCTAATACTAATTAATTAATATGCAGATCTTTCTTTGAAAAGATTAATAATAACTTTGATGATTGCACGTTTGAGCACTTAGCTAGGGATGACAATAAACTTACTCATATTGTGGCCAAAGCTGCAAGACAAAGAAAGTCCTATTCAGCTATTAAAAAGTTACTTGCTAAAGAGATAGGCGAGGTTGGAGAGACTGATGAGGAGACAGCCAACGAGGCTAAGGCTAGCGAGGAAGTCTAAAAAGAAAGTGCAATGATTACTTGGAAAGATGTGGATAGTGGGCTGCAATTATTAATTAGTACTTAGTATAATATCTATTTAACAAATTTTTTTAGTTTCCCTTTCAATATTTTTTGTAATATGAATTTATGTTTTTTTGTTGAACAAATATTGTTTGTTCAACCTCCTTTTCCTTTGTTCCTCGCCAACAATACCACCGACCAGAGTGATCTTGTTGTTTGGCATACCTGCTTAATGCTAGTCTTCAATTATTGGAATGTTCGCTCTGATACCAACTGTCACGGACTTAATATTTTTCTCTCACGTGCGGCACTTAGACACGCTTGAGTGACTAAGTCAGCCTAAACTTCTTGAATATGCAAGCTAAGTGTAGTGGAAGAAGAATAAGACAAGTATGCTTCAAGTAAGAAAGAAGATAACTTAAGTATTGAATACTTGAAAAGAGAATTTTATTGGTTTGGAGAATACTTTACAAGATTTTAGAATTCTTAGCTTTCTGGGATTACATTGCCAAATGGCCAAAGCCACCTATTTATAACCTTCCACCTCCTCAATGGACGGTGGAGATCAATCTAATCATACGGTTAATATTTTGATTCTAGAGAAATCTATGCAACCTATAAATATCTTACATCTCTTAGAACTTTCTAAATAATCCTAGAACGATCTAGTCTTGGAGAAATCTTCATAACCTTCTAGAACATTCCATAATCTTCTATCGTATTCTAGGACCTTTTAGAATATTCTAGAGCCTTCCTCAACATTCTAAAACCTTCCAGCATATTCCAGATCCTTCTAGAATGTTCCAGAACCTTCTTGAATCTTCTAGAGCCTTTTAGAATCTTCTAGTGCCTTATATAGTTTTCTAGAACATTCTAGAGTGTTCTAGATTATTCTATAGAGTTCCAGAACTTTCTTTAATGCCCTAGAATTTTTCACCAATATCTTTATCCTTCCAATACAAGTCTAAAATTTTGTTGATTTAATTTTTGGTCTGTGACATGAGACATGAAAGGCTGAGGAGACAGGCGAGGCTGAGGCTAGAGAGGCTACTGAGGAGACAACCAGCAAGGCTGGGCTAGCGAGGAAGTCTAAAAAGAAAGTGCAACGATTACTTGGGAAGATGTGGACACTGAGCTGCAGTTATTAATTAGTACTAACTTAATATAATATCTATTTAACAAATAATTTTATTTTCTCTTTAAATATTTTCTGTAATCTGAATATGTTGTTTTGTTGAACAAATCTTGTTTAGTTTAATTTATAAGAATCAAAGGCACTATTTTCCTCCTTCAATGCCCGACATTGAATAAATATCGAATATGAGGGAGGTTTTTAACGAGATCCTAATTATTATTAAAAAAATCTAATTAATCCTTACATTAAATAATTCCAATATTCAATACATGCAAACAATTATATCGTAATACAAATTAAGTCGTAGACGAATCAATATTCGATGCTTACATTGATACATGGAAACAATTTCATCTTAAAACCTATAAAACAACAATTACATCTTAATAAGATATCAAAAACATCATTTCTATTCTCAATGTCATCCATGGAACATGGACAAAAATCGGCATTGAATAAAAGCTAAATGCTCACAACTTAAACATAAATTTAGTAATATGTAAAAAAACGTATTATATAAGTGAAACTAAAATCAAACATTAATGAAAGAAAAAAAATATAATTCATCAAAAATCTCAATGATCTAAATGATTTATTCTCTTTCAGTAACCCAAATTTAAATAACGATGCTTACAAGAGTGAAACCGAATTAGAGGTAGTTTAGGGTGGATGTAAAAAATGACTTTACTAACATATTCGCACCTTCAATCCTGAGTTAAAATATTCAAGATATTTTCTATTTCTCGTACCCAAACCTTTCCTCTTAATTAGGGGTGTTTATGGTAAGTTAATTGTATCATTTAGCATAAACGATTGCTTAACTGTTATAACGGATATTAAACCGTAACCTAACCACTAAAAAACAATTAACCATTAAATTTTTAAACGGTTAACCATTATAGCAGTTAACCGCTACTTAACGGTTTGGTCTGTAACCTATTAAAAAATTTTCACATGTTCACTAATTCTTTTTAAAATAATAAAATTGTCCCTCCGATAAATATCATATTAAAATTTTTAGAAAAAATATTTAAATATAAAATTCTAATCACAAACTTCATTTTATGTCTAAATAATTTTATAAGGGTTGACCAAACATTAGTTTAAGAGGATCCCAAAGGTGGAAGGATCTCACTTGAAGCTGAGTGCAACTTATTGGAAGCTCGGTTCGATCCATGCATAAGATATTTTTCCTATTATTATTACTACTCCTAATTTTTCTTCCCTCTTTTGCAGTAACCACACACAATAAATTTTTTATTTTTTAAAAAATAATTAAGATAATTAACATGGTAGTGTCCAAACTGTACCTCGTTAATTATTTGCGATAAAGAGACGTCCTTTTTCATGTTCTATTAGAAAATAAGATAATGTTATCTTGTTACGTTATTTTAACAAAGTAGTATTCAAACTGTCTGGATCGTGACTTTCGTAATTTTCGTGGTGGGATATCCTTCATAAAATTTACATTCATTAAAAGGATCACATTTTAAATCTAAATTCATATTCGTAACTTAGCAACAAAAATAACCCCGAGCTAACACATGATTTTAGAAAGGTACCAATTTTAGGCTTTGTGTGAGTGCTTTAACCTTATTCACACTAAACTGAATCTCGAGCATAATTTTTACTCAAATTTTAAACGTAAACCACCAAAATTACCTTCTTCAAAAAAATATCTTTCAAAGTTTTTTAAATGATGATTTTGTGAATACTCAAATATATTCAGTCTAAAACCATCAATGGCGACTCTCGTATTTTAAAATATTTTTCAAACTTAAAGAATAATTTCGACAACAATACTTAAGATCGACCTATTGTTTTTTAAAAATATGATTAAAAAGGATCAATTGAAAATGACCTAGACTTTAATCCAAGTTTCATACTCCAAAATTTTTAGGCTGAGATTAACAGTAGAATATGTGAAGATTATTATTTGAGAAAAAAAAGGTATGGAGTTAAAATCTGCCATCCATTTTTCCCATCCAACGATCCAAAAAACGTGAGTTTTACACTGTGTAAGTGGACCCTATCCTTATATTTTGATACACAATATGAGTGCGGCCTTCATTAACTTTTCAAAATCGATGAGCGGATCCTATCCTTATATTTTGATACACAATATGAGTTAATCCTATCCATATATATTCACCTAAAATGATGGACTGCGGCCTTCATTAACTTTTCAAAAGAGGAGAATGTCCTTTGTAAAATCGAGAAAAATACGTTTCAAAACAAATATTTTTTTAAACAAATTCACTCTTTTAAAGTAAAATTCATATTCAAAGGATCTTATTTTAAAACTAAACCTCAAAATTATAAATCTACTGTTAAATCAACGTGTAATTAATTGTATACTAACTTCAAATGTCGTGGGGTATTAACCTTTCCTTACACATAGCTGAATCCTTAAAACATTTGTTATTGTCCAATGGTTTTAAAACAAAGAATTCAAAACGGAATTTTAAAGATAATTTTAGAAGCATTCGATCGTTATCGAACTTAAGTACTATTTGGACATTACCGTTCCGACATTTGGAGCATATCAATCCATCATTTCTAACAGACAGACCAACTTTTGCATGTCAACCTAGTGTTACTATTTGTTTGTTCTTTTCTCATATAATTCCTTGTTTTATTATTTGTCTGTTCTTTTCTCATATAATTCCTTGTTGGTTTACTATTATTATAAACAAACCATTAAAAAAATACCTTCTACAAGAATAATCCGACAACTTCTAAGACTCCCAAAGACTACATATTTTCAGTATTGTATAGGTTTGCCATGGACGATCAATAGTATCAACTATCTTCTCACTCCTATTTTACCCACTCAACTTTAAAATTTTTTAATTTAATAACTGAATTTTCGAATTGCTCATATTTTAGTCACTTACTTATTTTATTATTATTTTTCTATGACCTGTCATTTATTATTATTATTAAATAAAAATAATTCCTTGTGTTCTTCCCTGAAACATTTGGTATCCTAGGCATAAAAACCTTTGATGCGGGTGCCGAAACCCAAGGGCTACAACATTTCGAATTCCCTTGCACCATCGTGTGAAACGGTCTCGATCCTCTTTGCATGCTGAGCAAATGCTTTTTCTTAATAACAAATCAATACAAGATATATAAAAACTCCAGTAGTTTGAGAAATCCCCAAGTTTGTATGCAGTGACGAGGAAAAGCAAATCCAATATACTCAAATCAAACAATTCTAAGGAATCACATAAAAGTAACTAATCCAACGTTCGAACCATAAAAAAATTATAAAGGAAGGGTAGAGCATGCAAAAGAAAAACAAAAATAAACAAATTGTAACTCACCTCTGCAACAGAAAACTCACGAGGTCGCAATGCTGATGGCAAACTAGAGTAATCAACAGGATCCAATGTGAGTGAGAAACTAGTGCAGTCAAATGATAGGCGTCACATACACATATAGGATACTATGTAATGATATATAACCAAACGACTGTGGGACAAGTTGAGTGACCTGCATAGACAGAATGCCAAGGGCCTTACCATTTTATATCATTCAAATCAGTATCCTTGGGCTTCATAGCAAAGCCTGCTTTCTCAAGAAGGTTCTGAATTTCTTCAGCGATTTCCAGTCTCGATCTCCTACCCTCCTACAATAATATTATGTTTGACGTGTAAAATCAGGATATAATAATACATAACAATGAATGAATCACATAAGAACAGCTAGTATTCTAAACCCTTAAAGCATCAATACACACCCGGTACGTACGTTATATGTGTCTGACTGAAGATAGTGGTTAATAGAATGGCCAGCCCTCTCAAACACTTCCAACAGTGGAGTGCAGATAACTTCATTTCCTTCTCAACTAACTTGTGACTGTTGCTACTACCCATTAGTCTAACCTCCGAATCAACCAATGCCTGGAGATCACTCATTATGCATCGGTGAATGCCTATTGAACGCAAATCATTGTTTCCTGGTGATGTGGTTACAAGCAGCTTTTCCGGAGCCACCATTAGCAGTGAAGCCAGTTCAACGAGCTTTCCCTGCCTTGCCAAATCACAACCAATGGCCTCAATCTCCTCAGTTTTGCATGCAACCAACCTGATGCTCTCCAAGGATTCTTTCTGGTAAAGATGGAAGTAAAAATGCAAGACGTAACTGCTTAAAATAAAAACATTAAAAACAGCAGAACGGGGGAAACAAATAAAACAAACAAACCAGCTGCGGTAGGCATAATATATAAACTAGCTTGAAGGTCGATTTTTTGGGAGTCCAATCATTCAAATAAGGGTGATGGCTGCATGAAGAATTCGGAAGATAAGAAATAATAAGAACAAGTAAATCAAACATGAAATAAAACAATTTAAGGGCATAGTGACACGAGAGAGATGCATGAAACATTGGAAACTTCATTCATAACGTTAACAAGTATCATAGGACGGGACAGATTAACTTTTACCATAATTTTTTGAGAGACATTTTGAGGGGCGAAGAACCCTTAGCATCATCCTCGTCATTTAGTATTGGGATAGGCTCCAGTGTGGGTGGGCGGGTGGACAACTGAGGAAACCATTTTGTGTTTTATAAGATGATACAAAACACATAATCAGCTTCATTTGATCGTGTAATAAGACTAGACACCATGTACACACTTTAAACAACACATTTGTCAAAAATACCATTTTTTTCTTAACATGGCATCCGCATCATGTTGTTTGTAAATCTTTGTAGTCCCACTCTCCAAGTGCATGCCTTCGTATAATTTCCATTCTACAGTGAAAGGTGTGGCGTTTGTAAATATTTCAAATTATTAGCTTTACAATCTAAGGAGTAACAGAATGAGCAACAAATAAAGCATTTACCTAATATTTCCAAAAAGCCCCTATTGAAACCTGAGACAAACCTAGTTGAAGCTGATCGATAATCACTTGGATCATATCAAAACCAGCCAAAACAAGGAATCAAAAAGAAAACTCGAGATTGTTAAATGCAAGAGGAAAATTAACCTTTTTTAATTTCTAAATATGAGATAAATGCAAACAAAATAGCATAGGACACATGGAAGAAGCAAAATTTGAAACCTTTTCAATTCAAAGTCTTTATATTCGGCAAGTCCCTCATTGATTAGCAAGCATGCAATTTATGCAGCCAATAATTTATCGCACCACTGTAATAAAAGACAATGTTTGGTCAAGAAAAAACCTAACTCAAACCATAAGTGCACACCACCACAAAACCAAAGCAGAAAAAAAAAGTAGATGTTAAACTACTACCATTAAATTAAAGTCTTGACAAACAGAGAGACCTAGACATAATCTTTTTTATCTTACAAGCTACTATGCTGCTTAAGAAGGGAAACAGAAGCATAGCAAAGAGCAAACCTTAGTTAGGTATCGACGATATAGGTCAATTTTATCGCCAACCCTTTCAAAAACTTCTATCAAGCGTAACATAGACATCATCATTTCCAACTTGTTGTTCAGCTCATCATGCACCTCCTCACTAGTAGAAACTAATGTTATTTGTGAAGCCATTAGTGATACTATTTCTGATAAGACCAATTGGCGAAGGGACATGCTCCCATCCAGATCAGGATCACATAAGCCTTTGAAAAGCGATGGCGATGTAACTTCTTCTCGAGCCACCATTAATAAGGCAAGTATCTCAATGATTTTCCCATCTTTCACGTAACGGTAAATTTCTTTCTCAACCTCTTTAGTGGCCCTAAAAAGCAATCTAACACACTCCAATGATTCCGCCTGTTATTGAAAAAAGACAAACAAACTATTAACAACAATACTAGGAGTCTAAGAAATGTCTAGACTATCGCAATAAGATAAGAGTTCACATATAATTCCTGACCTGATCTTGTAAGCACATAAAAACAATTGTCATGTAGATAGATTGCCTTCTAGACCAGCCAATGAAGGGAGTTTGATCGCTGCAATAAGAAACGGACATTCATATATAAATATATATAATGAGATTAGTACACTACTTTCAAGCCCTGCTTTTATAATGCAATACAGGAAGGGAGCAAGCTGTATGGGCATGAACATTAATGTCTGAGGAACAATACCTTATGATATCAATAGCACAGTCTAGAGGTAGACAAACCTGACATCTGATATCCGTTTGAGCTCCGTAGTGGAGAAACAATTCAATTAATTCAGGATCGTCTGAGGAACAATGCAGTGGAGCGAAACCAGCATCGGGACCGACAGCATTAATGTCTGGCTTGAGACCTGTCTGTCCTTGTAATAGAGCGGTTGCACACTTAACTGCACTTTCTTGAATGATGTAGGCCACAATGTGTGGTAACATGAGTGATTGATACACATCATAACCACCAACTGATTGAGCTTTGTGGTGAATCCTTCGAACGAATGCATCCTTCTTATCATATTCTATGGAGTGACAAATGATTTTATCATAGCCAGGATAATATTCTTCCATCTGTCATCATAATTTAAAAAAAAATGAAAAAGAACAAAGCCCATGGAAACATGATTAGTGTGAGAATTAACGATCAAGGAGCAGTGGCCTTGACAATTAAATAAATGGATTAAGAACAACTGTTGCCAACATTTTACCTTGATTTGGCGTGAATGGCTTAACGCGCGTCGTGATTTGGCGTGAGTGCCTGGTGGGTGCAGAGTTTCAGCACAAACATCCAGGAGATTCAAGGCGGCAGATAACTTTTTTTTTTTTTGGGGGGGGGGGGGGGGTAAAGTTAGGGTTCTGGGTTATTAAAGGCAAAAAATCAGTCTCTAATTTCAGTTAAAAAAAATTCTACTGATGAGATATTCACACCTCAAAAAAATCTATATATTTGTTTTAACAAAAAAAATAGTTGGATAAATTATATAAATAAAAGAGATATACCTAAAAAAATCTAGATATTTGTTTTAACAAAAAAAAAGGTGGATAATTATATAAAGGGTAAACTTCACCGGAGGTCCCTTTTATTTGGGACATGTTTTATTTTGGTCACTTATTTTGAAAAAAAGTTATTCTTGCCACTTACATTTTATATATGTTTTATTTTAGTCACTATGCCGTTAACACCCGTTAGTTTGATGATGTAGCGCGTTAGTCAAAAGGGTTAATTCTTAATTTGACCCCTAAATTTTAAACAAAATATTAAGGGTAAAGTACACAAATGGTCACTAAACTATCCTAAAAGTTACAAATAATCACCAAACTTTCAAATGTTATATAATGGGCATTAAACTTTAGTTTTTGTTACCAAATGGTCACTAAGCCGTTAACTGTTGTTAACCAGGTGACTTGGCGGTTACGAAAATTTATATAACAACATATTTAATCCTCAATATTTACACGTTCAGTCAATTTAGACATCAGTAATAAGGGTTAAATTAGGACTAAATTGATTGAATGTGTAAATATGGAGGATTAAATGTGTTATTATTCAAATTTTTGTAACTGTCATGTCATTCACTTAAAGACAGTTAATGGCTCAGTGACCATTTTGTAACAAAAACTAAAGCTCAATGCTCATTATGTAACATTTGAAAGTTTGGTGATTATTTTGTATCTTTTAGGATAGTTTAGTGGCCGTTTGTGTATTTTACCCAAATATTAATTTGACCCCTAAATTTTCTCAACCTCACTTCTATCCCACAACATCGCTTCTCCGGCCACCTTTATCTCCTTTTTCTTCCACCTCTATCTCCTTCTGTTTCTCTTATAACATCCAGAAATGTTTGGGTTTAATCATCTTTAATCTATCGAGAACATTTATGCAATAGCTGATGATAGTGGAGTAGTTAGTCAGATATTTGTTTGGAAGATGTTTGGATTTATCTATTTGAAAGAATTTAAACCAGTAGCTGATAGTGAATGGAATTTTTAAATTACCAAGTGTATTCTGGTACACATGAAGATTGCCACCTAAGCCACTGCTTTGACCTAAATAGAGGGGAAACAAAATTAAAATAGGAGGAAATTTGTAATCTGCCTAACAATGTTGAGCCTCTGAGAATATCCTTATTCCGTTGTCACCCATGTTTTAGGCTCTGTTTTTTTTGTCCCCTGAATGTCATTTTTCCCATTAAAGAGTTAATAATTGAGCTAGTGATTTAGTGGAGAAGGATAGATTAAAGAAAGTTTTAAATGTATCACCCTCAACGTATATTCGATGATTAAATACACATTGAAGATGTTACTAAATTATTTAACTGATTTTCTAACTTGTAATTTTTTAAAAACTTGTTCATTGGTTGGCCTTTTTTTCAATTTCTAATTTAAAACAATGTTAGGTAGGCACACCTAGTTTCAACCCTGAATTGGTTTAATAGACATATTAGTCAGTTAATAAAATAAGTATGGAACTCAGGGTGAAAATAGGTACACTGCCAAAGCTCTTTATTAAATTTAAAATCGTTACGCGATAAACAACAATTAAAATTTTTCCTTCAAAACAACTAACGAATAAATTATTACATGCCCACTAGAGAATATCATAAAATTAGAATGTCTTACTGATGTTTGGCAGATTGCAGCTTGACTAACATGCTTGACTCCTCTTCTAGAAAGCTTCCAATAACCTACGTGTGAAACAACAGACGCTAAGCATTCACTTAGTGAGACAACTATAATTTAAAGTAAATCATTTCAATGTAACAAATCATATACAATAAACTTATCAAAGTCATTCCCCTGTTATTTAACAGTGCTATACATTTCTTGTAAAATGGCAAGTGATTCCCAATACAATTTATATCATATCATAAAACAAGTATAATTATCATGTTCTCAGTATTTATCAGTCATCATGTAATCATTTGCAATATAACTTTCCTTTAGAGATAGCCCAAAGTATATAATATGAGATCAAGGTACGTGAGTCATCTTGATAAGACACCATAGTGTCTAACATAACGTGAACATGAGTACGTACTCGAGGACACTCTTTGCTCCTCATAAAATCACCTCGTCAATGCCATTAGCAATGTGGGCTTGGATCCCCAGGGTGCACACCAAGGGCTTGGGTCCCCAAGGTGGAAGTGACACTGTAATGCCTAACTTGAACATGACAGATGAGTACATATTCGAGGACGCTCTTTGCTCCTCATTAAAGCACCTCGTTAGTGCCATTAGCACTATGGGCTTGGATCCCCATGGTGCAACACCAAGGGCTTGGGTCCCTAAGGTGGGTGTGACACCGTAGTAGTCACAAAAACATGTAATTATATCATAACTTGTGTGATGCTATTCTAACTATACCATGTACTCTCATAAATATATACTTGGGCATTTCACTTCATTATCAATCAATCATCATCATTCATGTAAACGAACAATTCACATCCCATATTTCATCATAATTTTTTATATGTACTTGTCATTACTGTATTATGCATTAATATAAATTATGTAAGTCAATATTAGGCAGTTCATACCCAATATCTAAAATTTGATTTATCTTAGATAAATCTTTATACCATATCAATGTATCACATATGCCATTTAATATTTCATGCCATTTGCATAACTTTGATCAACATACATTTCATTAATATCAAGGTCGACTTGTCGCAAATGTTCCTCATATCATATATATATATATATAATAGGTAAAAAATGCACTCACCTTGGCCACTTAACATGATGCCTCACTAAGTCCTAGTTCGATCCTTTCTTTCATAGTACCTCGAACCTTCTCTGATTCGGACTTGACTCCATTAATCACATAAATACAATAAAATATTTGTTAGACTCAATTCTAACAATACCTTAAACTTGCTTTTTAACATAATCATTCGAAAATAAAATTTCCAATTATTTCCCTTTCTTCCTTGTACTATTCGAAAACTCATTATGGTCCTTAGTGATCAATTTGAACTTCCATTAACTCTTCTGAGCTTGCTAACTAACATTTAAATACTTTCAAATTCCATTTTCTAACAGCTTGCGCTACCTTCAAAAATTTACTTGTACATGGCAGAATACACACCGGATCTTAATTTCCTTTATACTGGAGAAACTAGATTCGATAATGGTTCTAACGGTATAAGCCACATAAATTAATTAAATCTACAAAAATTATAAAAATTCACTGAATTCACATCACAGACTTTCCAGGCAGAAAACTGCTCTGTAATTTTTTTGACCTTCATTCGATTAAAAATTCATATCTTTTAACTCGGAACTCGAAATCAGTTTCCTTTTGTTGGAAACGAAACTATACTGACAAATATCTACAACGGTATAAAATTCATCATTTAACCATTTTTGTAGAATTTATGGCGAAATTTTAAACTTACTGTCATAATTCAATTCCAACATAACTTTCCATAAATAACTTCTAATTTACACCAACTTCTCCCTATTTCTCTACTTGTCAATTTAGTCTCATCACTTTACTTCAAATGACTAGAATAAAGTTTGTATTCATATGTTCTCTTTACATCCTTCGTCAAAATAAGCTTAAACCTTTACTTCTCTAATTTCTCTTGATTTGTCGAGATGGTCACCAAAATTTCAAATATAAGGGTTCAAGCTTCTTAACTTTGCAAATTAGTCATCCAATCAACATTACTACCTTAATTCCATCATTTTAACTAAAAATTAGATTTACTCCTTCTACATATCCTCTTTGCCGAATAGACCATTCAAGTTTGACAATTTGTCAAAATGGTCACTAATGTGATTAATCATCGATTTAGCATTCTAACTTCATTTTTATGTCTCTAACATCATTAGTAATATAAATACACATCAAATTCATACAAAATCAGATATGGTCCCTTAATTTTGAAGCTTGCCAAAATGATCCCTATGTATTTAACTTAGGGTTTTGCTTCAAAGCAACAAATCAAGCTTACTAGATCACTAATCCAACATCACAAACCCTAAGTTAGACTTGAACCATAAACCCTAATCTTCTCTATACAAACCAAAATATGTAGTTAGACTTACATTTAACTAACAGTGTAGGTTACACTAACTTAGGGTTTATGAATTTACGTTAATAATTCACACTATTAACAACTACCATTTAACTAACAGTGCAAGTTACCCTTGCATTTAACATCTCACGTCAACTTTTTTAACTGTAATTGACGGTAGTGACCGTAATAAAAACAAATTAAAAGTTAAATAACTATAATGAAAGTTTTAAAAGTTCGATGACCATATTAAAAGCACCCTAAAAGTAACTATCAGTGTAATTTACCCAAAAAAATTAGCGTCCTTGGTTGATTTTTTGTTTTTTTGAAAAATGATACTGTTTAAACAATAAATTTGAAAAATATAATTTAAAGTGTAAAGTGAGAAAAAAAAAGTATACTAATTCCTTCAAATTTTCACTTATTTTTATTTTCTAGAAATCATTTTTTTTTACTTTACAACCAAACACGTTTTCATCAACATTTTTTATTTTCTAAAAAAATGAAAATGGCCTATGTTCTTGAGAACCAATCGCACCCTAAGCCTCTCACGTCAAGGCATGCAATTTCCAAAACATCATCCATGAAAGAGTTTTCAAGCCCAGGTGAAATTCCTTCAGGAAAACAACCTTCACTGTCTTGAACACATCCTTTGTAAACACTCCTTCACTTTTCTCAACCTCTAATCCGATTCTTACGTCACCAGCCATTCACCATAGCTTCTGCTAACGAACCCCAACCACGAGCGTCTTAAGATCGGTTGTTGCGGCACCCAACATCCATGTAACCCTTCTGGCAAAGCCAATCCAATCGTTCGGGATCCCCATCAGTGGTTCCAGGTAACCAGGAATGGCAAACCTGTTAGCACAAGGCCTAAAACCAATTCTTGAAACTGATCTCTTTTCAGAATACACAGAATATCAGTCTTAACTTCAAAGCTGCTTAATAACATTTCCCATTGTCTTTCTAATGACATTTCTGGTGGCTCCCGCACCATTGGACCCTCTGGTTTTTCAAATTTGTTTCGATGTATTCACAACAAGGCCCTTCAATTTCCCTACACGTCTTGAAACCAATGGCATCACAGTCGCAGAAAGACCTTAGATGGCGTTCTGCAAATGAAATACCACTTCCATACTCCCCCATCGATACAGCAGCTAGACCTCGAGGCTCGAGCTTCATGTGTGCATAGCAGCTTAATACCTGAAGGGAAGGGAAGCCTTTCAGAGGTTCGAGGAGATCGGATGCTGTCAAAGCTTTCTCAAGAAAGCCAATGGTTACGGAGCTAATGATGCAATAAAGTATAAGATTTAATGCCTAACCTTGTTACATCAGTAAGATTTGTCAACTAAAATACTAAACGACTGATACAATTATATACCAAGGTTTTGACACAGATGGAAATGAACAAACTCTCACTAACTACATAACTATAGACAACATGCATAGATTAAAAAAAAGGGGTACAAATATCCACAAAAGCCAGTACACTAACCAACAGCTTTTCTTTTTTGTACATAATATATGAGATTGAAACTTAGAAGCGCCAATAGAAAGAGTCAAGGATGCTTGCCTACGGTAAAACAAGTCCTGACGGGTTAGCTCTCTACACTTGGGTCAGGATCTGGTTGCTTTGGGGCAACGGCACCACCATTCATTCTCGCACGTGCCTCCGCAAACATTCTTTGCTGCTCAGCTGCTGCTTCTTCCTCGGTCATCTCGGCTCCGTTGCTCCATTTCCCACCTTTCAAAGAGTCTTGCTGAAATGCATTACAAGAATACAATCAGTGAATAACGTTGGGATGTGTTTCCGTTACAGAATCAAATTAAAAAAAATGCAGCATTGTATTGTATTATATTTGAAGGAAAATAACTATTGTAGAAAAGGGTAGCAAGAGATTGCCAACATCTTGATCAGTAATTGGGAAAAAAAATTATATGCCAGTCTTAACATGATT
The DNA here is from genome assembly GCA_019671005.1 of Hibiscus mutabilis. Lineage (NCBI taxonomy): Eukaryota > Viridiplantae > Streptophyta > Magnoliopsida > Malvales > Malvaceae > Hibiscus > Hibiscus mutabilis. Next base: position 627,785 of record CM033720.1, on the reverse strand, counting down.
TTGTGGGTGGGAAAAGGTCAACAGTGACAGAAGGGAAGAGGGAGATAAAACAAGCTTGCTGCCAATCTCGATTTTAAGAAATTATGATTCTGCTACGAAAAGGTTTATATTGCTGGATACTAAATGCTAATCAGCAAGAAGACAAATATATACCATTGTCTCAATCTTGTGTTGCTCATATGCAGCATATACCTCTTCAATGTAGTCTCCAAACCCAAGAACCTGACAAATCACATGCACACACAAGCTTTAAGAATAAGTATAGTATATGTAGGCTAAAACATGGTATGATCATGAACGTACACAAGTAGAGTGCACAACGGTAACCATATCACCGTTGTTAGCAAATGAAATTGACCCTACTACTTCTGCTTAAAACTATCCCCGCTACTTCACAAGTGTTGAGGAAAATGAAATATGTAGACTATATTTAAAAAAAGAGGGCCAGTAAAGCCATATCTTGATATTCCTATTGAAGTCATTACTATTTCAACCTTAATAAAGCAATTTACACAAATAACACATAAAGGACTAAATCGGAACATGAAAGTAGGTTGAGGAGAGAGTAACCTGTAAAGCCTTGAGTACATGCTCAGGTGCTATTGTTCGTCTATCCTCTCTGTTACAAACTTCATTGGACTCTGATGAAATAAGATTAATAAACTCTGCAAGAGGATTGAAGTTTTTGTTAGTTACAAGAAACAAGTAATACCATCAATATATTGTGGTTATAGACTAAAACTCCACTGATATAAAAATTGACAAATTAATAAAGATGGTGACATACTTGCCAAACAACATTCTAACAAGCAAAAGTTTTCCACCGAAATCTTCAATGACAACAAATGGCAGGATTATAACCATATAAGATTACCAATTATATGAATATCGAATCAGGTTTCAGAACCACATTAAAAATCTAAAATAATAGATACCATATTCCTCTGGCGTATTTATTTGAAAACGCAAATGTTATGAAATTGGCCAAAACAAGTTCATGCCACAATAAGTAGACTTTTGGTTTAAAAGTCGCAAGTTTGGGGCAAATAAATCAGCAATAATATGCTAGTCAACACAAAAAGAATAATGGTTAACTGATCACTAACACAATAGTCAACACAAAAAAATGATGGTTAACTGATCACCAACAGAAAAGTCAACACTCACCTTTGTAGAAACATTTGAAAGAACTTTGATGTGTCATCAATTAAAAGAATATATAGAGGCAACAGATACCTTAACTTGGTACTGATTAAAATGAGAAGAAAAATTAAACTTGTAATCTTACCTACACAACACTCGATCAAAAGATCTTGAGCATCTCTCGCAACGCGTACATCTGGTGGTAACATTTCCTTTATAATTTTGGTCATAGTTGCTGCGAAAAGCAAAGATTTAGACATAATTTGCACCATAAAGCAAAGAAACAAATCTAAACTAAACCGCAGGGCCTAGGCAGAGCCATGGGTGGACAAGTTATGGGAATAGCATAATTTACATGCACGCAAGGGAAATCAACCTGATTCTCTTTTTATAAGATTGAAAAATAAAAGAAAAAAAGAATTTCAAATGCTTGCACCAAAAGCGAACCATGTAAACTGTTTCGAACATTACAGCCTTGTTATTAGCTCATAAACTCCATTTCAGTACACAACACAAGTTCATCAGAGAAATAAAAAAGATATCAGTCTCAGTTTAATTGTCCACATACTCATACTGTTTCCAAAAGCCCTGAGTAGTAGTGAAACCAATTCCTTTCTAAATATGCTCTACTGCTGATCCTCAAAGCCATCACATCCCCCAACCAGTATAATGGTCCCCTACACAAGCTCTAGACAAGAATCTCTTTTGGAGTGTAAATAGAACAACCAACCAACATTTTTTTAAGAAAATCTGGAAAGTCAGTTGACACCTTTGACAGGCAAAACATTCAGATAGACAACTCTTCCCATGAATCTAAAAGTTCTCACAGTAGAAAGCTAGTATAAAACAAGAATAAGTTTGAACACAAAATTATACTTCGCATCATGAAAGATGCACCTCTAGAATTAATCTCGCCATACTCGCCGAACATCATGAAACTGAAACTCTCACCTCTGCCAACTTACTTTGGATAAAAACCTAACTAATTTTTAAGTGTAACTCATTCACTAATAACCCGAAGCATGAATTGACAGAGAAAATCCACAACCTGAATTAAGCAACGAAACTTCTATGATTTACCGTTCCTAGCTAAAGTTGAAAGGAGCTACAAAAAAGCCTAGCAAATTCAAGACTTAAAATTCATAAATTTAGCACATAATAAGAGAATCCAAATGACGAAGATGAAAATTTTAGGGGAAAACAAGCGAAATATTATCAAAACTCACCGAATAATTAAATATAAATAAAACGGAAATTAGGACGAGAAAACAGAGGGAAAACGAAAAAAATACCTTTAGGAAGCGAAGCGTCCTCCTTCGACTTCCCTACGATATCCATAGGCTCCATCTTTTAATTCTTCAAAACAAAAACAAAAACAAAAACAAAAACAAAAAAAAATCAAAATCCAACAGAGAATAAACAGATCTAAAACGTGAAAGGGATGAAATTCGGGGGAGTAACTGACTCACCGGGCTACTAAGTCAAGACGCGGGGGATTATCTCCACAGATGGAAAACACTAAAGCGAGTGAAGCGATTCGTGATCCGAGTCGAGTGGCAGGTGAACACGAAGGAAGACATGGTTGATTTATGGAGTTATCACAGAAGCTCATTGGCGCTTCACGATTAGAGAGGCAGCTATCGATCGCAGCCGATTACGGGGGGAAAACAAAAACAAATAAACATTCAAGGGAGGCGCGAGGGGTTCTCACGCGCCTTTTTAAAGCACCTTTGGAATATTCGCGCGGAATTAGTGGATCTGATAGTTGGTTCGTGTTTGAAAATACGTTGTTAAGCGCGTGGAAGATGGTAGGTTTATCTTCAAACTTCAATACAACTATCTGATTTTAATTTTCTTTTTTCCTTTTGTTTGGTTTTGATCGATGCGGAAATTAAAACTTTGTTAATAAAAGTGTGACGAAATGCAATGAAAGAGACTCTCAACTTCTACATGTCTGCTTGTTTACTTACTCCTTTCAATTCTAGGGTTCATGCGAGTCAAAATCGATTCGAATAAAATTCTTTTTAAAAAATATCTCAACATAAAAAAACTTGAATCGAATCGTAATTTTGTAGAGTCAACTAGAAATTTTTAAATAAATTTTGAGTTATAAAACGGAACTTCAAATAACTCGATTTTTGTTGTAATTAATGAGTTATTTTTTAAGTTCAAGTCCAATATCTCAACTTCATCTGATATGTGTGTATCACATATGAAAAAATGTAAAGAAATATATATGTATATCATATATAGTTATAGAAAATCATTTAAATTTGAATCAATTAGTTTCATAACATTATAAATATTTATAATTAAATTTGAACAGAAACTCAAATAACTCGACTCGAAAATTTTTTAAATAAAATTTAAGTTATAAAATATGACTTGACTAACTCAATATTTTTAACTCAACTCGATCGAATGCTCACTTCTACTAAGAATATATTATTAAACTCGTTAATCGACTAATTCATAACGATAAAATTCAAATCAGTAACATCATTTAAAAAACTTAGCATCGTATTCGTTAGATCAACTAATAGTTAGTTGAATTATTCACTTTTCTTACACTAACGTCTAAATTGTTTTCGTTTCATAGTGGTAAGTGGTAACTAATTTTGTTTACTTCAGGTGAACTTATTTTCATTATGATTGTTTTTCTTTAAGGATACTCTTAAAATTTTGAAAAAATAATTATAACGAAAATTATTAAAATTTATAAAAAAAAATGGGTAAGTTATACAATGATCACCTAAAACGCTATCATTTTGATCACAAAAAATCATTTTAGTTTTTTTTTTATCATAAACTGCTCATTCATCCATTTAAAATGAAACAAATCAGACCAGAAAACTCCCTTTGAACATTGTCACACAGGACAAGACAAAACATTCCACAACACCAGGGGGTAAACAACAAGGAAGAGCAAACAAAAGCATCGGGACAACAGCCCAAGAAAAAACGACCATAAGGCCGATACAGAGCATGGCAGACAAAGCTCGAAAAACATCCCTAAACAGAGGGGATGGGAACAACCAAAGCAAGCGATGAAACAAACGGCCGCCACAGACCGAAAGGTCGACGTCGACGTTTACGATGACTTGGAAGACGGATTCGAGAGAGTTCCTTGTTCGGAGATGATTACTTGAACCTTAACGTTCTCAGTCCGCATCACCGAGGGACCACCAGAAGAAACCAAAAAGACAACCGTAAGGCGAGACGACAAGGCTCTTAGAGACGGTAAATACCGCCATCGAGCAACAACATGCTTGGTAGAACGGCAACGCAGAAACCCCTGAGCCGAACCATCAGCAGCAGAAAAGCCATTGTGAAGGAGGAACACGAAGGAGCCAGAGACAGAGCCAAACCCAAGCATGACAACAAAAATACAAACAACACAACAAAAAGAGGGAAACGGGGGTTTGAGAGGTGGCCGTGAGATACAGAGAAGAGCATGTAGGAAAAATGTTTGGTTAAACCGAAAAAGGTTGAAAAAGAGAACTTGCTTGAGGCGTGCACTAGACATTGTCCTTAAGGATATTTCACGGTGAAGCGTACTTTCAAGGATTCAACAAGCACTTCTGCTGAAACAGGCAACAGAAAGAGCAAAGAACCAATGAATACTCAGCTTTTAAGACGTGTTTAAAATGAGAGAGATGAGAAGAAAGTAAGTAGATGATTCTACTTTTTATGTGTTGTTTGAAGTCATATGTGCATGATATTTATAATATCATGCATGCCCAAAAAGGCATCTAAAAATAGCCATTAGTCAAGGACAAATCGGTCAAAAATAAAATGAGTGGTTAAGAATAAAGATACTTTAATTTAAAATGAATGGCTAAAAAATCACTTAACAAAATAATTTAAAATATTAAAATAATAAAAAATAGATTGGATCTCTAGTTCATGCACATGAGAAAATTGACAGATTAAAATTATTGGCCAAAGCTCGTGTGCGCAAGACCACCATTATATTTTCTCTTACAAGCTCAATATCAAGTTTTTATATTTAAACCAAAGTCGAGTGTTATTCAAAAGAAATGTGAGATTCTTTGAAATATACTAAATAACTTTATTTTTTTACAACAATCCCTCACATATTTCAAAAAATAATAAGAAAGAAAGAAAGAAAAGTTTAGCTGAGTATCTTGACATAACGTTTTTATTCTGGTGTATTTTTGGACTATGAACCAGAATTTAGAAAAATGAGACATAGCTTACTGAGTGTTTGGTGAAACACGTTTCTATGAACCAATAACTCATTATTGTAAGCTAACATTCTCATTAATCACATTATATATATATATATATATTCTTGCTCTTTATCGCGGTTGTGCGCTAATAGGCCATGCACGTGCCTGGTTTTCATAAGTACTTTAGAGACTTTGCCATAAATCTCATAGAAGCGGTCCCACTTCACACTTATATAGGTAAAGCCATCAAGTGTATTCTGCAGGTCAATACACCACCTATAAAGGCTATAGACTTGATTAAGAGTTTTACCCGCCCTCATCATCCTTGCAGTTTTTTAGCACTATGTACACCATAGGAAGGGACAAAAGAAAAATAATGTAGCTACAAGATCAATCAATTACTTGTTATTACCCATATGAACTTTCTCCATGGGATCGCCAATCACAAAAGGTTGGGTTACCATCACTGTTGATTTCTTATATTGGCATAAGTCCATTTCACCTCAATGTTTCACATATTAATTTTCTTCCCAATGGTTTAGCTGAATGATTTGGCCAAAATTATTTCTAACTTCACATAATCAATTGATATCACTTCATATTTTTGCAACTGCTTTATTACCTCATGTCATTAGACAAATATGTCTAGTTTAACCATTGAAAGTTTTGTTCTTTGCAATGGCTATTGCCGCTTGGCAATAACAATGCATGGGCACCGAGGTTGTCGGTTTTGAGCCTAATGATATACATGCTAAGAAGTTTCTCAACCACTCAACTTCGTTACCAGCCAACTCTAAAGCAATGAATTCAGATTTCATAGTAGATCTTGCTATAAGTGTTTGTTTGGCTGATTTCCATGATATTGGTCCACCTCCAAGGGTGAATACATAACCACTAGTATATTTGGTATCATATGAGTCAGATATCCAATTAGCATCACTGTATCATTCTAATACAATGGGAAATCCACTAAAGTGAATACCATAATTTATGGTACCTTTCAAATATCTCATTAACCTCACTATAGCACTCCAATGCTCATAGTTTGGGTTATGAGTATATCTGCTCAACCGACAAACAGCGTATGCTATATCAGGTCTGGTGAAATTCATCAAGTACATCGAACTTCCAATAATCTGTGCATACTTGGATTGAGCAACAAGTTCATCTGTATTTTTCCTTAATTGAGTGTTAACATCATAAGGAGTATTCACAGGTTTGATGTCAGAGTAACCAAACTTCTTTAAAAGCTTATCAACATAGTGTTCTTGTGAGAGTATTATACTATCATCTTTCCTTATAATTTTAACACCCAATATAACATTTGCTTCGCCCATTTCCTTCATATCAAAATTTAAAACAATATACTCTTTGTATCAAGTAACAACTCATAGCAATTACTGAAAATAAGCATGTCATCAACATATAAGCATATGATCACACAACTACCATCAACTAGTTTAGTATAAATACATTTATCAACATCAACAGAAGAAAAACCATCACTCATTAATACTTGATCAAATTTTCCATGCCATTGTTTAGGTGCTTGTTTCAAGCCATACAAAGATTTGAGAAGTTTACATACTTTGCCTTCATGACCTGACACAAAGCATCCTTCGGGTTGTTTCATGTAACTATCTTCTTCTAAGTCGCCATTTAAAAAAGCAGTTCTAACATCCACTTGATGGATAAAAAGTTTATGTATAGATGCTAAAGCAATCAAAATTCGAATGGAATAAATTCTAGTAACTGGAGCAAATGTGTCAAAATAATCGATGTTTTGTTTTTGAGAAAACCCTTTGCAACCAATCTAGCTTTATGTTTTTTTATAAAACCATCAAGATAAAATTTCTTTTTGAAAATCCATTTGCAACCAATAAGTTTTGGTCCGGGTGGTAAATCAACTAATTCTCAAGTTTTATTTTGTAAAATTGAATCAAGTTCAGTTTTAATGGCTTCTTTTCAAAAAAGGAGCACCGGATGAAGAAATTGCATCAGTAATGTTACTGGATCATTTATTAGCTAACTAATTTAGACTAGATACCGAAAAAAATTATTATAGAGTCGACTCTTACAATCCAAATTGCTTCATTCACAACACCAGTACTTAAATCTCTGACATTTTTTTTAAGAAATCTAGTGTATCATCTTATTAAATCAATTGATTGTTGTTATATTACAAACATCATAATTAGAAAATGATAAGAGTTTAAAATTAGTTGGCTGTTGAAATCAAGCTAAAGACATTAATCTAGATAGTCGGAAGCTCAGAAACGTATCAAAACGACTTTAACATTTATGTATATCAAGATTTATCATCTGTACTCAGTGATGTTTTAGATATGTGCGAGATGAATGACTGTACAGAGGCCCCAAGAAAAAAAAAGTATCAAATGAGTTGAATTAAATGTTTATAAGAGAAATAAAAAACTTTGATTTAATAAATTACAAAAAAATAAAAAAAACTTTAAAGAATGACCCATAATATTTTTACTAATATAAAAATATTCTTAAAAAAATTTATATGTTTTTGAGAATATAAATTAAAGAGTTTCGTTTTAATAAGCGGTACGAGGCTTGTAAATCTTTGAACTGCCCTTGTGTATTATACTACATCTCATGGAGTACTACAGAAGACGCATGGAATTAAAGTTCCACAAATCTTAACATCTATGAATATCGAAGTCACACATTAAAAATACATTCGGAAATCAATGACAAAAAGATAAATATTTTTTAAGAATTCAAAGAGTCATTTATATAGTGTTTAATTTACTGAAAGAATTGACTTATAATAAAATATATTGATTTTTATTATTTCTCAGTCAACGGTCAATGTTCATTATGATATGCATGAAACCTAGTCTTTTACTTTTTCCCTTTAAATTATTATTATGATTTTACTTCTCTTATTTGTGTATATACATGACAGCGCCGGAATTTGAAATAAAAATTTGAGGGGTTAATTTAAATTTTAAAAATTAGAGAGTTAAATAATTTTTTTTAAATATTTAAGGGTTTAACTAAATTTTTTAAATGAAAATTTTTAAATATTTAAGGCTTTAACTAAATTTTTTAATAAATTTGCGAGATTTAACAAAAAATTTAAAAAAAAAATAAGAAGAAATGTAATTAAAAATATTTAAAATCATAAAGTTTAATATAAATTTTTAAAAATTTAAGAGCAAAAATCAAAAATTTCAAAATTTAGGGGCGTAGCCCCGTTAATCCCTTGAAAGATACGCTCATCGGCCCATGTGCATAGAGGAGTAGGATTTATTGATATAGCGTAACATAGTTTTATATTTTTTTAGTAATTGTACAAGTGAAAATTAATTAATAACATTAATAGTAGAAAATTGAGAATTTTGTGAAAAAAATAGATAGTCTTCAATGGATCTTACATTAAACGTGTGTAAATTAATAATTGAAATTAAATGTCTTGTTTTTCAAATTAATGAACTGTTGGCTCGATGTTGGGAGGTACGTGTTTCTCATATTCAACGTGAAGCGAATGCGGTGGCTGCTGGTTTAGCAGGCTTTGCCTGGGGTAAGCCTTTGGGTAGTTAGTTTTTTGAGTCTCCGCCTAATGAGGTGTTGTTACTGCTGAATGCAGATTCGAACGCTTTGTAACTCACTTGTATTCGTTATCAAGGATACTCTTTTCCTCCATTTAGGTTTAGAGAGGTTTTTAACGATGCCTATGGTAATGTTTTTTCTTTATTAATAAAAAATAATAATTGAGATTAAAAGTTGTAAATGTAAAGATTTTGAAGGAAAAAAATTAATCTCGGTCATTAATTTATTTTATTAAAAAATATTTTATTTTTTATATTTAATAATATTTTTATTTAATTTAGTAAAAACAAGACATTGATTATACTTATAAATGATGTCACCCATTAACAATTATGTTAACATGTTAGTGGAAAATTTATCAAACAAAGTTTTGGGAGTCAAAAAGGAGAGGCAAAAGTGTGATTGCAAGCTAACTTTTCCCTGTTATTTCAGAAATAAGCTAAACAAACATTGCCAAAAGTCAATAAAACACATTTAACAATTCATTCAGTAGGTTTGTTGAATACCAAATTTTGGTAGCACTCAATTATTTCTTTTATGTGAGGGGAAAAAACATAATAAATGAAGTGTGGAAGACAGCCCAAAAAGAGAAAGAGTAAAATACATTCTGAGTTTTTTAATCACCGATATTCGACTCATTAATCGATTAATTCGGATCGAGATTTGCAGAAATCCCTTATGGGGCGACCCTCCCAATCTAGTTTTCTCCATTCACAACGCCATTATTCAAAGTTCTGATCTTGCTTAAGGGATTTAGTGTCTAGTAGGTTGGTACATTTCGTCTTATTTAATTATGTGTCCGATTATAAATTGATATTTTTAAAATTATAATTTAGTTATTCAATTAAAATTTTTTATAAACATTTAATTCCACTGTTAAAATTAAAACATGGCCTGATATAATAAAAAATTGTTTCCCAAAACTTTTGCACTCTTCAATTTGGTCTTAATTCAAAATAATTCAATAAATTAAACTCTTCAAATTTGAATATTTTGATATTGCACCTTCATGACACACCCTATGACCACTTGTTGTACTCCATATTGTCCATCGGCTCGATAACCAACAAATGAGATAACTCGTCAGACTTTACTACTAAGCAACCGACGGACTAATAAAACATACTTATTATGACTCTAGCGCCGCCTACCGGTAGACACGATTACTTCACTAACAAAATTTTTTAAATATGAAGGGCTAAATTATTGTATTATTTTAAATTAAGACCAAATTAATATAATATATAAATTTTGAAAGCCAAAATTATAATAATACTAAGCGACGTTAGACGCTCATTTCAATTTTAATGCTAGAGTGACATATTTGTAATAAAATTTTAATTAGGTAACTAACTTGTATTTTTGTATATAAAAATCTCATTTATAACCGAACACATAATATGAGGTGTGTTTTATAAAGAAAATAAAGGAAAACATAGTGGGAGAAAAACTGAGTATTTGACCTTTAAAGGTATCGGCAAAATTTGGTTAATATTGTTTTTAATTTTTTTTTGAGAAATAGGGTTAGTTGGCGATTATTTTGGTTTTTGTTTCTACAGTAAATTTAAAGAACTTCTCCTGCAGAAAACGTTCTGTAGTTTATGCATGCATGAACTTCTCTCGCAGGAGACGTTCTTGAGGAGAAAATATTAAAAAAATTACTTTTTCTTGCTGCAATGTCAAAATCCAGAAAAAAAATATTAAAATATAACAAAATTTCTTCTGCAAGAAGTGTCTTGAGGAAAATATTAAAAAAATTTCTTTCCCCTGCTGCAATGTCAAAATTGAGGAAGAAAAGATTAAAAGCAATATTAACCAAATTTTGCAGTAATTGAAAGGATTTTCAACACGGTTTCTTTTATTTTACGAGAAATTATGTTGTTCAGTGAAAATCTTCTGATTTATCAACCCAATTAATAAAATAACATATTTTTTAAAATTATATTGAAAATATATAGTTTTATTATTTAATATACATATAGCGTAAAATTTAAGGCATTTTTATATGAAAACCCCAATTTTAATATTTATTTAGAGAAATGACCCATCTCAGCTTTATTTGGAGAAATGATCTCAAATCTTCTACGTAAGGCGAACTCGTTTTTTACAAAACGCGAGTTTCGTATTGAGTAAGTTGGTAAAAAAGAAAAAAAATAATTTCCCACGTTTTTAACATAAAACTCGCTTACCGTAGAAATCAAATTTATCTTATGTAAACAATTTAAGGATTATTTTTTCAATAGTGCTGGCACGGGATCATTTCTCTAAATAATATTAAAAATTAGTTTTTGATATAAAAATGCCAAAATTTAGACTATTTAAGTTTGTCTATTTCAGTATTATAGGATCTATTTATTCCTTCCCATAGTTAACTCGGTTTTTAACTTTAAAAATTTTAATAAATTTCCTGACTTACCAAACCGAGCGGTTTATTGCAACCAACCCAACTGATGATAGGTCTGCACAAAGAAGAAAATTTCAGTTTCAACTGGATCTTGCCACGTGTATAAAACTTAGTTCTATTTGTTTTCTCTCATATTATTGGGTTGTGTTTTAAAAAAGATAATTATACTAAATATAACTAATTAGTCTTTTTTTTTGACAAAAACAATAATGTCATTTTTAATTCAATAAAAAAGTACATTAAATATAAACAGAATTTACCAATTAGTGAAATGAAATAATAAATCCCCTAAGCAAGGTTAAAAATTTAAATCTAATAAGTTTGATAATACTAATCATACAAAAAAAGATATACACAAAATTTATATTATATTTACACATTTTTAGCTAACACGATCATGTTTTTAAAATATTATAACATTTTAATAAATTAATCATTTCACAAGTTTTAAACATTATTTCATATCACATTTATATTATGGGGGATTGTTTTATGTGGTGACATTAGATTTCTTCGTAAGTAGACATTAATGTCTTATTAAAAGTTTATAATTTAAAATTTTAAATTTAGATTTTAACAATTAAAGTTTAAAATCCCTAAATACAACACACGGCTCTTATTTATACCTTTATGGGCTCTCTTATTAATAATATATTATAATTGAGCGAAAAAATACAATGTTAAAAGTTTGTTTTCGAAAAGATCATTGTTATGCATAATTATCTATATCTTAATTTTAATTATAATTAGACTTGTTTAAAATTTAACTTAAATTTATAAAATTATTTTTTCTAAGAAATGGAAGCTTTAATTTAAAAAAAAACCCTAATTTTTTTTCTCTAACCGCCTGCAAGTTTCTTTACTTTTTATGCGTTAGGTGATCGGCAATTACTTAGCTATTAGTTGTCGATCATCGGTGTTTATTATTTTTTTGTTTTTTCTTTTTCTGCGTTAGTCGACGTTTTTTTATTCTTGTGACACGTTTTTTTCTGTCCTTGTGACATGTTTTCTTTGTTTTTTGGTTTTGGTTCATCTGTCATTGTGGCATGATTCAACATACCCTAGCGGTCGATCGTTGCTCGCATAGAGTTCTTAGTCGGCGCTAGTTCTTGATTATGATTTTGTCGGTGGTCACGCAAAATTAGATCCTCACTCGGTTGATGGTTGTTTGCCAATGTAATCAGTCCTGGGTAGCGAGACATTCTGCCTGATAATTTGGATCGCTTACCACTCATTTTTCATCAGTTATGAGTCTCGATTGGATAGAGACAAGGAGATTCATGAAGCTTTTGAATTTTGATGGTATGCTTATTTCCATAGAAAATTTTTCACTTTTCTTTGTTTTTGGGTTATAAGAAATTTGAGTAGATTAACTTACAAAAATTCAGTGGCCATATTTAGAAAAAAATAACTTAAATTTAATAAACGTGATCGGTTAGTTTGAATCCGAACTCAACCCAATTTAATTTGATAAACAACCAACAATTTCAATCCGTCCAACACGAATAAGACTTGAATTGAAAATAACCTATACAAGTAAATTTGAAGTGACTCGAATCCAAAATAACTAAAACTTAAAATAATTCAAGGATTCAACCAAAAACTAAAATCTATCTAAACCGAAATGATTAAAACGCTGACATTCAAATCCAACACGCTTAGGTTAAACATAATTAGAACATGCAATAATGAACAGTGAAGTTTGACCATTCTTACAATTGCCTTGCCTCATCAAATTTTGAACATTTTACGTACCAAAAGGCCAAACCTTTCTCTTTCAACCTCTCTCTTAACTGTCTTTCAAAAAAGGAAAAAAGAAAAGAAAAATATTTCCACTGTTTTTCTGACAACCTTAAGTTCATCTTACACCTGTGTTCTGTCCTTCCCCCAATCACAGTTTCAGCTAAATCCCATCTCTCTCTATATTCACCTGAAGAACACAACAAAAAGAAACAGAAAAAAACCCCATTTTCCTTGTTTTATCTGTCTTAATTTGTTTTGTCTCGGCGGCTTGTTGTGTAACTTTTTAAGTTGCCAGCAAAGGAAAGGGGAAGATCCCAGGAGAAAAAGGAGAGAAATTTGTCTGTGAAGTATGTTCTCTCAGCTTACAAGTTCCATTCTTTGTTTTATTTTACATTTGAGATTTCATGGTTTGCTTGTAGATGTTAAGTTTGGAAGTTCAGATCTATGGGCTATATTGTTTCATATGAACCCTGGGATTTTCTTAAAAAAGCTGTTTCTTTTATCATGTTTCTCTTACAAGTTACAGCCTTCTTTTGTGTTTGACTTTCTAGAAGACTTGATCACCGCCACTACTCCTGCAAATAATTGCTTGAGGTATAATTTACAGTTTATTTCGGTATTTACCTTCAGCTTTTACCTGTTTTAAACTTTTGGAAAACTTTACAAACACTTAAACTAAAAGCTGTTTAAGCCTTTCAGTTTCCATTTTTATCTGGTTTGGTTCTTTCTGGGGTTGGTGAACTGCAAGTCTCTTTGCTTTTTTTTCTTCTACCTATAAGTCAAAGTTCAGAAATGGCTGCCTAGTCCACAACTTCTCCCCAAAACTAAAATAAGGACAATAAATTATGAAATGGGATTTGTTGTTTAAGTGTCTTTCTGGGTTTATATGGGTGTTTTGTTCTTGAATTGGTTAGTTTCTTTCATGGTGTTTGCTAGATTATTAGTATGTTTTTTAATTTCTTTAAATGTTCATAAATGGAGTTATGGACTAAAGATCTGGTTTGATTGTTGCAGCTGATCTTGAAGAATCTGCAGTTCCTGAGGGGGAAAAAAGAAAGTTTATTGAGTGTTTACCATGTGTTTGATTCTTTGAACCACTTAGGATTGGATTGAAATTGTAAAAGAATGGCTGGTGCCAGGCGAAGAAAGCAGCATTTTAGCCGAATACATGCTTTCTCATGTGGGAAAGCATCTTTCAAAGGTGATCATTCATTGATTGGAGGGCCTGGCTTCTCTAGGGTTATATATTGCAATGACCCTGAATGTTTTGAGGCCAGTCTTCGCAACTACTGTGATAATTATGTTCGAAGTACAAAGTATACGCTAGCGACCTTCTTCCCGAAATCGTTGTTCGAGCAATTCAGGAGGGCTGCCAATTTTTATTTTCTCATATGTGCTATTCTGGCTTTTACGCCACTCTCGCCTTACTCTGCTGTTAGTAATGTTCTTCCATTAGTTGTTGTAATCGGAGCTACTATGGGAAAGGAGGCTATTGAAGATTGGAGACGAAAGAAACAGGTAATCAACATTAAGAAACTCGATGTTGCTTAGAGTTGAATTTTTTAAATTACTACTATCCTGTTTTTCATTTATATGGTATCAGATGTGTAAATAGTCACATTTTTGCAATCGCTTTTCTATGAATCATGGAGAATTTGTGGTGGATATAAGTTTCGGGTATCCGGATATAAGTTAGAATTGAGGAATATATTGTCACAAAGTTTGCATGTTTCGGAATTGGTTTGTGGGGAACATACTTGTTCGGTGCTACAACTGAACCGATTGCCAGAAGGTTGTGAATAGAAGTTATCTTATCTTGCCGGAAAGACACAGAAATGTGGGGATTGGGGTTGCAACCTTTTGCTTCACATGTCTTGTTTTTTTTATCTCCGTTCTTTTGTTTATATAGTCTTATTCCTGTTTTGTTAGATTATGTTTCCGGGTTCCTAAAATTGTCATTGATGACATTGCAGGACATTGAGGTCAACAACCGGAAAGTTAAAATGCATCAAGGTGATGGTGTTTTCGAACATACTAAATGGATGGATTTGAAAGTTGGAGATATAGTGAAGGTGGAAAAGGATGAATTCTTTCCTGCAGATCTCATTTTGCTCTCGTCAAGTTATGAGGAAGCTATTTGCTATGTTGAAACGATGAACCTTGATGGCGAAACCAATTTGAAACTAAAACAAGCATCTGATGCAACTTCAAGTTTGCACGATGATTCAAGCTTTCAGGATTTTAAAGCTGTCATCAGATGTGAAGATCCGAATGCAAATTTGTACTCTTTCGTTGGCAGTTTGGAACTTGGAGATGAACAGCATCCTCTATCTCCTCAGCAGCTTTTACTTAGGGACTCCAAATTACGGAACACGGATTATATTTTCGGAGTAGTTATATTCACAGGCCGTGACACGAAGGTTATTCAAAATTCAACAGAGCCACCTTCGAAGAGAAGCAAGGTCGAGAAGAGGATGGATAATATTGTGTACTTTCTGTTTGCTGTCCTAGTTGTACTGTCTATTATCGGGTCGATTTTCTTTGGCATAGAAACTAGAGAGGACCTTGAAAATGGAAGAATGACAAGATGGTACCTTAGACCGGATGAGACTACAATTTATTATAACCCAAAAAGGGCAGCGGTAGCAGCGATTTTGCAGTTTTTGACAGCCCTCATGCTGTATTCATATTTGATTCCTATTTCCTTGTATGTATCCATTGAAGTTGTCAAAGTTCTCCAGAGTACTTTCATCAACCAAGATCTGCACATGTACTATGAAGAAGCCGACAAGCCAGCACGTGCTCGGACCTCAAATCTAAATGAAGAACTTGGCCAGGTTGACACTATACTTTCTGATAAAACTGGAACTTTGACTTGCAATTCCATGGAATTTATCAAATGTTCTATAGCTGGAACATCTTATGGTCACGGAATCACCGAAGTTGAAAGAGCTCTCGCCTGGAGAAAGGGTTCACCTTTGGCTCAAGAGGCGGCAGAGGTCGAGGGCCAAGTAAAGGAGATTCAGGAAGAAAAGCCATCTGTCAAAGGGTTTAATTTTGTGGATGAAAGAATCATGAACAGTAATTGGCTAAAAGAACCCCGTGCAGATGTAATCCAGAAGTTCTTACGACTCTTGGCTATCTGTCATACTGCAATACCTGAGGTGGATGAAGAAACTGGTAGAATTTCCTATGAAGCTGAATCACCGGACGAGGCAGCATTTGTGGTTGTAGCTAAAGAACTGGGATTTGAGTTTTATGAAAGGACACAAACAAGCATTTCATTATACGAGTTCGATCTCTCTGGGAAAAAAGTCAAAAGGTTAAAATCTTTATCCTTAATCTTTTATAAATTATTTTCAAGGCCATCCATTGGAGTTAACTTTAGCTGCAAGCTCAGTACATAGGCTTGTCTATTATTTTCAAGTTTCAATGGATAATGTTATTACATTATGCAATGAAAATGATGAGAAATTTTTCGCTTCTTCAGATCTTATAACCTATTGAATATCTTGGAGTTTAGTAGCTCGAGAAAGAGGATGTCTGTGGTTTTGCGGAATGAGGAGGGCAAGCTGCTGCTACTATGCAAAGGTGCCGACAGGTTTGTAATCTGAAACAATTTTGGATCAGATTAAGGGTTCTTTCTCGAATAAAAACACTTAACAACGGATTATATTAAGTACATTTTCGTTCTTACAAGCAGTGTCATGTTCGAAAGACTTGCAAAGAATGGACAAGAATTTGCAGAGCAAACCAAGGAGCACGTTGAAGAATATGCGGATGCTGGTTTGAGGACTTTGGTACTTGCATATCGTGAAATAGACGAGGAAGAATATGTTGAGTTCAATGAGAAATTCACAGAAGCCAAGAATGTAGTGAGTGCAGATCGGGAGGAAATGATCGAGGAAGTGGCGGAGAAAATCGAGAGGGATTTGATTCTTCTTGGTGCTACAGCTGTTGAAGACAAGCTTCAAAATGGGGTGGGTTTAAAGGCCACCTATTGAAAGCTTTATTTGTTTATATTTTTAATGTCACATTCACGTTTTGCCTTTTCTGATGGACAGGTTCCGGAATGCATTGACAAACTTGCACAAGCCGGGATCAAAATATGGGTTTTGACAGGAGATAAGATGGAGACAGCCATTAATATTGGGTATGATCATTATTGCAAATGCTTACCATAAAAATTGTGTGAACTTCATATGCTGATTTCAAAAACTTTGAACTTTGCAGCTTTGCCTGTAGTTTGCTTAGACAAGGAATGAAGCAAGTTGTAATAAATTCTGAAACTCCGGAAAACAAGGCATTGGAGAAAGCCGGGGATAAAACCGCCACTGCAGCGGTAAACTCCAAGTTCAATAAATCATTTTTTTCTGCCTTTCAAGTCTTTCTCTTCATTTGTAACAACCTTTAACAAAAACACCAAGGTTATTTCTCTTTTCAGTTTATTTTGTCCTTTCTATCTCATCGAATGCTTTGTATGAAACCTCATAACAATTCTTATTTATAATATTTTTCGTAAAGCTGTGTATTTGAGGGTGGCATCATACTTATTACCTAAGAGTAACGATTTACTCAAGCTTTACATGTACAGCCTGCACAGACTCAGTTTTTTTTTTCATATAGAAAATCACTCCCGTGTTGGTTGTCAATTGTTATATCTGTTCAAGCACACTTCGAGAAAGATTTTTCTGCCTTGAACTGTGTTTGTCATACTTGTTTCTTATCCGAATACAATACGCGGTTTTGAGTGTGCTTGTCAGCTTATGAGAACTTCTTGATTTTCTAATTTATAGGCATATAAGGCAAGCGTTCTCCAGCAGATAGTTGAAGGGAAACATCTGCTTACTTCATCGAATGAAAATTCCGAGGCATTGGCTTTGATTGTTGATGGGAAATCATTAACTTATGCTCTGGAAGATGATGTCAAAGACAGTTTCCTAGAACTTGCCATTGGATGTGCATCCGTTATTTGCTGTCGTTCATCTCCTAAACAGAAGGCTCTAGTAAGTTATATCATCCCTTAATGATGAGTGCATGCACACACATGTATGATAATACTTCTGAAGCCTTTGAAACATGGATCAGTTAAATGAAGGATGAAAAATTTCCCACATCGACTTGACTAACGAGTACTTGTTTGTAATTTACAAAGAAAAGCATCTGGGCTCTTTCTTTCTTTTCTAGCAATTCTGAGGAGAATTCAAACTAACTTGGGGGAAAATGCAGGTTACAAGGCTGGTTAAAACTAAAACGGGAAGTACAACTCTGGCAATCGGTGATGGAGCAAATGATGTCGGTATGCTTCAAGAAGCCGATATTGGAGTCGGTATCAGTGGTGTAGAAGGAATGCAGGTAAATGCTAAATAAATTGTTTCATGTATAAAGATGGCGCATCGGTCTGTTTCACTTGATGCTTCTTCCTTCTCGATTCTAATACCGACTTCTCAAATTTGTAGGCTGTCATGTCAAGTGACATAGCAATTGCACAGTTCCGGTATTTGGAGCGCTTGCTTCTTGTGCATGGACATTGGTGTTATAGGCGGATTTCATCAATGGTATTATAAGTTACTCTTAGATGTTAAACTTGAAGTGTTCATCAAAACCTGCAACTTGGATGTAAATGTTTTTTTTTTATCACCCAAAGCAACCAGTTAAATTAAAATGATCGAACTGTTTTGCAGATATGCTATTTCTTTTACAAGAATATTGCTTTTGGTTTTACTATCTTCTTCTTCGAGATATACGCATCATTCTCCGGACAAGCTGTATACAACGATTGGTTTCTGTCCCTCTATAATGTCTTCTTCACATCGCTTCCGGTGATTGCTCTTGGAGTTTTCGACCAAGACGTCTCATCCCGCTTGTGTCTTAAGGTATCTCTCGTATGAGGCATTGTTTTACCCGTAGATCACTAGAATCTTGAATGCCATTATTAAAGATTTGATAAAAATAGAAACCGGCATGATATCTGATTTCTCTTCGACATGATGTTGCAGTTTCCTCTGTTATATCAAGAAGGTATACAAAATGTCCTATTTAGCTGGCTTAGGATCCTCGCGTGGGCATTTAACGGAGTTCTAAGTGCTACAATCATCTTCTTCTTCTGCATCCGAGCAATACAGCATCAAGCCTTCCGCAAAGGCGGGGAAGTTGCTGGTTTGGAAGTCCTTGGTGCCACCATGTATACATGCGTAGTGTGGGTCGTGAATTGCCAAATGGCATTATCGATCACATATTTTACATATATTCAACATCTCTTCATATGGGGCGGCATAATATTGTGGTATATCTTCCTCATGGCATACGGAGCTATGGACCCGAACATATCGACTACTGCCTACAAGGTCTTTATTGAAGCCTGTGCGCCTGCAGGATCGTATTGGCTTCTTACACTCCTCGTGCTGATAACCTCACTTCTCCCATATTTCGCTTACTCAGCCATCCAAATCCGGTTTTTCCCCATGTATCATCAGATGATACAGTGGATTCGATCTGATGGGCAATCCGACGATCCCGAGTACTGTAACATGGTGCGACAGAGATCGTTACGCCACACTACAGTAGGTTATACTGCACGGTTTGAAGCAAAATCGAAAAGCTCAAAAGAGAGAGGTGAGGATCATCGATGATCACCCTTTTTTTTCACTGGTTTTCGACCAAAAGATGGTCTGTATATTACTTATGCTGCTAGGGTTTCTTTCAAATGTACATATTCAACCCCAAGAAAAGTTCTTTCTTGACAAGAAAGCTATGTCTGTAAGATGTTCTTAGCAACTTAAGATGCAGTCTCGTATCCGACATTATTGGTTCGAAGTTAGAACCATCATTTTTTTTTGTTTTGTATTTAAGATGTAAGGTTATAGAAATCAAAATAATTTTGATTTCTTTTCTTGAGTCTGTAAGAAAACGTGAGTTTAAGTTTGTCAAGTTAAAATTTTATGACATAATTTATTTGTCTTTCCTATAAAGGGTAAACTACATTCTAGGTTACTTGACTATGAATTTAATTGATTGTTTAAAAAAACTATGAATTTAATAATAACTATGTTATTTTTCTAGAAGTTACTAATATGTTAATTAAAATATTGTTACAAATAGTTTATTGACCGTTAGATATTAAATGAAAATAGTGATGTGTTCTAAAATAATTTTAGTCTCAAAACATAATATATTAATTTTATTCTAATTCGAAATAATTCAATGAATTTAACCATTTATATTTTAAAATTTCATTAATTGTCTTTATTCTTCTGCTAAACTGGTTGTTCTTTTCCCAAAAATATTATATTACTTCCTTGGTATAATAAATTCGAAATAATTCAATAAATTTAACCATTCATATTTTAAAATTTCATCATTTATCTTTATTCTTCTCCCAAAAATATTATATTACTTTTCTGATATAATAAATCGAAATAATTCAATAAATTTAACCTTCATGTTTCAAAATTTTATCTTTGGTCTTTATTCTTCTCTTAAATTGCTTGTTCTTCTCCCAAAAATATTATATTACTTTCCTGGTATAATAATAATTTCATAGTAACTTATTGTTGCTTTATGATAGAATGTCATTTACTCGTTTTGCAACTATTGCTTTAATCTAATGAGCTCATCGATAGAATTTTTAAATATGAAGAGTTAAATTTATTGAATTATTTCGAATTAAGATAAAGTTAAAAGAATGTATAAGTTTGGGACTAAAAGCCTAATTATATCGGATCACATTAGACGTTCGTTTCAATTTTAACGACAAAGTGACCTATGTGTAATAATATTTTAATTAAGTGACAAGTTTGTAACTTAAAAAAAATGACTTGTTTGTTACCAAACTCATAATTAAGTGGCATTGGATCTATCTATCTATATGTCTGTTTGTCTATCTATCTATCTAAAGAAATTTTACATAGGTAAGTTTTTCCTCGATTAATGTTTTAACAATCCAATAATTAAATTTAATGTTTTATTCATGCATATTATGTATGTTAAGTTTCGAGAAAATTAAAAATATCTAACTATTTATTTTATGTATAAAATTTCAACCATTATATATATTAATAGAAAACATTACTTTAGATCAACATGATAGATAAATTAAATTGATTAAAAAATTATATGGGTAATAATTTATTATATATATAAACTTATTACTAATAAATACAATTATCTTGATAAATTCAATAGTTGGATTGTTAAAATATTAATTGTAAAAAAGCTTATAGATGTGTTTTTTTTCACTTGGTTTTACACTTGTATAAGTGAATCCCCTCATATATATATATATATATATATATATATATATATATCATATATATAGAGAGAGTTATTTTTTTGATACAAAATCCTAAAATCTAAAATTCTAAACCCATAACCTCATATATATATATATAGAGAGATTTTAACTTTTATACGTTTTTTGGATCGTTGGATAGGTGAAATGGATGACTGATATTAACAGTAGGTTATGTGAAGATTAACACTTAAAAAAGTAAGGAGTTAATCTCAACCATCTATTTCACCCATTCAACAATCTAAAAAAGTGTAAAACTCATAGTTTTACATTCGGTGTAAGTGGACAGAACTAGAGTGGAAGGAGCCCCTTACTCTCCTAAATTTTTTTATTTAATGACAATTTAGGTCTCTATAAGTTTAAATATTATACAAATTAGATATTGTTCCTCCAAAATAGGAGTTAAATATTCAAAAACCTTTATATTTTTAATATTCAGTTGTAACACCCCTACCCGGGTTGGCAGGAAACCGGTTCGGGAGCGTTAACAAAAAACAATACAAGCAAAATCGAGCAAGGAAAGGCTTAACTCATCCCTATTAGATGAGTTACTTAACTAACACGCAACCAAGCATTTATTAATTAACATGTAAGTTATCTCATACTTTGTTTACAAGGCATTATAGGTTACCAAAAATTTCACTTTACTAATTCATGACCATACATCACATTTCGAAACCTATAGACATACATTATTTCAAATTCATTCGAATAGCCTAAGAGCAACATGCTTCCAATTTCATTTCATTATTTCATAGCTTGATACATACAACAATTCATACTTAATATACTAGACATGATCATTTGAACGTACCTTGGTTCCAAGCAAGTAATATGCCAACCTTACCTTTAGGCATTTATCATTCAAGTCATAGAAATACTTATACATATGGTATGATCATACAAGACTATCATTTATCACAAGCTATTCAAATGGTACAAGGCTAGGTCAATTGTCTTTGGACATTCAATATACATGTATCATTATCGATATGCGCAGCACATATTCAAGACAAGTAAGCAATTCAAGTAGGTTTAACTTCACATGCTCATTTCTATCATCATTCAACCACCACAAGGCCAAGCATAGCATGTCATACATTCTATCATTCCTTAAGTATTCGAAATATTAGGAGCCATAATCATACATATATACAAACTTTCAAGTAGCAAAATGCATGACCTAGTTTAACTATCTACAAGACTAGGTGCCACCAACTAGGAGCATTACAAGTATAGGTGTGGATCCATACTCTAACTTGGCTTGTACTTTGCTTCGGGCGTAAGAAAGAAGCTTCAAAATCAGGAGAATGCTTCAAATCAACTAACATGTAGTTTGGGAAGAGTGGAAACGAGAGTGATAAGTACAAAAATGTACTTAGTGAGGCAGTACTAGTTCTAACCAATTTATAAGACATAAATTAGTTAACCAAGTTTGAGCCTAGTCAAGGTTTGTAGAAATCGAACTAAAATTTATATATATACGTATCATTCAATTTTTGTAACATATCCATTCAAGCAAGACATTCAAGTAGCAAGAAAATCAAGCATTAATAATTTCAAGTATTAAGAAACTTCAAGTGTCATGTATTTCAAGTATCAAACAAATCAAGTATCAAAAGACTCAAGTATCATGTAGTTCAATTAACAAGCAAAACAAGTATCAAGAGACTCAAGTATCAAGTAGGCTATACTCTTAAATCAAGTATCATGTAATTCAAGTGTCAAGCAATTCAATGTATCAAGAATTTCATTGCATCAAGTAATTCAATGTATCAATAAGCTTTATCTTTAATTATTTCTTATTTGCTTTCTTTAGTTTATGCCCTTGGTATTTAGTTGTCCAGATAATCGAGTCTCCAACCAACTGTCGCCACAAGATGTGCCGTAGCACTGGTCAACCCTCCTACTGTAGCCAAAGACCACACATACGTACCCTCCGTCTGTAGCCAATTAGGGGCCTTAGCCCTGGACCGTAGTCCACCCTGACACAATGAGTTCTAGACTCTAAGGCATGCCCTTCTACCTATGACCACTAACAACCAAGGCTTTGTTCAATTATGAATCACTTATTCAAGTATTACATGTTCAAGTCAAACAATAGCTTATTCAAGGATCAATTCAAGTGAGACATTGCAAAATCAATCTTATATATACAGCCCTTAGGCCAATTGAGCCTTAGCTCTGCACTTTGCAAATTAATCTTGTCATTCAAGCAAGCAATTAACATATGCCATCTCTTAGGCATTAAGCAAGATCTTCAATTCATGATTTATATCATGTTAACAAGTATTCAAATCATAGAGATAAGTTAAGCATTTATTCGAATGGATCAAGGTCAAGGCATCAAGGATCAAGTATTTGTTTTCACCTCTCTTCCTAGGTAATTTAACATCATACATGTTACTATTATTTCAAGTTTTAGCTTAAACCATTCTTCCCTTTTATCATCACAACCAAACTTAAATCATACATATTAACATGGCATCAAATAACAAGAAGTAGATATGCATCTTTGGTTAGGACCTAAGTCCTAACCCTATATTAAACTACACTCACAATACTCCAAGCTTAGCTAATCTTGGATCCAAATCCCCTTGTTTCTAGCTTTCGAATGCTCCTCCTTAGACCCTTCTCCAATGTTCCCTTCTCGTTCTAACATTTCATACAAGTAAATCATGGTCAAGACAAGCACATTCATTTATTCAAAACAAGACAACAATACACATAATTCATTCAACATACATTTCAAAACATCAAGGCTGCTGCCTGGCAGCTTGTGCATTACTTACTAAAATATGCATAACTTTCATTCCGTACGTCGGAATTTCAATTGGTTTAAACCGTTAGAAAACTAACTTAATTTTCCTTCTAACCATATAGGCCTTGCATTTTAATTCTTTTCCAATTAATACAGTTTTTTACTTAAAGACAGGGTAATTACAACACTGGACAGTTTGCACTGTCCCTAGTGTTTCATTTCTAAAATCCATTCTACAATTCCGAATTCAAATCCGTTTTCTCCTAATGAATTTAGACATATTAAGGTACTATACATTAAATTTTCAGCCTTAAATTCCATTTTTACAATTTATAGAGATTTTTCAAAGTTACTGCCCAGAACAAGGTATTCTGGGCAGATTACTCTAGCTTAAGTTTCTAGCTTCTTTAATCACTTAGATAAATCTTCTAACATGTTAATTCAACTTATATACATGTTCTTACATGTCTAGGTCAGTTTCATTCCACTACCAATGTGATCAAAACAGAGCATTTTATATACTTTATGTTTATTTGACCATAACAGCCCCATTTACTTAAATGCATACATATCAACTAGTCAAATTTTCATATTCATTCGATTACATGTACAAAGTTGTTCATGAGTTACATTTGTAATTCATAGCAGCCCAAGACTCCAATTTAACTATAATAAAATCCAGTTTTAAGTTCCAATATTAATCTTACAACCAGCAGAATTTATTCAATTAACACTTATTACCTTATCAAATTTTCTAATATTCATCATAGATTCAAATCTATCATGGCAACATTTAGTTATCTTTCCCTATGCACATTATGTTCGAATAACCTAATTTCTCATCACCGACTCGATCTCTAACCATTTCAACATCCATCATTCGAGCTTTGCTGGGTTCATACATCCCATTGGCAATTTTCCATGATCAAGTTTCTAACTATCTTACTAAATTCAGCTTAGATCAAACCATTCACATGCATCGATCACATAGCAATTTACACTAAATACACAATCGATTTCACAACAAATTTCACAATGAAGAGAACAAGAAGATACCTTTCATTCACCACACCAAACGAATAAGAGTTCAAATCTAAGCTAGGATAACTATTTTAGTGTTCTCTCACTTCTCCCTCTACCTCGGCTAAAAGAAAGTGGAAGGAAGAAGATGGTCATTCCTTTGTTTCTTTTCCTTTTTTTCCCCTTAATGCCGTGAACTCCTTCTAGTTCCCAAACACCTTGATCGATTTCACGAGGACAAGTGGCCAAGGTCACCAATTCAAATTTTCTTTTCATGCAATCCTTTACTCTCAAATTTAAACCGATTTAGTCCTTCCCACAAATGCATGCGTACTTTCTTTTTATTGTAATTTAATCCTACCCAATTTTGATTTAGCTTATAGATATCATTCAATTAGCAAATGTTTTGGTGACAAGGTACCAAAATTCTAAGCTAATAATTCGGGTATTATATTTTTTAAAAATCAAAATTCGTAACATTCTTCTAGGCCCAATTTAGGATGTTACATCAGTAATTTAACTTCTCTCGACATTCGATTCTAATTTATATATATATATATATATATTAATATATTTAGTCGTATGCATGATATGCACAAAAAGAAGAGGAAGTATGATATGCAGAAAACAACAAAGGAAAGACCGACTTCTCACAACATTTTTGAAGGAGAATTTAAGATAAAAAGATTATGCCCTAAAGAATCCAACAACCACAAACTAAATAATTCTTTATAAATATATCATCTATATCTGGAAATAGCCGTTACCAGCACAATCAAGGACAGAGTTATTAAGCATTGGGAGGGGTTGTGAGTTCTAAAATTTTTGGTATAGTGACGGTTTAAGTTATTTTTCGTTTAAATATTAGTTAAATAAAATTTTTGTTTTTTTTCTTTTCGATTTTTAAATTTAAATACTTAACAGATCCTTGTTTTTGTTCTTTTTAACGTGAAACAATTTAACCCCTTCCAATGATTGATCCTAATTGGCATAATATCAAAAAATGCCTCTAAAGTTTGTCTAAATAGTTACTTTGACTCATATTCTTTTTAAGCACTTTAGCCCTTAACGTTTCATTTTAGGCCAAAATGATCCCTTTGTGGATGAAAAGTATTAGTCAACTAATGGTAAATGACTTGAAATGACGTGACAAATCTACCAGGTAGTGCATGCCGACATAGGCGTCATATAGACAAAGGTGTTGGCTTGACAGGATGACACATCAGTCAAAAAATAATTTTATAAAGCATATAAAAATATTTTTTTTTCTTTTAATGTGTCATTATGTCAATTCATTTAAAGTTATTTATCATTAGTTGAAAAACGAATAAGGCCTATAATGATTATCCCGTCAAACGTTTGGGACTTATGCCATCCTAATTCAGTCTACGAAGACAGGTTAACAGAGAAATTAAAATGAAAGGTATTTATATATAGATGTGAATAAGTTGACAAGGAACACAACAAGAAAGCTGAAAAGTTTTTCTGAGGATTTGCAGAAACTGCAAAAACCAACATATTTGAAAACCAAAATGAGCTAACAAAGGGATATATGCCATGCCATGTTCTTAAACACTAAAAGCAAAGACAACCTATTACCAGACAAAATAAAAACCCAACATATATATATATATATATATTAAAAAGAAAGGTTAGATAGCAAACGTGTCTTTGTTTTGGTTTTTTTGGGCACTTTTGAGGTGTGAGTTTTGTTTGTAGGCTGTTGGATGTATGTTACTGAGGGTATTGCTTCGGGCATAATCTGCTTTTTAGGGTCTGTAATCTTATAAAATGTAATTAAACATTATGTTTTGTCAGTTCATTGGCTTTATTTTGGAGTTCTCTGCCCAACTACTTGAGAGTCCGTTGTGACTACACTTGTGTCAAACATACATTTGAGTATATTTTAACGTAGTGTAAATTTACATTTTAATACTTGAATTTATGTGAAAAGTTTAATTAGTTTTACATTCATTTATGTATGATCATTGGATGAGTGAAATTGATAGATAAGAGTGAAAGTTATAAATAAGAAGATTTTTAAGAAAAAAGAGAGACCAATGTTTAATCCTATTCATCAGTTTCACTCGTTCAATGATCATAAATTAGTATAAAATTAATTGAGTTTTACATAGTATATATAAGTGAATATATATAAGTTAAGATCCACTTATATAGTGTAAAGTTTAAAAGTTTTACATAGTATATGTGGGGGTTAGGGATCCACTTACACTATGTAAAACTCAATTAGTTTTACATTAATCCATGACCATTGGATGAGTGAAATAGATGGATGAGATTAACTCCTTACTTTTTTTTCAAGTGATAATCTTCACATATCCTACTTCTAATCTCATCCATCTATTTCACTCATCCAATGGTCGTGGATTAGTGTAAAACTAGTTGAATTTTACATAGCGTAACTTGATTCCAATATATCTACTTACATAATATAAAATTTAGAAGTTTTATATTTTTTTGATTGTTGGATTAAGTGATTTTACTGGTTGAGATTACAACTTTTAAATTAGTGACAATTCACTTATTTTTCTGTATAAATCTTCTCATTATCTACTATTAATCTCAACCATCGATTTTCACTATTCCAACGATCTAAACAATGTGTAAAACTCTCAAGTTTTATTCGGTGTGAACATATCCTAACCTCATTCACGCACATATCTATATGATTATTATCCTATGTAGGAAGAGGAAAAAAAATTCTATAAAGAAAATTATATGGCTGCATATGGTATTTATGATGTTGTGAATGACGAAAATTGAGTTAGGATAATAGCCTCTTAATGGACCTTTGTAAAATTTAATCTGAATTAATTGACCAATGAATTAGAAACTAGTGATTAAACTAAAAATATTTAAAATTTAGGACATTATTTGTGGAGTTAGAATATTCTACGGAAGTGTATCAAATACTAATATATATATATGTATGTATATATAAGTAAAGATTTTTATAAACTTGACACCTTGCTCAACCTAATTCAAATAGAGACTGCTTTGACAAGTAGGAATTCAGTTATCATTTTGCTAATTAAAAAATATATATTAATTCTCTAATCACAAGAAGACAATGACCATGCAATTATCCCAAAATCATTCTTTAAAGTCTCCATTATTATTATTTCCATGATCTCATAGCACCTCATCATTTTTCCTACCCTTTTCTCCTGCTGCAATCAACACCATGGATACCTCAACATTACCTATGGTGTCTCAATCCAATCAAAACCCTAGGAAAATCCAGACCTCCATTGAAGCTGAAAGCTCCAACAAAAGTGGTGACAAAAGAAGCAACAAGAAACTCAACACAGGAAGAAGATACCTTGGGGTCCGGCAAAGATCGTCGGGTCGATGGGTGGCTGAGATTAAACACTCCTCTCAGAAGCTGAGACTATGGCTGGGGACTTTCGATAAGGCCGAGGAGGCTGCCGTGGCTTACGACAACGCCGCGAGGGTTTTACGAGGGAAGAATGCCAAGACTAATTTTCAGTACGAAGAGAACTGCAGGAATGTAACAGGGAAGATTAATCCAAGGGTTTATCAGCTTCTTCAGCTAACAATCATGAAGAACCATGCAAGATCAGCTGCTTTGAAATCCATTAATGGAATGATGGGTACGAA
This sequence comes from Hibiscus mutabilis, assembly GCA_019671005.1. Taxonomy (NCBI): domain Eukaryota; kingdom Viridiplantae; phylum Streptophyta; class Magnoliopsida; order Malvales; family Malvaceae; genus Hibiscus; species Hibiscus mutabilis. The sequence goes on along the minus strand of CM033720.1, from coordinate 599,007 downwards.
ATTGGACTCGATTGCTGGTGATTTCGATGCGGTTGTCGAAGAAACTATATTTTGTTCTTCGAGTACTACTTCAGATGATCATGGTCATGATGAAGGTGGTAACAATAATAACAAGCTCTGCAAGGTCTCACTTGGGAATTCTAAGGTTTATTCTTCTGTTGTTGTTGCTCCTTCCTTTGGTTCTTCTTTAGATCAAGGAGAATAGAATAAACACTTGTAATAGTTAGCATGATTCACAGGTTTTTATTATTTTTCATGCATATCAGTTGGAAATTGGCTTGTTTGAAAGATCTTGTTGTTTGTATATTTATGCTGTTTAATATTCAATGTTTGTGGTCATTCCAGAGGAAAAAATATCAAGTATCTTTAAAGCATGGTGGAAATCTGTATATGCTTTTACAGTGTTTGTATATCCGAACATTGCTTGTTTAATTATTTTTTCCACTAACAGCAAACCTAATATTTGATTGCTAGGAAACTAGTTTAGAGTCCATATCCATTATGCTAAATCAACTAGCAGGTTGAATTAAAAGAATACTTTAACCACAAAGCTTAGGTGAGAATTGAGATGTTAAGAGTTTCTCCTACTTTAATCAGTGATCGAGAATTCAATTGTCGTCCTGAGCATATAGCAGGTTAAAATTTGTGACCAACATTTATTCTTAATATGGACCAACACATCTCAAATGATTAATTATTGGACTCGCTTCGATAGATGAGGTAGCTCGGAAGGCAGTTATTGCTGGACGGTAACCACCTACCACCAAAAGCACTAATGGCTTTACAACTATGAAGCATGAACTCACATGGACTGCCGAATAAGACAAGGCTGCAGACTACAATTCGAAGGCCTTTAATGTCCATTTTGAAAGGTATATATCCATAGAATTTCAGATACATATCCAAGTGTGCGTCTGCCTATAAAGCTTGGACAATCCTCGAAACCACTCATGACAGGGTGAAGCAAACTACCAGGTTTGAACACATGAACATAAGGAAAAAGTTTATCTGATGAAGAAGACAAGAGGATGAAGAAGATTCATCAGGTGAGGAAAAAGTATGTCTATTTAATTTTAAAATTCTTAATATAAATCTAGATTGAATAAATTCATATTTTTATACTTTCAACTATAAATATCGGATAATGTATAGTATGGCAGATTGTTTAGCGAAAGAAGGTATGCAAAAGGTCGAGATGTTAATAGCCTGGTGGTTATTTCAGTGCATTAAGGACTTATCGTGTTAGGCTCCATTCGGAGCCGCTGTCAGATTCTGCGTTTGAGTTGAAAAGCCGCATTTGGAGAAAGTCTGAAATTTTTGACTTCTCCAAACACAGCTGTTGAGAGTAAAATCGACGAAAAAACAAAATACGAAGGTGCTAAAAACAGCTCGTTCGGTAGAGTTTTTCAAAAGCTGGTGAAGAAACTTTCTTAAACGGAGCCTTAGTATTTAACTTGGGTGGCTTCTTGGTAATCTTTGTTTTATTACTGGGCTTTGTCTGTTCCGAGAGATCAAAAGATGGATCAAGCATGGCAGTGGCCGGTTGCGAACTGCATGGCGTTGTGGTATTTTATGCGTCCCGGTGATTTTGTTTGTTGGGAAGGGTATGGTCTCGTTGCCTTCTATGTCTTGCACGAGAAATTATATTATAGGCTCGGTTCGTCACGTCATCTATAGTTTTAATTAATAAAAAATATTTATTTTATTAAATTTTTTATGTTATTTTTTTACCAAGTGAATCTACAATTGATAAAAAGTGATTTTTAATTAAATTTGCAGTAAATCTGAGTGAAGATTCACTTGATAAAAAGATGACATGGAAAAAATTAATGAAATAGATACTTTTTATTGGTTGGGACCATAGATGATGTGGCGAGCCGGGCCTATCATATAATTTTTCGTCTTGTGGTGTGTTAGTTTTGTTCTTGGTAACTTTCGTTTGTACTTAGGTTGTATTTTTTTACTCCAATTAAGATTAAAAAAGATTATAATAAGGCACACAATTTAAGTTTAGGGATTGTACAGTTCTTCTCTTTATTAAAAATTTTATCTGCCGAAACAAAAAAAATCCACCAAATTCCCTTATTGGAGCATAAACAAATTTGTTTTCGAAAATTTATTTATTAAAAAATAGAATGGTTAATTTTGTTGAAAATAATTAATAATTCTTTATATATAATTAAAACAACCACAACAATTTACTTACAAGGATTTAGTATAATGGCAAGACACATTGCTCTCCCAAGAAGAGAACCCGAGTTTTGAATCTCAGAGATAATATAGTTGAGAGGAAGAACCATGAACATAAACTATAAAATAGACCTGTATTTTATAAAAAAAACAATAACAAAAATTTTGTTGAAACTCTTTAACTATTATTAGGTTTGGTGTTTTATTTATATTGCTTTTATTATCATAGCCCCTTTCTATGCTAAACACTAAAATATTAAGTTTTAAACTTCAACCCTAAATATAAATCATGCCCCTAATTCCCTAAACTCTACACTTAAATTTTAACCATAAACTTAATTTTTTAATGTGAGAGTGTACATTAAGACATCAAAAAGTGACAATCTTTTTTTTTGAAATGGGGCAGATGACTTCTATTCATATAAATTTGGTATATTGATATTATTTTGTATGTTACGTCATATTTATATTCAAATTTAAAAATATTTCTTAAAAGTATAATCAACTAAATGTGCTTAATAAATTTGATCGTATTTGGAAAATCTAATTATGTCGTATTTAAAATTATATCCACCACAAATTTATCTATTTTCAACTCCGATTTTAATCCCACATTCATAACAAATTACTACCAAAGAAATCAACACCATAGTCTCCCCAAGATACCTAAAGCCAAACATTTCTTCAACGTTTCCTCAATTATATTCAAAGCTTCTTCTCCTCCTCCTCCGTCGCTGGCGAGAGCCGCCATCACCGTAGCCATCATTAAGACATTAACATCGATTATCTGATAGCATTCTTTTCCGTGTCCTTATAATTTGGTAATTAGTGCTACGGTTTAGGGTTGAAGATGGTGGCGTTACGTGATGAGGAACTCAATCAATTAAAGGATATTTTCGCAAGGTTTGACATGGACTCTGATGGCAGCATTACGATTCTAGAGCTCGCCGCTTTGCTCCGGTCACTGGGACTCAAGCCATCGGGGGATGAGATCCATGTCCTTTTAGCTAAAATGGACTCTAATGGCAATGGTGCGGTCGAGTTCGATGAATTAGCGAATGCCATATTGCCTTACATGAATGAACAAATACTGGTGAATCAAGAGCAACTCAAGGAGGTTTTTACCTTGTTCGATCGAGACGGAAACGGCTACATCACCCCGGCCGAGCTTGCGGGTTGTATGGCCAAAATGGGACAGCCTTTGTCGTACGACGAGCTGACGGAGATAATCAAAGAGGCGGATGCCGACGGAGATGGTGTCATTAGCTTCAGTGAATTTTCTACCGTAATGGCTAAGTCAGCCTTTGACTTTCTAGGCATCCGTGTATCTTAGTAACCAAAGATTTTGGTTTATATTAGGTCATGGTCTTATACTAATTTACTTGTTCTGGAAATTTAAATTGTGATCACATATACTTATAAAATATACGGATTTTTGTGTGTGTAAATATCTTTTGGTTTTATATTGATTTAGAATAATTGGGTGAGTGTAAACTAGTGATTGAGATTAAAATTTTGAGATGCGAAGTTTTTTCATGAAAAAAAGAGAAATGAATAATCTCAACTATCAATTTACACTTATCCAACAGTCATAAATCATTGTAGAACTCTTAAGGCTTTACATTGTGTAAGTGAATCTTAAAGCTATAATATATATATATATATATATATATATATATATATATATAAAGTTTAAACTACCCAGAACTCTCAACTTTTAAATCAAAAACAATTATACATAAACACATTCGAATCTACATTCTCCTGAACTTAATGTTGTCAATCAAATTAATGTTCTCTCGGTGTGAGACGATATATTGATAAGGAAATTTAGTTGATGAATTGAACCATAGAAAACAAGATCATCAACACCTTATAAGTGATTAATCCACTCTAACAAAAGAATCTCAAAGTATAAAAATAGTTTTAAGGCTTAGTATATGATTTAGTCTCTAAATTATAACTCTTTATACACTAATAATTTTATTTTTATTTTGAGATGTCATGTTGTGCGTTCTAATTGGCTTTATGCGTCCTCTAATTTTTTAACGATATTGATAATGATAAGGTTAATCTAGTAAAAATAATAACCTCAAGTCTTGAACTGGAAAAAAATAATAAAGGGATGAAGCGACAAAAACGACATATTTTAAGGACGAACACATGATATTAGTAGTTAAAAATTTATTTTTAATTTTAAAAAATACATGAGCAATCACATTTGATCGGTTGGCTAAGATGCTCATATTTGTTCCCTCATTTCTCGTAGGTTATGGGTTATAGACCAACCAAGAGACCACATTCTTTCCCATAGAGTTTTCTTACCCTCCCCTCTAGGTAGGATTAGGATTAGAAACAATTTAAAATATTGATGTTTCTGATATTTAGCTTGATTTTTGTTATGTTTTTTACACATTAAATTAAGAAAAATTAATTGATTAACTGGCGGTGAAAAATAAGTTTTTCACAAGTGTTGTATTTTTAGAGTTTGAGGTTAGGGTTTTAGGGTATATGATTAGAATTTAGGGTTTATGGTTAGTTTTTTAAAGTTTAGAGCTAGACTTTAGGGTTTAGAATTTAGGATTTAGTTTTTAGTGTATAGAGTTTAATGCCCCTAAAATGACACGTGATATTATTTGAATTCTGCTTGTGGAAAGAAAAAAAACTCCATTGACAATACATCAAATGTTTTTTTTGGACAAATCTTAATGCTAATCCTAATCTTACCTAGAGGGGAGGGGAAATGAGATTCTAGAAGAAAAAAAGGAGAGTATTCCTAGTGGGTCTAGAACCCATGACTTAAAGAAACACGAGGGAACAAAAATGAGCAGCTTGACCAACATGCCAAATATACATGCTCAAAATGCATCAAATGTTAACTCTTAAATTAATTACATTTTAATGTACTTGTATACATATAACATATTTTATTAAATACTAGAATATATTTGGATTCACTGCTATGCCAATTCCATGTTGGAGAGGCACTAGTGGCTCTAATGCACGTATCCGTAGGATATGATGGGTCCAACCACAAAGAATTATGGGTAAAAATATAAAAAGTTATTAAATTAAGTGAGAATAATTTTTCATCCCTAAAAGTTTAAAAACCACAAAATTGTCATTAAACTTATTGGATTATCATAAAACAATCATTACTATTTTATAACATATAGTGACCATTCAATAATAATTCAATAAGTTTAATGATCATTTTATAATATTCAATAAGTTTATTGATCATTTTATAACATCTAAAATTTAAGTGGTCAAAAATATCATTTCGTCTTAGCTTAGCAACCATTTGTGTAATTTTCCCAAGAATCACTACAATTGGCCACACTGGTTTCTCGATCAATCTTCAACCTTTTGTTCCTCATCACTCAATCTTCATACTCTAAATTGACCAGACATTTTTCTGTAAAGCCTCTAGCTTTACGCTGAAACCCAACTCTTCAATGGCAGTGCAAATGGCTATCCGAGTTTCACCCACTTCAAGGCTTTCTCTTCCTCCTTCAGTAACACCATCTTCTTCAACCTCTAGCAAAGCTCCATTCAGAACCCAAACTAAATCCATCTCTCTATCACTCCCAACATCCACTACCTTCTCTTTATTGGCTCTACTTTCACTTCCCCATGAGGCCAAAGCCATCAGTCTTAGCAAAGAACAGATTGTCTCATCTCTCACTGAAGTAAGCAAAAAGAAATTGATTTCATAGCTTTTTTCATGATTTTATTGATACCCAGTTTTTGTTTCTTTGAATTACAGGTGGAGAAAACGATTGATCAAGTTCAGGAAGCTGGTTCGAGTGCTTTGGATGTTGCACAGCAGGTGTTTGATGTTGTTGGGAAAGCGTTGAAGCCTGCAATTGATGTTGGCGTTCCTATTGCACAGAAAGCAGGAGAAGAGGCGTTGAAGGTCGCTTCTCCTGCTTTATCTGAGACATCAAAGAAAGCACAAGAAGCATTTCAAGGAACTGGTCTTGATACTGAGCCTGTTCTGTCTGCTGCTAAGGTTTATTTCGATGTTCATGCACTTTAATAGTGCCTCTTTTGTGCATATACTTGTGTAATGATGATTTCTGTTGCAGGATGCCGCGGCACAAACTGCGAAGTTGATCGATGTAGCCAAGCCTATAGCTTCTTCGACATTCGAAACCGTCGCATCTGCGGAGCCGTTAACGATCGTAGGAACTGCCGGTGCATTGTTCGTTGCATACCTCCTCTTTCCCCCCATCTGGTCTTTCATCTCCTATAGTCTCCGTGGTTACAAAGGTTGTCACTTGTCATTGCTGTTTTTCTGATATGAAGTAGCTTCTAGCTGCATAGGATGAAATATTATAGTTTGAACTAATTTTCGTTTGCGATATCCGAAATTCGAATACCTGAACATGTGCACAAGAATATGACCCTTCAGGGTTCTTTCAGGATTTGTGCAAATTTTAACTGAGATGTTGCTTATTTGTTGTTCTTTAGGTGATCTTACACCAGCTCAAGCCCTTGATTTAATCTCTACGCAAGATTACGTTATGATCGATGTTCGATCAGAGAAGGATAAGGACAGAGCTGGTGTCCCTCGCCTTCCCTCAAGTGCTAAGAAGAGGATGATTGCTATTCCGTAAGTATATATCAGGCTTTCAATGACTGTACTTGGCTTATATCCGAGTCCGACACATATTTGAACATGATTAAGGGGTATGATCTTCGAAATGTATATGAAACAAAAGTAAACATATCCATGTCAAACATAATACAGGGGGTACAAGCACAACCATTTGTTTTTGGCAGACACCTACTGCCTCATACCCTGTTACTCGGGATCGAGTATGAGGATTCGATATGGATTTATGTATCCGACATAGGATATATCTTGATAACCATGTCTTGATTTTGCTTTGTTTATGGTTTTTATGTTTCAGCTTGGAGGAGTTGCCGAGCAAGTTAAGAAATTTGGTGAGAAAAACAAAGAAAGTAGAAGCTGAAATTGCAGCATTGAAGATTTCTTATCTCAAGAAAATCAACAAAGGCTCAAACATTGTAATCTTGGATTCGTAAGCTCTTATTTCTGTCCCTATCTCATCATCTATTCGAATTAGACTCGTCAATTCTGATCCAAACTTAAGAATGTAATCTATTCGAATGCTCAGCTACTGTGATTCAGCAAAAACAGTGGCGAGAACGTTAAGGAGTCTCGGTTTTGGCAACTGTTTCGTGGTGGCCGACGGGTTCTCGGGGAGTAGAGGGTGGTTACAGAGTCGACTTGGAACTGATACGTACAACTTTTCAGCAGTAGAGATTGTGTCACCATCGACGGTATTTCCGACCGCCGCTAAACGTTTCGGTACTACCAGTACCAAGTTCCTTCCTGGTGCAGAGTAGCCAACTTTCCTTGTATTGGAATAATCTCTTGTAATTCTTTCATTAATGTTACTTGATCCTCTTTCTTAAAGCCAACAAATTGATTCAAGTACTTGACAATAAGAAATAAAATAGTTATTGCTTACTTAAGGGTTTAAATTTAATATACAGGCCGTGTAAAATAAATTTTACACGAGTTTACTTATTTATATTATAAATTAAAATTAAACCTAAATCCTAAAAAATTAAACCCCAAATTCTAAACCATAAATCATAAACACTAACATTAAATTATAAACCCTAAACTCTAAGCTTTAAATTAAACCTTTAACCTCTAAAACTAAAAGGCTTGTGTTAACTTACACAACTTGTGTATTGAAGTTTTTTTCCTTATTTAAATAGTTATTTATATCAGAACTCAACAAGTGGTCTCAGTAGAAAAATAGATGATATTCATCTTAGGAGACTCGAGTTCAAAACGTTTTGTGACATATGAGTTATAAATACCCATTTACCCTTAACAATTATAAAAGATACCCAAATAACCTAAATTTAACATTTTCTATTTTAATTCTTCACTATGACAGATTTACATTGTGACATTTGTAAAGTAATATTTTTTCTTTTTATTCTCACACATTTATATTTATATTTAAATTTAATAATTAATTAAATTGTATTAAAAATAATTATATAAATAATAAATTAATATATAAATCCTTCAAATATGTTTAGTAATGTTATATTAAAAAAATTATAACCTAATTAATATACAAAATATTGATAACTAATAAACTATTAAAAAAGTATAGAATATAATCATGTCTTTGTATGTCATTTTACTTGTTTAAATTATCAAACAACTATAAGCTATCAGTTAATTTTACCAAACACTTTTATACAATCAGTTAATACAATCCGCTAGTCAAATCAGGTAATGCAATAAGCTATCAGCTATCAACTAATATAATCCGCTATAAGCTATTAGCTAATTGTCAAACATGACATGTGTTTGAACAAATATTACATTATAATCACCTTAAACTATTCAAAAAAGAAATTAAATAGATAAATATCAAAGGTAAATTACATCATTTTTTTATGATATAGAGGATTGTCGTCATGTGTCTCATTAAAAATCCCTAAATTTAGTCGGAAAAAAAGTACACATGATAATAATTACATACATTTAATTAAATATTCTTTAAAAGAGCAACTAGCCCCAAAGGCCATTAGCCCATTACAATCTCTAAAAATACCTCCCATGATGAAGCTGGGATAAATATCAAATAGGTATGCTTGTGAAATACTCATATTTAATTTAGGTAACAAGAATAATAATCGTATTCAAATTCTAAAACAATAAATGTTATTAAAGTATTGTGTTGGGAAAAATACAATTCTTTTAGGAATAGGATTATGTATTTTGTGTTCTATTTGGAGTTAATGTTGTGTGTATATATACAGAGATAGAGATAGGGAGAGGATAAAGCACTTCACTTGAGAACAATCGGAAGAGAACAACAAATATACAGAGCAAAACATCGCTATTGTCTTAAGCAAGCAGATGGATTCCGGTTCATGGTACGCCGATAACAAGACTTGGTACTATTTCAACAAATGGATGGTCGAATTTACGGAAGAAGATATCCCGCAAGACTACGAGGAAGAAGTCCACGACCCTCGACTTTGCGGCCGGTTTCGGTACTGCCATGCTTTGTTTGATCGCCGTAATGACCCCGATCCCACTATACTCTGCAACATGTTTCTCCAAAAACTATTCGAGGAATCGATTGGATTCGTGCCATGGGACCATGAAGTCCCTGAAGAATTTAGGGCCAATCGCAATTCCGAAATCTTTGACCATATCGACTCCGTGTGTCGAGCTGAAACCAACGAGGACGTAGTCAAGTTCTTGATCATTTTGAAATTCGGAGTGTTTAAGGTACACAACATTAGTTATTGTGATTATTTCAGTGATGATAACGAGATCGATAAGGAGATCAGGGTTGTGCCGGCTAGTAAGTCGAACATCGAGGCGTTGGAGGACGTTTCGGATTTGGGACCCGAGTTTGAGTGTGTGATTTGCCTTGAAGAAGGGGAGAAGAAAGCTAAGTGTATGCCGTGCGGGCATGCGTTTCATGACCGATGTATTCAAGAATGGCTAGAGAAGAATAACATGTGTCCCTTGTGTCGTTACGCTATGCCTCATGACTCATGAATGTTTATATCTCATTATTATTATTATTATTATTATTATTATTATTATTATTATTATTATTATAAAATTTTCATTAATTATATTGTAAAAATAGTATAAGAATTCACAATTTAAGAAGTTAATATTTTTTATGATAGTTATTTATTGATACAAATAAAATTTAGATATTATTGTAACTTACAAATGATTATATTTATTTTATACTTTGGTTTAAGCTTACATTTTGAACTGAGATAGTATAAATGATACCTAACTCAAGCATACACTTTAAAAATATATATTTTAAAAAATGAAAAAATATGTAATTAATTAATCCATGGAAACAATCAATTTATTATATTCACAACGTCAAACAAAATTTGAACTCATAACATTGTTTAAGGGATTTAACATTTAATCCGTGTAGACACAATTTCTTTCATTCAAGACGTTATACATAGTTTGAACTCATAATATTGTTTAAAGAATTTAACATTTGATTGGTGAAAACACTGTCAACACAACTTGGAACAAGTGGTTAAAAACTCCCGTTGACATCCAATTTCTTCCCCTAAGTTCTAGTCCCTGTAAGAGCAATCCCCTTCCTCTCTCTTAGGCAGAAATTGTTCAAAAAAAATGTTGAAAACACTCACATTGAATCTTATTATTAATTAATCTACTAAAATGTAATTAATGAAATACAAATGTTCAAGAATGTAATTAATTATATTCTAGTAAATTCCATTGAAAAACAACAAAAATCATCATTATTATTATTATTTGAAATCGAATAGGATTGAGATATCATTGTTCATCGATTTTAATGCATGAGTTGTTATAAACTAAAATATTCAATTAGAATAATTACTTAAAAATTAATTTTAATGCACGAAATAATTATAAACTAAAGTATTCAATTAAAATAATTATTAACATAATTAATTAAAACTATTTTATACAATTACAAACTAATTATCCTAATTATAAAATAGTTAAAAGTTATAATTATCAAATTTTTTTGAATATGAATTAGGTTTAAGGGTTATGAATTTAAAACTATCATTTAAAAGTTTCAGTTCATTGTATAATCTAGTTTAAATAGTTTAATTTAAAGAACGTTTTTTTAAATACACAATTTGATACAAAATCTTCCCCTCATAAACGGAAGAATATTAAATGTTTATGTATATCTGATCTCTCTCTCTTTCTTTATATTGTACTGATGACCATACTAACCGAGCTAAACTCCAGTAATTTTAAGAACAATTTTAAAACTTATAGATGCTAATAAAATTCATATACGGTGATTTTTATATCTAAGAATAATTTCAGGAATATACTGATAATTTTTATTTAATTTTATATTTTAAAATAGAATTAAATTACAAAGTTCATAGCATATTAGTGAGTAGGGGTGAGCAAAACACGATTCGAATTGAAAAAATCAAATAATTCGACTCGATTGGAGGCGAAAATACTCGACTCGAAATTTTATAAACTCAACTCGACTCGAAAAAATTTCAAATAAAGTTTGAGTTGTAAAATAGAAATTCGAATAACTCAAATTTTTTAGTAATTAATAGATTTATTTTTAAGTTCGAGACGAGTCCTTCAATTTTTTATTATATATATACCTATATATAAAAATATGAAGAAATATTGCAACATATGAAAAAGTATGAAGATATATATATATATCTTATATGATTAGAGAATGTGATTTAAATTGGAATCAAACCGTATTATAACATGATAAATAATTACAATTAAATTTTTATAGGAACTCGAAAACTCGACTCGAATCAAAAAAATTTCAAATAAAGTTTGAGTTGTAAAATATGATGCGTTAACTCGAATAACTCAAAATTTTGTGACTCGACTCGATCGAACGCTCACCCCCTATTAGCGAGAAATTATTAGATGAACCTGGCTCACCAAGTCATCTGTGGTCCCAGCCAATAAGGTCCATCCAACTCATTAACATGTAGGAAAGAAGTAAAGATTCACCTTGGAAAAAAATAAAATGGAAAAACGTTATCAAACAATATACGGCAGTTATTAAAGATTTTCCCACTAATTTAGACCATTAATTAATGATTTAGTTTGTGAAATTAAAAATTATTCAGAAGGAAAAGGCATACATATATGTGTATATGTACATAGACAGCTACATGACTTATTAGCTTAGAGAAGGAGAAGGAGAAGGATTCTGGTTCATGGTCCTGTTCAAAGTATGGAACTTGGTACTGTTTCGATAAATGGATGGGAAAACTTGTGGAAGATCAAATCCCACAGGACTACGAGGAAGAAGTCCATGACCCTCGACATTGCGGTCGGGTTCGTTACTGTCATGCCTTGCATGATCGCCGTAACAACCCCGATTCATCGAACTCTGCAATCTGTTTTGTCGAAACCTGTTCGAGCAATCCCCTAAGTTCACCCCATGGGAGCACAAAATCCCCGGATGGTTCAAGGTCTGCCGCGAGTCGGAGATCTTTAACTATATTGAGTCCGTGTTCAGAGAGGAACGCAACAAGAATGTAAACAAATTCTTCGTTGTTGTGAAATTCGGGGTGTTTACGAGAGACAACGATCATGGTTGCTACGACGACGATGATAGTGAGATTGAGGAAGAGGAGGATGAAATTGTGTCTGCGTGTTTGAGTGCTCGTTTTGTGTCACTTGTATCCGTTATGTCACGATGCGATACTCTTTTTTATTCTGTGTTCGAATTTTGATTTATTTTTGAGATATTTAACTATGTACCGAGCATGCAAACATGATAATAAAACATTTTATTCCATGGAAGGTGCTATGACATTATAACATTACGAACATCTAATTTTTGCAGCCATAGTATAGAAGTAAAGCTAAGTTTTCTTTTGGATAAAGGGAGGAGTCACAGATATTGAGATTCGATTCTCGAACATGATGAAACATGGTTCGACTTTAAGGACAGTTTTAAATCGTATAGACGCCAATAAAGTCCACAGATGGTGATGCAATGTATAGTGATCCCCGGAACTCCTGCACTTCACTGATTAAGTTATTACTGTACCATCGTTCGAAATTCGCCGTCTGAAGTACCCTGCCGAAGCTGTTGATCCGTTGCCCTATTGGGACCAATGTCTGTGTCGCTTGTTTTACCATGGCTGCTGCCTGCCAGTAGTCTCCGAGCATGGTTCTCTGGATGTTATTAGGCCTTGCCTGGATGTTTACGATGTCGTAGGTGTCGGCTCTTGGTCCCATGAGCCAAAACTTTATAGTATTGTTAGCATTGTAGTTGGAAACCAGAACATATGACCCATCTTGGCTAACTGCTACCCCTGCTGGCCCTGGGAGGTCCTTTAGCAACACCGTCACTCGCCTAGTGCTCGGGTTGTACATCAACAACCTCCCCGTGGAATCATTCGATGCCGCTCCTTTCGAAGCATCTCTGCAGCAAACATGTTATTAATCCATGTCAATCTGTAAAAACAGAACAGAAGTGTCGGAAACGGAATCCTGTTGTGAAAGAACAATGAACCTTAGATCATAGGCAGTGGTGGAGTCAGAGAAAAACACATTTCCAGATAGTTGGTGGACATCTAAACCGTTGCAGAAGCGATAAGGCACGCCCTCGACACCGGCCGAAAGCGGGTTTGCTAGTCTTCCACCGGAACCTAACACCATGAGACCAAGGTATGCATCACAAACATAGAGCTGATTCGTTGAATAATGAAGTCCTAAACCTAACGGCCTTCCGCACACTCGCCCCAAATCCGGATTAGTAACGCCATCACACAATGCCTTAGACCTGCATTAGAGGTTCAGAAAGGGTGAAAATTCGAGTCCGATAAACCCCGAAGTTGTATTTTATTAGTACATGTAAAAGAATCTCACCTGTTTCCACCGGTGAATCCGTACTCCACAAATCCAGTCAGTCCATTATATTGTAGAACTCTACCATCGGCTACACCGACATAGAATCGTCCAGTTCCCAACTCGAAGGCAATGGATTCGGGACCTGTAGCAGTCGGTGGCAACTGAATCGTTCTGAATATTTCGGAAAGAACCATGGAAGGAAAACAGAAAACAAAGATGGGAAGCAAGAACATGGTTAGGCTAGACATCTTAGAAAAAACCAAACCCAAATTTATACATATTTCTGTTTTAAATTATTAGTATTTATGAGCATAAAAAGGTATAAAATCCAAAAGTGAGATATAACGTATATGATCATGAGATTTAACACTTGCTGGATGAGAAAAAATGTGAAAGCAAGCAAGGATTACCTATGGCATGGCGTTACTTATAAATTTCGGTATGCAATTCTGGAATTTTCGAAAAAGGTGACCCCTCAAATATGGAAAAAGCTTCGAGGAAAATTGGTCGGCAGCTAACGAAAAGTGTGTAATTTTTTGCATTACAGTTACGAACAGAAATCCGCTCCTTTTTGTGTATACCCAACACTAAAGAATTACATTTAGATTAATGGAAGTTGATAAAAGTGATAAACAGTTTAATATCGTTTAAATAAATCTCGAGTTTAAGATATTATATATACAAAAAACATTTGCTGAAAGACTCACCCACAAAAACAGGTGTGGGACTCGGATATATTGATGTGTTTAATCTTTAGAGTATAATTTTTAAATATTGGGACGGTACTAATAAAGAGCGGATGAATTTTGTTCAACAGTTAAATGTATTCGAGTTCAAATCAAGCATTTGCATTCCCTCCTTTTACTTTGATATGATAATTTGCGTCATGTTTGTGTATTTTCACATATCATAATTGTTAATAAATTATTTTATTTATATAAGTTAATATATATATATATATATATTGATGTGTTTCTCTATCGTGTCATATATATTTATAAATTAATATTAAATACATTGATGGTGAAAATATAAATTTGTAACGTGTTCATCTTTTGAACATTGTAAACACACATATATATTTGTTAATATTGAAAAAATACTCAAATTGTGATTTTTTTTAAATATTTTAAATTTATATACTATATAGTTTCTTAAAGTGCTAATTATCGAATATTAGTTATTGACATCAATCCGTAAAAAAAAAATTAATTTTAGGGATTTTTTTCTTTCAAATAAATATAACTAAATACCACTAAAAATATATTATAGCATTTTAATATTGAATTTTAAATATATAAAGTTCATTATTTTAAACAGTTCAAAGATATAAAGGGTAAATTACAAAAATCATCACTGAACTTTACTCTCTACCTATTTTGGTCACTGAACTTTCAAAACGATCAATTTACTTACTGAACTTTATACATTGACCAATTGTGGTCACTCAGTCATTAAATAATTAACGGTGTTATGACATGGCACATGAAACCAAAATGGCGTCGTTTTGGAAAACCTAATTTGCATAAAAACGACGTCATTTTATATCTTATAAAAACCTTTTTTTCATTGACCCAATTTGCACCGAACCTGTTAACTTGCTTTGTTGTTGATCTGAGAAAACTCTTAATCTCATATATAAAACGACATAGAATCGTCCGGTTCCCAGCTCAAAGGCAATGGATAAATTGACCGTTTTAAAAGTTCAGTATTACACATCTACTTATTATAATTTAAATTTTTTCAAATTTTAAAATATTTTATATTTATATATTTAAATTATTTTTATATGAAATAAAGATAATTATTAGATAATAAAATAAACAAGTAAATACACATACAACGAACATACAGAAGAAGCTAAAATTCAAATAAATAACATAATCGAGAGAAGTAACCTCCATTCGTGGCTCGAAAACCTAATTTTATTCTTGCAGCCACTTCTTGTTTATTATTAGCAATTTCAGAATTTTATAATTTATTAAGATATCCACTTAAACAAGTCCAGCAGAAGCGGATGGTAGTGATAGTTAGAGAGGGAATGGCCCCTCCAAAATTTTGAAGATTTTACGTTTTATCTCTCAAGTTTTTAAAAAAATTTAATTTGGCCCCTTAAAAAAATTTTATTAAGTTTTTATTGCTTTAAATATTTTTAATTAAGTCATTTTCTGAATTTTTGAAAATTCTCATTAAATCTCAAAATTTTTAAAAATTTTAGTTTAAACTTTTAAAATTTTCAAAAAATTTAAATTGACCCCGTCAACTTGTTATACCAAGGTCCGTCCTTGGAGTTCAGGGACTATTTTTTCTCCTATAGTTCACCTAAGATTTTACTATTTTTATACTTCATAACACCGATTAAATCCACCAACCTTGATGCTATATAAAGCTTGGAATCAAACTCTTCAACTTCACTCACTGAGTTATTTCCGTACCATTGCTCAAGATTAACTGTTCGTAAAATATTGCCGTTCCCATTGATCCTTAGTCCGAAAGGCAACAAACTTGATTTCGTTCGTCGATCCGTCCTTGCTGCTGCTTGCCAGAAATCGTCTAATCGAAAGCAAAGGAGGAAGAAGGTTTTGATTCTCATGAAGGTTGCCATTTCTCGACAAAAGAAATTTGATATTTTGTCTTCATTTGATGTTAATAAGATAAAGCTATATTTATGAGGAATATGTAACATGTGAAGAATTTTTAATTATAAATTTCAGGTTCATTTGTGATGAGTTTATTGTTGGTGCATTAGTTGAGATTCCCAACTTTCGTAATAAAAAGGTTTAAATATTAATTTGGTCATTGTACATTGCACCTTCTTCTAACTTGTTTTTCTTGCAGGTTCCCTAAAAAGCTGGAGGTTGTGTCTGTACTTCAAAAAATTAAATTATATCATAGGTACTTCCCTGGTTCTGGTTCTATTTATATTGTGTATCAAAATATAAGCGTTATTTTTATGTTCCTAACTGCTTGTATTGGTCTTTTAACGACCTTCTCGTTTTTTCTCAGTTGTTTGCCTTGACTTTATGTCTTACTGAATTCTTGGTTTTAGTTGTGAATAAAATTATTTTGTGCACTATTTTTCTCATTTCATAGTTTAGTTTTAGCTTCCGTTCAAACTTACTATAAGAATGAGATATATTTATCCTTTCAAAAAATCTTAAGTTTTATTTCGTTAACTTAATTTGTATTCTTTTGTAATATCATTAAGTACATGATATGTGACATTTAGGTCACAACCATGGACGGAGGTATCCTTTAATAGGGAAGGGTTGTTGTCCCTCAACCTTTAATTTATAGGAAAAATACAGATTATCGTTAGTTACCTAACTATTATCGGTTTTTTGTTTAGTCACTGAATAATTTTTTGATAAAATTATTATTAATATTATGTTTTAATTTTATTTTGGTCACCGGCTATCAACTTGCTGTTAAAACTTAACATAGAATGTTACTTGACCTGGTATAATAACAGTTTTAGTCTAAAAATTTATTTATAAATTTTGGGATTAAAACTGTTATTATACCATGTCATTTCATATTCTTTGTTATGTTGTAACGGAAACTTAACTGCTGATAACTAAAATAGAATTAAAACATAACATTAGTAATAATTTTACCAAAATAAAATAATAATAATTGTGTGACTAATAGTGTAGTTTGTCTTTTAAAAATATTATACTTTCCACTGAGTTAAAATCTTGACTTCATTCCTGATAAAATAATAATAATAATAATGATATTATAATAATGTTATGATGACATCAATTTTAAAAATATATAATTTCGCCGCCTTAGGTTGCATCTTCTTCTAAATTGATTTTTTAATTTTAATCTGAATCCTTAATTTAGTCAACTAAATCGGCACTATTTAAACCAATTAAATAGGTGATATGTGATTTGTCAAAAAAAAGGATATGTGATACTTTTATGACACGACGTAATGATCTCATGATGACATCGATTTTTAAAAATATATAATTATAAATATAAAAAACCATATATATAAATGTCTTTTTTATAAATATATAAGTTCATATTATTTTATAAAATAATATTTTATATTTGTAACATCAATTATAAATAATATTTGTAAAGTTAATATATTTATAAATAATTGAGTTTTACATCACAATTTAAGAGTGAGCCCAATAGTCTCTTTATACAATATAGAATAACATGAACATCTTTGGTCACTAGATAAATTAGC
Source organism: Hibiscus mutabilis (assembly GCA_019671005.1). Taxonomy (NCBI): domain Eukaryota; kingdom Viridiplantae; phylum Streptophyta; class Magnoliopsida; order Malvales; family Malvaceae; genus Hibiscus; species Hibiscus mutabilis. The sequence continues at coordinate 581,188 of CM033720.1, read as the reverse complement.
GAATCTTTAGATTTTTCAAGTTTAATGCTCATAAACACCGATAAAATCCGCAAACAGCGATGCTATATAAAGCTTACCATCAAACTCATGAACTTCACTTACTAATTTATTCCCATACCATTGCTCAAGATGAACCGTTTCTGTAAGATTACCACTTGCATTTATCCTTGCTCCTATGGGCAGCAAACTTGATTGTGTTCCGCGATCTATTGTTGCTGCTGCTATCCAGAAATCACCTGATCTTGTCTTCTTGATGTCATCCGGCATTGGCCAAGTGTTTACGATGTCGGACTCGCAAGGTTTAGGGCCTCGGAGCTGAATCTTTCGAGTTCTGCTTCCAAGGAACTCAGAAACTAGGACGAATTCTTCTCTTTCATCGACAGCAACCCCTCCTGGATACGAAAGATTCCGTAACAATACTGTCACCTGCGGGGAGGAACCATGATACTAGGTGAGATGGAGGGAAAGTATAACTAACAATAGAAATAGGGGCAAAATCAAAACAAACTAAAATTAGGAAGTCTAAATAGGTAAGTATCCATATATTTTTTTTAACAATAAAAAATAGGAGGGGCAGTGGCCCTCTGAGACTAAGGATAGCTTCGTCCCTAGTTACCTGCTTGTTTTCGACATCGTACTTTAGCAGTCTCCCCGTCGAATCGTTAACACTTCTTGCTATTTCGAATTGTCTGCGAGATTAGTGAAACTGTTAGTTTTTTATATAATTATTGGTATTCTCTTTATTAATTGATTAATTCTGATTAGGTATTACAAAGATATATACATTATGGAATCGACTCTTTCAACCTAATTTACTTCATTCATAACATTAGTATTTGAACCTATTATTTTGCTTAAAGAATCTAACACCTAATCACAATAAACCAATTAGTAATGAATAAAAACCGTCAATTTTTAATTTATCTAAAAAAAACTTATCAATGTTAGGTGTATGTTCGACTCATGTTCATTTTTTTTTTATGTTTTTAATGTATTTGTAGCTAGGATCTTTGAAATGTTATATCAGAATACACAGTTTATAATGGATTATTATCTTATACACTGGTGGTAGAAAATAAAATTTCTACAAGCAGACTTATTTAGGGATTTAGGGTTTTAAAAGTTAGAGATTTAGGTTGTAGGGTTTAGAATTTAAGATTTATAGTTATAATTTAAGGTTTGTGGTTAGATTTTTAGGGTTTTAATGTTAAAAATTTAAATTTTAGATTTAGGTTTAAAAATATGCATGCTTGTATATTGTAATGTGTAGAAGATGAATATGACACATTAAACGCGAAATCCTATATCAAGAAGTTACCATCCTATTTAGAATTTACCCTAAACTTTACTAAGGTATCTTAAAAAGAATAGTTTCATAAGTTTTTTTAATATCTTTTGACATAAATGTTTCTAATATCATTTTAGTTATTAACAATTTTTAGGTCTCTTTTTGACACTTAAACTTTTAATTTTTTTCAAATTGAACTAATTTATACTATAAAAAGTAGTATTCATGTTAAACTAACATTAATTATTATTATTTTTTTGTCAATACTTTTTTTTGTCAATACATTAACATCAAATGTTAGAAGGAAGCAGCGAAGGAACCTTATATCGTAAACAGCACTGGCATCAGTGAAGTAGACATTTCCGGTTGGTTGATGGACGTCGACCCCGTCACAGAAACGAAATGGTTCGCCATCTGCCATGGCGGAAAGTATGGTTACCGGACCTCCTTCAGGACCCAACACTCCGAATCCGAAAAACGCATCGCAGACATACAACTTTTTCGTCTGGTGGTGCAACGCCATCCCTACTGGTCTTCCACAGGTTGGGTTTGTATTGGCGCCATCGCACACCGACTTTGACCTACTCAAAAAAACATTTCACAGGTTGAAAATGATACGAACACATAGTACCAGAAATTTAAATTATGGTTGTAATTGTATAACTTGTGTTTTTGGTTGCGGATTTAATAGATATTATTACGGTCATTATAGACCGTTATTTTCTACAACAACGATTTTAGACGGTGTTGCTACCGTTATATATATATATATATATAGCGGACACTATTTGAATCCTTGCATAATACAATGTACGCGGGAATGGGATTCACCTGTTAGGAGCAGCAAATCCGAAGTCGACAAAGCCGGTGGTCGGACCTTGATATTTCAGAATTCTACCATCGGCTATACCAGTAAAGAATTGTCCTGTTTTCGACTCGAAAGCTAGTGCCTCAGGGCCACTCGCATTTCTCGGCAATTGGATCTTGCTAAATGAAGTTGCTAAAACAAATGTCGAAAGAAAACAAGAGAATAAGACGAAAGATGAGACAACGAGAGCTGTTATGGTTTTGGTTCTCATGATCACAGACGGTTTCTCTTGAGGCCCAACAGCTTATGTTATTTATAATGAATTTGTAATATAGCTTTGCCAATTCTATTTGTTATCTACAAGAAATAGCATTGCCAAAGCTAGTTATGTTATCTATAAGAAATTTACTAGTTATGTTTACACCGTGTTCATCATGCAACAACGATGAAGAAAATTTATAGGATTAATATATTCAAATGAATGGCGGGGCATATAAAGAGGCAGAAAATTTTATTCTCGAATTAGAGTAATCCAAAATTATAGCCGATCTAAAGAGAATAAAATTCATGTTCTTCTTGCTGCCTCTTTATATGCTCCATCGTTCATTTCTTATCACGTGAACTATTACATTTAACTTAACTTTGTTGTTAGTTCTCCTTCCGTTTAATATTTGTTTACAATTAATAAAAACTACTATTAATAAGAAAATGTTTTATTAATGGAATTACAGAAAGCTAGTTCATCTCTGATAAAGCATGGCACTCAATCTCAATCCGGTGTGTGATGTTTAATTGTTGGATTTAAGTGTTTGTATTTTCATTTTATGGCTACTATATTGCGCTCTTTTCTTCTTTTATGACGGATATTTTTTTAATATACCAGTGTGATTACAAGATAATATCTGTTTAATTTTTTTAGTCATTTAATGACGCGCACACATCGCATATATATGGTGCTCAAACTCGGGTCACAAAGTTTTTTAATGAGGCACGTATGACCCATTTATCTAATAAAATCATACATTGATAAGGAGATAAGAAAGAACACATCAAAATATTTATCCATTTTTCTCTATACAAGATTTGACAGTTTTCAACCATCTGTTTGATTTCCATTTCTGTTTGATTTCATCCACTGAAAATTCTGTTTTGAAACAGAGAGAAACAGAGGCAGCGGAGCGATGAAGAAGACGAAGATTTAGAATATTTGGGAGTGGGTAAATTACAAGGCGTGACATTGAACTTTTTAAAGTTCTCAGTTTGGCCTTAATATTTTATTTTTCATTCAATTTAGTCCTAATTTCAGTAGAAATTTTGTCCTTTTATTTTAATTCTATTTGATTTTGTCATTTTATCTTCTTTAAATCTATCCGATTCACATTCAAATTCAATCTTATTTTTTCGTATTGCATATCAATTTTATTATCATGTTAAATTAGTATAATTAAATAATAATTTGAGTTGAAAAAATACATTAGCTTTTTGTTTAATTTTATGTCATGACTCATGAATATACAAATTTCGGTTTATATTGAAATTGAAGCATGGCACCTCGTATTGAATATCCAATTCACCTCGTATTGCATTGTTGATATTTAGTTTATCATTTTTTAAAATTTAAGTATTGGTCGGTATGACAAATATATATATATATATTATTTTTGAGCTTGTCAGTGAGAAGAATAGAAGATCTGTTTGATAAAATTGTAAGGAAACTTCTTTCTCATAATTATATTATATATGTCCATTTTCGTTTAGAAAACACCATAAAAATCATTAAAATTGACTTTTTATAATTAGTATGTTTTATAATAATTTATGCAAAATTAAAAAAAATCACGACCACGACACCCGCCGCAATAGCATCCGTTATGTTCGAAAACGCAATAACCGCAACGCGACCGAAAACGCGATAGCTATCGAGATTTAAATCCCTGTTTCATAACAAAAATAATATGGGACAATCATGGGGAGTCGGCAACAGCAGCAGCAAGGCGAGGATAGACATCATGGAATGTGGGTTGGTAAGAGTATTACTCTGATAGTTTTCAATCTCCCCACTAAACTCCATTGGAAGGGTCTATGGACTATTTTCAGCTATCATGGTGAGGTAGTCGATTCGTTCCTTCCGAGTAAGAAAAGCGCTGGAGGTTTTCGTTTTGGATTCGCGCGCTTCGCCACAATGGAGGATGCTTTGAGAGCAAAAGGCAGGTTGCATGGTTTTGAGACTTATGGTTTTCGTATTAGAGTGTTCATAGCAAAGCATGATAATCGACGTGAACTCGAGAGATTTTCAGCTCACAGCAAGCGCTCGGAGAATCATACAGTGACATAGCAAAAAAATCAAGATCAGTAGCGTATTGGTAACGGAGTGATCGATCCGGAAAAACTGAAGGTGTTGAAGAACTGCCTTGTTGGAAGGAGTAAGAAGTTTATGAAGGTGAAGTGTTTGGCAAAGAATCTACTTGATGATGGTATTAAGGATATGATGCTGATGAGTTAGATTTCTTGTTGGTTTTCAAAGACGAGGTGGGTTTGATAAAAGCTAAAAGGGACCATGAAACAACTCTAAATAGATGGTTCGAGAATATTTCAGTTTGGTCTGATGAGAATGTAATCAGTAGTAACCAGCGAGCTTGGAAACTTTTCGGAACATAGCTACATTGTGGGGGGATGAAAAAACAGTAAAGCCTTCTTCTTTCTCTAGAGCTCATTTTCAGATGTTAACGAATAATCTTAATCGGATCAAAGAGGTAATTTTTGTATCAATAGAAAACAAAAAGTTTGAGGTACACGTGACTGAAATTGATTCAGTGTTCTACCCAAATTCTTTTTGGATTGATGAGGATGATTCATCGGAATCCTCTAGTGATGATCAAAGTCAAGGAAAAAGCTCCGAAAGTGCAACACATTTTAATCTCGAGGAACAAGAAGAGAAAGATGATCATGTTTCGGTGGCTAGTGGTTTGGAAGTTGAAAGGTCAGTTGTTCACTCAGATAAGGGAGTGGAAGGCAAATCAAACGATGGTCACTTTGCAGGGTCACTTTGCAGGGGCTAGAAAGTGTTAGGAAAGCGATGGCGTTAGGTAAACGTGTCGATGTTGAATTTATTATCAACGAGGATTCTATTCTTGACAATTTTGCTAGAGCGAAGATGCAGAACATCTAATGGTGCGTGAAAGGCTGATTTTGACAATGTTGTAGGAAAAAGGTTTAGAGCAAGGTGCATGTTTTCTAATGTGTAGTAGGTTTTGGGCTTCATTTAAATTTGTTCTGATAGCTGGAAGGATTAGTAGAGCCTATATGTCGTATTTTCTATGGTTTTGTACAGAGAATGGAAGTGTATTTTTGTTTTAGATAGGGTCTATTTCGATGTGGTTTTTCAAGTGGCTACTGACTGTTTACTATCATGGATGGTAAAATTTGATATGGACTGTGTTATTCTATAGCGTTAGATAGGTGAAAGCGTTTCTCTGATACGATGCTGTTTACGGAGTTTTAGGGGGTTATTATCATTTACTTTTTTTATTTTAGTGTGAGATGAGGTTTGGGGTGGCAAAGTCTGATGATTTTCATTACTGTTTAGTGATGTTGTTGGAGGTGATTTTTTAGGTTAGGCGATTTACATGTAGTGTTTCTCTGGTGAATCACTCCTCGATTAGTGTTTGTGTCACCAAAACGGTGTTGCTCAATATCAACATACTCCGAGATTAAAGCACGGTGGTAACTGGTTTCGAACAGTAGAGTGTTGCGTTTTTGGTTGCGTACCTTTGGTGTTTGTGGATTGTTGGTTCCGTCTTGGTCTATTTTGTACCTGGTCTTTTCTTCCATTTAAGATTAGGGAGATTTTTAATGAGACACACAATTTAGGTCTAGGGATGTATGATTTTATTTCACTTTAAAAAATATTTTTTTTGTTCGAGCAAAAAAAAAATGGCATCTACTGTAAAAATACAAAGGCTTCAAAATTGTTGAACAAAAACCTTTGATCACTTTTCGATGCTCCTTTCTATGCCTCAATATTAAAAAAAATTAAATTTTAAGTCTTAACCATAAATTTTAAATCTAAAACCTTAAACACGCATAATAAGTATAATTCCCTAACTCTAAACCTTAAACTTAAATCTTAAACTTATTTCTTAGTGTGGGGACATAAAAACAACGCTAAAAAAAGCCGATAATTTTTATTTAAAATAGTTGAAAACTGGCATATTGTAAGGAGAGAGTATCAAAAAGTAAATGTACAAAGAAGGAATTTTGCTTTAAAGAATGGTAAACCTATATATAGACATAATACATTGATAGTTTGATGAAATAACTTTCAATTGTTTATTTTCATTTGAGTAGGTTTAGTTGTTTACATTATTGAATAGATTTTATCACTGAATATAAAAGATTCTTAAAAATATGTTTAAAATGATAATTTATGAGGCTTATGGTAAAATAAAGGGTGAAAGTTAGGTTCAGGAGTTGTTTACGTAAAAATATTAAAGCATTCTACGATGTTTAAAATTAGTACTTTTTAAAGTCGTATGTTGTCTTGTTTTCTCAAAAATTACGAATACGGATTTAGATTTAATTTTGATATCTTGAACGAAACATGAATGCAAACTTAAATTAACAAAGTAAACTTTATGAGATCCATTAATTAGGGGTGTGCATAATTAACCATAACCATTAACTGTAACTGTTAACTGGTATAACCGCTATATTTTACAAGTTAACTAACTGAACCGCCAGGGAAGGCAATGCATCGAACTTGGATCAGATTGTATAAAATCCAAGCCCGAATCCGTTACAATCGGACTCAGATATTTTTTTCATATTGGGATTCAAATTTTTTTCAACCAGATTTGGATCAGATTTTTTCGGATCGGATTTAAAATTTTTTCAACTGGATTTGGATCTAATTTTTCGGATCGGATTCGGATTTAATTGTCATCCCTAGTTTTGACCCATGGTAGATCCGTAAATTTTAGCATCTTTAGGGTATATCGTGTTTTGGCCCTCTAATAATTTCATTCACTAACTTCCTTAATTTTTGGTAATTCATCTATATTTATATTTATTTATTTCTCCATTGTATTTATTTTATTATTTGTTTATCTATGATTTTATATTACATTTATTTCTTTTTTTATATTTATGTGTATATGCATATGGTATAAATCGATATATTACACTATATTAAGGTTAGTTAATATATATAAATCATAGTAAATATTATATTATTATTTAACTTGCATTTTAAGACATTTATATTTTTATTATCACTTTTAATTTATATATATATATATATATATATACAAAAGTTAATTTTGTTTTTACCATTATTCTAAATTACCTAATATATACATTAATGTTCTCGTAAAAATATAAATATGTTTTTTTAATGTATTTAGTTTAACTTTTTTGCTTTATTTATTTTGTCTTATTGTTTTAATGTAAATATTATACATGGTATTTTGTTTTAAGAAATTAAAAGTCATAAATGTTTTGATTCGGACTCGGATATGGATTGAATTCATCGGATTCGAATCGGACATGGATTCGGATCGATCTTGGCATGATCCATATCCAACCCATCTCCTATTAGGGCTCGAACATTTTTTTGGATTCAGATTCGACTTTTTTCAATCGAATTTGGATCGGATAAATTTCTTCGGATCAAATCGGATTCAGATCAGATTTGGATTGAATTGCCATCCGTACGAACTGGTAAGACTAAACGATTTCGGTTAACCGAACCACTAAAATTGATGGTTAATGGTTATGAATTTCGACAGACGGTTAACTTGGTTAACCATTATTAAATTATTTGTATATATTTATTAAATTAATTTGTGACTTGTGTTGTATTAACTCATGGAATTTTCATTTACCTTATGTTTGTTTTATGTTAGTTAAATATTTGTGTTTAAAACTTTGATGGTGTCTTTTTATGTCCTGAACTTTGATGGTGTAGTGTTATGGGCCAAACATTGTTGAAACTTTGAACTTTGAACTTTAAACTGTTGTGAAGCTTATGTGTATTTGTGTTGTATTGAAACTCTTAGTATGTATGTATTTTTTTATTTAAGTATGAATTAGTGTTTACAATCTCTCTATTTAAGTATTCTTTTGAACATTTTAATTTAATGATTATCGGACAGATCATTTCATTATTCTAGAGAACATGTGAAAATTTTTATAATAGATTATAGGTTAACCACCAATATCAATCTCAACATGAGTTTGATCAGCTTTGTCTGCAAGGTGTATGTATTTTATCATATGGTTAAGAAAAATATGAACATATATTATCTTGTAAACATCTTAAGAATTTAAGTTTAAACTTTAGAGAAGACTTCATTGAAAAGATGCAACTCATTTTTGATTAAATAACGAGGTATTATATATTCATACCAGAATTTGAACTCATATAAAATGAGGCAATACGAGGGAAAGATGCAACTCTAAATCTCAAATATAGACAATAAAACATACATAAACAATTATTGTTATTTTTATGGAATCATTATGTAACTTAATTACTTTTTTATTTTTTTTTATTTTTTATGAATTTATATTGTACCTAACTTACCTAATTATTTAAAGAAAACTTTTGTCAACTAATGAAAAAGGCTATTCTATCAAATTTATTAATCTCCCTTTTCACCAAAAAATATTATTTACTTTATTAAAAATATTATATATGAAGTCGAGTTTTGAAGATTCCAAACCTTTTGTCTTCATATGGAGGTAAAAATAGATTGTTATTTTGTATGCTAATAGAAAAATAAAACAATTGTTGTTATATTGGTTCAATTTTGATCAATATTTTTAATTATTCTTAACGTATCCCATGATAATATATATATTTTTTATTTTTGATGAATTCAAGGAGGGGCGGTAAAAAAAATGATGTTTTCCAATCATGGATTTGCCAAACCAACACCAATCTTTGAAAAAAAAAATTGAAATCAAAAGTTTGTATCCATTAATAAAATTATTTTATTTTTTATCAGATAAAATTATTTTATTATAATTGCTTTTACATTTATTGTGAATTGTGACCATTAATAAAATTATTTTATTATAATTGGTTTGCAATAAGCTCAGAATATTAGAGTTATTGTTTATAGTATATATGCTATAAAATTATATTTTAACTAATAATAGTTACTAATTTTTATTAAATAAAGAGGAAATACAACAAAGTTATAAGAAGAGTAAAAAAGTTAAAATGGATTAATCATGTTTTTTTTATCAGAAGTGTATGATTTTATTCATGAAAAATTATATATATGAGAATTAGTACAAACCTCATTAAAAAACCTTTAACCTAAATAAGAGAAAAGAGTACTCATATTAATTCATAGATATCAGACGTGAGCAAACACCATACAAAAACAAGGAACAAACTTCCAACCTTTAAAAATAATATCAGACTCGCATCAATCATAAGGCGTGATCACACCTTATCAAAAATACCCATATACTTGTATCAATATGAACCTGATCAGCCACTCCTTGTGGAGCATAGATCGCGACAAAGCCATATGCTCCACCATCCTGTGCTAACACCCCTTTATAGCCACCCAATGTCGATAACTCACCACAGACTCCAAATAAAAATGAAACCCTTCCCAAATTACAACAATCTCACCTGATGCTCCAATTGATGCCGCAAACACAAACAGGAAATAATCTGACGGCCATAATCTACTCACCACAGTATCCGAAATAACCTCCAACTTTGATTCATGAAGCATCACCAAATCACAACGTTGCTTACGAATTAAATCTCGTACCCCTCGCTTTTTACTCGCATTCCCCAAACCACAAACATTTCATGTCAAAATTCTCATCTCAATAGAACTTTTTATGTTCAGCAATAATATTTGAGATGTCTTGAATAAACTTCCTCCATTCCTAACGTATTCACTCCAACCAACCTACCTAACCTCTCCGTCGCATGTGCTTCCCGCAAAATAGCTTGTTGCCGATGGGTCGCTGTAGATGGAGATGAGGCGACTCTCCCTTTCCCTATAACCTTACGAGGCCTTCCGGAGAACCATGAGTCGATTGTACAATACCACGTTGATTAGAAGCTTCTCAGCTATCCGTTACTAGATTCACTTGTTGACTCTGATTACCCTGCAGCGCCTGATTGAACAAATGAAGACACCGCAATATCAGCTTCTTCTACTACGACTGTTTCCACAATCCTCTCGCACGAATTGACATCAAAATCGGACACCACATTACAAGGAACTTGAAAGTTTAAGTTCTGATTGAATACCACAATCGCTATGTCATCCGGATAGTCATAATTTGAATCAAGTTGATTCTTATCCAAATGACTCGTTTGAATGCAATCCATCTCTCCCTCAACCACCAACTCTCCCTGCAATGTTCTCCTCCTATCCACCTGCAAGGCTTCAACCAACCCTCCCACTTGAACTTTCATGACATCCCGATGCTCCCTACCCTGGTCAACCATTCCCACCAACTCATCCGATACTTTTATCCCCACCTCAATAGGACGGCTAGACTCCCATAAACCATTTCCATGCCAAGAACATTGTTCACCTTGCGATTCATTCGTAGACGTGTCATTCAACGAGTCCCTGAAAAAATTTTCTTCCTTATGACTCAAACCATTATGTCGGTCCCCAGACACACGTTCTTCCTCAGAGTCATCGCTACAACTCGATTGCTCCCCATCACTATCCTCCCTACCAACCGAGCTTCACATCAATTCTATTTCTGTAGAAACAATTTCATATGTTGTAAATCAATCTCAATTGGGACACATGTAGAAAGTGCATGCAAAATTGAGGATCCATTCCTCGCTCAGTTTAGGGTCGTTGTTGGCCGCAACTAAAAGTTCAACATCGTTGTAGTTTTCTGCTATATATGTTTTACCAGATTTTTCTTCATTTTAATTTGTAGTCTCTCTTTTGATTTTATTCTCTATCCTGTAACACTTAGGTTTAATATGAACTTTACTTTTACAAAAATACAAGTTTTACCTCGATTTGATGACTTGGATTTGCCCTTGGTTTATCGTCAAAATTACGACCATCTTTTCTTCTATTGTTCGAACTAGTTAATCCATATGCTATTATCGTCAAAAACCTGAAGCTCCGATAACAAGTTGTTCTAATTATCAGGACGATAATGAGGAACAAACAAACGATCGAAAAAATAGAAAAAGAAACATAACATCAAGAATTTACGTAGAAAACCCAAAAAGAAAAAAACAGGTCATGGGGAGGAGAAACTTTCACTACGTAAAAAAAGATATTACAACTTAATGAATAAACCCTTAGTTCCTTGTATCTATTTATAGGGATACATGACTTGTTTTCAAAGGAAACCTGCATAAAAAGAAGTTTTACTCAAACTTGGTTTCCCACTCTTCATCACATATCCAAGAGAAAAGTAAAATTCCACAATTTGAACAACCCAAACTAGAATTTGAGTTGTATCGTATATGGATATAGAAAGTCATTTAAATTAGAATCAATATGCACTATAACATTATAAATAATTACAATTAAATTTATATGAAAAGTAGAAAACTCGACTCGTATAAAAAATTCAAATAAAATTTGATCATAAAATAAGACTTATAAACTCGACTAACTCAAATTTTTTTACTCGACTCGATTCAGTGATTGAACGTTTTTTCTATTTCATGAGCACCCTTGAATGAGATGTTGGATTCAGGGCGTATTTGGGCCCGGGCAGGAAGGGCAACTGCCTAGGGCCCAGAATTCTTATAGTGTATTATACTTATATAAATATTTTTATATTAAATATAGGGCCCAATTATTTTTAATACTTGCTATTAGGGGCCTAATTTTTTCTTAATATTTATTATTAGGGCCTAATTTTATTTGAAAATGTATATTATTAGGGGCCTATTCTTATAATTTAATTTTTTTTCTAATACTTGCAATTAAGTTCCCAAGTTCCCCCAATATTTCTTATCTTGGACACTCTTAAAATTCATTTTTTTTCTAAATACTTATTATTAAGGGCCCATTTTTTCAATTCTTATTATTAGGGGACTAATTTATTTTTAATATTTGTTTTTAGGGATGTACTTTTAAAATTCAATTTTCTTTTTTAATATTTATTTGTTATTAAGAGTGCAATTTTTTCAATACATTTTATTAAGAGCTTAATTTTTTCAATACTTTTTATTAAAGACCCATTTTTTTAATATTTTTTATTAAGGGCCAAATTTTTTCAATACTTGTTATTCTGAAGCTACTCTTAGAATTTATTTTTTTTCAACACTTGTTATTAGGGACGACGATTTAAATAACGGTTCGTAGCTGTTATGTCCATAATAACATATATTATTGATACTTCACAACCACGATACTCACATTGAACACAATAATATTCATTATGTCCGCAATCATAATAAACGTAACGCGACCAAGAATGTGACCACAATCGTCATTTAAATCTTTGATCATGGGCTCAATTTTTTGATTCGCCCTAAAGTTATTAAAATCTCAAAAACGGGCCTGGTTGGATGGTGGTGTTATCTATGGGAATTGGCATCCGGGAAAGACTACTGGTGACCGGTTGATAATTGTTTTAATGTTTTATTGTTAAATCATGGTTCAATCGGTTGAATCCGAACTTGAAGGTCATAACAGTGTTGATAAAGTATAAAAGTTTAATACGAGTTTTCGATTAAAATAATGTTAATAAAGTTATGGATGAGGCTCCAGATTTTTTTAAGTGATATCATGAATTCGGATTCAAATATTGTGAATAAAATAAATTAAATTAGAAGAATTATTTTTATAATAATATTTATAATACGCGATTTAAATTAATAAGTCAATAAGTATAAAAAAATGTTAATAAGATATGGTCAGCCCAAATTAAATAGTTCAATGCAAGCGTCTGAAAAGCCCATTGAGGGTACAAACAAAGCTTAAACCCTAAACATACAAAAACCCTAATTTTCTCCCTTTGATTTCTTTCACGTTATACTCGCTCTTTCTCTTTCAACTTTGAACTGCTCTGTTTATATATTTCCCCTATTTTTCATCGTTAGCGAGAAGGAAAGATAAAAGAGAGGGAAATGGGAAGCGATAGCGAAGCGGAGAAGTCGCATCAGAAGGAGAGGAAGAAGATGTTAGCTCTTGCTCCCATTGCAAAGCCCCTTGCTGGCAAGAAGCTCTCCAAGAAAACCCTTAAGCTCGTCCGCAAAGGTTCCCCATTTTCATGATTTCTTTGCTTTTTTTAACTTTAAGTTTGTTGGTTCTTAAAGAAGAGGGAAAAAGAGGAAAAAACCCATAGTTCTAATGGTGGAATCTATACTTAAAATGACTGTTTACCTGTTGATCTTCCATTGTTGCAGCTTCGGAGCACAAGTGCTTGAAGAGAGGAGTAAAGGAAGTGGTTAAAAGCATTAGGCGTGGCCAGAAAGGGTAAAGTTTATTTCTTTTTCCAATTTCCTTTTCAGCTTTTGTATTTAATACATTATTTTTTTTACTGAATTTAAGAAAAAAAGTAATGCATTGGTTACACTTATTTGTTTGTTTGAATGCAAATGTAAGTTTCATGGAATGCGAATCATTTGTCAAGGCAGTGGAACTCTATGATGTTATTAACCCTGATTACTATTTTAGTTTCATGGACTTTAAATGTTTATATAGTCTTAGTCTTGACATGTGATATAGCCTGCTTTATAATATTTAAGAGGGTCATGTCATGTTTCTTCAATCTCTTTGTTGAATGCAGATTATGTGTTATAGCTGGAAACATATCACCTATTGATGTCATAACACATGTTCCTATTCTATGCGAAGAGGCTGAGATTCCCTATGTTTACGTTGCTTCAAAAGAAGTAAGTTCCGACCTCGTATTTGTCTAATTTGGTGGCACTATGTTTTTTTATCATTTCTTTGGAACTTTGTAAAGAAGCATATCAAAAACGGGATTAAGGATTTTGTATATGGTGCACCATATGGGTTCTGTTCTGTGAACCTAAAATTCTATATGCTTTGATTGAAGACTATGTTCTAGTCCACATGTGCACAGCCAATTGGTTCTATAGATCTTGCAATTTGACCCAAGCATATGTAAGCACGCCTAAAGGGTCTGGCGGATTTCGAATATAGGTTTTTAGTTTAATTAAGTAAATGATGAACCCTGCTTGACTAGTTTCATCTGCCATTTTCAGGATCTTGCAACAGCGGGAGCTACCAAGAGACCGACATGCTGTGTTCTGGTGCTAACAAAGCCTGCCAAAGGAGAACTTGCCCCTGAGGAACAAGAAAAGATGAAAGCCGATTATAGTCAGATAGTATCGGATGTATCCGAGCTTACATCCTCCCTTTTTTAATACACCCCGTCCCAAAAAAGAAAACTTGTCCTTTTCATGTAAGCGACGTTGTTGACATTCTTATTTTCTGCATCTCATGGTGTGTTGCTTTGTCACCGGCATTTTGCTATCTGCTCAAAAACTTGAACAGAAATTAGTTATCTGCATCTTGTTTCTTCATATACTTTTGTTTGCTCTCTATCTTTGCTATAAAAGTAGCAGTTTTTCAAGCAATCTCTTTAGATGTGGTTGCTTTAGGTCTCTATCTTTGTCTCCTTTTGGACCAGTAGACAGCCAGCCTCGCTCACTCTAAAATGGTCCAATAAGTCATCACCTTCTTCCTCGACGCTCTAACTCTAATTTATCTTCTCTCAACCACTATCCTATTGCTGTAACTGTAAGGCGCTCCATACTTGGGCATCGGACCTCATCTTCTGATTCTAATTGAAGATGCTGAGATCTCCTATTTTATGTTAATTTAAGACAAGTATTTGAAATGTTTATAACGTTGATTGCTTTTTCTTGGAGAACATTTTCCACTATTTGGAACTTCGTAAAGAAGCGTATCGGAAGGGGTTGATGTTCTCTCTGGGTAATCCGAGTTTGAGTAGTTTTATTTGTAAGGTGTTGAGTTTTATCCGGGGTTAAAAACAGAACATATACTATTATGAGATTATTTTATGAACGCTGATATGGGGGTTTGAGGATTATGTTTATCGTGTACCATATGGGATTATTTTCTGCACCTCAGCGTTACACAAACGGTGTAAATTAAAGTTTACACAATGATGTCTAGTTGAACCATAGGACCTAAAATTATAAAACCTACACCCTACGACCTTAAATTATAAAGTTTAAATCTTAAATTTTAAATTCATGAACCTTAAATAATAAAATAGACAAGATTTTGTAAATTAAAGTTTATAGATATGTATATCATATATTATTTCATATTTTAAACATATTTATTATAATTAACATAAATAAAAGAGCAACGTTTTTCTTGTACAAGTACTGATTATTTATATAAGAGTAATTACATATGCCTACATATTTATTTTTTTTAAATAAAATATAAATACCTAAATTTTAATCATAAATCTTAAATTTTAAACCCTAAAAACTGGAGCCTAAACTAACGCATTGTCCTAACATAGAAAGGGTTAAGTAGTCTAAAGACTACACATTATGCGTTTTCAAAGTTTTTCTCTTTATACATATACACACAAAAGATAGAATTCTACAATTTATATTGATTTTGGACCAGTAAATGATTATAATTTTCAAATGATAAATTTTTAAGAAGGAGAAATAAATATTTTCAATCATAAAGTTATACATTTTTTTAATTTTTATATTGCATAAGTAAATATTATGTTTTTATTGAATAGATTTTTTTTTTATCAGGTTGGGTTCAGACTTGCCACCGAAGAATCCAAGATATTAAGTAGCAATAATAATATCTAAGAAACGTAAAAAATCAACTATGATGAGTCTTTGTTTGGCAGCTAGAATATTCAGTCTTGCAACTAGTCAATCTGTATGCGCTTTACCAACTACAGCAGCCGTCAGTCACTTTCAGCCCCCTACTTTTAGTGTATATATACACACATAACCGTTTATGGCAAAGGGTTTCGTTCAGAAGGATAGGCCAGTTAGATTTCACAACTGTCGTGGACGGAGATGAAAGCGGCGCCGTCTCATCTTGGTTTCCGCATGCCTGCAGAATGGGAACCCCATTCCCAGTGTTGGATGGGTTGGCCTGTTAGTTTTCTTTCTTCTTTCTTCTCTCTTCTTCTCTTTTCTTATGGATTCAGCTCATTCATCTCTTTGTTTCATGTTGAAACTCTGTATTTCCTTTGTGAAAACAAAAGTTTCTTCTTTGATGGGTATGGCTCAGAATTGATAGATATCCTTTTGCTTGTTGGTTTTCTTATTATGTTTTTGACTTATTTTCACTCTGTTTCCTCTTCCGAATGGGTTTTATCTGTTGTAACCGTGTCTTAGGGATTTGGTGCATGTTATTGTAAACCAGCAGAGCGAAAAATTGCAGACTTTCAGACTTTGACTTCTTTTTGTTGTAACTGAGCACTTAGCGGTCTTTGATTATTGACACTATAGCTCCAAGTTTATGTTAGATGTAGAATTTTAGCTCCTTTACATTCTCAACTTGCTTTCAGTTATGCTGCTAAATTACTGTCCATTGAGCTATAATATGCATTTTTTTATGTCATATTTGAGTTTGATGAATTTTAACCTACCTGTTTTTCAGGAACGTCCTGATAATTGGCGAGACAATGCAAAGCACATCCAACATGTGTTTGCTAAGGTTGCAACAGCAATCTCAAAGTTCGAGCCTGTCACCGTCTGTGCAAGTGCTGCTCAGGTTTGTACAAGTTCTAGAGATCAAAACCTGCCTTTTGTATGTCTTACATATTGTTTTGAGCTGAATTTTAATGAAGTAATTAACTTTATACACAGTGGGCGAATGCACGAAGTCTGTTACCTCCAGATATCAGGGTTCTCGAGATGAGCATGAATGACTCTTGGTTTCGTGATACTGGTCCTACTGTGAGCACCTCTTATTCTTCAGTTGGATTCCCCTTTTGTAGTCAAAAAGTGCATTTTTCCTACTGAAATATTTGAAGTAATTTATTTTTTCCCTTCTTGCAGTTTGTTGTAAGGAAAAGAGAAGTGAATTCTGTTAATCCGGAGCACATGGTTGCCGGGATCGATTGGAATTTCAACAGCTGGGGAGGTGAGAGTAAACTTTGAAGTTTGGAATTAATGTACCTTAAGCAATCAATTCATTGAAACTTGAAATAATAGCAACCAATGTACTCTGCCAACCAATCTGTTAAAAATTGAAATGATAGTTTAACAATGAGCTAGTATCAGATTTGTACTGCAACTAACATAATTTAATAAGTGTTTATTAAATAAGGAAGATTTACCAGTTGATTTGGATTCTTTATCTAATAGCATGCCAAACAATGAGTAGAAATCAAGTTCTTACCTGCTAATTTGCCTTTGAACTAATTGACTGGAATTTCTGAAAATGATGGTTTAACTTAGTATATTGAGGAGTGAAAACCGTGAAAGATGTTGGTCAAAACTTTTAATTTGATTGCATATTGCGTTGATCAGGAGAGTCTGGCCTTGAACTTGATGGTTTTAAAATTTAAAAGTCTTCATGTGTTAATTTATGGGTTTATCTCCTATCTGTCTTCACTGAAAGGAAACTGTCGTGACTTGCGGTCTTTGTAGGGGTTGATGATGGTTGTTATACAGATTGGAGTCTTGACCTTCTTGTGGCAAAGAAGGTTAGTGTTAGTGATGTATTTATTTGTTCAAGTTTAATGCTTCTTAATATTTCGGAGATTCATCTTTAGTTATTGATTGTTTGTAGATATTGGGAAATGAGAGGCTTCCTATATTTCCACATTCGATGATTCTTGAAGGTGGAAGTATACATGTAGACGGAGAAGGTGATAAACTGATCATTTATCCACTGTTTGATTAGCTTTTCTAGTGCACACGATTTCAGAAAAAAATGAAAGATTAGCTTGCCATGTCAAAACTGGTGGCCGAGGCCACTTGAGGCGTCTTTTCAACTGTATTTACATAATTTAAAGGGTTTTTTCTTTCACCCTTCATTTGCTTACATTCAAACAGGCTTATTTGAGTGTTTATATATGATGCTCTTTGAAAAGATGATCACCTTCAAAATAAAAGAAAAAGAAAAGATGATCTCTCTTTTTTCATCACATCTAATAAAACATTATTAAAAATTTTCATCTGCAATGCTTTATGGAGATTATATTAGCTGCATTAGAAGATGGAAGTCTAGTTAGCTACAGATTTTATCCTTTATTTATTTTCCATAAAAAAACCTGTTATAAGAACAATGATAAAGAGAAGTGAATGTGACGGTCAATTGACACAAGTCGTGACAGGGCACCTGTATCTGTTATTCCAATGGTAGATGTAGCTTTCAAAGAATAGCATGAATCTTTAAAAGATTATTACTTGCATATTTTCTTGAGAACTTTATTTAAACTTTAACAGAAATTAGTTAACAGCATCTCTTTTCTTCATTTACTTTTATTTGCTCTCTATCATGGAACATAGTTTGAATGCTTAAGCAATGAAAAGCTGGAGTGGAGGATTTAGATTATGTGCTTGTGAGTATGTATCTGTAATTCAGGATAAGGATAAAACCTTATCTCTTTGTTGTATCTTAGACAGATTATTAGGCAGATTATGGGGCTTAATCTTAGGGATTTATATTTTATTTATTTGTTACCTAATTTAGGGATTTTTTACTTGTATATATATCCTATATTATGGTGAATAAAAGAAGAGTGAAACTTACAGTTTTACACCAGTTTCTACATGGTATCAGTCTAGGGATCGATTCTCTGATTTAAAAAACGATGGTTTCTCCTACTGCATCCTCTGGAGCTACTCCTTCGACAGATCCTCATTTTACTATCGATGATTTTTCAGAACTCCCTGGAACAGCAGTCACTTGCCATTGATTTCTGGGCCATAATTATCTTCCATGGTCCCAATCTGTCAAAATCTTCCTTACTGGTCGAGGAAAACTCGGCTATATTTCAGGGGAGAGTAAGAAACCTCCTTCCACAGATCCAGGATGTGAAAAGTGGGTGCGTGAGAATGGTAGGGTGATGTCTTGGCTAATCAATACCATGTCCCCTGACATTGGTACACATTTTCTCCTTTACGAAACAAAGATCGGATATATGGCAAGTCTGTTCAGAGACCTATTCTAACACAGACAACACCTCCGAACTATTTAACATTGAGAGTCGGGTGTCCAATTTGAAGCAAGATGGTCCGAGTGTTACCGAGTATTTTCACACTCTCTCAAGCTTTTGCAAAGCAACTTGATCTATATGCAGAACATGATTGGGAAACTCCTAAAGATGCAACTTTGTACGAGAAAGATACAAGCACAAGCGGAGGGTCTTTCAATTTCTCAATGGTCTCAACACCGGGATCTTTGTGGGATCTTTGTACAAAGGCTCTTTCCATTTCTTGGTACAAAGCCTCCTCTTTCCATTCTTTAATTAGTCTTTCCTCAACTAAGACTAGAAAGAAAGAGACTGTTTTTTGATTTTTGCAAAAAAGCCACTTGAAGGAAGGTCTTTTATGCTTCTGGTGATTGTTCCCAAAGCACCCCGAGAATCACACCCAATTCAAGATTTAATTACGGTGGTGTTTTTTCAGAGGAGCAACTTCCTCCTCAACTATGTTTGGGCTCTATATCCTCTATGGCACTCCTAAATCAACTCATTCAGCTTTTACTAGTTCTGTTTCTCCTTTAGGACAGCATGATGAAATTATGTTATGGCATTTTCGACTAGGCCACCCTAGTTTTTTTATTATCTTGCTAAACTATTTCTGCTCTATTTATTAATAAAAAACCACAGTTGTTTAAATGCCATATTTGTCCTCTTGCTAAACAAACGAAAGCCTCTTATCTCCCATCTACTTATAAATCTTCTCAACCCTTTGCTTTAATCCATAGTGATGTTTGGGGTCCTTCTAAAGTGAAGAATATTAATGGGTGTCGATGATTTGTTTCTTTCATTGATGATCATAGTAGGACGACATGGACTTATTTAATGAAAGATAAATCTGAAACTATATCTATTTTTGAAAGGTTTTATACTATGGTTGAAAATCAATTTCAGAGTAAAATTCAACTATTCAAATCCGATAATGGGGGAGAGTTCTTTGCTACTTCTTTGGGTAAATTTTTTCAGGAAAAAGGCATTGTCCAAATTAGCTCCTGTGTGGATACACCACAACAGAATGAGGTTGCCGAGAGAAAGAATAGGCATTTACTAGAGGCAACTAGATCCTTGTTATTTTACGGACATATACCAAAATATCGTGGGGTGAGGCTTTGTTAATCGCCACTTATCTTATCAATAGAATGCCGAGTAAAGTCCTTAAATTCAAGACACCAAGGGCTGTTTTCTTAGAGAGTTATCCTCATTTCAAACCTCTTTCCTCTGTTCTTCCTCTTAGAATTTTTTGCTGACTTTTTTTTTGTAAAAAATGTGGACCCTTCAAAATCAAAATTAGATCCTAGGGCTCTTAAGTGTGTCTTTGTGGGATATTCTTCACTTAAAAAGGGCTACAAATGTTACTACCCTCCTACTAAAAAATTCTTCGTCTCGATGGATGTAACCTTTTTGAGCAGAACCTTATTTTACCAAAGCTACAATTGTGGGGAGACTTGGACAAAATTCCACCTCTAAAACATCAGGTATACCCATTCCCATCTTCTTTGGTACCTTGGATGTTACGCCCTGCATCTCATGATATTGAGTCTCCACCTAAATCAACTACACAGTACATTCTCCTATTCTGTTGATGTTCCTTCACCAGTGACCTCCCGGCTTTCACCTCCTAAAACTATTCCTCAAAAAACACACAGACTACAAAAAAACTCAGTGTCTACACAAGAAAGAAAAAGACCATTCACGAGGCCATTTTGCAATCGACACTTGCCGAGAGTTGGAATTGAGTCCAGCTGCCTTGGAGGATGATGGAGGTAATGAAATTTCTCCTTCTTTATTTGATATGGAAATTTTACCTATTGCTAAGAGAAAAGGGGTTAGACAATGTACAAAGTATCCTATTCAAGTATGTTGCCTATGGAAAGTTAATGCCCTCTTTTAAGACCTTTACGACTTGCGTTGATAAGGAGGAGATTCCCAAAACAATTGATGATGCCCTAAAAGACTCTAGATGGAAGAAGGTGTTGAAGAAGAAATTCAAGCACTTGAGAAAAATGGCACTTGGATATTCTTGATTTACCACATGGTAAAAAACCAGTTGGCGATAAGTGGGTCTTTGCAATAAAGTATAACTCGGATGGCAGCATAGAAAGGTACAAGGTCGGGCTTGTAGCCAAGGGCTTTACACAAACCTATGGTATTGACTATAATGAGACTTTTGCACTGTGAGCAAAATTAAACACTGTCCGAGTACTTCTTAGTCTTCTTTGTAAACAAAGACTGGAATCTTCACCAACTTGACATAAAAAATGCCTTCTTGAATGGCAAATTAGAAGAGGAGGTCTATATGAGAATGCCACCTGGGATGAAGTCTGAGTTAGGAAGTCAGAAGGTTTGTAAACTGGAGAAATCTCTCTATGGTTTGAAGCAGTCACCTAGGGCTTGGTTTGTGATTCACAAAAGTCCTTAGAGAGAATGGATATAAACAATGTCAAGCAGATCATACTTTGTTTGTTAAAGCATCTTTCAATAGGAAGAAAGTTATCCTCGTTGTATATGTTGATGACATTGTAGTGACAGGAGATGATGAAGGTGGAATCAGTCGGTTGAAGAACTTATTGAGCAAAGAATTGAAACAAAAGACCTAGGGAAACTCAAATATTTCCTAGGCATGGAGGTTGCTAGATCGAGCAAGGGCGGTAATAAACCGAGAAGAAAATATGTCTTGGATTTACTCTCGGAGGCTGGTATCTTTGGGGTGTAAACTCTTTGATACTCCTATGGAAGTGGCTCAAGCTCAAAGGAGAAGAAATGGGAGCCGAGGTTGATAAAGGTCAGTTTCAAAGACTAGTGGGAAAACTCATTTACTTATCTCCGACTGGACGGATATTTCCTTTCTGTCAATGTAATTAGTCAAAGATATGACTAATCCTAGAGAAGGGCATTTAGAAGTCGCAAATGTAATTCTAAGGTATCCGAAAGGTACTCTGGACATGGATTATTCTTCAAGAAAATCTGAAGATAGAACTGTAAAATTATTTCTGATTCTAGTTGGGCGATGAAATTCTTGATAGAAGGTCGACTAGTGGATCTTTGCTCTTTTATATAGGGCAACTTAGTTACTTGGAGGAGTAAGAAACAGATTGTTGTTTCTAGGAGCGATCTTTGAAAGCAGTATAGAGCCTTAGCATTGGGAATTTGTGAAGGAATATGGTTGCTAAGACTTCTAAGAGAGTTAAATATAGAGCATGAAGGGAAACTAGAGATCTTCAGTGATAATCAGTCTGCTATTCAGATCGCAAAGAATCCAGTCCATCATGATCGTACCAAGCATGTGGAGATCGACAGACATTTTATTGCTGAAAAAGTGAATGGTGGAATTGTGAACTTAACTCATGTTCCTACCGAAGAACAACTTGCAGATGTGCTCACTAAAGCACTATCCAAACCAGTCTTTGATAAGTTTTTGTCCAAGTTGGGCCTATACAATGTATATACACCAACTTGAGGGGGAGTGTGAGTATGTATCTGTAATTCAGGATAAGGATAAAACCTTATCTCTTTGTTGTATCTTAGACAGATTATTAGGCAGATTATGGGGCTTAATCTTAGGGATTTATATTTTATTTATTTGTTACCTAATTTAGGGATTTTTTACTTGTATATATATCCTATATTATGGTGAATAAAAGAAGAGTGAAACTTACAGTTTTACACCAGTTTCTACAGTGCTTGCTTTGGCTTTGGTTTTCTTCTTCTGTACTTGCCTAATTCCTATTCAATCCATGAGAAGTTTTAAAAATAGGTTTTTGCAACTTAATAAACAATTTTTTATTGCTTTCGTGTCATGTACTGCTGCAAAAGATTAGTATATTTTTATACATAGTTAGAGACATCACTTCTCAATTAATGTGGGATTCAGAGACTGATGTTTTATGTGCAACTCTTAAATTTTGAAGTACTTTTTTTCCTCAAGCAATGCATCATTTTTAGAATTTATTTATCATTAGCTTTATCCCTCAGGGACTTGCCTTACGACCGAGGAGTGCCTTTTGAACAAAAACAGAAACCCAAATATGACCAAAGAACAAATAGAGGATGAACTTAAGGCATATCTTGGAGTAAAGAAGGTTATCTGGTTGCCTCGCGGATTATATGGTACATGATTCTGTTTTGATTCCATATCTGATATATATCACAGATTTCTTTTCAATTTACAATGCCTTACTAGTTCTATTTTTCATTCTTTTTTTATACTTTTGGGTCGGGGGATCATCATTTCATGTTTGCATATTTAATAATATCACTGTGATTCATATATGACTATAGATAAGCATGTCTAATGTTCAGTTTTTAAATGTGAACCCTTCTAGCAAACCTTATTGATTATCTCCAAGTTCAAGCAAGCCCAAAGAGCTTTCAAATACTATATACGTCCGCTGAAATTTAAAGTATCATCTTGTTTGCAACAGGTGATGAGGATACGAATGGTCATATTGATAACATGTGCTGCTTTGCAAAGCCTGGTGTTATTTTGTTGTCTTGGATTGATGATGAAACAGACCCTCAGTATGAACGTTCCATGGAGGCCTTCACTTTTCTCTCAAATGAAACAGATGCATGTGGTCGGAAATTAGAAATAATTAAGCTCCATGTTCCAGGGCCGCTTTTTATGACGGATGAAGAAGCTGCTGGAGTTGCTCCGGTAAGCATTTTTTCCCTACAGCTCTTCATCTCAGTCCATATGCATTCAACTTAGTGCCTAGCCTACATGCACCTTTCTAGAATATCGCAGTAGTTTTTCTCCTTTTCGTTCATTATTAGTTGTTTGTGCCAAAAAAGAAAAAAAATATCTTATTGTGCATTGTTTCCTGGTCTTTTTGGTTTCTAACAACAGGATGGTGAGGGTAAACCGAGACTTCCAGGTACAAGACTTGCTGCTTCATATGTGAACTTCTATATTGCCAATGGAGCGATCATCACACCACAATTTGGGGACCAAAAGCGGGATGACGAAGCTGTCTGTGTCCTTTCTCAAGCCTTTCCAAACTATGAAGTAAGCAAGTATTTCTTTTCAACATGTGCTGATAGAAGTAACATGATGTGTGCAATATTTAGCTCCATTTTAGTTATTCAAGAAAAAACCAAAACAATTCCGATTGATTTATCAAACTGTGGGATATCAACTTACAGTCACTGCTTGGAAATCTTAAGCAATGGTCATCAACTTGCAGACGCACTGGTTCACGTTTTTTCCACCTATATTGTTTCGACTATTCGTTTTTCTTAAAATAACCATGTCGAACTAATACTCGTGCTAGAGTATCAGGAAACTTAAAAAATTAAACATGTTCATATCTAATACTTCAACCCAAGTCTGAGCAACCTAGTTTTTTACAAAATAGGCTAGACTTGCTTGAATTACTACGGTAGCAAAGCAGATATGTGTTAATGGAATGTTTTGTGGTTTATGATGGCATCAGTCAAAGCCTAAGATTGCCTTTTGACTTTGTTTTGTCTCAGATTGTAAGGATTGAGGGTGCTCGAGAAATTGTTTTGGGAGGTGGAAATATTCATTGCATCACTCAACAACACCCAGCTGTCTGAAAAAAAAGAAAAAAGAATTGCAGTGTTTATGCTTGCAGCAGAAGATTTGGGTTGTATGAATAAGCAGCTTTTCACAAACGAAGATTTGGCATGGTGTTAATTAACACAGTGTGTCTAATCTATATAGAAACCTTAACAATCTATTACTTTTAGAAAACTATGTGGCATGATTACACCTAGTAATATACAAGCCATTGTCTAAGTTGATAGTGGTAAGAACATTGTTAGTCTATATATTTTTACGTCTCACAAGTATTAATATAACGAAAAATCAAAGTTCAATGAATATTTTAGCTAAGATTCTCTATTTAGCAACAATTAGAGGAATATTCAAGTTTCACTTTAAATGTCACAAAATAAGATTGACTCCTTTGTGTCTTGCAGACGATCTTAATGTATTTTTATTTTATGTCGACTTTAAAGTTGAATGTTTCAAAGAGTGAACTATTTTGTCTCTGGTGTACAGTCTCTTAAATTGGAAAATATTCCAAGAATATATGGATTTAAACTTGGTTAACTCCATGTCACATATTTAGGTAGGAGTAAACAAAATTTGACTTGACTCGAATTTTTTTTTTCAATTTTAAAATATTTGAGTTGTGTTATTCAAGTCAATTTCAATAACTCGTGCAAATTTCAAGTTCGAGTCAAATTTGATTTTGCCAACTCAAAAATTTGAATTTTATTGTTTTACTATTTTGTCCATGGTTTCCTTTTTGTTTACATTTCATTCATTTTAAATCCGTTTTAACCAAATTTGATTTGAACCAGATTTTTCTAAACCACTTTTTAATACTTATTTAACTTTGATTTATATTTTTTAAAACCATTTTTTCTTTTTGCAATTTAGTTCCTCAATCGTATTTATTTCCTCTTTTCTTCAATTGTTGTAAGTCCATTTTGATTAAATTTAAACAACATGATCCACTATCGCTATATAATATCTATGTAACTTCAATTCATATTTTTTTTTACAAAAACATATTATTTTTACAATTTAGTCTCATATATTTGCATTTTATACAATTTGATCCTTCAACTGTAATTTTTTGTAAATTTTTTTTTCTAATCAATTCCTTGACTCCTTTATACTCCCACCAATACTCTGTCCTCAAAACTTTTTTTAAAAAAATATTATAAATATATTTTATATTTTTTTGTTTTATTAAATAACATTACAAATCTTACTTACTCATGTGAAAAAAATATGAAGAAATTTATTTGTTTTAGTAAATATCATTATAAATATATTTTGTGATTTTAAATGATATTTGAACTCTGTTACCTTATAAATATTATTGTAACACTATTTAATAAAAAAATAAAAATTTTAACTTTTAGAAAATATTTTTCAACTCAAATTAAAAAAACTGACCTGAAAAACTGCATGCTTTTGTATTACTTTTAGTAAAAAAAAAAACATTTTTAAAAAACAATACAAAATGAGACCTTAGTCAGCCAAATGGGCGGAGCAGATTTAATCGGAGCAACTCAAAAAATTATAAAAGACAGAAGGACCAAAAAGAAATTATTTCCAAAATAACAGCGTGAGCGAGTGGCGCCAGATTTTGATGTGTGCAGTCGCGTTAAAGTGACGGTAGCCAATCCCAGCGTAAACAGCGGAGTGGAAGAATGAAATAGTGGAGTGTCAAACTCAGATCTAAATTCTCATACAGTCTCATGAATGCTTCAAAGGCTCGAGAAAACAAACCAAATACTAAAAAAATGATAGCTTGAAGATCTAAAAAGGAATTTCCTTTTTGAATTGAAGTGATAAAAGAAAAACAAAGGGGTGTTCGTTTTCAGGGTTGAATGCTTTATACGACACCGTAAACGGTGGAGGGGACGTTTGGATCAACGACAACCGGTTCAGGATCGTGAGGCAGCTGGGTGAAGGTGGGTTCGCCTATGTTTATTTGGTGAAGGAAGTCGTATCCGATCCCTCTTCTGCTTCAGCTACTGGCTTAGCCAAAAAAGTCAAGGACCCTTCTCATCTTTCTGGTTAGTTCCCCTTCAAAAAAAGTTCTATCTTTCGATCTTTTTTAGGATTTTACGATTTGGGTATTTCTCTATTTGAATGTTTTTTCAATGATCTGGTCTTTCTGAATTGTGCATTTGTTGTTGTTGTTTTCGTCCTTTGGTTCATGATTTCAAGTGATGTGTTTTTGACTTTTGTTTGGAGGGTTTTAAGTGATTTCTTTTTGTTGTAATCTAATCGTGTTTATGTGTGTGATATCTTGTTTTTGTTAATTTGTTGTGACTGAATATATGGATTATCTAGATTCTGGTATCTTGTCTATGGAAAATTGAAGCGGGCTATGGTATTTCCTATGAAAATGTGTGGTAGGTTGTTTGGGGTTCTTTTGGTCAGCTTATTGATTAGATATGGATCTGGAATTGTTCTCTTTTTCTTCTTCTTTGCCACAATAGTAGTATGGTAATCTCATAAAATCGAATCATCGTATAGGTATGGGAGTGGACCTTTATGTGATATTAAACTCTTGTTGCAGTTATAGCAGTGTGGATCAGTTTAATCTTTGATCTCAATGCTGTTGTGAAAACTTAAGGCATTGGAGATAGAACTTTATAATTTAAATGAAGTTGTTGTGTTGTGTCTTCGATTTATGTCGTTTTGGCTCTCGCCCATCAGGTTCCAGTTTATGCATTTTGTTTTATCTGAATTAAGTCTGAACTTGGGTTGCATTTGCAGATGATGGAACTTACGCAATGAAGAAAGTTCTCATTCAGAATAATGAGCAGTTGGAATTGGTTCGTGAGGAGATCCGTGTTTCATCCTTGTTTAGTCACCCTAATCTGCTTCCTCTGCTTGATCATGCTATCATTTCTGTCAAGGTAATTCTTTGGATCTATTATTCAAGTTAGCCTTCTTCTTTTGCACGCATGCCAAGTGTTTTTTGAGTTTATCAACTCATTTACCCATAAGATTGTTGTAAAACTTAGAATGGAAACTATTTTAAGATGCCCCCATGTTTCACTTATTTCTTATCTGTTCTTCCTCTTCGTATTTCAAATTTCTTTTCATGCAATTGTATTTGGCTAATGCAATTTGATTTCATTGGTTAGCCTACACAAGAAGGATCATGGAATCATGAAGCATATTTGCTATTTCCTGTTCATTTGGATGGAACTTTACTGGACAATTCCACTGCCATGAAAGCTAGAAAGGAGTTTTTTTCTACCTCAGATGTTCTTCAAATGTTCCGGCAGGTGAGTAAAACGATCTTACCGTTTTGACCTATGTCATGCCATTCTTCATGTAATACACTTTTAATGGCTTGAATATTTCTCAATCATAACTATGTGGCACATGTAATCAATGTATCTCATGGACTTCTTTATTTTTTGGAATCAATTTCTCCATTTTAATGTTTTAGAATTCCTCCTTTTTTGTAGTTTTTTTGGATTTATTGATGTTATAACTGATTAGAAAGAGTCATAAGCATGTTAACTGGACCAAATTATTTCCACAGTTGTGTGCAGGACTCAAACATATGCATAGTCTTGATCCTCCGTATGCACATAATGATGTTAAGCCAGGAAATGTTCTTTTAACCCATAGAAAAGGGCAATCACCTCTTGCTATATTGATGGACTTTCGGGAGTGCTCGTCCTGCAAGGAAACAAATTCGCTCACGTTCAGAGGCCCTCCAGCTTCAGGTGCTGATTTATTTATTTTTCAACGCTTAATAGTCTTTTTTATATTGCACTTTCTTCTCACTTATAACAGCACTACCAATTTCCATGCTTAATTTTGAATGCAGTATTTCAAGACACATATTTCTGTCTATCAGTGTACAAAATGGCGCGAGGCGCACCAAGGCGATAGAGGTCCTAGAGTCAAGGCGTAAGGCACGCGCCTCATTGAAGTGAGGCGCATTTTTAAAAATTAAAGTTTTATTGATCAAGTGCAGATAAAGTTATCACTTAAGTGCATACCATTCATTTTTTCTCCCATTCTTTTAATGTTAATTTTAATTGTGTAAATATGTATTTTAGATTGATAAATATATAATTATATTAAAATTATTATTTATTATTAAATAAAAATACTTTTAAATTAAATTATAAAATTATAAAATGATTTTTAAATTTATTTAAATAATAAAATTATAGTTGAAAAACTATTTATTTTAAATTTTTTATGCATCTTTAACTAAAGAAGATAAGTTAATTTTAAAGAAAAAAATAAATAAATATTTACATAAATAAAAGAGTGAGTTAATCGGTGAGAGAGAATAATAATGAAATTTAACACCAACAAGAAAACGTGTCAAAAATGTGACCACACTTTCTTTTAGTTTAAAATTTTACTTTGCTTTTTTTATTCACCTGTTCTCTTTTCTTATTTTTCTTCTTCGACAGATTCTTTTTTTTTTTTTTTCTATTTTTTTTTCTGTAAACTTTATCTATGATTGTAGGTCGTATGCCTCTATATTTCTCCTCCCCTCTTCTTTTTTTTCTTCAACAAATTATTTTATTTTGAATTTTTTTCTAGTTTTTCTTTCCTCCAAACTTCTCTTCCAATGGCTGCAAACCATTTTCAGGTTGCTGAAAGGCGCGCGCCTCGCCGCCTCGAACTCTTTTTGAACGCTTCATTGAAATTGCCTCGTCTAAACACTATTAGACTTTTAGCGAGCGCCTAAGCGCGCTGCGCCTTTTTAAACACTGTTGTCTATCAGCTTAGATGCTCACGTCGAATTTGGGTTTCATTGTAGGAATGGGCATCTGAGCACTGTTCAGCACCTTTTCGAGCTCCTGAGTTGTGGGACTGCCCAAGCGAAGCAGATATTGATGAGAGAAATGATATTTGGTCATTGGGATGCACTTTATACGCAATAATGTAAGAATTAACGTTTATACATGCACTTAATACCGTGTTTGCTTTCATTTTATAAACTGTTCCGTTTTCTTTCTGTAATTTCATTGTTCATCAAGTTTCATTTTATAAACTCACCGAAAGTGGGAATTTGTTTTCTTGAAGATACTTCGATAATACTTCCCCGTCCCCCCTGGAGTTGCATGTTTTCCTTCCTAAATTTACAGAGCGAAATCATTTGTTGCAGTTCCTAAAGTCATAGTAAATGCTATCCCAAAACAAGCTAAAGAAATCGTTCTATAAATTATCTTTGAACCGATGCTTATTGTCATTTGTTGTAGGTATGGGGTATCTCCATTCGAGTATGCACTCGGAGAAGCCTGCAATTGGCCATTATAAATGCTCAGGTTAAGTGGCCAACTGGACCTAAACCACCATATCCAGAAGCTCTCCATCAGTTTGTGACATGGATGCTTCAGCCTCAGGCAGTTCGCCCTCGGATAGACGATATCATAATTCATGTTGACAAGTTGATCTCAAAGTTTTCTGAGTGATATCATACGGGGATGTGAAGGTAAGGGCGTTCAACCATTGATGTATACAAACTAAGCCCATTTCTTGTCTTTTAAATACTTACAGAAGTGAAAACATCTATCAAAGCAGTAGCAGTAATGTTATGTATTGTGTGAGTTAGCTGTCTTAGTGGTGTCGTAATTGTTTAACTTCATGTTCTGTAATTTATTGAAGTCCAGAGTTCCACATTCATGATTCGATTTTATAGAAAAAACCTCAATAATTTGTGTTATCCATCTAGTTTATGTTCCAAGCTTTCTGTATTCCAGTGTTAGCTTGTATTCGAGAGCGAGTGTTGAATATAAATATGTATCTGATATGGTCATACATGGGTATATACACATGGGAAAAAGTGGGAAACAAATACAATGGCAAGTAGTCCAAAAGTTATCAAATACCATTTAATCCAATACGAAAATAACATTCATGGCTTCATCTAATTAAAAATTAGAGATATTTATATTAAAATAAATATACTTGCACTTGAAATCGATTAATTTAAGAACCATTTACAAAACAAATTCTTTTTAGAATTATGGATGCGAAACAATTAACTATTTTAACATTTTTTTGAACAATTTCTACCTAGGGGAGGGGAAGGAGAATTTTACTCTTACTGGATCTTGAACCCACGACTTAAGAAAAGATGAGGGTGTCAACTGAGAGCTTTAGCCTCATCCTTTAAAGATTGTTGACAACCTAAGTATCTAAATATGTCTAAGAAAGTGTAATTATATTATAATTTTCTTTGTAATGCTTGGTAATGAAAATTGTAATTACACTGTTACATAAATGTAACTATAGAATTGAAGAGTAATGGGAGGCTTTAATAACACCTAATTCAACAAACCCATACATTATAATGATTGTTTAAATGTCACAACTGCGTAATAATAGTTAAATTGGATGTGTATGCAAGTAAATAAAAGTCAAATTTGAATTTGAATTATTTTCTCAAAATATTTTTAAATTATGAATTTAAAATAAGTTTACACATTTTTACTTTGGGTAAAACTTTGATACACAGGCTATGTAAAATTAATTTTACACAAGCATGTGTATTTACACTGTAAAAATCAAAATCCTAAATTTGAATTATTTTCTCAAAATATTTTTAAATTATGAATTTAAAATAAGTTTACACACTTTTACTTTTGAGTTTGATTTTACGTACAAGTAACCAATTCTATCAAAACTATAAAATTTACCAAACTACAATTATTTTTTATTCTTTAAATAATATATTTTGTTCAAACAATAGCCGTTTGAAAACTATTAAAATAAAGTTATATTTTAATATACAAGTTGTATAAAAAAATTATACAACATTCATATTTAAACTATAGAATCTAAAACCTAAATCCTTAACCCTAACACCCTAAAACCTAAACCTTAAATTATATACCCTACACACTAAACCCCTGAACCCCAACCTAAATCCTAAATTCTAATTTTTAACCATAAACCTTAAATTATATACCCTACACACTAAACCCCTGAACCCCAACCTAAATCCCTAAACTTAAAAGACTTGTGTAAACTTCAATTTATACAAGCTTGTGTATTATTTTTCTTATATATATATATACATTTCAAAATTATATATGAAAATTGATTATTGAGGGAATTGATTTGAATATTCACTCATTTGTCAACTTGATATTTATATCTATCCTTACTCGGGAAAATTGTAAAAATAAATTTGTATTTGTAATTATTTTATTTTTAAATAATAAATTTAGAGGGGTTGGTGTACATTTTGAGCCATATGTTGATTTAGAGTCCATATCTTGAGCCACATGTTGGGTTGGCCATAAAACAGCCCCAACTCGACTGTTACCATCCCTAATTGCATAGGCTATGTACCGAACATGTAATATCTACACTAATTACCATTTGTTTGATAAAGTTTGGTGTAGAAATGGCTACGGAGCGGGACGAAACAGATACATTTTGCTCTACCACTCGTCCTACTCCGGAGGTTAGATACATCCATCTCTGCACCAACTATTTTCTTTTATGTTTGCCGGTAAGGAGAAATGCATAGAAAAGAAGTTGAGCAAGTCCTGGCGAGAGCTCAAACTAGGGATGGAATTGGGGTAACATAGAGGTGGAGTTCAATACACTTTCTCAGCCTAAGATGTATAAACATTCAACTTACAACTAGAAATGAATGAATGTAGAAGAAGACGAGCATGCCTTTTGTCAAGGTTCATGTGTTTGAGGAAAATTCAAAAGAAGATGAATGGGAACAACATTGCATTAATCTTCATCCACCACCAGGGGAAAAAAATACACAAAAATTGAAAGAAATTTACTTTTTACAAAGTGTTGAAACTTATGATTTCCGAAATACCTTGGGAAACAAGTATGTATGGTGTTCTGAAATCTTTCCTTTTCAATCTTCGTGTTCATCCTCATCTTCAGAATCTGTAGAACGGAGACATTCAGGCTTAGTATCAGAAGATAATGTAATAGATGTCCTTTGCCCTAATGCATCTGATGAAACAGACTTGACTTGGAATATAAACCCAAGCCACTTTGTTTCATTCACAACAGTCGGGATTTGAACTCCTAACCTTGCTTAAAAGGCCTAACGCCTCGTCCCACTAGACCAACTCATAATTGATAAATGGTGTTATAATTTCAACAGAATAATTATCCCTGTTGTCATATCTCATCTCATGCCATCTAAAGATCAACTTTGATATATTCTTGGATGAATAATTTTCCAACTATAACCCTAACCATTTAAGTCCATTTATTTAGCTCCCATAACCGGAACTGTAACCCTGTTGTCGTATCCAGTTAGATGTTGAGTAAGAAAGAGTTATCTGAATTAAATGTTTAGCCTTACTTTCTACATGAATTATACTCTTGCAAGGTCTAGTAACCCACTTGCTGT
Organism: Hibiscus mutabilis; assembly: GCA_019671005.1. Lineage (NCBI taxonomy): Eukaryota > Viridiplantae > Streptophyta > Magnoliopsida > Malvales > Malvaceae > Hibiscus > Hibiscus mutabilis. Next base: position 548,052 of record CM033720.1, on the reverse strand, counting down.
TCTAGTTTCCGGATATTGTGCATTCTCAGTAACCTTAGAATTAAACTTCTCTTTCATTTTCTTCTTTCTTCCCTTATAATCGAGTTCCTAAGCCTAGCTGCAGTCTAAAAGCATTTCTAGACGGTTCATACCTGATCGAACATCATCAACCTGTCCGCCGGATTGGACTTGTCTCCTAATCACTCTTATCATCAAGATCCACCAATAAATATGAACAACAAGCAAGCATAAAAGAAGAGTATTAAACAAATAGTAGTATATAGATCCATCCACCATGTGCTTCTCCTTGTCCAATGTCAAAAGAACTTCATAGCTGTCAAAAGTAAATATAAAAGTAAGGGATTAGCCTCCTACCGAGGAAGCAAAGATGTAAAAAAGAAGAACTAGGGACTTGTCCAATGACAGCGAAAGGCCTCCGTTATTGTCATGCCAAGCAAAGTTGCAGCAAAAACATACGGTTGACAATGACAATAATTAAAGATGAAGCATAGATCAGATAAAGGGTTAGGTCAAAGCTTATAAAAGTTTGGTTCTCATGCCGTTATTCTCGTAATAGCCATATATAATGTAAAAAATGCACATAAAAGACTCTTTTACTTCTATAGATTTTGTTGTTTCTGTTCACTAGCATTAAAAATATAAAAGAGGAGCATCAGCAACGTTGGATATATGATGCGGATACATTCTAATGCAATGATATATTGAGATCTGCAAATCCATGGTTTCTACATCAGGTTCTATTAACCAGTTTCTATTTTCTCCAATTTTCATCTACTCTACAGAATCGAATTGTATTTTTCTAGACCAATACTTCTCCGAAAATAATAAGTTTACACATTTATATCATAAAATATATGTAGCACGAGTAATTCATTTTTTTCTGTAGGATGTTATAAACAAAGGCATAAAACACAAAGATATACCCAAAAAATTTAAAAGCTTCAGTTAAGCTGAGACAAAGGCTCACCTTGTACTCCAGATTATCCAGAACGGAAATAACAACACGCGAAGAATGGTCCAAGAGAGGGCAAAAAGTACAAACCCTACACTAGCAAGCCATTCAACACCACTATATTTTGACATCTTTGCAGTTTCTAGGAACACATCACTCCCTTCATGAAGGGCTAAAGTAACTGAACCTACACGAGCAAACCTGAAAGAGGCAAAAGGAAACAGAACATTGATTAATCCTCGGAAATCTAGTAAAGAAGGGTAACAGAAAGAACAAATGCCATAGGGTTTAAAGCATTAAAGGATACATACATATACAGAAACATACACACATGCAATCCTAGTTAAGCAATTAGAAGTAAACTCTACTAAAAGAAAGCAGAAAATAGAAACTGTGCTGTATTGATACTGAATGAAATACCTGAATAAGTAAGATAGAACAATAAGAATAATAGTTGCTATGTGGTGAACCATGGACACCAAAAAGTCTGAACGTCTTGTCTCCCAAAAAATCAAAGCAAATAGCGAGTATGTATAGAATCCACCAGCATAGGTGTAATAAGCTTTTAACTTCAATCTGAGCATCAAACACAAGCAAACAATCTACTAAGGAAAACTTACATGTCTTAAACATGACTAAGAATCTGAGAATGCAGATAAGTGTATGATAAAATTTAAAAAGAAAGTGCTACATGACTTTTGTAGAAAATTATTTATATCATTCACGAGTCAAGAGCTTACTTAATTTTTTGATCAGGCCAAACCTGTTCTCCGGGCCCTTCCCAAAAGTATTTTGTATTGGTAAACCAAGGCTCACCATAGGAAACGTATAGAGATAAAAGTTCTGATGAAAAGAAATAGACACACTTCCATGCCGACTCTTTGAATTTATTGAGTTTCTTCCTATTATCATGGTTTTGAACATCTTGTATGGTGTGGGCTTTGCCAAGGACCAGTCTCCTTGCCAGATTCTGCAACAAATATTAGTAGTTACTTTACGTCAACCAAATTTAAAAAAAGGAAATAGCGAGAGATAAAGATGTAAAAGCATAATTCATGAATGCAGGTTTCAATTACTTGTACAAAGAACCGGTAATATCTTGTTACCATTTCGTGATATTGTTAAAATCGTCCAAGCATCAGCAGTATAAAATTGAAATATCGATTAGGGAAAATTGATCCTAGATGCTTGTTTTAGGGTCTATAATATATGCTTTAAGTAATTGCAAGCAACCTTGCCAATCATCATCAATAAAGAGGCGAATGAACACAAACTCCACTGATACTATAGAACATGGCATGAACGCACCATGTTTCATCTTCTATTTTCAACCACCAGCATCCTGCTCTAGAAGGTAGAGCATTTCATACCATAATATTTTGATCATATGAAAAAAAAAACATAACCATTTGCTCCAATATTCAAATTTTCAAGTTTGCCCTTGTCCAAAAAAGCTTGTGGCTTATAAAATCTCAACTCCCTTACAAGAAAGAGATGAAATATTATACAGAATTAAACCAAATTTTAACATATGAGTAAACAAATATGTAAAGAAGTGAAAGAAATTAATCAAAGATTGCCACCCCAACCAAGTCCATAAAAAACTATTAAGTTGAGAAATAAGCTGAATTATGATCTCTAATAGTCTAATTGTGAAAGTTTTGGACATTCATTACTCTCTATTATTTATGAATTACCATGAAGTATGGACACTAATTGCAGTTTATGATCCAAATCCATTTCCCCAAAAGTTAAAAAGAGTTTCAACTCAAAGTTGAGTTATTGTATCTTTAAACAGTGACCTTAGAAATTAAACATATATGATTAAAACCACAATCAATGGCACATAAGGGAAAGACCCAAAACCATAATTCACTCGGACAAAGAAACCCAATAGCTCAGTCAAAACAAAAAGTCAACTATGGACTCAAGTTCTTATTTTTCTTCCATGGACAGCAATTCAACCATAAGCAGCAAACGATCAACAACGACAGCTAAAACCAAACATGAACAGAAGACAGTGGTTAAAACTTGACAAACCTCAAAGAAAAATTTGTCTAGGAGAAGCCTGACAGCAGGGAAGAAAAGAGCAAAGAAAGGGAGGAAGAGGAAATCAGTGAGTTGTGGGTAAGACTCGGCGTCCCAGTTGATAGAACCAAGGAATCCCAAAAGACCCATTTGTTGGTTTCAGAAGAATCTTGGGAGAGAAAGAGAAAGAATGGTTTTTGTGAATGGTGGAATGGAGGTTGAGATTGAGAGACCTTTAATCCTTTGAAACCGATATCATGCTGTCCTTTTACTTTGAAATTAAATAAAATGAAAATAAATATTAAAATTAATAAAAATGAATGCATCTGGGAAAGTTGACTGACCCACAGGGAATATGACTCTGGCGGGCAGGAAGAAAGTGGAGAAGCCATGTTCAATATTTTAATATTTTAAATTTAATTAAATATTACTCGTTTTATTATTAGGGTAAATTACATAGATCATCATAAAATTATCTTCTCAATCTTATTTTAATCACTCAACTTTTAAAATAATTAATTTACTCATTTAACTTTTGAATTGCTTTTGTTTTGGTCACTTTACCGTTAACAACGTTACGTTGTGACATGACAACTTTTACAGAAACGAAATCGTTTTAAATTCTTAAAAAATAAAAATTTAAACTAAAATAACGTCGTTTTAAATTCTTATTTCATACATGAGTGTAGCGATGTCTTCTTTTCGCTAAAAAAACGAGTTTTTCGAGGTGTTTGTGATTTTTTGGGTATTAAAATATTTATTCCGTGGGATTTTAAAAATATCGTATTTTATTTAAAGAAAGGGAGTCGCCACCGGCCACTGAGGTAGGCCGGACACCATAAAACCAGAGATTTAAAAACTGTTGGGTTCGGGAGTCGGTTACGGATGGGGAAGGATTAGCACCCCACACCGCCCAAAATTGGTACTTTAATAATTACCGCTTTATTAATATTGGATTTTCCGGGTTAAAGTGACGATTAGTTTAAAATTCGGTTATAATTGCGAATAAATTTTAAAGGCCCCGTTATCCGAGAGTAAACGCCCAACCACTATCACTACGCCTGATAATGGCCCCGTTTACGCTCGGATAAAAGGGCACCGCATTGACATTATGTATTCCATTATGCAAACTTAGTGAGCAAAATGTAAAACATGGCAAATAATTTAAATACAATAAATATTAACATGATAGAATACTAATCTAACATAAATAAAATACTAATCTAAAACATACATACATATATATTAATCCTACTCGTAAATAAGAACAAATTTAACATATCACAATAACAAGGCATGAATAAATACATGTAGGAACAAAAACACATATTACAAGAAGACATACATATTAAAAATAAAACACATTGTAACATATGTAGAACATGGTATTATACATGACAAAGAAAATATACTAACACGTAACCTAAAAGCAAAGAGAACATGCACTACATGCTAAAACACGAAGCAAGTTGTGTACGAGCCGACTAAAATATCAATCGAATATGTGTGGTACGACAGACTAAATAAACGCATAAAAACATAATCACCATAAACTGAACACACATATACATATAAACATGAAAATACGAAATATGTACAAGAGACATATGAGCAGGTAAAAAGGCTACATCAACATATACGATCATAATAAACGAACATGAATATTTAAATATGGAACATGACTGAAATGAAAAGAAATAAACATAAGAAACAAAAATTAAAAGGCAATAATGTGCGATTTAGGGATGCAATTGCAAACTGAACAGAATCTAGAAGGACTAAAACTGTAATTGGACCAAGGGGCAGGCTTGAAGTGAAAATTTCAAAAACACGGTGGGACTGGTGAGGTAATTTCTCCATTTAAAAACTGATTCAATTTAATCCAGGGGTTGGATTGCAAGATTTTAGAATATAAGGGGGACCAGGGTTGTAAATATCCCATGCGGCAAGACAGAAATGCAAATATTGAAAACGCGGGGGGTTTTATTTCATAATTTTACCATTTCACAAAATAAAATGCCTATAAAATCCCCTTTTTTAGCCCGATCTCAAATTTTCCCTTATTTTTCTTCTTAACCAGTTTTTATAATAACCTATCTCTCATTTTCTCTCAACTCAACCATCCCAAACCTTTGATGAACTCAGAAACCGGTGACCATTCGCCGTCTTCTCCGCCGCCGACCGCCGCTAGCCGGCGCCGGCGAACCAAAAGAAACACCCAAAACAACCTCTTTTTAAACCGAACCCAAATCTAAACTTAGATTTACACTAAGGCTCACCATTTTGTCTAGATCTAAGCAAATACGAAATGAAAAAAAGTTTTTTTTTGTTTATGTTTAACCGAAATGAAACCAAAAGGGACCTCCCTCTCTTTTCAGTTCACCATGTTCAGCTTTGGAAAGCTGAAGAGGCTTGTCACTGGTGAGGGGAGACCCGTTGACGACGAAGGTAACAAATCTACATCCCTCCCTTTTTGTTATCACTTCGTATTTTTTGTACATGAATGCAAAGAAGTAAGAAAAAGAAAGGGGAGTTACCACTGAAACTTTGTGCTTCTTTCTTATTTTTTCTGTAACTGATTACAACTGGACTACCTTACAAATTACTTGTTTCATACATATATCCCTCTTTTTCGGTTTGGTAGCAAGTACTGTAAAATACATTTTTTAGATATGAAATGATACTGACATCGCCTCTTTTTTGGTGATTTTTGATATATCTGAATGCGGTGGTTGGAGGCCGGCATGGTGGAAGCATGGTGGCGGTGTGGGGGAGATGTCTTCGGCCAAAGGCGTTCTCGACCGTTGGATTAAATTCGATCTAACGGTTGGGATAGCTTGAAGAATGCACGGTCCAGATGAAACCTCGATCGGTGGAACGGCTCCAGATCGTGACACGTGGAGCTCAGCAGTCGAGGAGTTATGGCGCGCGAGATTCACGCACGCGTGGGAGATCGAAGGGTCCGCGCGTGGATCGAACGCGCGCGTGGCATCCGAACGGTCCAGGCGTGTAATACACGCGGCCAGCTGGATAACTTCCCTCTTTGATCGTGGTCGTTTGATCAACATTTTGATCCAATGGCTCCTGGTTGGCTGCGCAAAGACAAAATAATTAGGGTTAGATATCTGATAGGTATTAGGGTTCTGTTAGGGTTTTGGGTTTGGGCCGATCGGGCCTTATAATGTATTTTATGGGTTTTGTAATAATCTGGACACTTAATTTAATTGGGTTTTTTATTTTCAGATTTGTCCATATATATTAATAATAATATATTAATATAATAGTAAATGCATACACATACATACGATTGTAATGAAATACATTCACACATAAATACACTTAATAATAATACATACAATTCATACAACACTCATTCATATACATTCAATAATAACAAGGACATTAATAATATACATGCAAACATATATAAACATACTCATAAATGCACATATACCAACATATATTATATGATACCTATAACATAAATATAACCATATCACACATATTAATAGGTACATAATACACAACATAAATATATGCATCATGCATACATTCACACATCACACATATATCATATATGTAATATTAATAACATATACACGCACACATATATATGTAATCATGCACTAATATATTAATATGATACTTAGAAATTAGATAAAAATGAGTGATTACAATAAAAAAAAATCTCTTGCCTTTTTTTTTTTTCCACGTACTCAAATTTCTGCTAGCGCTCTACTCCAAAATGAGTTGATGATTTCATACATGAGTTGTTTTATTTCTAAATTTCACACCAAACATATAACATATCGATGATATATTTGTGCAATGCGACAATTTTCCTGGTACTGCACCACTGCAAGTAACTAAATTCGCTGTCAATTTCGACGGTCCCGCCATAATTCTACTGCTGCATTTAGTTCATTTTTTGTTCTCCATTTTTACTGGTTTTATATTATGTTTAATTCATTTTTTTCGCCATAATTGCTGCTTGTTTTAATTGCTCGGATTTTTGTTTGCTTCTTGTTTGGGGTTTGGGAAGGTAAGGGTGGGGCGGTGTGGGCTTGGGGACGGTAGGGTGTTGTCAGTGAAATTTGAGGTTTGTATATTGTTTTTGGTATTGATATTTTGAGATTAGGGTTTGATAATATAATTTGAAGATATATTTTTTATTTTAAATTTTACATGTCAACTAAATATTAATAAAAAAATTATGTCACAACCAAACATTAATAAAATAAGTCATGTCATCGATTGTTAATAAGAAAACGGATCAATGATTAAAAATATTTAATTTATAAAGTTTAATTATTAAATTAAAAATTTTGAAAGTTGAATAACCAAAATAGGAATAAAAAATAGTTGAGTGATGATACGTGTATTTTACCTTTATTATTATTTTTAATATTTGGATAAATTGTTTTCTTCATCACTCATTTTTCTTTTTTTAATTTTTTAATTTAATCACTCTAACTTTTTGAATTGCTCATGTTTTGATCAATTTACTATTTATCTCTTTAACTTTGTATTGACCGGATATTTTTTATTAATTTTTAAGTCACGTAAGTGCCAACTCAAATTTCGACCTCCATTCATTGTGATCGACCATCAACTGTTAGATCCCAAAATTTTTAAATCATCTTATTCTGATCCCCAAATCTGAATATAATCTCCTCTTAACCCCCATTCTTCACACCATTTAGCCTTTATCATCTTCATTAACGACCACCCAAACTGAAGCTCCTATATAAGCTCGAAAATCAAATCATCTTTAACTATTGATCCGAACCACACTCACAATCAAATCAAATTAAACGAAAATCAGCGTGCAAAGAAAAAAATGAAATGAAGAGGAAAAAAAAAAAGAGGAAAGAGGGGACATGACCTATTTCATATTCCAAGTTCTCGGAGATCTAAAAGCAAGATTCTAAAGCGTCCAACATTAGATTCGTTGAATTTAGAGTACTTTTGGTTAAATGGACATCATATTCGCTTTTAGGAGGACGAAATAAATTTGGTAAAAATAAATAAAATATATAATAAAAATAAATAAAATATATAATTAAGTATATATAAATATTTTATTTAATATATTTATATAAAACGTATATTATACTCAACTATATAAAATTAACTATATAAAAATTGTCAATATATTTTCAAAGTTTATATTAGTCTTAATGGATAAACATTAGATCTATTATTTGTAAGACCTAAGTTCAAACCCTTTCAAATACATAATTATTTTCCTTCAGTTATAGCTTAACTTTAGTAATACTTTGTCAAGATTGTTACATCTTAATTTGCTTGGCTTGGTGGCTAACCCCTATTTTTCTCATGTGTGAGACCAAGTTAGATTCCCATTTAAGTAAAATTTCTCATCAATTTTCCTCCAATAAAAGATGATACATGTCATCGTCGGGTAAAAACATAAATTTTATTTTATGAATTCGAATTTTGATGTTAAATTTTAAAAATTTAATTATTTTTCACTTAATAAAAAATAAAGTCCAAAAATAATGTTAGCAAAGGGACATGGAAATCCCGTCATCCTACTGTATTCCAACTCATCTTCACCTTCCATTTCTTCTGAATCCCATTAAGGAAGTAAATGCTGAAAGTAAAAAAGTGAAACAAAAGGGTCATTTCAATAGTAAATGCTGAAGTAAATTCTGGAGGTTTTCTGTCTGATCACTGTAATTTCATCCATCACCAATCACTATAAAGCCAAATCTGACATAATATACATATTCCAGCCAACGGATTCATCTATAAAGCAAAATTAAACAATGTTTAATCAAAGATAACATGGCTTCAAACAAGCTAAGATCGCAAGATTTGGTCAAAACAATTGGATTTCTTTCGAAATAAACAACGGGAAGACAATAAGATAGAGGAATATCTCCGCATGTTTTAATAGGGTGTAAATGAATCGAGTTTGAACAAACAAAGTTTTGTACGTGTCCGTTTGTTATTTTTGAAGGTGACAATGTACGTGTTACGTTCACGAACATGTTCGTGCAATGTTTGAGAACATGTTCTTTTATATGTCTGTTAACACATTCGTTTATATGTTTACAAAATGATGAAATTACACCATTAATCTTTAAGCTCCTTAGACTTCACATTTTGAACTCCGAAATTCTCACAATGTTCATTTTAGTCACCACCTTTATTGATATTTAAAATGTAAAAATATAAAAGCCAATAAAGGGGAATCAGATATACGAGTTGATAAAGGAGTCAATAAACGGGCTTTTTCAAATGAGGTTATTCTTGAACATAAACGAACCAAATATACCTCTGTTCGTGTTCGTTCGTTTAGTAAACGATATAATAATTATGTTTAGGCTTGTAAAAGAACCGAACGAACAAGAACGAGAGTATGTTCATGTTTGCTTGTTTAATTTTAACCGAACAAATGAACAAACACAAATAATTAAACGAACATAATTTTGTTCGTTTGTTAAGGAATGTAGCTTGTTTGTGATTGTTCATATTCGTTTATTAAAATGACGAACAAATGAACGAGAGTATGTTCGTTTGTTAAGGAATGTAGCTTGTTTGTGATTGTTCATATTCGTTTATTAAAACGACAAACAAACACAAATGAACGAACATAGAAGGACATATGTGAATAAATAACAAACGAACATATGAGAATAAATTTATTTTTTTTAAAAAATATAATACTTTTGTTATTAAAAATAATAAATATAAATGAACATATGTGAATAAATTTAAATGATCATAAACAAACGGATTATCGAACGTTCACGAACGAACAAGCCATTTGTTCGTGTTTGTTCATTTAATTAAACGAACATAAAATTTTGTTCATATTCATTCGTTTAATCAATAAACGAACTTCTCACGGAACAGTTCACAAGCGGTTCATTGAACTCGTTTATTTAACTAAATACACCTATATTCATGTTCGTCGTTTATTTAACTTAATAAATGAACATAAACAAACAACCCTACATTCAATTACGCCCCTAACTACCACGTGTTGTTTTTAATGTTGTCCGAACATTTCTAGTTTCATTCTTGTTCATATTCTTCGATCCATATTTAAATGTAAAGATGAGACGACGTCTCAATCTGAGTCTTAATGAGAGGATCAAGTCTTATATTCTCCATGGTTTCGTAGAGTGAGCCAAATCTGTCATTTGGCATTAAAGCCATCCCTTTTGATTAAAGGAGAATTGCAGGAGAAGTAATTAAAGGGGTGGAGGATAGTGTATCTTCAGTTTGGAAAGAAACTAAATGAATAACCAACAACAACCCTTGTCTTTTCAAATTCAAGAAACTTTGGGATTCAAGCCATGTGCAAGAGTTGGATTTCACTTTCTTTAGCACAGCTCAGAGAATTTAATGGGGGTCTATATAGATTTCCCAGGACAGCGTATCCCCGGGATGGTGGTGTTTTAAAAACTGCTTCTTCTTCTTCTTCTTCCCTTTCATTCTTTCACGATATGGAGTCTTCCGAAATCTGTGGGGGAAACGAAGAGTGTCACAGCAGTGAATCGGGATGGACGATGTACATTGATTCCCCCGGAGGCGGCGGAACTAGTGAGGAGGAGGAGGAGGAGGATGACGGTGGTTATGGTGATGAAACGGAGGGTGGCAATCATGAAGCTGTTGTGGACAGTGACGATTCGATGGCTTCCGATGCTTCCTCGGGTCCAAGCCGTTTCAAGGTTGATGGAAGTGAAGATAAGAAACAAAAGCTAGGAATGGACAAGAAAGAAGACAAGGACAGGGACAGGGACAAGGACAGGGACAAAGATGGCACTGCCCCTGGAAATGGTTCCAAGCTAAGAAAAGCAAAGTAAAACCAGTTGTTTTGGTGGTTTTGTTGGGGGGAAAGGAGTATTAGGTTAAGAAGTTTTCTTTATCTGTAGGAATCTAAACTCTGGTATTTAGGTTTTGAATCAAGGAATATAAGCCACCATTATCCAATCTTAAACCTGAGTTTTGTTTTTGTTCCATTAATGGTGAATGAACTGTAAGCATTTCGTTCTATAATTAGTTTGTATATGCATGTGTTAGTTTCATCCATATCTTACACACTGAAGCATATATTTTCTCCCTTCTAATTCTCTCGTCCCTCGTTATTTTTTTTTACACGACTCGTCCCTCGTTATTTAACTCTTCTGAAAAAAAATGTTGAATAGGTTCCATTTCCTTATCTCAAGTGTACGAATATAAAATTCTTGTTTCACGATTACCCAAGATAAATCATATCTTACTTGTTAATAAATTTATTGTTGCAAAATGAATAAATACCATACGGTCAAAATAGATGGTAAATTTTTGTGGTTATATATTAATTACTAATATTTATTAGTTTAGATCAAATAGCCCATCGATTTAATATGTTCATAAATTATCATCCTAAAGCATCAATAATGACAGGTACAATCAATCCAAGCAATCATTACATCGGAGACAATACTCTCAATTTAAAAAAAATATTTGTTGATTTGTTGTAAATATAATAAGACTCGAAATTTATGAAATACAATAATATTTTATTTTTCTTATGTATTTTATTACTAGTTCATAATTTAATTTTTGTTTGTTTCCTTATAAACATTTAACTTCATTCATTTTGGAACCGGTGGAAAAACGAATGTTGTTCATCTTAAGAGACACAAATTCAAATCGCTATGTCTACATGGTGTATGCGCCTTGTCAAAGAGTTAATAATATTTATGAACAAATATTACCTTGTAATTATCACTTTAGCCACGAGTAGATCATGACTATTCTTGAATTACATTAGCCACATGTAGGATATTACTTGGATCATATTACAAGGAAAGTGCCTCAAAGGCAATAAAATCAAGCAATTCCTTCAATGCATGCCACAATTTAACACAAGTCAATAAAGTTAACCAGTAGATAGCCAACTATCCTAGCTCAACCAAAACTTCACAGTCGAATTTATTATGCTCGAGTACGTAATAATCAAATCTTGACCTACAAGTCATTCATCAAATTAATCCAACTCTAGTTATTATTCAACATCACATGATCTACTATAGATCGACGATTATCAAGTCTTTTAGCATTATGGAAGGGTAAATTAATCACATCTTATTCATTAAGCATTATTGATCTCATAATATCACTACCTATCTCATTACCAACATTATTAGTCATTTGCGCTACGAGTACCTGTATTTAACATTGAGTATCTGACCGATTCTTTCTAGTCGTATACCCAAATACATGTTGTCAAGTAATAATTTTTAGAAGTTTGAGGTCGAATTCGTAGGATAATTTGTTTAGAAATTACAAGATTATAAGTTCAAATAAAAATTTCTACAAATCGGATAATTGATTAAGAAAACATAAGCAACAATATAAATGAAGATGCTGAAGTTTTGAGAATCCACTCTTGGTATTATACTAAGATTAATTTTTATTTATTTTATTACTCAATTGAAGTCCACATGATGAAAGAAAATTCAATCAGAATGTCCTGCAATGAAAGTCCAAAGTCCAATGTCCAATGTTCTATGTCCATACTCAGAGTCCAAAGTGCAATAAACAATGTCCAAAAGCGCAAAGATATAGCGTATGGTGTTTTATGGATTGATGCAATCAAAATTAATAAACAATTCCAAGTATTTACTATGTCAATTTGTTTTGTCTACAATAAATCAAGTTAATTAAACCAAGCATTTATTGTGCCAAATTATTTGTCTATAATGAATCAGAGTTCTTAATTTACCAATATGAATATTAGCCAAGTGAATTTAACATGATTTAATTATACGTTGAGAATGTAAACTAACCTTTAGTATATACCAAGAGCTTCATTCTTTCACCTCAGCAGCTTAATTTAAAAAGACATCATAACCATAAAGAAAATAAATTTTGGTTTACAAAAACCAAACATAAGAAAGAAAATATAAAGATAAAAAAGAAAATTAAAAGATTAAAGAAAGAAAAGTGATCTTGATTTCAAATACAAAGCTACAATAAAGCTACCGAGATGATTTACAAGACAAAGCTAAAGTCTATTTATAGAAAAATTGTGATGCTATATGACAATAGAGAGTAACTTTTCATCTGCTTTTCTTCACTTAAAAAGTTTTTTTTATATATGATGATATGCTTAAAATGTCAAAAGTTGTCATCATGTTGTCACCACTTGTAAGATTCTGATTTTAGTATTTTCTGGGTATTTCCATATTTATTTTGGCTACCCAATTACTTTAAAATGTAGTAGACTCAACAAGCTTTACAACGGTATCTCATGTGCCAATTTTTGAGTTCTAAAGCTCAAGTTATAGTCAAAACCGTGCAACATATTGAGTGCATAAATTTAGTACGAGTTTATTGAGCATATTTTCTCAATTTAAGCATTTGCCCAACTCCTTTCACTTTATGCCATCTTTGGATTCAACTTCATTTGTTTTATAAATGCAATCACCAAAATCAACATATCTAAACCTACACTTTATTAAAAATAACTGAAAACATAACAAAAGTACTAAAATCGCAACCTATTTAAAATACAAACCACAAAATAAGAAATAACTAAAAACCTACAAATGTCAATAAAACACCGTGAATGTTCGTACTATAGATACTAAAATGAGACTATATTAAGGACTCATCAGTATCGGTACTGCTTAAAGGGGTATTCGTACTCCATACAAGTACCAAATTAGCTTATAAAAATTCCAAGATAAAGTCAATATCGATAGTGTCTCATGCGTACTGGTATTGTCTACACGAGTATCGGTACTCGATTTGAATATCGGTATTAAAAATTTTGTTGATATTTTTATTTAGTTAGTAAATATCAATATTGATGAATCAGTATCGGTACTAAATGAATCGGTATCAATACCGCTCAAAGCCAGTACCGATTCTCACACACGGATTCACCTAAAACTAACTATGACTAACTTTTTTAGAGGTAGAGATATGAGTTTTGTGGATGACGGGACAAGATAAAGGTTGAAGACATGGTATTGTTGGATATGGGTCATAGGTTTGGGTTGTATCCAAGTTGGATATGGGTAGCTGGTTAATCATTGGGCATGATTTCAGACTTGATTCAGATTAGATTTAGGTTTGGGCCTAATGAAAGGATTCGAAAACAATAGTGCTGACACATACGATCCTATAAGACGAAATCACTTTTAAAGCATTGATTTTTACTACCATATAGTAAATCGATTTAATTTTTACACTTTTTTAAGGCTTAACTATAAAATAAGTGCCTAAATTACTTTTTTTATAATAGGTGCTTAAAGTATTTTTTTGTTGAAATATATTTTTAAAATTTTATTTTTGGTAGAAATTAGTGTCAAAATAAGTGCCTCAGTTTTTAAAACAAGTCAAAAATAAAATTTTACGCACATATTTCAGCTAAAAATATTTTAGGCACATATTTCAGCCAAAAATAAAATTTTAAATACCTATTTCAGTTAAAAACACAGCACCTAATACAAAAATATATATAATTTGAGCACTTATTTTTTAGTTAAATCCTTTATTTAATTATTATTAGTTTTACAAGTCTATCTTTCCAACAGATACGATCAATGGCCACTCAATCCATCTCCAATGTCCAAAGCATAGTCGCCGTTAGATCTTAAGAGAATAAAACGGTCGATAATGGTGCTAGTAACGTGATTACTCTTCTAAATTTAATAACCACGTCGACACATGCAGTGATGGAACTAAGTGGAGGAGGCTCAATCGTCCCCACCTCGAAGATTTTTTTTTATCTTTGTCTTTTTATTTAAATTTTTTAAAAATTTATTTATTTATAAATTTGCTCTTACACTTTCAAATATTTATAGTTTGCTCCCTAATTACAAATTCTGGCTCCGTCCCTAGACACATGATTTGAGAATCAATGGACAACTGTTAAATTTAATACTCAAATGATTTAATTGATGAATTTTATCAATTAAAGGGTGTGTGCAAAAAATCATAAATAATTTAATTGAGTGTTTTATAGTTCAAAGATGTATTTTAAATCATGTTTTAAAAATTATATTATTTTTTTGTGATTAAAATTCTTATGTCCGTGATTTTTTCTGAAAGATATTTTTATATGAATTTTGATGTATTTTTTTATTGTGTGATTACATATTTACCGTTATCTTTTAACACTGTTCAATCTTACATTCTTCAATATTTTATACCAATAACATATCAATTGAGCTAAATTCAATCAACATTTATAACATTATTAAATTTTAAAAGTCTTTGAAATAAGTCTTTTGATGTTTACACATAACTCTTTTAATATATTTAAGATTTTGTGTATTTTAACATATTTATGCATAGTTATGTCGTTTTTTATGTTTTAATTATTTTTATGTCATGTTTATGTTGTATTAATTTATTTAACACTATTTGCTAAACCTAATAAATGATCTCAGAAAAAAAACGGATGACGTTTATTTTAGGAGACTCAAATTTAAATTGTTTTGTCTGTAAGATTACGTGCATTGCCAAATAATTAAGAATATGTATAAATATTTGTATTAGTTTTTTATTATAATTTTTACATGGTCTGCTTTAATTAAATATTTATATTATCCGAGTTGAGTTTGATCTACAACTTAGGAGAGGAAACATTCTGATTGAACTGGGGACCTATGAAGAGGAGTAGGATTAACCACGTGCTAACACTGAGAAATATAGGGTAAAGTCAAACTTTGAACTTTCTAGGTGATTTCTTGAAAAGAAAGAAAAAGAAAATCCCAATGCGAAAGCATGAAGCTTGACGCCATTGTTGCAGCCGAAAGTAAAAACCCATTGCAACTTTCTAATGTTGGCACTTATGATTCTACTCATCATTCCGTCGTCATTTTATGTCGACTCTGAAACAATGGACTATCCATCATTTGTGAATGGTCCAAATTCCTGGAGAAACATTTCCTCATCTGACTTTAGTTTCTGGGAGTCTGCCGGTGTGTTAACCCAGAAATTAGCTAAGACTGAAAAATAAGAAAGGATAAAGGAGTAATTTCAAAACCTACTTCTCATTTTATTTTCATATTTGTGTTATATACAACTTTAGCACCGTACAAGCTGTAACAACAGAAGAGGACAAAACAACAATTACAGTAAACTATATATATATATATATATATATATTTTAACCATTTGCTAATTCCACCTCTATAACTTTAAACATTCTCTAATACGGTGTGAGGCCCATCCTTGTTAACGGGATTTTTGTTTGCGGTTTCCACTGCGGCTTCTCGGGTGACAATTGCCTGTTTGCTGTCTCCATCTTCAACAACGGTTTTAATGGTATTTTTCCAGCTTTTCTGGTCAAGTGGTTTGATCTGCTAATCGGACAATCAAGTTGAGACTCAGGCAGTGCTTGAGCTCACTTCTCAAGGTAACATTATCTTGAAAGATGCTAACGATACTCTGGTTTGGTCCCCAAACACAGCTGGTTCGAGGTTAAACTTGAATGCAGAGGGAAACCTGATGTTGCTTAAGCAGACCAACCACATGGTTTGGCAATCATTCGACAACCCAACAGACACTTTAGTTCGTCGTCAGGGGCTAGGGTCAGGGCAGAAATTGAGGGCCCGTGTATCGTCAGCCGATCCATGTGAAGGTTTATATGCACTTGCTATCATTCGTGATGAATTCACGGCTTATATGGATTCAGATCCTTCCCAAACCTACTACACAACTGCTTTCATCCAAGGAAATTATAATTCAGTCCGACAGTATGCTGAATTCCAAACCGGAAGGTTTGGGAGTTTCTCGGTGGCAGACTTGGCTAGTTTTATACAACTGGGAAGCGATGGCCACTTGAAGGCATATGAGTCGAAAAATTCCAAATGGGAGGGGACTGATCTGCTCGATCTTGCTCGATGTGAGTATCCATTGGCATGTGAAAAATATAGCGAATGCTTACAGGAGGGATGCAGTTGCCTCGACTATGCAAGCGAAAACGAAACAAGTTATTTTAGGCCAGTAAATTATAGTAACACAGATCTTGGATGTTATGCAAATTCACCAATCTCTTGTGAGCTTCCTCTTCATCACAGTTTTATCCAGCTCCGGGGCTACTATTCTCAACCTGTATATAGGTTTTCATTACCGGAGACCACAACATTACAAGATTGTAAGGAAGGCTGTCTGAACAACTGTTCTTGCAAAGCTGCTATATATAGTCGGGGTCACTGCACTTTTCTTTCCCAAGTATTCTCCATTACGAAAATTGATGATGGTGGCAACAATTTCTCAGCTTTTATAAAGGTGCAGAATTCTGCAATTTCACAGAGTCCTGTTGCAGAGTATATTTCCCCATTGAATATCCCTCCAAGGAAAAAGCAGAATACAATAGTTATTGTGGGATCAGTTCTTGGAGCTGCCTTTTTTGTGTTTCTTATTTGCATTTTCATCTTTCTAAGATGTAGAAAAGGGCTCCAAGAAGTTGAGGAGGATTATCTTGATAATGTGTTGGGAACGCTAGCTAGATTCTCTTATGAAGATTTGAAGAACGTCACCAACACTTTTAGCAACAAGCTCGGAGAAGGCGGATTTGGGTCTGTTTTTCATGGAATCTTACCTTCTGCTTCTGAAGTTGCAGTGAAGAATCTTGTTGGCTTCGGTCCAGTTAACAAGTCCTTCATCGCTGAAGTTCAGACAATTGGAAGCATTCACCATTGCAATTTGGTTACTTTGGTTGGATTCTGTGCTGAAAAACTCGATAGGCTTTTAGTTTACGAGTACATGGCCAATGGATCACTGGATCATTGGATCTTCAACAAAAACCAAGAAACTGCTCTTGGTTGGCAAATTAGAAAGAAAATCATTTTAGATATAGCGAAAGGACTAGCCTATCTTCATGAAGATTGCATACAGATAATTCACTTAGACATCAAGTCTCAAAATATCCTTTTAGATGAGAATTTCAATGCCAAAGTTTCAGATTTTGGGTTATCTAAGATGCTTGGAAAAGAGCAAAGTGGAGTCATTACCACTATGCGAGGAACCCCAGGTTATATGGCTCCTGAATGGTTAAGCTCGGTCATAACTGAGAAAGTAGATGTCTACAGCTTTGGCATTGTGGTCTTAGAAATTCTGTGCTGCCGACCAAACGTGGATGAATCGCAACTGGAAGAAGATCGGCATTTGCTGGGATTTTTTAGGAGAAAGCAAGAAGAAGGGAAACTCATGGATTTAGTCGATCAGTGAAGCGATGATATGAAGTCAAATGCAGCCGATGTTATGGAGATGATGAAGGTTGCTGCAAGGTGCTTGCAAGCAGAATACCCAAGGAGGCCGTCCATGTCCACAGTGGTGAAGCTTTTGGAGGGCTCAGTTGATGTTGAAGGTAACATGAATGAAGCATTTGTAAATGAATTAACACCTAAAGCAATGGAGGCATATTCTTCTACAATTTTACCCTCTATGTTATCTGGGTCAAGGTGATGATCATGGACTTGTGGAGATGTTCAAATATAGTTGATGCAGATGGGGTGTAAGCTAAGCTATGTTCCCGAACTCTAACAATAGTTGATTGTTACAATTGACTGCCACTGGATTTGAATATTTAAGATTTTATCTTTAGTAATGATTCTTAAGTAGTGAAATTGTTGTTAGATCTATCTGCAATGTCTTGAGGCTTGTTTTATGTAGAGTTACTTGTGTTCACCCCCAAAATAAAGAACCAAAATCCTTTGTCCCGCCTTGGCCCATTGGTTAATAGGAGATAATCGATTTTAGTCAGGTTTTCACGTTGAGTCAGATTCTCGCCCTATACATGACATTATATAGCATGTATATTTGATATTTTTGTGAGTTGTGAGACAGTTCCCTTAACTAAAAATAGTGACCTCATATGCCCCTCCGTTAACGTCCTTTAAAAATTCTCACGGGCCAATAAAAACGTGCCAGGTGTCATTTTATTAACAAAAAATAAACCGACTTAAATAAAAAGGGTGAATTGCACATTAGGTATGCTAGATTTTATTTTTTGTTCATTTTAGTCCCTTCAAGTTCCACAATCAACAAGATCCACAATTCTCCCCGCACCACGACTGATGCAAACACCGCCTTCAAGTTCAAGTAAAATCCAGTATTCAAGATCAAGGGCGAGTAAAGCTGCTTCACCATTCAACATGAACATTAAGGACGATGACAGCCTCATGAGTTGCCCACCATTTTCGGTTCCAAACTACATGAATCCAACAGTTTCAACAGCAGCCAATGCAAGAGCCAGCAGTAACCCGAAAGAGAGATACATTGGAACTCCCCGAAGTGAGTCGAATCGGAGGCTTTCATACCCTTTTACACAAGGAACCGGATCATTCAGATCAAACAAAGGGTCAGTAAGCAACATGAGTGTTGATTCAACTGTTTCTACGCCAACCAATGCCACTGATGGGAGAAAGCCACTTAACAGATTTGTGTGACAAATTTCATTCTTTTTTCTGATTTTTAACCTTTGATTACTTAGTACTATGGTGTTCTTACTTGAGTGTATGGTTATATATATGTTGAGTTACAGAATTACTGATGTAAACTACAATATTGAACTATAGGAAACAATGGTTTGGTTGTAACAGGATTTAGGGTTTGGTGAATATCTTTGTTTCTTGTCCATTTGCTTATTATCAATTGCAACAATACGTTAAAGATCCAATCTTTATGATCATCAAGAAAACTTCTGAATATCAATTCAAATGGGATGGTAATACTATCTGATTTCGCTTTAAAAACCACCCAGATTTCAATTCTAACTCAAATTTGACATTTTTCTATGAAAATAATTATAAGGCAAAATCAATATTCAGCTTTGTTTTCATAATTAAAACCAAAAAGTTTGAACTTTGTTCTTAAATCGAAAATCATAATAGATGAGAGTAGTTTAGATTAAAAGGTATTAAAAAGATGTAGCGCCTTGTTCGAAGCCACAATCAAAACGAGAAATTGAAATTTGACGGGCACGGAGAATCGCCTAATGTTATCGCCAACCTTCAATGCAAATCACGCCATTTAACATAAATTTGACGCCTTTGCTCTGCAAATTGGCTTCCTTCAATTGAAAGAATGGAAAAATAAAGAATTTACCAGAAAACAGATAGAATATACGAACAACCTAGATTGGAATGCATAAATAGGGTAAGCTAAAGGGAGCTTTATATAGGGGATGGAAAGTCAGGAACTAAAACCCTAACCCTACAAATCAGAGATGCATTGACTTGAATTACAATGATTGGAACCGTGTGAAAAATTCATGAATTCCGGTTCTTACCCGATAAACAGGGGAATGGACTAACATGAACAAAAAAAATAAAATCTGGCATACCTAATGTGCAATTCACCCCTTTTATTTAAGTCAGCTTATTTTTTTAATAAAATGATACGCGTGAGAATTTTTTTAACGGAAAGGGTATTCTTTTTGTTTTTCATGGAGATTTGAAGAACGTCACCAAGAATTTTAGAAACAAGCTCGGCCTTCACTTAGACATCAAACCTCAAAATATCCTTTTAGATGAGGATTTCAATGCCAAAGTTTCAGATTTTGGGTTATCTAAGATACTTGGAAAAGAGCAAAGTCGAGTCATTACCACTACGAGGGGAATTCCTGGTTGTATGGCTCCTGAAGGTTTAAGCTCGGTCATAACTGAGAAACTAGATGTCTACAGCTTTGGCATTGTAGTCTTAGAAATTCTGTGTGGACGTCGAAACGTGGATGGATCTCAACAGGAAGAAGATCGGCATTTGCTGGGGCTTTTTAGGAGAAAGCAAGAAGAAGGGAAACTCATGGATTTAGTCGATCAGTGCAGCGATGCCGAAGTTGTGGAGATGATGAAGATTGCTGCATGGTGCTTGCAAGCTGAATATGCAAGGAGGCCGCCCATGTCCATAGTGGTGAAGCTTTTGGAGGGCTCAGTTGATGTTGAAGGTAACATGAATGAAGAATTGCTAAATTGATTAACACCTGAAGCAATGGAGATATATTCTTCAACAATTTTACCCTCTATTTTATCTGGGCCAAGGTGATGATCATGGACTTGTTGAGATGTTCAAATGTAGTTCACGCAGCTGGGGTGTAAGCTAAGGTATGTTTCATTTGTTGTTGTTTTTCTTTCAAAACTACTACAGTACACGTTCTGCCCCACCCCACCCCACCCCAGGTTTATGCTCAAAGTTCATGTATTACATTGTACGTTAAATCAAAATCGATGTATTATGTTATAAGTTAAATCAAAGTTGTGTATAAATTTGAGATATGGAGAAAAAACCAGCCATCATAAATGTTGCTTTCCACTTTCCAAGCAGTTCATGTGGTTCCTCTCTCACAAGCAAGCGAGCCATACAATGCTGCTCTACTTTGATTATCTATCTGTTTATCTCCTGGAAAAGTCTCATCTTTAGATTAAAAAACCTGTCAAAAATGAACATGAGTTGGTGTTTAACCGCGAGTGGCAAACTCTTCATCAATCATCCGGCAACCGCAGTGCATATAGAAAATTCACAACTATGGCTTCCCCAGGTTGAACCATAAGATACTCTAGTTCAACCTCGAAACAATTCATGGCAGCATTATGAAACTCAGACTATAACATTGTGCCACTCAGAAATTTTCGACAACCTCTATAAGTATTATGGGGATGAATGGAGGCCCACCAGGGCATTTTGCAAGAGCAGTGTTGAGAAAAAATATGGAGGTTGAAAAGAGATAAAGAAGAGATAGGACTTTGCACTAGACGATAATCTTAAGAATATTTTGTACCATTCAGGATTCGACAAGCAATTCTGCTGGACAAGAATACGAAGAGTAAGAAAATCGGTGAACACTCAGCTAATGAGGAAAGATCAGGTGAGAGAGCAGAGGAGTGTTGGATACTTTAGAAGGCAGAGATTGTGTGGTATTTATAGTACATGTCGAGTTAATGTGAAATCATTAGAGATAGCCGTAGCTTTAAAAAAGTAGGGGAGCCTTACTTCAGAAAAAAGATTCCACTCGTCCAATAACACCCCCAACTTTTGCCTAAATTTAAAATTTTAATTTTAAAATCCTTAAATTCAAAACTCCGAAAATTAAAAATTTAAATATAAAACCCTAATTAAGAAATTTGAGAATTAATTGAATTTTTAAATGAATTTAGCAACTTTTTATAAAGAATTAATATTATGTGGCTATTTTGTGAACCCTAAAAAAATACAAAGACTTACCTTATAATTTATCCAAAATTTTAGTTAGATAAGCACCCTTTCCCTGCAATTTTGTTTCTTTTGCCGCCGGTCTTCCCCTCTCCCTCTCTCAATTTTGTTTCATATGGATTCAGATCTAGAGAAATGTGTACTCGTTAATTAGTGACTGCTGCTCCAAACATAGAATTGCTTGTAATATTTTCACCTTATTGTATCAATAGGTATTCTTTCGAACCACGTGAATCTTTGAGTTATGTTCTTTTGAGTAACCATTATAGATCATAACTCGAATCCTGATTAATGACCAAAACTTCGGTTAATTGAACAAATGATCGTGACTGAACCCGTTCCTACGAATTTGAATTCAAAGCCTCTCTAAAAATTATGTGTTGTCATTTGTGACATGATTTGAAATGGTCCTTTAAGTTTCTATCTAAACATCCATGTTTTTGGAAATCTGCCGCTAGGTCTGAAAATTTTGAGGACAAAATTTATTTTAAGGGTGGGAGAGCTGTAACATCCTGAATTTTTGCCCTAAATTTAAAACCCTAATTTTGAAATATCTAAATTCAAAACCCTAGAAATTAGGAATTTAAATATGAAACCATAATTAAGAAATTTAGAAATTAATTGAATTTTTAAACGAATTTTGCGACATTTTTATAAAGAATTAATATTATGTGCATATTTTGTGAACCCTAAAAAAGTACAAAGACTTACCTTATAATTTATCCAAAATTTTGGTTATATAAGTACCCTTTCCCATGCAATTTTGTTTCTTTTGCCGCAGCCGGTATTCCCCTCTCCTCTCTCAATTTATATTCGAAACACATCTTTTTTTCTTATTTATTTATTTAATTCGATCAAACCTCGTTAAGTCTCTGGCACCGCTCAGTTCAACTATGTCTTCGATTGATTTGAAGATTAACTATTCAAATTAGATAAATAAATTTCGTTAGATAAGTATATATGAATAACTCCTTAGTCATAGTGATAATAGTACTAATATAGATATTATTCGTATAGGTTCTGATACAGCTAAACCTAGTGCTTCTGATCGTGGGAGACACATTATTTAGTAGGTTGAGTTTGCTTAGGCTTATGTATGTTTTCTTCCGGTGCTATAAATAAATGATTTTATTTGTGTGTTTTACACTTAAGTGATTTTTTTATTGTGTTGTGATCTTAAATTATATTTTTTGTGCATAATATTTTTTGATTGTGAATAAAATTGAGATTTAAAATAAATGTTTTGTGATTTTCTAATTTACTATCGGACTGTATTGAAACTGTGAAAATTGTGATATCTTTTTACTGTGCTATCATCGGTTGAGACTGTACGGATGAAGTTAAGTGGTTTTATACCACTTGTGTTGGTGACTATGTAGTGGGATTATGGGGAACCTACTCTTTTTTGTGACTATGCAGTATAGGTGCCTTGCATTGTGATTTTCATAAAACTGTGTTTTATACAAGATTTATGTTTTAAAAATAATTTTGTGAAAATTGTGTGAAACTAAGTTTGTGATTGTTTGCACTTTAGAGACACACTGGGCCTTATAGCTTACTCCCCAATAGTTTTCTCTTATAGATATCTTGGACCCTAGGAGACTTGTTACCCGGAGGATCTCTTTGTTTTATCGATTTTATTTTATCTTCAGTATGGACTATATTATTTTTAAGACTTGTTTATTATTATTATTGGAGAAACTTTGATGTATTTGGGAATTGAGGTTATTTTCAGTATACGTGCATAATTTTTACATTAAGATGTTTTATTTAATCTTTCAAACTATAATATTATTGTTGGATTTTTAATATCGTTTTGAGATAGTTTATTTGGAAATTTTAATCTTTTATATTATAAATTTTTAAATATCATTTTAACGCTTGAGTTTTAATGAATTATTAAGTATTTAATTATTTTACAATTATTATGATTTATTATAAATAAAATTAAATTTTTAAGAGTAAAATTTTAGCGATGACTTTTTAAAGTCGGCCTTTTTTTCTCGGCCGGGATACGCGTCCTCTTTCCTTTCTATTTCTCCGTTTACCAAGCAACGACTGATAAAATTAAGGAAATGTTTAAGTCAATTCTCTTTGATATTCCACTTTTAATCTCTCTCAGCAAGCGCTTGATTGCCGACTAGAAGCTACCACAGATTGAATACTCCCAGCCCCAGGTGATTTTATTGCACCCTCTTCTCTTGTCTATTCATTAAGCTTTAGAGCAGGTGAAACCATCTTCTTCTGGTTTGTAGCCAACAGTTAAACTTAGGCTTTATTTATACGTTTATGAAGTTGCCATTTTTGTTCTTCCTTGGTCCTTTTGACCATAACAGGGAATGTTCTTTGCCTTTTGCTTCTCAACTGACTGCAGTTTCAGTTAATTAAAGAATAGATCAGAAATTTACATAGCGATACTAGAGTGACTAGTTGATGCCATTGTTGCAGCTAAATTACGCTCCCCTCCAATGAACATGAATACGAATGTCTGTAGCATCTTTCTAGTGATCACACTTTTGATTCCACTCATCATTCCATCCTCGTTTTCTGTCGGCGCTGAAACCATGGAGTTTCCATCATTTGTGAATGGCCCGATTTCCTGGACAAACATTGATTCATCGCCGATCCTTGTTAACGGGACATTTGTATGTGGTTTCTACTGCTGCTTCATCAGTGACAAATGCGTATTTGCTATCGCTATCTTCAATTTAAGTTCCGATGGTTATTATAGATTTACTCCCCAGGTTGTATGGTCCGCTAATCGGAACAATCCAGTTGAGACAGAGGCAGTGCTGGAGCTCACTTCTCAAGGTCACCTCATCTTGAAAGACGCTAACGGTACTCTCGTTTGGTCCCCAAACGCTGTTGGTTCGAGGTTGAACTTGAGTGCAGAGGGAAACCTGATGCTGCTTAACCAGACCAACCACATGGTTTGGCAGTCATTTGACCACCCAACTGACTCTTTAGTTCCTGGTCAGAGGCTAGCGCCAGGGCAGAAATTGAGGGCCAATGTATCATCAGACGATACAAGTGAAGGTTTATATGCATTTGCTATCATTCGTGGTGAACTCAGGGCTTATCTGGATTCGGATCCATCCCAAATCTATTACAGAATCAGTTTCATCCAAGGGAAAAATAAGTCGAGCCAATCCTGTGATGAACTCCTAGAATCAATTGGGGTCTACACGGGAATCTCTCATAGTTTTATACAACTGGGAAGCGATGGCCACTTGAAGGCATATGAGTGGAAAGATTCGAGGTGGGAGGGGATCGATCTGCTCAGTCTTGATCGATGCGAGTATCCATTGGTATGTGGGAAATATAGCGAATGCTTACAAGACGGATGCAGTTGCCTCGGCTATGCAAGCGAAAACGAAACAGATTATTTTAGGCAAGTAAATTATGGTAACCCAGGTCTTGGGTGTTATGCAACGTCACCAATCTCTTGTGAGCTTCCTCTTCATCACAGTTTTCTCCAGCTCCACGGCTTCTATTCTCAACCTGTATATAGCTTTTTATTACCGGAGACAACAACATTACAAGATTGTCAGGAAGCCTGTTTGAAGAACTGTTCTTGCAAAGCTGCTATATATAATCGGGGTGACTGCTCTTTTCTTTCTCAAGTGTTATCAATCAAGAAAAGTGGTGAGGACAAATTCTCAGCAGCTTTTATAAAGGTGCAGAATTCCCATGAAAGGAAAAGTCAGGATTTTGGAGTTATTGTCGCTTCAACCCTGGGAGCTTTCATTGGTGTCTTTTTTATATGTCGCTTATTTATTCTACGAGCTCTGCAAGGGCTTGAACAAGTTGAGGAGTATGGTCTAGACGTGTTGTTCGGCATGCCAACAAGATTCTCATATGAAGAGTTGAAGAATGTAACCAAGAACTTCAGCAACAAGCTTGGTGAAGGTGGATTTGGATCTGTTTTTCATGGAATCTTACCTTCGGGTTCCGAGGTTGCAGTGAAGCACCTTGTTGGCTTCGGTTCAGTTAACAAATCCTTCACAGCTGAAGTTCAGACAATTGGAAGCATCAACCATTTCAATTTGGTAAGTTTGGTTGGATATTGTGCTGAAAAGTTCAATAGGCTTTTAGTTTACGAGTACATGGCTAATGGATCGCTCGACCGATGGATCTTCAACAAGAACCAAGATCTTGCTCTTGGTTGGGAAATTAGAAAGAAGATCATTGTAGATATAGCCAAAGGATTAGCCTACCTTCATGAAGAATGCAATCAAAAGATAATCCACTTAGACATCAAACCTCAAAATATCCTCTTAGATGAGAATTTCAATGCCAAAGTTTCAGATTTTGGGTGTCAAAATTTTAGTTTGCCTCCTTAAACTAGCTTCTCAAACTTTGGTTTACTCCAAATTTTAGCTTTGCCACCGCAACAAAAAAATAAAGCCTTAATAGTGATTCTAACCACCCATTTAACTTAGCACATATTTTGAGAAATAGCTGCCTAGAATTATTTAATTTATTAAAACATAATAAATAATTAAATATTTTGCAAGAAGAGAGTAATATAATAATGAATATATTATAGTACTAGATTTTAAAATAAAATATTTTATAAAAATTTATTTAATGTATAATTATAGTGTATATATATATAGACTGATAAAAGATTTTTATATAAATTTAATATTTTTTTGTTTAATTTTTAAATAATAAATTTTAATGGGATTTTTTCTTTTAACAAATTTATTTGTATAAACTATGCTATGATAAGTTTATTTTAAAAAATATATTTTTAGTGTGATTATATATAATAGTATATGTTCTTTAGGTGTCAATGACATATATACTCATATATTATTAAATTAGAATATAAAATTATATTTAATTATATAACCTCATTTTATTCGCTAATAATAATGTATAAATTATAGGCCGTAAATAAGAATCATCCACAGGACCACAACCCCTCCACTGCCATGAAACTCGTGGCTTTCATTTTAGTATATATCTCAACTTTGCATCTTATCATATTCATATTGATTCAAACAAAAGCCTCAAGACAAAGCTCAAATCCATGTTAAACACACACATATATATGGGGACCAGAGTTCCAAACCAGTTGAAAATTGAATAAACCTTTGATTTTTGTGTTTGACAAAGCTTGGCCACCAAACAGCCTCTCTCACCTCGTTGCATGCATGGCGGCAGACAAGCACGCCATATTACGCTTTTCTTTTTCCTTTCTCTAACATATTATTTGAGTTTCCCCCTAAGTAAAATATTTACTTGGATTTTATCAAAGGAAAAAGTGAGCGTTGGACTTGGAAGTTGGAACCCCTAGCATTGACCTGGCAAAGCTTCTATAAACGAGCTTCTTCCACTATCACATGACTCCTCTGTCGCTCTAATCAGAAGAAAAATGGTGTTCATAAGAGCTTTTACCTTTGCACTTGTGTTCATCTTGCTTCTTATAGGAAAGTCAAGTGCTGATCATGGAACTGGCCTTGAACCGGCAAGGAAAAAACTGGCCAACTCAGGCAAGGTAAAGTTTTATTAACCATTTACTAGTCTGTTGCATTGAGTTCAAAGTCTTTAATATCTATTCTGAAGAATAAAAACAATCCATTTCTTACCAGGAAGTTTCTGTAAATTCGAGGCTTGAAGCTAGGAAAATGATGTTAAAAGAAGGTTCAGTTCTAGCAGGAAAAAGTGGTCATGGGTCATCAGAGAAAGCAATTTTGAAACGAAAAGGGAATCATCATCAGCATGGGAAGACCAAAACGGGTGGTTTTTCAGCTTTTAGTGCTGATTATCATGTCCCCAAACCCCATCCGCCTAAACATAACTGAGAAAGAGAGGAAATGAAGGTGGTTTCTTTGTGGAAACCTTCCAATTTTGCCTCCGGATTCATTTTTGTTATTTCTGATAGGGAATACAAGTGTGGGATTATTATTTGTATACGTATGAAATACAAATGAATTTCATCAGTTTGTAATGCAATTGCAACCGAAAGTTTTGAGGCTGGTGCTGACTGCCGAATAGTTAGCACTGGGTTTGTTTTTTAGTTCAATCGAATATTTCAATGGTGTTAATGCAGGAAAGCATACAAATGATATAAATAACCAGATTGGAAGCTCATAAGAGAAGCTCAAAAATCAGGTTTCCTCAGAAATAGTTCCTCAAACCAAGAAGCTTGTTGGGGATGCCTTGGACCCAAGGATTTAAATTACAGTTATTGTTACGTTTTCGGTCGCGTTGCAGACATAATGAATGTCAGTAGCGGATCTAGAATGTTTTTTGAGGGTAGACACAAGTCAAAAATATTTTTAAAGTGTGCACAAATCATAAAAACCTCAAAATTTCAGGGTAGGAATAAGTTATAAAATTTAAGGACTAATTCATAAAAAATAAAAAAAATTAAGGCCAAATATATGAATTTTGAAAAGTTTAGGGTGGGCCGTTATATGTGGCTCCGCCACTGATGAATGTTGTGGTCATTACAAATATCGCAATCATCAAGGACGGAGCCAAGATCGAATGTCAGGAGAGGACAAATTACTTAATTTTAAATATATAAGAATTTATTAAGTATTTAAACTCAAAATTGAGGAGCATTGTCTAATTTATCTAATATTTAAATTAAAAACTTAAATTATCATTAAACAAAAAATTTGAAGGGACCAAATTAAAATTTTAAACAATTTAATTAACAATATTAAAAAACATAATTTTTAATATAAATTTCTAAAGATTTGAGGGAGCCAAATTAAAATTTTTTAAAAAATAAATCATGAAAATTTCAAATTATTGTGAGGTCAAGGCCCCTTGGACCTGGCCTAAAGTCTATGACGGTTGAATTTTTTAATAGTAGATGTTATTGTGTATAAGGGTGAGCGTTCGATCGAGTCGAGTAAAAAAATTTCGCGTCATATTTTACAACTCAAATTTTATTTGAAAATTTTTTGATTCGAGTTTAGTTTATGAAATTCGAGTTGAGTCGAGTTTTCGAGTTCCTATACAAATTTAATTGTAATTATTTATTATGTTATAGTACAATTTGATTCCAATTTAAACGAATTTCTCTAATCATATAAGATATGCATATATATTTCTTCATATATTTTTTATATCAGTATATATATACCAGAAAAATTGAGGGACTCGACTCGAACTTAAAAAATAATTTACTAATTACTAAAAATTTTGAGTTATTCGATTTATTCGAATTTCCATTTTACAGCTCAAACTTTATTTGAATTTTTTTCTATTCGAGTCAAATTTATAAAATTTCGAGTCGAATTAAAACGAATCGAGTTTTTTCGAGTCAAGTCAAAAAATTCGTTATTTTCAATTCGAGTCGAGTTTTACTCACCCTTAATTGTATACATAATAATTGTAAATATCATAATTTCAATCAGTACCACTATCGCTATATAACAGCAGACGATCGTTATTACTGTTGAAAACTGTTATTTAAATCTCTAACTTAGAGATTGGAACTATGAAGATTACGGAACTCGGTATCAAAGACACCTGTTAACAATATGGCGCCTTGGGGTCATGAAAAACAAGCAATTTTTAAGGGGTTTTCCACGGACATTAGATTAGTGATGAGTATTTGATCAACTCGATCAATTTTTTTTTAATTAATCGAGTTGGTAAGTATTATTCTATAATTCAAATTTTACTTTAAAAGTTTTTATGAGTCAAAAAATTGAATTTTTTGAATGGAGTTTTGCATTACTCCTTAGCTTGACCAATAGGTTGGTAATAAATATGACGGGTGACTCAACGACCGATTCTCCATCTCCTTCCCCAAACAAACGCCTCAAAACCTTATCCAAATCAATCATCCAAGACGAATCCGGTGATAATCATCCACCAGAACAGCAACAATCAGTGGACGAAGATGATTCCGATCCGGAGATGTGCGGAATATGCTTATCCAACGGTGGAAGAAGAGCAATCAGGGGCAAAATCAACAGCTGCGATCATTTCTTCTGCTTCGGCCAAGGTGGAGTCGCGTTGCCCGATGTGTAAGCGCAGGTTCACCGCCATTCATAGACAGCCTAAGGAAGGTGTCTTCGCTTCCGAACGACTCGTTAACATCCCCCAACGAGATCAGGTCTTGTTTCCTGATTGAATTCCTCCTTTTATATAATTATTGAAGTTAATTGCTTTATTCTTTTAGTTTGATTTTGCTTTCTCTGCTAATTTGACCTCTAAAATCGATGTTCTCAGAAAGTTGATATGAATTTTATATGAGTTTGGGTGTGAGTATCAGACATCAGTAGGGACTAGGGGTGATAATAAGTCTGATCGGCTCACAAGCTACTCGGGTTCGACTTCGGTCAAAGCTCGGCTCGAGTAAACTTTCTCGTATCCGGCTCGAAACCTTAACAATTCAAGCCGATCAAGCTCGACTCGAAAAGCTCGTGAACATGTTTATATACTAAAAATAAATCTTTTTAGCAAAAGAAAAACAATGACATAAATTATAACTAAAATAAATTGGGCACTATTTTATGTATCTTCTCGGTATTGAATTTCGTTTCAGTGTTGGTTATGAAATGAGTTTTTAACGAGTCATCATATTTTATAAAGAAACTATTGCAAAATTATTCATTTCGAGCTGAGCCCTTCAAGCCCGAGCCGAGCCCAATAATATTGTTTTCGAGCCGAGCTCGACAAGCCTTGAGCCCGAGCCGAACACAGTAATATTATTTCCGAGCCGAACCTAGTCTGGCCATGCTCGAACTCGGCCCAACTCATTATCACCCCTAGTAGAGACGGAATCAGAGTTGGAGGCAAAACATAAATATTAAAAAGTGGGTGGCCAAATTCAGAATTAATCAATTATATATATATATATATATATATATATATATATATATCAAAAGTAAATAAACATTTTGATGAGAGGAGGAGGGGGGAAGAGCCCCTCACAGTGAACATATGCCTCCGTTTTTGAGTATGTGTCCGCTATCGGATTGATTACATGTATCTAGAGGGTCTTTCGAGGATAATATGTTGATACATATTTCCGGATATGCGTCGGACACAAGAGTTTTAATAAAAATGAAGAGTTGAATCGAGATAGATTCATTGGATTTGTTAACTTTATCTGTCAGTTTAAAAGAGGGGAAATTCATTTTGTACTTTGATTTCGGCAAATAGTGATATTTGTTACCTTTTCAGGTTTACCATCTCTCTGGAAATGCAACATCCGGGCCATGTGATCCCTATGCAAAAGTTAGATGCAGTGTGTGCCATGGTATGACTGATGAAAGTCTTTTACTGCTATGTGATCTCTGTGATTCTGCTGCCCATACCTATTGCGTTGGCTTGGGGGCAACCATACCTGATGGTGACTGGTTTTGTCATGATTGTGCCCTTTCTAGGTTCGAACTGGTAGAATTAAACCATAACAGATATGAAATCTAAACCCAGGATCTATCATGTCAAATCATCAAGAACAATAAACTGAATGCGGAAGCGTACCTGAATTAATCGATAGATGAAAACCTTGAATCTTTTGATGAAGATCGCCTAAAAGGTGGTTGTGATCTTCCAAGAAGATAGGTTTTCTCTTGATGTAAAACTCTCTGACGGGGAAGGAGAGAAAAACAAGTTAACCTATTTCTTGGTGACCACTACCTCTTTATATAGTTGATTATTAAATCAACTATTAAATATTTATAACTCTGCCCCTCATTGAATTATAAATATATCTTACGGTATCTACACTTTTATTTCCATGACATTTTAATACCCATGACACGCCTAACATAATTGGTCACTTAATTTTGTGTCATACTTTAAAATAGCAATATACATTATACATATGTGCCCACTATTACGGATTTTAATCCAACAATCTCCCACTTGGGCAACATATGTTTCCTGACAAATGTATAACCTTATGAGCTCAAAAATTTGCTATTATATAATAGGTATTTTGTAACAATCTCGTTCATCAACTATATCGATATAGGATCAAAGCAGCCTTTGTCATATCAATCGTGACAAGACCCATCAATGGTCACGTATACAAATACAGTCAAATGGCATAGATCAATCATGGATGCGTAGCATGGAAAATTACATGAAATGTGAACCAAACATGTCTATTTCCAACTGGTCCTCCTAAACCTTAGTGAGATCAAACTTTTATGAATTGAGTGTGCATAAACCGGAAGAACTTTATTTTCGCAGAAAATAATCTTAAAATATCCTTAAATCAAAATAATCAAATTGTGTCTAAAACGAATGAGCATTTTTCAAAATTACAAACTCCCACTAAAATGAATATCCTTAAATAACATTACACCCACATGAGTAGTGTGCTCATGAAAGACCTAGGGTGTCGGTTTCTTAATAAGCGCGCAATTATGGAGTTTGTACCAAAGATGCTCTATAGACACACAACCACTCAATTTTCTTTAACAACTAGGAACTTAATATTTATGTGCTTCAAAGTTAAAGTGTTCCTATTGTTTATAGAATAAATGAATGCATATTTATTGTCACAAAATAACCAAGTAATAATCTTTCTATTCAATCTATAATTAGCAGCCCATGTGACAAAAATTCTTTTGCATCAATATTCTAATAGAATCGAAGTCTGTAAACTTGATGATCTCTAACTTACCAGAACTCCGATATGTGAGCATGTATTTTTTTTTGTTCTCTAAACATATCTCATAACCCTATTGGCTGCTATCTAATGGTTCAAGCTAGAATTGCTTAAATATCTGTCTAACGTTCTAACAATGTACGCAATATCCGAACGCATACATACTTGAGCATAAATTAAATTCTCAATAGATTATGCACTTGGAATCTTTTGTATTTTTTTTAAAATTTCAAGGTTACTTTTAGGGCATTGAGTAAGACTAAATTTGTCTTCTTTAGTAATATGAGTATCACTTGGTTTACTCCCACTGAACTATAGTATATAGAATTGTGAACCAAATCTATCTCAAAACCAAATGAGATAAACAATATGAAATTTATAATTTCGTTAATGAGAGTCCAACTTAAGCTCATAGATGAATTTCTTTAATTTACATATCATTGATTTTGTATCATTAGACACAAATATATGATTGTACCATATAATTTGTTTCTTCAATGTCACCATTGAAAAACACAAGCGTAACATCCATCTTATGTATCTCAAGATTAAAATAAGCAATAAGTGTCATGATTACCTTAAAAGATTCTTTCAATAAAACTTGAGAGAAAGTCTCCACAAAATCAATGTCTTCTTTTAGAGTATATCCTTTAGATACAAGACATTCCTTATATTTGTCCACATTATCATTTGCATCCCTCTTAGTTTTAAATATCCATTTACAACCAATTGGTTTGCATCTTCACATAATGAGACAAGTTCCTAAACTTTATTGTCTTGCATAAAATTATACTCTTCTTGAATGACATCAATCCACTTTTGAGAGTCAGAACTTTTATGATTTGATAAAAAAATGATTGAATCATTTTCTATCATTCCATTATTATCCTTATTTTCTTGAATAAATACAAAGTAAGTATTTCTCCTTCCTCTCGTGGATATCTTTAATGACACTTATTTTTTTTAAGGTTGTTGAGTTTGTTCTTCTGAAACAATTACCTTATTTTGAATGGGAGTTGTTCAACATTGTTTTGCTGAGGTACTTGATTCACTTCTTGATTAATGATAGGTGTAAAAACCTAAACATCATTAAAAGTGATAGTATGAATTAAATTATAATTCAACTTCCCCTCAATAGCAATGTATCTAACCTTATTTCTCCCTCCAAACTCAACATCCTAAAAATGTTATAAACCTCTCCTTAAAATAATCCTTATTATGGGATCATAAAACTTACAGCCCATGGATCACTCAAAATAACCGAAGTAGTTGCTCACTTTTGAAGTTTAATTTCTTCACATGTGTCCTAACTTATACAAAAGAATCAATACTTTGTAACTTATTGTTGTTTCTTTTGATTATGACCTTTAGCAACTTTATTCTAATATATTTTTTTTATTGCCCTTATTCTTAGAGACACTAACTAAATGAGCACTAACCGAATGAGTACTTTTACACTTATAATGCTTCAACTTTTCTTCCTCTTTAACACAATTAGAAATAAGCTCATTTAAAGTCTATTTCTCCTTTTTGTGATTGTAACTAATTTTGAATTGATTAAATGTATAGGAAGCGATACCAAAATCATAAGAACAAACAATTGTTAGAAAGTTTGATCTTATGTGCCTTAAATTTTGAAGCAATATTAAACATTTTTCATAATGTACTTCCTCACATTTCCTTGACCCTTATACTTCATAGACATCAAAGAAGGCATAAGTGATGTCATCTTAACCTTAATGTTTTGGGTAAACCATTTCTTAATTTCGTCAAGGAAACCCTTAATATGAGTAATCTTTTTAGATTTGTGCTCCTAAAGACTTATAGAATGTTGTTCTTTATGATCATTAGACTCGTGCGATTTTAACAATCTCACCTCTCAAAATTCCTTTTATGGGTGCTTCAGCATGTGAGAGGTGCAAGTTATTCTTCCCTTAGTGCAAAGTCTGTGTTCATACAACCAAATACTATATGTAAGTGTCTTTTCTATTCCTTGAAACTAGTTTTACTAAACATGAGTGTAGAATGTATTTAATGAGATATTGTGACAAAGAAAGATAAATTACCTAAATATAGAACAAAAATAAATAAATAAAATAAAAACAAGCTCACATAAATATTCATAAGTAAACAAATAAATTCAAAATAATGGCTAGTTCCCCTCAAGATACCAAGCACAACATTAATATCAAGTCTTTGGACAAGTAATATTAATCGTAAGCGGTACTCTTGTTGTAGCAATCAAACATTGACAATAAACTATGTCAAACAACAGATTAATCTTTGGACTAACGTATTGCTTACATAAAATACCTTATAATTGTCACACATTTATCGCCACAATTGTCATTGTAATTCTGCCAAATATTAACTTTCCTTTGGGCCAATTAATAAACGCATGAATTACAAAAACCCATAATTATCTTAATATTTTAAATAAACTAATCTACACAAAAATGGTCACTTTGGTGACATTATGTTTCAATTAATCCATTAAAATATTAGACACCCGAAACCAAAATATGAATTTAATTGTTTCAAAATATTTGTCTTAATTTTATCTTTCAATCAAATTAAAAGATAACCAAAATAATAATAAATTTGAATAAAGGTAAACCTCATATCAAGATATCGGACACTCCATTAATATTTCATCTTTGGACAAAATATTAACTTGTAAGTGATATCTTTGTACAGTAATCAAACATTGATAATAAGAACATGTCAAACAAAAATCTTCCTTTGGGCCGATTTATTGCTCACATATAAAACTGAATAATTATCACATGTTTATTACCACATTTGCACATGTAATAATGTTAATTATTAACCTTCCTTTGGGCCAATTAATACTAACATAATCCGACTTACATGCACAAAACCTTCTATATATTAAAATAAAATAATTTCCACAATAGAGATCACTTTGGTGACTTAATGTTTCAATTAATTTATCTTAAAATATATAACATAAAGTACCGATATCCAAATTTAAAATTATGTAACAGTCAAAACTGAAATTTCTGATAACACTTTAGTTTCCAAAATAACCCAACATAAGATTGTCTGAATAGGGCTATCAGAAATCGAAAAACCAAAATCTTTGACTGTTACTCAAAAAATTCCTTAAACATGCATTTACCAAAATTAAAGCCGGATTCAAAATAATCAATCTTTAACTAAAAGTCAAAAAACAGAAATATTATGTAAATGAATAATTCATATATTGATCACATGAAACTTTAATGTGCATAATAATCTAGCGATCAAAAGAAATGAATTATTGATCAAACTGAATCGAATATGAATTCCATAAGATTAATGACATGCTTTCCATAACCAAAACGAAATGTATATTCCGTAGATAACATTAATGTCATAATTAAGCATAGTGTGAAATAAATTTAAGCCAAAGGTTCTGTTCAAAACTAAACAAGATTTAATAAATTCAACCGTAATTTATTAGACTAATCTGAATATAAAGCTTTGAGAGCTAACATGATTATAAAGTTTTCAAGGATATGAAATCTAAACCCAGGATCTATCATGTCAAATCATCAAGAACAATAAACTGAATGCGGAAGCGTACCTGAATTAATCGATAGATGAAAACCTTGAATCTTTTGATGAAGATCGCCTAAAAGGTGGTTGTGATCTTCCAAGAAGATAGGTTTTCTCTTGATGTAAAACTCTCTGACGGGGAAGGAGAGAAAAACAAGTTAACATATTTCTTGGGGACCACTACCTCTTTATATAGTTGATTATTAAATCAACTATTAAATATTTATAACTCTGCCCCTCATTGAATTATAAATATATCTTACGATATCTACACTTTTATTTCCATGACATTTTAGTACCCATGACACGCCTAACATAATTGGTCACTTAATTTTGTGTCATACTTTAAAATAGCAATATACATTATACATATGTGCCCACTATTACGGATTTTAATCCAACACGAACATGACAAAACCGAAGTTGATACTGAAACTGATGATCTGTTCTCTGCTAACTATAAGGTAAAATTGCCTACTGAGACGGGTGTTTCAATTTTTGCTATAGTTCGAGAATCAAATACCCCGGGGCTCAATGGACATAATGTGAGTCTGTCGTCATGTTCTAATTATTCGCCTCCTGGTATAATTCCTGGATGGGAAAGCAGTAGGGCAGATGAAGCAAGTCGTGGGTAATTCAACTGAATCAGTTGCAAGAACATTGCGCCTTTGTCGCAATGTACATAGCTGGATACAAGTTCTTCGTGAAAACTGGCGTTCACTGCAAAATAGATCATTAAGTTTCTCTTCTGGTGTGGCTGAATCTGGCGGTGGAAGTTGTGGAAAAGGTAAGGTCACTGCAGTGTTTCATCATGGATCAAATGAATCACAATCATCCACTTCAACAAGTCAACAATCAATTTCTCGAGACAATTCTATTCTGCCCAAAGAAGATTTGCATGATATTGATAAGGTCTGGAAAATGATGAATATTGCAAAATCAATGCAAAAGAATTGTAAGACAAATAGTAGTCCTAACCAGAACTCAACAAAACTCCCTTGCCTCAGAAGTACTTCAAAAGAAGCAATCCGCAGTATGGGTCTTCATATATTAAAAATGCAGCAGAATGAAATTAGGAATGAGGAAAGAACTGGAAAACAGAAGCAGTATAGGTATCATTATCATGAGAGGGAAAAGCACAAATCTCCGGATATGGAAAAGCAGAAGAGGATAGTTATGAATATTGGACCGAGTGATACTGTTCTTTCTTCTCGTTCACCTCAATTTCTTCAACCTTCATCATCTGCAAAGGTTCAAATTCAGAATGGTTGTTGTCGTGTAAATGACACAGGGCCATTTGTGAAAAATACACAAAGTAGATGTCAAGAATCATCATCTGCGACAAACACAGAGGGCAGATCTGGTTCAAGTAGCCTGGGTGGTTCAGTGTTAAGAGGATCTACAAATTCATTGGATTCCAACTTGGAGGCGAGTGTAAATAAATTAGACATACCGGAGGGGAGAATGGGGTTGGACAGGAGTTGTTCCAAAAGCAAGGACAAAAAAAGATGATAATGTCAAAAGTGAGATCCACGCGCTTGTTAAACTTAATTTAAAGCTCCTAAGCCAAGATAAAAAATTAGGTATGATCACTAAGTTCAAACTGTATTATCTAAAGGTTTTATTCTAACAAATATCTTAAGAACACTTCTTAATACTTTATCGGAGTAGTTTGTATTTAATTCTTGAAATAATATTTTGGTAAACGGAAAACACTAATGTATTAAATGCAATGCTGAAGTCTGGTGACCTTAGCTATCTATTATCATCTAGAATTCCTGATCCAGTAGCATGTTATTTTCGTGTTCAGCTTTTTTTCTTCCTGTGTTGAAATGCCAAAGGGCTTGAATTATTAAGTTTGTAGAAGATTCTTTGGGTAGGCTAGCTTGCCAAAAAGTTTTGATATTTACCTGCGAAAGAACATTATGGCAAAATGATAGCACCTCAACAAGAATTAAGAATGTTGTTCGCTCCATTATGGTTGAGAAGGGTCAGGCTAGGTCATCATAAGGTCACCACCGCCTAGCCGTATATTACTTGCATATCCAAACGGGATATATTGCTTATTATCTTACCAGGTCCATTCAAAAGCCGATTCTGCTCTCTTTGTGCTGTTGGTTATTTCTCTGCATAACAAATGTGATTCGTTATTGGAACCTAATTTGTTAACTGTAATCATGTCAAAGAAGACCGAGCTCGGAAGCATTTATATGAAGTAGAAAAGTAGAATGGCTTGTTTTATTGCATACCATGTGTTTTCCATTGGATTTTGTTCACCGATTGTAGTTATTGGTGATGTGAATGATGGCAATGATTCGGGCTTAACAAATTTTGGAGCAATTTCAGTCGAAAGACATGCTACCAAAATTTCATCATTTCTGCCTTATGACTCGAGCAAGAACCCAAACACATTTTGGTTTGAGTTCAAACTCTGGCATCGTTGGAATGCCAGCAATCCAACCGTAGTACCAATTATAAGATTATAAGTTATATAAACCGGCAACCATTAGTACAATGGTTAAGGAAGAATTCCATAATTTGACCAATACATATGATAGAAACTTGATGTAATAGTTTCTCATTTTCTTAACTAATCTGACAACTGAAACTCTGATCCTTTAATACCCCTATATCTCTTCTTCCTTAACTATATATAATAAAGCAACCCAATTCCCAGCACCAAAATCTTTTATTCTTCCGACCTTAAAATCTTCATCCAACAGGACATTTAACCAACTCAAAACTGACATGACGTCCCAAGCCTTTGTCTCCGTCCAATTGTTCAAAACCTTCGATCAGCAAAAGCCGGGTGAAGGAGCTCTTTGAACTTTACAATGAAGAGATTCCATTCTTCCTCATTCATGCCGGCAAACTTCACGAAGCTAGTCAAGGCCGGAAGCTGCTCATTTTCAGTTCTTCTCATCCTATATGAGCCGCCCGCAGTACAAGTCCTTTCAGGTTTTCGACCATGGCAGTGCAAGCCTTTCAGACTCGAGTTGTTGATTTTTTTTTCAAGCAAAAAGAAAGCCTTGAAGCAGTATGAAACCGGTCTTCTTCGCACTTACCAGAAATACCATCCCTAGCCCTTCATCCATTTGGATGTTGGACACTACAATATTCTCATCTAATTGAGCTAGAAAGTTCCGGTCATTAACGCTTCTAGACTTGCACCAAAAGGGGGGTTTCACAAACAAAGTTCGGGTAGAGTTTTGGGGTGGCATTAACCTCATCTTCCTTGCAATCCATGTCAAACTGAAACTCGTCATCTCGTTCATCGGCTTCAAAGAATGGCATGTCAATCTCCATTACAAGTTCTTTTGCCTCAAGGCACACAAGATCGAGTTTACTAGGCTCCTCCTCTTGGGCATGGAACTCCCTACTCATTGTCTCACCAATTTCGGCAAGACACAATCCAAATGCAGCTGCTTCCTGGAGGAATATAGAGCAGAGAACCAAAACACGGAGGCATGCCTCTCGGATCATAGGCAACTCATCCCACAGCATATCAGAATCATGTAATGGATCAAGATTCTTTATATACTCAAGTTCATCCTCAGAGAAAGGAATAGATGCCTGAGGTCAATGAATCCACTCAAAATACGGATCCTCCAAAATCTTAGGCAGGCAAAGACCATGATCTATTGGAACAAGCTCAACTTGGCCAAAGCCCCCAACCCCATCGAGCTTCCTGACCAAAAGATTTCCAGCATGCCTGTCTGTGTTAAAGATCCTAATATCCAATATTCCGATTCTATGTATAGCATCAACCGGAAAGCTTGAGGTTCCATTGTCCTTAGCATCAAAGTCATGAGGAATGAACTGCTGCAATGATGCAATTTTGCTGACTACCTTCTTATCTTGTAGCTTGTTTCTATCTACACCATCATTGACATTAAAGACCAAGTGAGTAACCTTTACAAGAATAGTAGCAGGCACATTGGCAAAGCGACCATAATCTAAGAGGTATGCAGCTACTTCTCGGAATCCAGTTTCCCCGCTTCTCACCGAATGTTTCAGACCAGGTTGGCCAAGAGTTTTCCCTACAAAGCCTTTCGGATTATTTGGTGCAAAAGGTTCCTCATCTGTCGGCTTCACTATTGCCACATTCTCACCTTTAATGTTTCTGAAGTAATAAGCACCACCAGCCCACCATTTACAGTGACCCGGATCAATGCCATTCTTGATTGCATTGATAATGCCCTTCACCAATTCAGTTGCTCCGGAAAAACAAATTGAGCACCCTAACATCTCTACCTGATCACCCCCGTCTTTCAGTTGAAGATTCTTCCAAGTTGGTGAGAGACACGGAGTGGATGAACTCCTATGCATCGTATTTCAAGTGAGGAGAAGTGGGGAATCATTGCGAATGGCACTGTGATCATTGCTTAAAGTAAGATCACCAAACGTTAAAGA
The DNA here is from genome assembly GCA_019671005.1 of Hibiscus mutabilis. NCBI lineage: Eukaryota > Viridiplantae > Streptophyta > Magnoliopsida > Malvales > Malvaceae > Hibiscus > Hibiscus mutabilis. Next base: position 507,310 of record CM033720.1, on the reverse strand, counting down.
GCTCTCGTCCGGAGGAACATTAAGGGCAATCTGCAGCCTCTTTTTAACTGTACGAGCATTGTCGCTCCGATCCAATTCTAACCCCAAAACACAGCCAGTTTCGGTCTGCACAATGACCCGTCGTGTTCTAACAGGTTTCAATCTTCCATTGCCACTGTACTGCCCTTCGCATATACCCTTAAAAACAGAGACTCCCATCTGCATCTGCATCTGCATCTGCACTGTTCAACTTACTAGCCATGAAAAGGCATCGAATTGCAGTTCTCAAGGTTGGCAACGGTGGTGTCTCGAGTTAAGAAATCCCAGTATCTCAAGCAGGGGATGCCCAACTTAACTGCCGACACCAACGGAATGCCGTAACCACTTGCCAACTTAACTGTCCCAAAGCAAATGTTCACATTGGGAAGAAAAATCCAGAGGGTTTGGCCATGGAATGAAAAGCAGCAAAACAGCTACATTTGCACAGAAGCCATTGATGGAACTGCGTGATTTACAGGACCTCGTTAATTTACAAGAATTTAATCCCTGTAAGGCAAAATCATATAGAGAGCATACAAACAAATCCCAAAAGTAGAAGTATTTTCTTCAAGAATTTTGAGATGATCAAAAGAATAAAACTACCAAATCGTTGAATCTTATGAAGATAAACCATTTACAAATTTATATTAAAAAAGAAACCCATTTTTTTGTTCAAGAAATACACATAGTAATGTGATCATTATCAAGCCAGAAACAGTTGAACACAAGATCTCATCAACTCCAAAAGATTCCTTTTTCTTTCCTGTTATGATTTTCCACCGAGGAAGAACGAAAGAAACAAGAAATGCAAAGGAATTTAACAAAGAGAAAATCATTGAAGGAGAGAAGAAAGAATAAACCTTTAAGAAAATCGCGGCCGTTAACGACGAAAGGCCGGAGTCTGAGAGAGAGAGAGAGTAGGCAAAATTAATGGCTGCAATTTGCCGACGATTCCATCACCGGTAACCTCTAAATCATTCTCCGACTCTCTCACTTTTTCTCTTTTTGCATTCTTGGAGGGAAGGCAGTTGGTTACACTTGTCTAGTTTATTTAGACTTAATTGGAGTTAATTTCACTTGGCATCCTTAAACTGTATTTAAATTGTAAATCGATCTTCAAACTTTAAAATATTATAATTGAGTCTTAAAACAATCCATATTCTTTCAATCAAATCTTTCATTCTACCAATCTGCTTGAACATTAAAATTTAATTGTAGTTTCTTTAGACTTGTAATTTTCAATGCATTTAAACGTTGCTCTTTCAATTTTTATGATTAATTATATTTTATATCATTACTCATAATTTCCCATTCCGTCTCTAGTTGTGTTGAATGTACCAGTATTAAAATCTTGATCTTTTGGGGACTGTTGTCTTAACTTTGACTAATTGTTGTCTCTCTTTTTTTTTTCCTCAATTTTTTGGTGATCAGTTCTTTTACTTGTGCTCAATGTACCATTCCAATGCATAAGTCTTATGCTCCATCGATTAATCGCTGTCTATTGCCTTATTATTAAATAATTAAATAAATAAAATTATTGGGTTTTTATATATAAATATCCCTAAACTTATTTAAAAGTAAATTAATTTTGAAGACATTCGTTCCCTTTAAAACATTATATAACATATTATAAATAAAGTAAAATATGCTCGACACAAGCATGTCTATTTAAACTTCATAATATAAAATCTAAATTTTTGACTCTAAATTCCAAAATCATAAATCCTAACTCCTAAACCATAAACACTAAACTATAACCTTAAACGCTAAATTTAAAACCTTAAATTCAAAAAACATAAGTCATAATCTAACCTCTAAATTAGACTCATTTATAAAAAAATAATTTTTCACCATCAATACATGAAATATTTCTTTATTAAAGACATGCATTAAAAGCGGGAAATATTACATGTTCCAAAAATAATATATATTTATCAATTGAGAATTTTTATATAAAATAAATAGCTATATATATTTTCAATTTACTCAAAATTTGACATGCATTATTTACATGAATAAAACAATAAATTCAACGGTTGGATTGCTAAAATATTAATTCATATAAAAACTTATAAATGTGTGTAAAACTCACTTAGTTAAACGAGTTAAACCCAAGCACCCATAGAATTGTGTATTTTTAATACACATGTTGTATAAAAAAAACTACACAGGTTTGCATATTTAGTCTTTAAAAAATAAAACATAAATCTCTAACCCTAAAACTTAAACCATAAATTATAAACATAAACTAAACCTCTAAATCCTAAACTAAATCCTTATCCCCTAAAACAAAAAGAATTGTGTAGTCTTTTAGACTAAACAACATGTGTATTGAATAATTTTTCTCAAAAAAATCTTTTATTATTCTCGCTTGGTAAATGAATATTTTTAATGCATTAAACCAAAATAAAGATGAATTCCCCCCCTGTTCTCTTAGTTTAATTATGTAAATACTATAGAGCTAAACTTTATGAAACAAAAATTGGGGAACAAAATATTCAGAATGATGTGTCTTAAAACTCACCCAAAAAAGGGGGAAACAAGGCAGTTGCAATGTGCAATCATATGGCATCAATCTCCTACAGATGTATAAGTTTACACTTTAGAGCAGTTAACGCATGTTTAATACACAAGTATCCTACTCGTGTTTACGATTTCAGACTAACGGAAGTTAACGACTCATTAACCAAATCACAAAGGGACATGTTTAACGGGCTTGATTGGTTAGGGTGTCACTTTCTAATGTGAGATTTTGACTGTCTAAAGTCCAACAACCTCAGTAATGGACAAAGCAGAATTGACAAATAGCATCCATTGATAAGAAAGGGTACCATACTTTTACCAAACGAAAGGCAAAACCAAGTCACTCACACAACATGTCGATTGCCAGCCATTTAATTTACATGCTAAAAAGCGTAGTAAAGTTGATATTCGATGCTTTCAACCATACCTTGCATTGATGAGGCCATACTAGAAACAACAACAATGGTGTCCGTAGGTTGTGACATGATGATTTCTAGAATGTATATGTGCTTGAATACTAATTAGATCGTAAAGCAATCTAAAAGAATGCAAAAGATGAAAGGGTAAGGGATTAACCTTCCAATTCAGTCTCGATAATCCCAAATTTATACTTGCATCCCTCATGTACAACACGTTTTGATCTGATATTAACCTAACCGCAGGGCAGCTCTTCCATACACGATTCTCGTTATTTGCATATATTAAAATTTGTGTCCACTGGTTACTTCACCAGACCCTCTCAGGCTTTCTTCAAGTTCTATGTCACCAATGATTATGGAACTGAATCCTAGGAAGAAAAACCTTCATTGCAGTCATACTCGTGAAAAGAAACTACCTTTAGGTTTTAAGTATGATGCCCTAGCACGCTAGAAAAAAGCACTGATAATCATCACAATTCCCAGACAAAAAAGATCACGTGCTACTCAGTTGACCATGCGATGGTTGCAAGCATTCTTCTGGGTTTGCATAGAAGTAATCCTCCTCTTTAGGTCTGTCAGGAATCACCAATCTTCGTGTTGGTTGCCCCTTGCGACTTGCATGAGATTCTTTCACGGCATTTGAGAATTCATTCCAACTTAGGGATCCACTATTGTACTGGTCTATCAGATCAACCAAAATACTTCTGTCCAATAAAATTGTCTGCTTGTACCCCAGATATCTGAATGAACGTTTAAAAAAGCAATTGTTACATTTATGTAGAATAAATTTAACAATGAAAAAAATGATATAATGTGCTAGAAAATCGCTTGGGAAAAAACATAATGAAATGCACTTTCGGAAGAATGTAGCTGTAATATTCCTTGGCTCAATGTTGCAACCATTGAAATTCGATAGGTTTAGCAACTGTTTTGTGGCCCAAACTAGACAAACTATTGTCCTTTTAATGGTAGAGATAAAAATGGAGATGATAGAACGTGGGTGAAGTTCAACTTCCTAAGCTATTCATCTCATCTGAGCATATTAAGGGAAAAATTATCTGTAGAACAGTACCTGCGATGACCTTCAACAACTTTTGCCATGTTTCCATCATATGTAGGAATAAAAATATCACTCTCCAATGAAACAAGATAATCTAATGCCGCCATCTGGGACGAATGGTTTTGAAAAAATCCAAGGTCTGATGGCTCCAATAGAGTCTCCTTTCTAACCTGTTTTAACAAACAAAAGGCCAATTATCGATACAGCAGAACAGAATTCCAAAGATTATTACATTTCATTCCCAGATCTTTGACCTACCAATCTGGGATAAGCAGCAGCAAGACTTGCCATTCTACGAGATCCACCATATATTTCACCAGCTGCAATATAGATTTGATAACTATTATCAATCTCCAGCGCCCTCAATATGAGGGCAGTTTCCTCGGGCGTCAAAGGGCACAAACCATCTTTCCTTTTCAAGTCGGAATTTATTATTTTTTCTTTCCACCAGGGATAAGCATATCTGCCAGAAATAAGTTTTGGAGACTGCGATTAAACCTTAAAATTTAGGCCTGCTGGTCATTTAATTGTTAAAGATGCATGCAAACCTCACCTCATTCTTGTCAACTCCTCCATCTCCTCATTGTTGCAACCTTGGGTACAGCCCGAAAATGCCAACATGTCCATTTCATATCTCAGATGAAGTACTATAAAAGGACCTTTTTGCCTCAGAAGCTTAATAACTCGTTTGCCTAAGTCCTCTATCTGAGAAGTGAATCTCAAACCACTAAAATTTACACGACATCGCAGCTTCTGAACATCTAATGGCTGCCCATTGTTGGCAAGTCGAGTATCAGTTCTATTCAAATGTACAACTTTATACTTCTGTATCAGAGGAAGAATCTGCAGGTAATAGTGAACAAGGAAAAGAACGAGTAAGTGTATAACATTCTTAAAAAAGAAAATAAAGAAACAAGCTACATTACACTAAATTCTAAAAAGCTCTAGGTGCTAAAAGACTTCGTAATGAGAGAGAATTGACCTGGTTACGGTAGTAGGATATATCAGACCAGCTGATTGGCGGCATGGAATACACCATCCCCATTTTGACTCTCCTCTTAAGCCTAGGAGGCAGCTCCTTCAATATTCGAACCTCATCTCTCAATGATGTAATAAAATGATCCACATCAAATATATCTTGAAATTCACTACCAATTCAACAAAAAAGTATATTTAGAGATATGTAAGGAAAAAAAACCCTGTTCACCAGGAATATGTTTTAGACCACCCTTTCCACATTTATAAATGTAGGCAAAGCTTAGTTAGCACACCTGGGATCAGCCCAGAAGGATGTTTTATCCAGCCCCGGAACTATAAGAGTGACATTCAAATATCTTGCAATGGTAACCATATCACAAATCTGTCAAGCAAACCCCAAAATAAAAGAACACAGCATCAGTTTCCACATGGTTTATACAACAAACAACTCATGAACTTACATAAAATAGAAAGAATTTCAAAGAACATATATAAGCGGTTTGATAGAGCACTCACTGCTGCTCGCATTTGATTGAGACCTCCATTACATGAAACCATCAAGTAACCGTTGTTTTTATATACTCCTAATGTCAACAAACAAAAAATAATGTCAAATTCAAATTATATAACCAAAAAAGTACAAATAATTCCTAAAACTTTAATTAAAAAATAAAAAACAAAACATTCTCAAGAAGACGAGGAAAAGATTTGGTAAAACCGATACATGTGATGTATGAATTGATCACTTGGGAGCATCAAATTTATATAAATTCAATCCGCGTCATTATATCAAAAGAAATGCACTCGAGCAAAATTCCCACGAAAATCTGACATTTTTATTGCTTTCTTCTCCATTAATAAGAATTTAGACAAAATTAACAGGTTTCCCTAGTTTCCACTTTCCAAAATTAAGAGTTATTTTTTAAAATAAAGAAAGATTAAGAGCAGAGAAACTTACTTTTGGGAGGAAGTACACGAGCGGGAACGGAGGGGACTGTGTCTTCCATGACGGAGAAGGATGAATCCTGGTGAGTGAAACAGGAAGGCCAGCCTTTAAGGACGCGTGGTCCCCACGTCTCCCCTACGGCCGTTAATTGTACGATGCAAGTCCAAAGCAACACCCATGTGGTGGCGCGTATCATCCACAGCTTCATTCTCGAGCTCTTAAGCTTCCCCACTCTCTCCTCTCCGCCTCCTCCGCCTTTCATTATCCCCATCCCTCCCTTCCTCCCTTTCCCTTCAACGCCGCACATTTCCGGAAATAACCTCAATCTCCACCCTCCTCCACATCCCCCACCCCCGTCGAAATCGAAACCGCTTTATTTCATTTCACATTCGATCAATGTAGGTTGATTCTCAGAAAATTCAACCAGAATTGGATTTCGTTTTTTCTTAATTTCCAAAAATAAAACCTAGCAGAATCTTCGAGATCCGATTAACTTCCAAAGATACAAGTAAAAGAATCCGGAAAAAAAATCAATCAAAGAGATCCGATTGCCTCCCCAATCACAAATGAATTAAGAAATTCCGATCTAAAAAATAGATTTTGGAATCCTTTCCCAGCGAGGAGGAGTGGCCGTTGAAACCCGTGCCTGCCTTCAAGGTAAGCTCTATCAATGAGAGAAAATAAAATATTTTTTATATTCCAAACAGGAAATATAACGTTCCCAGTATTTGGATTGCCTTGCCTTGGATTGGCTGGTTAGGCTCGGTAAAATTTGACTAGAATAATTTAAATTATTACATTTGACTCAAGGTTAAAATATTTAATTTAATTTATCTTGGTTCGACCTATAATTTTATAAATTTGATTTGATTTAAATAAATTTTAAATAATTTAAAATTTTTTATAATTAGGAATCAATTTTTAAATTCGAATCGAGTGTCTAAAATATTTATAATTAAATTTAAATAGAAACTCAAACAACTCGACTTGGCTCGACCCAAATTTCATCAACTCGGCTTGAAATATTTTCAAATAAAATTTGAGTTATAAAATAGAACTCTTCAACTCGACTAGCTCAGAATTTTTGACTCGACTCAATCTAATACTCACCCCTAATCATAAACTGTTTGGTTCTGCTAATTGTTTAGGTTTATTGAGTTTTTAAATTTTAATAGAGGAAAACTTTGATGCCCAAGTATGGTTTAGAATTTAAGATTTAGGGTTAGAGTTTGAGTTTAGGATTTAAAATTTTCGAGCTTGGATTATATTTTAGATTTTAAAGAAAGTTGTTATTTTTTTTATACATATTGTGTATCAAAATGTAACCAATTTTAACCAACAATTAGTTGGTCTAGGGATGAGGTGTTAGGTCTCTTAAGCACGGTGATGGGTTCAAATCTTGACGTTGTAAATGAAGAAAAATGGGTTGAGAGAGTTATCTCCATATTGAACATCTGCAAAATCTAATTCGAATTAGTCAACAATTAGTTGAATACTGGTGGTTAAACTAAAAAATATATAACCAATTTTAATATATAGATAGAGAGAGAGAAATTTAAAATAATGGTTATATTTTTATACACAAAGTGTGTAAAAAAAATTTGCACATCCCTTCATATTTAAGCAGTAAAATCTAAAAACTAAATCCCTAACTCTAACATCCTAGAAAACTAAATCTTAAACCCTAGACTCTAAATTATAGCCATAAACCTTAAATTCTACGCCCTACAACCTAAAATCATAAACCATAAACCATAACTTAAATCTTTAAACTCTAAAATTGAAAGGCTCGTGTATTTTCTTTAAATTATAACATTATATTTGAGTTATTGAAATATATGATGCTTATATCAATTTAATGTAACGATAAAAAAAAATTAAGCATATGTGGTAGATTTCTTGGTCGTGTTAGGGTTTACATTGATTCGATTTTCAGTTTTTAAAATGATTACCTTTAATTATATATAAATTCGGCTTCAATTAGATTGTGTTTCTGGGATTTATCGGTTGGATTACTATTATTTTCATTTATTTAAATAAAAAAATTATATCAATTAACTAAGCTCTTGATTCAAAAATTTGTGAATATAATAGCGTTAAATACTAGATGCAAAAGTTTTATAACTCTTTCTAACATCACAGATTAATCTCTGCTTATATTGTTGTTGTTTTTTTTTTAACAATCTCTACTTAAACAGATAATTTAATGATATTTTAAGTTTATGCTAAAAAAAGAATTTCGTATTTATAAGTTATTTTCTCGTCTATTTTTTGTGTGGGTTGTTATTCATATTATTTTGGATCTTAATCCAATTTTCAGTTTGGTTGTGTTCCAAATATTTATTTCTAGTTATATAAATCCGATTTTCATCAGATTATATTTCTTTTTACCCTAATAACAAATCCAGTTAGCGAGTCCTACAGTCAAGCTCTACCATAGTTAAGGATCCTAAAGGAATTTGTAGATTAGGGCTAATTGTTTACCACAATCCATGGTTAGCCCAAATTCGTAACCAATAAAGATGAGTCAACTCGACCTGGCTCAGCTATACGCGTGGCGACGTCTAAGGGAATGGAGTTCATCAGTCGCCTTCGATCCGAAAGATATTCAATTGTGCTGCTCCACCAATAACAGAAATTTTAGTAAGTAATTCTACTAAATTTAATTATAATAATATTTAAAAACATATTTCTATTTATAATTAAATTTAAACAAAATTTTATATAAATTTAAATCTAACTAGTGTTTCTAGTGAAAAAATTAATGCTCATTTTAAGAGGTCTAAATTTAAGCATTTATATATACAAAGCACATATATTTTGTCAAATAATTAAAATTATATAAATAAATACTATCAATATAAATTCGAGTGGAACAGATCTGAAACTCCTTTAGAAAAATCCATTTTAAAGTGTGAAAAGCATCAGTCCACCAACAATTTTGGCGAGAATTGTTGTTAACTCCGTTGGAGTCATGTGCCGTCAGAGTGTCGGTTGCGCCGTTTGTCAGATCGTTTCACTCCATCGGAACTGACAGGTGTCGAAATTGAGAAGGCACCCCATAAAAAAGGAACAAGTAGTACGGTGATCCAGAACCATAGGCCATAGGGTATAAACAATTGGAACGGTGTCGATGGCAACGATTTTTGGTTGTGCTTATGGTTGCAAAAACGATCCAATGCATCTTGTTCTGGGCGGCGAGATTCTTTTAGATGGAACTCACATCACCAGATTTAGTCGTGTCAAAATTTATATAACACGAATTATTAGCTCTCAAAATCTACATAAATATAAATATCTTAAATACAATTGTAATTTTAACTTTATAATCGATATCTAATGATATAAAATATATAACTCTATAATCGATTATAGTATAAAAATATAACACGAATTGCCATGTCACGAGAATAACCAAAAAAGGAACACCAATGGCTTCTTACGATGTATGAATCAGCTGCCAGTCCCTTGTATTTTACTGAAAATGTTACAATCAGCAACATCCAGACATCTTCTTCCAGATCTAATGACAATGATTCACCCTGTTGAGACCGGTTCCCGGATCTTCTCCTCATCCTGCTCCTGCATGATCTAATGACAAAGATTCCTTAACTTTTTTATCCAGGACTTTTTCTGCCGTATTTCGCTCAACCTCTTCCATATACCGCTTCTCATACCTATATGGAAGTAGATTTTAACGTAACAAAATACTGTGGACTGAAACATAAGCAATTTATATGAATATGCTCATGCATGTGTGATTATGCTTACCAAGCTAACAGTACAAAGTTTAACTTCGTAGTTTATACAAAATAAATACACATTAAACAGGTCATTTTGCCCATAAAGGCTTCAGAATAGAAATTCTGTTAAAAGATCAATATAAAAAGAAGAGCATCACATGATGAAGCATAAAATTCAATGATCACTCAATGTTTCAATCCCGACAAAAAGCCAAATATCCAACAAAGATGGAGATAGAAGACCATAATCTTGCAGGAATCAAGTTCAATCCAAACCACGATAACAGAGGAATTTTGCATTTGAAAAAATGGATTTTTTATTCTTATTCTTGGACTGTATCTTTCGATACCTAGCAGACTCTTTTCTCAACGATTCTAGAATTCTGTAACTACCATTTTTCTATTACAATATTTCATAAAATTGGAAAATAAGTATGGAGCATTTTGGAAACTTTTCTGGTTCAAACAGACCACACATAACTAAACAGAAAAACACGAATGAGCGGAAGAAAAGTAATGGAAGTGCAATTATATGTAGTTCTTGAATATGGCTAATTTGCTGCTCGAATTTGCAGTTGTTTTTCAATAACCTCAAGGCCTGCCACCAGTTCGTGAGAATGACCATACCATTCATTTGGAACCTTCAACCAAACCGGTGAATGTTCGCCCTTATCGCTATCCATATTTCCAAAAAACGGAGGTCGAACGCCAAGTGCAACACATGCTTGAGCATCATTTGATCCGTCGGAGTATGAGTCCATTCTCTTCCCCGGTATTACTTGTTAAGAAAAAGGATAGAACATGGTATTTTTGTGTGGATTATAGGGCCTTAAATGCGGTCACGGTGAAAGATAAATTTTCGATACCTACAGTCCATGAGATATTTGATGAATTGGGCTCTTCTCATTTTTTCTCCAAGCTCGACATTTTGGCGGGGTATCTGTAGCGATGTCCCCGTTTCGCTAAAAATATCGAGTTTTCGAAGTGTTTGTGATTTTTCGGATATAAAACGTTTATTCCGTGGGGTTTTTAAAAAGCGCATTTTATTAAAAATTGGAGTCGCCACCTGCCACTTAGGTAGGCCGGACACCATAAAACCAGAGATTCAAAAAACTTTGAGTTCGGGAGTCGGTTACGGATGGGGAAGGATTAGCACACCGCCCAAAATTGGTACTTTAATAATTACCGCTTTATTAATATTAGACTTTCCGGATTAAAGTGACGATTAGTTTAAAATTCGGTTATAATTGCGAATAAATTTTAAAGGCCCCGTTATCCGAGAGTAAACGCCCAACCACTATCACTACGCCTGATACTGGCCCCGTTTACACTCGGATAAAAGGACACCGCATTGACAATTTATATCTCGATATGCAATCTTAGTGGGCAAAATATTAACATGGCCAATAATTAAAATACAGTAAATATTCACATAATAAACTATTAACAAAATATAAATAAAATATTAATCTAAAACATACATGCATATAAATTATCCCTGGACCTTTTCCAATTTCTGATTTGCTCCGCAAAGGGAATGAATTTGTGTGGGATGATGACGCTCAAGCTGCACTGGACCTTCTCAAGGCTCGGTTGTCCACTGCTCATGTTCTGGCTTTACCAAATTTTGAGTTGCCCTTCCAGGTCGAAACTGATGCATCCGGTACAGGGATAGGGGCTGTGTTAACTCAGGAGGGTCGACCATTAGCTTTTTTCAGCCAGAAATTATGTCCAAGAATGCAGTATGCTTCTACATATAGTCGAGAGATGTTTGCTATCACTCAAGCCGTGGCAAAATGGCGTCAATACCTTGTGGGTCGTCGATTCGTGATTGTTACAGATCAACGTTCGTTGCGTGAGCTGAATCAACAAACAATTCAAACCCCTGAGCAGCAACGGTGGCTTGCCAAATTGGTTGGTTACGACTTTGAGATTCAATATCGCCCGGGCAAATTAAATGATGTGGCGGATGCTTTGTCTCGGGAACCTACTACAATGTTGTTGGCTTTTTCTCGTCCCGTGTGCGGTATTATAGACGCGATTCGAGCAGCGACGGCCACTGATGCTAATCTCCAACACATTCGTACCAACCTCGTATCGGGGGGCGATGCATTTCCGGGATATGAAGAACATGAGGGTTTGCTGTTATGGCGTGGGCACATTGTGGTTCCTCAAGAAACTGCTGTGCGCACATTATTATTACGTGAATTCCATAGCTCCCTTTTGGGTTGCCATGCGGGCATTACTCGGACCTTTCACCGTTTGGCAGCGAGTTTTTACTGGGTGGGTATGCGCCAGGATGTGCGTGACTTTGTGACTACGTGTCAAGTGTGTCAACGTATGAAGAGTACACGTTTGACACCAGCTGGTATGCTTCAGCCATTACCAATTCCGACGCAAGTTTTTAAAGATATTTTGATGGACTTTGTGGTTAGCTTACCATGTTCTGAGGGCAAGGAGGCGATCTTTGTAGTGGTGGACCGTTTCACTAAGTACGGCCATTTCTTTGCTCTTTCTCGTCATTTTGATAGCATGTTAGTTGCTTGCGTTCTACTCTAAGGTGTCATTAAGCTTCATGGTATTCCACGAACCATTGTTAGCGACCGCGATCGAATCTTTGTGACATGTGGACTGAACTGGCTAAATTACAAGGGACTGAGCTGTGTTTTTCTTCAGCATACCATTCTCAATCCGACGGGCAAACCGAGGCTTTAAATCGTTGTTTGGAGATGTATTTACTTTGTATGGTTGCCGATGAACCAAGAAAATGGACCAAATATCTTCCTTGGGCGGAGTATTGGTACAGCACGGCATATCAATCATCTGCCGGGATGACACCGTTTCGGGCTCTATATGGCCGCGACCCCCACTATTCTATCTTACGTCGAAGGCTGCTCCCGCCATGATCAGTTGGCCCATGAGTTACAGGACCGTGATGTTGTTCTTAAAGAATTGAAATGTAATTTGGAGGCTGCTCATAATCATATGAAGTAGCAAGCTGACAAGCATCGCCGTGAATTGTTATTGAAAGAGGGGAGTTGGGCTTTTGTTCGCTTGCAACCTTATCGACAGTTGTCACAACGCCTCTAACGTCAACACAAACTAAGTCCTCGGTATTTTGGTCCCTATCATATTCTCAAGCGTGTTGGCCAAGTCGCCTATAAGTTGGAGCTACTAGATTCAACTCGCATCCATCCTATCTTTCATGTTTCGCAACTTAAACCATGCCGGAGAGTACCGCTGCAACAGATTACGCATTTACCGTTACTGCGAGAGGAGGTTGCTCATTGTGTTTCGACGCCAAACCTTGAGGACAGGGTTGATTCTCCAGGGGAGGGTGCTGTTACGGATGCAGCAAGGAGTGTAGCCACCAAGAGTGACCAATAGAATAGTCAAGTTGTTGAGGGTGTACGCAGAAGCAAGAGGGAAAGGAAGATACATCATTTCTTAAATAATAGAGAGTATAAATAACATATATTGTAATGAGCGAGGCATGAAACCTTTCTGGAATTTGTTTCCCAAAACTTCTATCTAAATTTCTACATTCTCTTCCTCCCTTACTAATTCTTCTCTGCATAGAATCAACTCTAACACTTTCTTCGTAAGCTCCGAGGAGCGTTTCGCTGCTTCCTCAGCGAAGCTGCGAGCCTTGTTCCAGAAACCCATTTTAGCCCAAGCCCAATGTTCAATCTTAAATTCTCTCCATCTTTCTCCTTCCTTGGATTTGTTTGCTGGGATGTTAGAAATTCAGAACGAAGTGCAGAAGGCTATGGTTGAGGTATCCACGTTTGCCATGAGAGTTATTTGATTTTTAATTTTATAATTTTTTATATTTCCATATTTATTTTATAAAACATTTAGGCGTTCAAACTATACATATTTTTCTTAATAAATATTTAAAATATTTTTTTATTTATATCTAACATTTTATTTCGTAATCAAGAAGAACACGGATAATACCAAGGGCATACAGTCATCTATGGAAGTCGAGACCAAGACGATATCAACAACTAATAATTAGAGGATTGGAACTTTTGCCTACAGCATGTACGCCGGGCTAGTAATAAGGTAGCCGATATTATGACCAAGATTGCTTCGCCGGATGATTTGGATGTCACTCGCTTTCATCAGCCACCTCTCGGTTTATCCGCATTTCTTTTTGAAGATTTAATTTAGTTGGTATCTTGAAGTGTTAGGTTATGTTTAGTTTTTACTTCTACAACTGTTATTGTTTTTTAGGTTTGTTTTATTCACTCATATTATTATTAAGTGTACTCTTTTTTTTTTTTGATGATAAAGGAAAATGTTATTTTCGGCCTCATTAAAAATCTCTCTAACCTAAATGGAGGAAAAGAGTACATCAGATAACAATTACAGAAACAACGGGCAGTGCCCGACAAGATCAACTAAATTATCTATAACAGACCAGCCACTCCTAACGGCGATACAGAATAAACATGTATCAACAAATCTCCAACCATATGCAACCTAGCCATTCTATCTGCCACTCCATTTCCTTCACGCCTAATATGTTGCAAGGATACTTGCCAATCTCTTTCACACAACGCGCGAATGTGTGAAACAATTTCAGGAGCCCCATGTAGCCGCGAGTTACCTTGCATTAGACGTAAAATGTCCGAGCAATCTACTTCTACAACCACTTTTCGAAGCCGCAACTCCCACGCACATTGTAAGCGTGCAAAACCCCCCATAGTTCCGATTCAACAATACTACACACCCCTGTGAATTTTGCAAAACTCACAATCCACTTACTTTCATTGTCCCGAATAACACCACCACATGAAGCTCGTCATCTATTGGGCAACGAGCCCCATCACAATTTAATTTGAAGCATCCAGCAGGAGGGGAAGACCATGCCGTTACACGTGAAACCACGACAGTCTTTGAAGGCCCAACCACCACTCTCCGCAAACCTATCAAAGCATTATGTTGGGACCAACGGCTTCGCTCCAAAATCGATCCTCAATCCTCCAAAGGATTCCTATATGCCATTGAATTCCTATATAACCATATATTCCAAGCGATCGCTCTAAACAATAATATTTTTTTTCATAAAAAATAATTAGGAGATCCCAAACACAAAGACCCTTTCATACACACAAAATTCCCATAACAAGAACTTGAAATACCAAATTTTGAATCACAACCCGACTCGCGCAAATTTGAGCAGTGGAACAACTTATAGAGAGACTAAAACCTACATATATGAGAATCAAGTTGATCCACTGGTAAAAATCGACAAATTGGGATATATTATTTCGAAACTAAAAGCTCAAGAGTTATATTTAACTGAAAATATAAATAAGTCATGATATCTTAATCTACCAAGGTAAATATAAATATTTCTATATATTTATGGGTTATTATTCCATGCACAAGTGTTCGTAAAATCTTTGTTTACACAAGTGTTTTAGTTTTAGCTTTGAATTTATGAGTTGTTGATAGAAATTCTGGGTTTAAGGTTAAAATTTAGGGTTTATAGGTTAAAACTTAAATCCCTAACCATATTACCCTACAACCTAAACCCTAAATTCTAAGCCTAAACCTTACATTCTAACCATGCACCCTAAATTTTAAACCCCTACACTAAAACCCAAACCCTAAACTAAACCCCTAAACCCTAAAACTAGGACACTTGTATAAATAAATTTTTTTTACCATCTGTGTCTGTGATAATAATCATATATTTAATCATGTTTAAATCATGATTAGAGGTGTAAATGAACAGAGGTTCGACGAACCATTCGTGAACCGCTCGTATAACACTCGTTTATATACGTTTATTAATCTAAATAACGAACAAACCCAAAAGGAGGTGTATTCGGTTCGTTTATGTTCACGAACAAGCTCGTTTATAAGTTTGTTTATAGGATGAAAATGCTTGTGGATGTATCTAAATACTATATTTTGTTGTTAATGACGTTATACGAGTTCATGTTGAAGTGTAAGTTTTATTTTGTTGCATTTGGTTTATTTATTGTTAATTTAGTTAATATTTTTGATCATATAAACGAATATCTTCGCGAACGAATAAACAAACACGTTCGCGAACACTTGAATGAACTGGTTTGTGAACACATAAACGAACACATTCGCGAACACTTTTTTTTAACAATGACATCTGAATTTTATTAATCACTATGAAAGATAATACAATACAATGCATTAAAGAGAAAAAAAAAGAACAAGTCCACTAAAATCTCTTACAATGGTACAAAGAAAAGCATACACTTTCATTGAGATTAGCATACCAAAATCTAAAAATCTTCTTGAATCTTCTTGTCTCTATCTAAACGAGATGCTTTAAGGGGTGAAAAGGAGTGGTGAGCGAACCAAGCTATCAGGCAGATTGCTCTGCTACCCAGGTCTGATTACATCGGCAACCAACCATCAACCGAGTGGGGATCCATCTCTCTAAGACCACCGACAGAACCATAACCAGAAATTAACATCGTGAAGATCTCTGTACGAGCACTAACCGACCGCTAAGGTATGCTGAAATCATGTCACAAGGACAGATGAAACAAACCATAAAAAAATAAAGAAAAACGTGTCACAAAGATAGAAGAAATGCGTACCAAAAAGGCATAGATTTTTATTAAAATATAAAAAAAGCAAGAAAAATAATATATCCAGTGGTCGATAACCAATACTAAGAGTGGTTGCCGACCACCAACCAATGCTTAAACGAACACAAACACCTTCAAAATAAATAAACGAATATGAATACGATATTAAAAAATTAAACGAACACAAACTGAACATAAACAATTTTAAAAATAAATAAACGAATACGAACATGATCTTAATCGTTCAAGCTCGTTTTATTTACCTCTTAATCATGATATCTTAATCTATCAACTTAAAGCACGCCGTATTTGAGCTTACTTTAGTACTACACTATCGAAACCTTGGGCCAAACGCCAATGTCTACCCTCAACTTCTTCAGAACTTTTTTAGTCATCAGTTTTTTAAATCATTTTTATTTCCATTCTTTCAGCCCACTGTTTCCGAGTTCCAACCAACAATAAAAAAAACACATGTTCATGATTTTCAAAACTTCAGATTCTCTCATTGTTTCTCTTCCACATATCTAATGCCATGTGGGGCTACTTCGACCACGTGTAGAGTTCCTTTGTTTGTTTGAGAAAAAAGGATAATTCTTTAATTTGACTTCCCCTTAATGCATGCCCTCTTGTCGCTATCTATGTCTGGAAATCTAAAAGTTTAATCCCCAAAAAATCTCAGGTTTTTAATTTTTATCCTGTTCTTCAAGTTTTGCTCTTTGGGTTTGCTTTGCTTGTTCATAAAAAGAAACCAAAACTAGCACTTTCACTTTCCTTTTCTTATTATATATAACCAAATCAATATATTTTCTGTTTTGAGTTGCCTACTTCAGCAATCCAGGAATTGTTCCAGTCTTGGTAACATGCAAAAGTTCAAACTCTTCAGCCACAGTTACTTATTTACCAGGTTCACTTCTTCACTTTTTAATTTACTGAATCTGCTGTAAACTATGGTAGTTGTAATGATTTTTTACATCATTTTATGGTAATTAATGGTTGTTTAAGGTAATATTTGATTTTGGGTTTTGCTTGTTTGCTGCAAATTTTGGTTCTAATTTTTTGTGCTGATTTTGAGGTTTGGTTTTGTGCTGATAGGGTTTGATAGAAATTAGGGTTTTGTGTAAAAATGTTGGTTTTAAGCATGAATTCCAAAAGACAGAGGCGGCCTAATGTTAGGTTGGGGGAAATTGGAGATGTATCTGCTGCTTTTGCATGTGGGTTTTCTCAAAACACTAGGGAAAATTTGGTTCAAAAAAGATGGAAACCCGATTTTACCAACTCTCATGAACATGAACTTGCTACTACTGTTGAGTTTTCTAAAGGAAAGTCTCCAGATTTCTTGAATTCCAACCCCGGTATTTCCCCGCGGATATCGGCTGATTTGCAGCAGAACAGAGAGAATAAGAACCCCAATTCGTCAAAATTGGGTTTTGATTTGGTTACTGCAGATGAAATTGACATGATGAAGGCTACTATAAGTTTTGGTACCATAACCAGGAAGAGTAGGGTCATGAAGCGGCGAGGGCGGAGCCAGGAAGGGAATAATTGTGCGTATTTTCGCAGTGCTTGGGCTCAGAGTTCCAAAGTTAGCCCTGAATTTAGTAGTGAGCATCAGAAGGAGCATAGTGAGGAGAAACAGTTTATGGGAGTCGAATCAACTGCTTGTGTAGATGATTACCTGGTTAATGGTTTTCAGGACATATCGGATCATGATGCTCCGGCTACCAGCAAAGATGTTTGTAAAGACAATATCGATGAACCCGGTTATGATAGTTGGCAACAAGGAAATGCTGATGATTGTTATCAAGGAGATAACGTGCTTCTTAGATCCAGTGATGAATGGGACCGAACCGCAAATACATGTAATGATGTAACTAGTGTGAAAAGATGGTTGGAGGACCAGGGGTTTGGCAGGTATGCCGGTATTTTTGAAATGCACGAGGTTGATGAGGAAGCCCTGCCTCTGCTTACTCTAGATGATCTCAAGGAAATGGGTGTATTTGCTGTTGGACATCGACGGAAATTGTACACTGCAATACAACAACTAAGAGGAGGTGGCGATGTTTCTTCCTAAAAACTCTTGGAATAAACTGTAGGGAGTCCTTTTCTTTTTTGTACTTCACCTCCCTTCTGTGCAGGAAAAAAGTGTCAAGACATGCATATAACCTTTAGGAGTTTCTGACATGGTTTATTTCCTGGCTTTGTCAACGAGATAAGCTTTACTGGGTCATACTTCTGTACGTATTATGCGTTTCTTGTCACTGGCTGCTTGAATTGTTAAATATGTACATTATGTGAACTTAACGGTTGCTTTAGTTTCTGTTAAGTAACAATAGTTTTGGGTCTAAATTAGAATGCGAGTTACACGGATACCTTAGCAGTAATGCTTTATTCTTAGTAAGTGAGCTTTATTGATAGCTTTCTTTTCTATAGTTATCGGTGCATGTGGTTTGTGTATAAATGGTAACTTGCTTCTTATTTAGGCATATAATAATAATGCTTATTTTGCCACATTTCTCATTTTGAAGTATCGGTCATTCCTGCATAGCTTACATATGGTTCGGTGACGTCGGAAAGGTTACTTGGCATCAATTCATGCAAAGCATAGGTATGAATGTTATGTTTAATGCTAGCCACTTTGTCATGACCTTTACTTCAATATTTTAAACGAGACATTATATTTTCTTTCGTGATCTAACTGAGACGTATTGACGTGTTTTTGCTGACTGTCCTTGATTTAGGTGTTCAGAATCATATATATCCTGATGAAAATAAGTCAGAGTGACTAAGTATGCTTATGAATTGTCTTGATTGCTAGTTATTTCGAGCTTTGAGCATTTAACATCTGCAGTTTAATCTTATATGGATAGGTTACCATACAGTTGTTTTAGCTATTTTCTGTACCATATTGTGATGCAAATATGGAAATCATCTATAAGATGCTTGATATCGGAAGAAGCATATATGTTGTTACGACTTTTACTTTGACCCCCGTATCCGACCCATGTTCAGATGAGTACGAGAGTATGACCTCCAATGACTTTCCAAATGTATGAAGAATCTTAGAAAATTTGAACATACTCATGTGTACCTATACATACTGTATCCGATGCGAGTCTGAATAACAAGTTGTATTGTGTTAATAGGGTATCAATAGGTGTTGGATATTTGCAGCTTGACAATTTAAAACAAACTTTTCAAGTACTTAACTATTATTTAATAACTGAAAATGGAAGAATTTATAATTATATCCATGCCGTAACATCATTTTGAATGCATAATTATTGTTTATTGTGGAAAAACGTCTACAATAATTAGTCTTGGACAGTTTATTTAGTATGAAAAATTTATGTACAACTAAAAGCGGACCACACCTAAATTGGGTTAAATTTTTCTATAGTAATAAGGCTACGAGAGTAACTGTTTATGGGCATTGTGGAGAAATCATTTACTAAGAAAATACGTTAATAACATTTATATATAAAAAATCGAAGTCCGCAGGGTTTTCTAGAAGTATAACTGTAATAAAACTAAAAGTACTGGCGGAGGTAGGAAGGACATAGGAGGGTATCCAATGAAGTTGATAATAATTGGGCATAAATACAACAATGTGGAATGATGATGAGCACATGTTTGGGCCAACCACTTTTATTGGATCCCCATCCATGGGTTATAATTGCCAATGCAATTAAAGTAATGGCAATACATATGAGAGATTTATGAAGATCATTTTCTGCAATTATTTAGGGTTTGCCAAGTGCTTGGACCATCTCTTCATTATCTCAACAATAGCTTTCCATTTGACTACAACTTAATTACTAGATTTTGAATATAATTTGCAATTAATTATGGATAATAGTTTGATATACATGTTTATAAATTTTAGTCATACAAGTTTATTAAGTTTAAGATTCATGGGGTCTTATTTAGGGCTTGTTTTTGGTTGAGTTTTCCCTCCAAACGTCCGTTGCCGCTGTATTTTTGTTTCCAAACAAGTGTTGATATAGCACTCAACAGACGTTTGCTCACTATATTTTTCGCCCAAACGCCTGTTTGTCCATAACTGAATTTTTCAACTTTTGGCAACAGCCGTTTAGGCCCCCAACGGCCGTTTGCGCCCACACTAAAAAACAAAACCTTAGAGGTTATATTCTAGGGTTTGACATTTATAATTTAAAATTTAGGACTTAAAATTTAAGGTTTGAGATGTTAAATTTTAAAATATAACCTCAAAATAGGCAGGATGCGTGCATTGTTTATGTATTAGAAAATAACCCGTTAGTTATTGGGTGATTATTTGATACTTTATGTAAAATAAATTTTTACATAATTTTATTTGTTTTAATTTTTGAATAAATTTCAAATAAAAATTTTAAATTTTAAAAAATTATTGTTTGAGAAGTATAAAATTACATAACTTGTCCAATTTAAGTCTTTAAATTTTAAACCATAAATCAAAATTCTTTAATTTTCTCAAAGTATTCACTAAAACTAGCACAATGATTAATCATTTAGTTCTCTTGGCTCATGTTAGAGTAGATGTTAGTCACAAATTTTAAAGATGTTTTATGTTTAGGCGAAGATCGGACCTTTAACAATGGGTCTAGGTGAAAGAGATCCTTACAATCTTACCTAAGTTTTGTTTGTGGTTAAATCCTAGATAAAATTTTAAATTTGGCAGCTGTAGATTAAGGTTTACACATCATTGGTATCAAAATATTTTTCATCTCTAAATCTTAAACAAAAAAAATTTCATTAAAATAGACAACATTGTGTAATTTAAATTTTATATGACTATATCTATTTAAATTCTAAACCCCAAATTTTAATCTCTTCTTATTAAATATTAAAGTATACTTAAGACTTAAGCCAAGAAGAAAAAGAAACCACTATATAATTCTTATGATATTTAAGATATTATTTTTGATATTTATTAAATATATAAAGATTGGTATCCTAATTTTGTATTCATTTATATATAGTTATATTTTGATACACAAGCTGTGTAAAAAGAATTTACACTGCCCTTTTATAAAATTTAAAACCTAAATTTCAAATCCTAGCACCCTAAAACCTAAACTCCAAATTCTAACCATAAACCTTATATTCTACACCCTACACACTAAACCCTAAAACCCTAAACCATAAAATTAAAAAGCTTGTGTAAGCTAAAGTTTAGCTTGTGTATCAAAGCATTTTCCATATATATATATATATATGAAAACCTTGTGTTCCTAACCCATTTGGAAACTTAATTAAAAACAAAAGTAAATGGGATATGTGTGTGTATATATATATATATGAAAACCTTATGTTCCTAACCCCTTTGGAAACTTAATTAAAAACAAAAGTAAATGGGATATGTATGTATGCCTAATACTACATTCTTCAAAAAAGAGTTGATTGTAAGCTTTCAAAATTGAAATTTGAAAGAAAATGAGAGGTTGATGTGAACAAGTACCGGAAGTGCCCTCCTCTCCCCCACACTGCCCCATGTGCATGTGATCATGTTTCCCCTTATATTACCCCTACAATAAACCTTTTGGATCTTTCCAACTTGATGCTTTTTCTCAAAAATAATTGAAGGTATTACAATGAAAATTTGAAGGTAAAGTTCACAAATAATTATTAAGCTATGTTTGAATACTTTTTTATTATTGAATTTTTAGAAGCTATTAAATGATAATTAATATTTTGATTCGACCACATAATGGTTCTTATAAATGATGAAAAAGTTTAAGGATCATTTTGTAACAATTCAATAAATTTGAATGACCATTTTGTAACATTTGAAAAAAATAATGAAGATCTCGCAATCAAATAAAAAATTTAATAATTTTTTGTAACTTTCAAAAGTTTAATGATTAAAATAATTATTTTAACATAATTTAATGACCATTTATATACTTTATCTTAAAAATGCTCGGTAAAAAATTGTTTTAAGTCTCATCATACCTAAATATAGGTACGTACTTAAAACATGTGAATTTATCGGAAGTTATTTTGATTTTGCACTAATTACGAGTTTATCCATTTATAATTTGTAATAATTTATTTCGATAATTAACAAAAATAAATATTAATTGTAGTACATCCTTATTAATTTAGTAAATAAACAAGGCTTAATGCATAAATTGCTCTTTAATGTTTATTATTTTTTTTCAACTTAATACCTAACGTATTTTTAGAGCTTTTATGCCTTTAAAGTTTAAACCGTTACTTAAATTGTCCAAAAATCTAACGCGGTTAAAAAAGATTTTCTTAAAAAATCATATAGCGCCACATTGCCCTTATTTATTTTATGATTTTCTGATAAAATTTTAAAAATAATAAGTATTAAATATATATATATATATATATAAATATGTATCTCAAATTACCCAAATGACCCCAATCTAATTACGCCAAACTAGAATTACTGTCTTCTTCCTCGTTCCTCCTCATCCTCCTGCTGCAAATACATGATTCTAAAAATAATTTTCAATTTTCAAAATCTGTTTCAGATTTGAAGTTCTAGCGACTAAACCCAATTTTCGGGTACATTTTTTAATCTATTTCCATGCTTTTGCTGCATTTGAAGTTCAGAAGCATGTTCTTATATTTTAGCATTCAATGAATGCATCGAAAACGGTTTATGTATACCCCTTATGACAATTTTTTTAAACTTGGGGGAGAGATGGTGGTGGGAGGAGAATAAGGGAGGGGAAGGGTGGTGGCGGAAGGAGGGGAGGAGGGTGGTTTTTTGTCGATAGATTTTGGATGAGGAAGAAGAGAGATGGGGGGTGAGTTTTAATATTAAATAAATTTTTTAATATTTATTAATATTTTTTATTTGTAATATTATTTTTTAAAATTTATTTTAGAAATAAATAAAGAGGTTGATGTGGTGTGATATGATTGGTCACTTTTTTTATTTTATCGACGTTAAAATTTTTGAGTAATTTAGGTAACGTCATAAATGTTAAAGAATACATCAGTCTAAAAAATACGTTAAGTATCAAAATGAAGAAAATAATAAATATTAGGGGACAAATTGTATATTAAACCCAATAAACAATCATACTTCTTCGCTTTCTCTAGTTCTTTGTGCATCATTTTATTTTTTCTTTCAAGTGCGTGTGCGTATACGTATATTTATTTATTTATATATTGAGAAGCATATACGAAATTAGGATAACGTTGAGAGAAATAATAATCTATTAAAATTTTAAATTTATAATTTTATAAGAAACAAAAATCTTATTTAACTAATATTTAAATTAAAAAACATTTATTAAAAAAGATATATAAACATTTCTTAATACAACATGTGAGATTAGAATATACTTCTAAATTTCTTAATAACCTCCCAATCCAATCGCTTTGATCTTAGTAATCAGCGCATTTTCAACACAATTTGAGCCGGTACCTTGCACCAGACGAACCGCCTCAGCACAATCCAATCCAATAACAACTTTATCAAAGCTTAATCTCTGGGCATGGCAAAGCCCATCGTGAATTGCCCACAGTTCTGCAGTCACAACAAAACATCAACTTAAATTTCGAGAAAAACCAAACAACCACTCGCCCTGATCACCTCGGATGACTCCCTGAATCGCAGCCCCCATATCCACGGCCCCATCAACATTGACCCTAACCCACCCATTCTCTGAAAAGCTTCACAAGATCGGTGGGTCAATTGCATTGCACGGTTCCAATAGAAGCAAGCTTTGGGCATCACTGGCAGCAATAATTAGATTGGTAAATCACATACAGGCTTTCACAAAATCTTCCTTTTCAATTAACTCAGGATCAAAGAGAATTGCATTCTGCCTCGACCATAATTTCCAGGAAACCACAGAGAACAAGACATGCCAACGGTCTCCTCTATTTGCAGTGCGCTCATGAATATTGGATTTAATCCAATCCGGCATCAAAAACGAAAAAAATTCATTCAACAGCTCCGGTTTCACCAAGTGAAGCCACACCCAACAAGCTTGAATACAATCGCGCAACACATAGAGGACGTCCTTCATACCCCTCTTGCAAACCCCATATCGATCCTCAGTAGTCATGTGTCTTCTAACACGTTTAACATTCGTAAGTAATTTGCCCTTAAGAGCAAGCCACAAAAAAACACGTATCCGCTGTAGAATAGGTAAATGCCACATAGCTTTCCAGACCTTATCCGGACTCACATTAGAAGCATCCACCACTTGCTTATAAGCTGATCGCATGGAGAACTAAAAATTTACCTCTCCCTTCAAACCTATACGATCAGGTCCCAACAGAGGCGAATGTGGAATTATGATCAAAATTCGGTGTACACATTTCTCAAGTGACAACATATTTAATGTATCAACATCCCAACTACCAGAACTAGTAACAAACGAAGAAATTGGACAAGAGGACGATAATTATGGACCGAAAAAAGATTCATAAGAGGACTAAACTCGGTAATCCATACATCGTACCAGAAATCCACTAAACAACTATCTCGAATCACCCAAATTACTTCTTGCCGGACATTATCCCAAACATGACTAATACCTGCCCAAAGACGAGATCCATTCATATGTTACTGGGTAGATTCCTCACCCATTTATACTTTGCACGCAAAGCACGCACCCAAAGCTTATTGTCATCATGTATTAGTTGATATCCCAACTTCATAAGAAAAGCAAAATTGAAACCCTCATGATTTCGGAAACCCAAACCCCCACAGTTAACAAGATTTTGCATCTCTTCCCAACGAACAAGATTAATCCCTCTATGATCGGTTGAGCTCCCCCAAACAAAACCTCAGATGAATTTCTCCATTTCTAGACAAACTTCTTTCGGGAGTCGAGACGCCTGCATAGTATAACTAGGAATGGCATGAAGCACAGACTTCACTAAAGTGACTCGCTCAGCAAAAGACAAAGAACGTGCGGGCCACGAGGATAATTGATTCTTAACCTTCTCAACCAAATAACCATAAATAGCATTATTCACCCGATGATGCATAAGAGGAATCCCAAGATACTTCCCTAAATTTTGCAGCTCGACAAACCCTAATCCATCAACAATATTATATCGCATTTCCGTATCCGTGTTCTTAGAGAAGAAAATATGAGTTTTCAAAGCACTGACCTTATGACCAGAAGCCATGCAAAAATAATCTAGAGCATTGCCAATAATTGCCATCTGTGAAATCGTAGGTTCAAAAAATAGCACTATGTCATCGACGAAGAAAAGTTAAGACAAACATGGGCCATTACGACTCAAATATATTTCAGACCAATTCCCCTGTTTAACCTTTAGATTAATTAACTGTGATAAGTGTTTCATGCAGATAACAAAGATATAAGAGGAAAGCTGGTCGCCTTGGCGAATGCCCCTTGATGAAATAAACTGCTTAGACAGATCCCCATTCCAAAGCACCTTTCTCTAAATCGATCATAATAGCCATCCAACTAACTATGCGTATTGAATGAATCGCTTCTTGAGCAAGGATGACGTTATCCATGGTACATCTTCTCGGCACAAAACTCACCTGAGACTGCAATATCCAGTTGGGTAAAAAAGGTGTTAACCTATTGACAATAACCTTCTTCGAAACCTTATATATCACAGGGCACAGGCTAATTAGGCAAAATTGAGCAAAGATCTCAAGCGATGGGACCTTAGGAATTAAGACAATAGTTGTACAGTTAAAATCAGTCGACATCGCATTCCCCTGAAAACATCGACCCATGAAATCAACAATACTCAAGCCCACAGTATCCCAGTTTTGTTGATAAAACATAGCATGAATTCTATCAACTCCTGGAGCCTTCAAAGGGTTCATGAAAAAACAGCATGGAGAACTTCCCCAATATCCCTTTTTAACGTCATCCATTCCACATTAGTAATTGGACACAATCTACCTCTATAACCCCAAACAACAGGTCTCGCGAAATCCTTGGTGAAAAGGTTTTGAAAAAATTGAACCACAACTTCTCTAATGAGGTCAGCATTGTCACTCCGACTCTCATCTTCGAGCCTCATCATGCTGTAGGTTTTTTGACATTTTCTAACCTTTGTAGCGCGTTAATAATATTTTGTGTTCGACCCCCATCCCTAATCCATTGAGTACGTGAGCACTGAAACCATAAAACTCTTCTTGTCAAAGCACCAAATCAAGATCCCGCTTCAACTCATCTTCGAGCATATAAAGATGATTACTATAGGAAAACTCAGAGGCACGTTCAATACCTTTAATACGTGCCATAAGTTGTCATTTTCGATGGCCAATATGCCCAAACTTATCCTTGTTCCAAATAGCAGCACCCATTTGAAAATTCTTTAGATTGGAAACTATAAGGACCCTGGCCTGCCATACATCTTGTAATATATCCTAAAAGGACGAGTCACTTTGCCAAGCTACAAGATACTTGAAACTAGATGATTTCTTTGGATTCGTCAAGGGAGATGAAGTCAATAACACTGGTCTATGATCAGACCCTAAGCGCGGAAGGTACATGACTGAAGATTTCGGCCAAATTTCACCCCAAGCATTATTCACCACACATCTATCAAGCTTTTGTTGTATATTACCATGCTTCCAAGTGAAGCAAGGTTCCTAAAACCCCAAATCTATCATATTAGCATGTTGCATAAAATCTCCGAACTT
Source organism: Hibiscus mutabilis (assembly GCA_019671005.1). NCBI lineage: Eukaryota > Viridiplantae > Streptophyta > Magnoliopsida > Malvales > Malvaceae > Hibiscus > Hibiscus mutabilis. Next base: position 480,403 of record CM033720.1, on the reverse strand, counting down.
TTGGCATTAAAATCAAGACCAATAACCCACGGTATCCCAAAAGATGGTTCAAGAGCTCGTAACTGATCCCACAAACTATTTCTTCTTTTTCTTCGATCAGGACTAGCATACACAAAGGTAATGGCATTTTAGATACTTAATTGACGATCAGTGCAAATTGTATGGATAAATTGACTGGAAATAGTGAGCACATTCAGGGAAACAGTGTCATTCCAAAGAACCCAATGCCCCCAGTAAAACTGTTAGCTTCCACTCTATAAGAATAAGAGAACCCATACTGATGAATAATTCTATCCGTCTTTCATCCACTAATTCTAGTCTCCAGCAAAACCACAATATCAAGAACCTACTATCGTACAAACAATCTAAGATAACAGTTAAACTCGGGTCAATGTACATTCCAAAGGAGGGTTTTAATCATTAAAAAATAATTAAAATAAATAAACCACAAACAATTACCGAAGCATATCATTATCATCAAAGGTCGTATTGTCGCACCATTGTACTCCTTCATTGGCAACTAAAGATTCATCCCTAGTCCCTTTATCGATATTTGCACTTATAGGGGACACAACAGTCATCTCTTTCGATGTCTTGGCAATCCATTCCCTAAGATTTACTAAGTTTGGATCACTATTCTCCTTTTGCTCATTTTGTTTCTTACGTTGAGGATACGGACCATACGTGCCACTCTCTTTACCTTCAATAGATGCCTCACTATCATCGGGTCGAACGAGCCCTTATCTCCTTCGGCATGCTTACAGGAACCCCTCGGACTAGCACTTTAAACCTCTAAATTTTGATCAACCACTTTGACGACAACGTGGTTACTTGGACTAAGAGAAACAGGGATTGGAATAACCTTGCCAGAAGCAGCCACCTCATTACTCAAAATGTTATCACTCCCTCCAGCTTAGAAATCGACTTCCCTACCTTAGAATCTTTCCCTATTGCTGTAGATATAACTTTGGAACCTCCCACCCCAGAAGTAGCCTTCGATACCTTTTTTACCTGAGCACTAGGTTTAACTCACTTGCTTCTAATAACAATTTTCTTGCCAGCCCTTCGATCCATCACCGGCCCCTATTTCTCACCTGCAATGGTTAGACCATCGCTTACCTTTGTACCATTAGGATTAGGTTTAGCCATAGCCTTAGCACTATCCCTAAGAACTCCATCTTCATCGCATGCCTTACACTAGGTAGACCCGTAACCTAAGCCACCTACGTAACCTCCTGCCTTGTATTAGCTGGACCCTCAACTAAACCATCCTTAATGCTAAGGGCTGTAAAACGCCCAAGTCCCTTACTAGGACCACCACCACCTATGATAGGGCTAGCCACAACACCTTTCCCACCAATTTTTTTCGTAGCTTGTGAGGTTGAACTGCATCCAGGGACCATATTTCTCCTCAGGCTCAGAAACAGTCATGTCGATAATCTCATTGTCTTGACTAGCTGATCCATTCTCTGAATTAGGCTTGCAGTGCGCCTCTATATGACCATACTTACCACACTAGTAACAGATTGTAGGTAACTCTTCATACTCAATCCGTTAGCGTACACCATTTATAATAATACTCGACCAAAGGGGTTCATTCAAATCAACAACAATAGCTAGTCGCGCAAATTTACCTATTTTTTTCCATTGTGTTGTAATCTATACGAACAATCTTCTCTATCATTTCGACAATAATACAAAAAATACTCTTCGTATAGTAACGGTACTGTAGTCCTGGCAGTCTCGCTTAGGCCACAATCTTAGTCAGATGATCCATAGCAGTAGAGAAATCGCGACTACACGGTTGAACCGTGAGATAACAACCATAGATAAACCAAGGTCCCCCAATAGTCATTGTCCAAATCAACTAAAGTAATTCACCCTTTGGATTCCATAGCGATCGAATCCTGGAATCCAAAGCTGAATAGCCAATGGAACGTCCCAGCAGGCGAACAACAACTGAATTAGATAATTTAGCATCTATCAGATCATGCAATCTATCCGAGAATGTGATCATTGGTGTACCATCAAGAGAGCTTACTCTCATGTCCGCATCTCGCACTTCAACATCCAACTTAGGTATTTCAGAAACCAGAATTGACATACTCGTAACACCCACCACTATATCCCCGAATGACGGCTTCGGGGCATGAGGCAGGCCATTAGAAGAATAAGCATTAGTGTAGTCACTGATTTTTTAACCCAAACTGGATATGGAGAAAAATATGGAAGGGATTAGTCCCAAAATCAGCTCCAAATCAGAACCAAAAAAGGATGAAGGATGCCAACTTGGATATAGAAAAATCAAGGGAAAATCATTCTCAAATCATTCAAAATCGGTCAAAGAAGCAAAAGGGGAATGAGAATAAGAATTTTTCAAGATTTGGCAAGCAATTAACCATAAATTAGAGATTTTGATTTTTATTCTCGTTGTAAATTTGGTATGAATTTCTACTATATAAACCCCCTCTCATCCTTTGTAATTCACTCACGACTCACAACACAACATTTTCATTCACCACCATTAACCACATTCCTTTGTAATCACCACTACACCACTCTTGATCCGAGAGTTATAAGAGAAGTAAGAAGTTTGTACCAACATTTTCAAGGAATACAAAGAGCAAGCTTTTTTTAGGTACTTTGTTTTTCTTTTTTATCTTGTTTTATTTCAAATTAAGTATAAAAAGGGAGAACTTTTTACCCATATTTTGAGTTTTTGAAGACACTCATTTGAGCATTTTAATTGAATATAAAAGGAAGATTTTTTAGTGTACCATCGTCAGAGACGGCGGCCGACGCCGGTGGAAGACGGCCGGTACGGTGGTGCACTGTCTTGTTCTCCATTCTTTATTTTTCACATGAACACTTAATGAACTTTTAAAGTGGGGTATTTTGATCTTTGTTTTAAAACCAAAATTGAATAATAGTGTTTTTGGGTCATTTGTCTATTTCAAATAAAAGTGAGTTATTTAATTTTATAAGATTCATGTACCATTTTTTTTAAATCACATAAAGTTTCTTTAAATATTTTTCAAATTAGGCGTCTAATTTCATTTTTTAACTTGGATATTAATTTCTTTTCCTTTTAAATTCTAATTTAAACTTATCAAACTTATTTTTGTCACATATTTCTAAAAAAATAATAAAGTGTAAATTAATAACCCGAATATTGTGTTGACTCATTTTAGGGAAGGATACACATTCCTTAAATAAAAAATTCTTTATTTCATCCTTTTTTACTAATTTGTTTAAGATTTTGTATTTATTTGATTTTTGTAAATATAATTGTTTAACTCTAATTTCCATGTATTTTATAAATTCTATTCTTTCCTAAAATACCAAGGTATTAATGTTTTAATTATTAAGTTAAATAAAGACCCTAGGGTTAGATGCTAAATTACCTTAGTTAGAGCCTTGTAAAAAATATAAAAAAAATCCTTCTTCACTTGAATTAATAAAACACACTTAATCTCACTTTAACCCTAATAGGTAAAATTCATGTAGACTATTCTTTAGGTTAATAATTACCAGCTTAGAAAAATAAAAGGTTTCAACAAATTAATTGCTTTTGTGACTGCTTGTTTAAAAAGTGAAACCTAATCAATGCGGTGTCCTATCAAAAGGAGATAACGGGTTAGCGCCAGAAGTGTTGGCAGTGATTAGAGTTTACTCTCCGGATGGTCGGGCCGTTAAAATGGAATCATATTCATAAATGGAAAATAATTTAAATTTTATACGAACTTGCAAATTCCGACATTAAAACTTGTTGTAATCGGCTAGGTACCAATTTTTGGGCGTTGTGGGGTGCTAACCCTTCCACACGCGTAACCGAATCCCGAACCTGTTTTTGAGTTTTCGCAGACCAAAATCATTGTTTTAATAAAATAAAAATGATTTTATTAAAATGACCCATTTTTAGATGATCCAATCACACCTTTAAAAAGATTGGTGGCGACTTTGTTGTTTTGAATTTATTTATTTAAAAAAACTGTCGGGACCCTTTAAAAAGGTTGTGACAGCTTGGCGACTCCGCTAGGGATATTTTTATTTTTTTACAAAAAAGAGAGTGAGGCCACAAGCCAATTACACTTTGTTTTAATGTCGAAATTTGCTAAGTTCGTATAAAATTTAACTTAATTGTTGTCCAATTATGAATATGATCTCATTTTACGCATTTAAAATTTGGTTATAAGCTCTACACCCGAGCTTCGTCCTATTCGTTTAAGTGGGGGAAAATGTTATTTCTCTCGTGGGAATACTGATTCTCCGTATGGGCCTAACAAGTACCTTCGGGGCTCATATGGCTTATGTCTTCGTGAGGATACTGATACTTCGTATGGGCATAGAAAAATGGGTCCCATGAGTTGAACTTGATTCGCTTGAAGCCTATAATGGGTGAGAATCAGGGGCCTTGCTACCCTTAGTAGAGGACAACGAGCACAATTCGGGAACCCTTTTAGAGCTAAACCTTTGTGAGAATCTAGAAGCCTACCTCATTAGAACCATGCGGAAAACCCTAGGTTTTAAAATTTGGTCAGAATTATTTCGTAGAAATAGTTCGTGGAGACATATCCAGAAGTGTTGGAATGTGTTGCCCAGTTACTATTCGTACAATGAAATTATTTTGGACCTTTTATGGTTTTCTAAGTACTAATTCTTTCTTTTTCTTGTTTTGTATTGTTTTGTATATTTTCCTTGTATCCACATCTCATATCTAGAAGGGGTTGATTCTAAAGCACATTGCTCAAGTAGAAAATAGTTTTTCGCGATGGATAGAAGACTCTTTCAGAAAGATGATGATAATGCGAGTATACGTCGCTGGTTCAAGGTCAACCAATAGGCACATGGAGAACAAAATTCAAGATAAAGATCTTGGTCCTTGAAGATACCAATGAAGGGGGTAATGATTACTGGTCCACCCAGCTTAGGGACAATGTTAAAAGGTTCTAAGAGCGAGATGAATTGGTCTAGATTTAAGACGTAGCCAAGCATGTGATGGTGCTAGCTAAGGAAGCTACTTTGTTCGTCAGGCCAGTATAGAAAGTGGTACTGATACTCTTATGGATGATCGAGAAGATAAAAGACATGGTACTCGGACCGAGATGTACTTGTAGTATAAATCGAAATCTTTCATAATAAGAAATTTCAACATCCAGTGAAGAACTACTTCTAGAGCGGTACCTTAATGGAATCGACGTCCCTTCGCCTGCATTCATGCATTTGCATTTTGCTTGTTTGTTGTTTGTTTGCATTGGTTTATCTTTTTTACATCATTGCATATATTCATACATAATAAAAGAATTGATTATGGTGAAGTTTGAAAAATCTAAAAAAGAAAAGTTTTGCATAAGCACGATACCAAGCAATGGTCATTGAAGACAGGTCGTCAGCTTCAGAACTGAACCACAAGAATACGCAAGCTTGTTGGGACGTTGTTACCCAGATAGCAGTCATGTTAGGGTTTTGGGACCCATATAAAGAGAAAGAAACTAATGGCATCGAAGCCCTACTAGGAATTGCCTACGTTCACTCTGGGAATCAAGAAAAGAAATATGATGAGTACCCTGTAGCCTGAATAACTTTAGCAGTAGAATCTTGTCGGGAAGTAGACTGGTTAAGCTTTGCTGGAATTCACCCATGCTTTCCCAAAATAATGATCAATTATTTTCCCGAATAATGCTGGGGTCATACCAAGAACCAACCCTTTTGCTTTTGCCCACAAGCATTAGGGATTTTTTAAGGGCTTTCTATGTTAATCTACTTGGTTAAAGATGCATTTCCTTTATTTTTCTCAAGTGGCAAACATTTTTTCCTCTTTTCAATTTTTTATCTATACCTCTTCTTTACAGAATCCCTATTATTGATTGTATGAATGATTCTTGGATCTAATCCTGAGATAGAAGGGCAATAAAGTGTGTTCAGGATTAATGGGAAATCCCATAAACAAATTTTAAGTGATTTTCCTCTCAGACATTATTGTTAAAGTTTTTGAATAAAGTGATAACTCTAAAACATCTACCAACTGAAGATTGCTTCTCTTTGATGCTATTTGTGTGTGAAATGACATTTGGCATTCCTTCATTTCTCTTCTTAAGTAAGAAAATAAAAAAATCATTTGTTGTCCCTTTTTTAGCCTAATATTTTTTCTTATGATTGAACATTAACCAAGGATCACTCCCCACACTAGGGAGCAAAGAGGATGAAAGAATGTTTGCAAATGAGCAAAAGTTACAGCAAATCAAACTGAATGTCCTAAGTTCAAAATCAAAATGACACAAAAAGAGAGAAAAAAGAAAAAAAAAGAAGGGAAAAAAAAGAAGAAATGAAAGTTGAAACATGAAAGAAAAGAAAATTCAAAACAAGAGAAAGACATGTACGAAATCCTTCAAGTAAGACATGTTCTAGAAAAAGAAATGACCTCTAGGGTGAAAACCCAAAATGGGCAGTCTAAAGTGATCCAATGAATAAAAGAATGAAGATTTCATCAAGAAAGATTGACCTTGGTTCAATCACCCTTAAGCATATATTTGAGCCTATATATATTTTTTTGTAACCTGAGACTAGCCTACATTACAAGCCTTTAAAGACCATTTGGATCACACATGAATATCTGAGAAAATGAGTTTGTTTTTAGAACACATTTCGTCTAATTGAGTTAACCTTTCTTCGGGGACCTCGAAACTTCTAATATCTGATTGAGATTAGAAAAGTGGGAAAATTAAAATTTGGGGAGTTGATGAGTTAATGAGAGCCAGCTAAAAATGAAATACTATCCGGTTGATGGTTTCGTGAATCATTCATACTATGAATTTTGGGGCATCTGACTTTGCCATTTTCCATGTTTGCCATGATTTTTTTCCTTTGAACCCTCTTTTCTCGTATTTATTTATGGTCCTCCATCTTTCTTTAAATCTTCATTGCCAACTTTTTTCTTGCATCTTACAAGTGAAGTAACATTGATTCATGAAAAAACAAAGGTTTCTTGGTATTGATTCCAAATCCATGAGTAATTGTTTACCATCACATCAAAAAATAATTGGGGCAACACCGTCTTCATTAACTCATAGGATAGAAGTTGTGTTGCCAATCGAGGTTGGAATTCATTCTTTTCGAGTATTGATGGAAGCAAAACTAGAAGAAGAAGAATGGGTCTAAGTAAGATATGACCAGTTATAGCTATTCGATGAAAAGGGGTCGAAAGTTGTTTGCCATGGTCAAGTGAATTAGGGAAAAATAACACAGGCTCACAACAAGAAAATTCATCAGAGAAGATTCTAAGAATGAGATTTCGTGTTAAGGAAATGTTGCCAATTCAAAGAGATTCTCGGGGAAAAATGAACGACTAACTGGAAGAAGGCATTCTCAAAAAGAACATTGATCTTGGTGAACTTCATAATCCGATGAATTCAGAAGTTTTATGCCTAAAAAGAAGATAGAAAATAAAAAGAAAAAGAAGAAGAAAAAAAGAAAGAAGTGAATAAAATTATCGAAAGGTGAAAACCGGCAAAAGACGCCTTAGATCAAAAAAGAAAAAAGAAGAAAAATGGGGGTTCAAGATGAAAACCCAAAAATGGCGTCTTGAAACCAAAGAATGATTCAAGTTGAAAACCCGCAAAAGGCTACACGGATAATTTACGGACTAGGCAAGCAGTAAATGAATCTCTCAGAAACTTGGTATCTTAGAAAGAATTTCATGTCCTCATACCTCGTCGACTTGGCAACACAAAGCAATTTTTGGTGTTCCTACTTAGAAAGTTTTGGCCAGTGGGGCATGCCCAGAGTGGGGCAATTTGCATTTGACAAGGATTTCAGGCCGTCAATGTTACTAGGCGTGAGAGGAAGATAAGAAAACGCTAGTATCATTCGAAGACATTCAAGGTAGAAATAAGCTTTGCTGCAATGATTTACATGCAAGCGCTACAAAGAGCACTGTAGGGGCAAACATCTGATAACTCACAAGAAGCTTTGAGAAGGTTTGATATTATTTTAAGTCAACATGATTGCTACACTTTCTCCCACATTGAGAACAATTTTACAGACTTTGGGAGAGATGTCCAGTGATGTTAAAGCTTTCATTCAAGCTTTGGGGAGGATGTGAGAGATTTTGTTCTCTTAACAAGATAAAGGAAAAGAGTGTTGAAGAATGTGAGGCCTTTCAAACCAAGAATACAAGATAACTGGATTGAGTGAGCAAATGTGCAAAGCTCAGATGTTTTCTTTGAAGCAAAAAGATACAAAGAATAAATAACTAGTATGGCAGTCTATCTGGGTTAAACAAGCAATACGCATGGAAACGAAGAGGAAAAACCCCATAAGAGAGGGAGAAAATAAAGAAAAATAAAAAAATCTAAAAAAACAAAAAAAACATGCATTCATGTGTTAGGCATCTCTATGAGCATGCTCATCATAATCATAGTATTTGTTAAAGTTTAGCAGGTATAGAATTACTTATCTATTCGAGCATGAGGAGAATAAAACCTGTCTATATATTCAGGCATAATGAGAGTGGAACCTGCTTATCTATTCGAGCATGAGGGAATAGAACCTACCTATCCATTTAGGTATGAGGAGAATGAAACATGTTTATCTATTCGAGCATGAGGAGAATAGAACCCGTCTATCCATTCAGACATGGGGAGAGTGAAACCTACTTATCTATTCGAGCATGAGAATAATAGAACATGCTTATCCATTCAGGCATAAAGAGAATGGAACCTGCTTATCTATTCGAGCACGAGGAGAATAGAACCTGCATATTCGTTCGTGCATGAGGAGAATAGAACCCTTTTTTGAACTTGCTTATCTATTCGAGCACGAGGAGAATAGAACTTGCATATCCATTCGTGCATGAGGAGAATGAAACCCTTTTTTTGAACCTGCTTATCTATTCGAGCATGAAGATAATATAACCTGCATATCTATTCGTGCATGAGGAGAATTGAACCATTTTTTGAACCTGCTTATCTATTCGAGCATGAGGAGAATAGAACCTGCATATCCATTCGTGCATGAGAAGAATAGAACCCTTTTTTGAACCTGCTTATCTATTCGAGCATGAGGAGAATAGAACCTCTATATCTATTCGTGCATGAGGAGAATATAACCCTTTTTTGAACCTGCTTATCTATTCGAGCATGAGGAGAATAGAACCTCTATATCTATTCGTGCATGAGGAGAATATAACTCTTTTTTGAACCTGCTTATCTATTCGAGCATGAAGAGAATAGAACCTGCATATATATTCGTGCATGAGGAGAATGGAACCCTTTTTTGAACCTACTTATCTATTCGAGCATGAGGAGAACAGAACCTACATATCCATTCGTGTATGAGGAGAATGGAACCGTTTTTTGAACCTACTTATCTATTCGAGCATGAGGAGAATAGAACCTGTATATCCATTCGTGCATGAGAAAAATAGAACGTACTTATCTATTCGAGCATGAGGAGAATAGAACACGCCTATCTGTTCAGGAATGAGGAGAATAGAACCTGCTTATCTATTCAAGCATGAGGAGAATAGAACCCACCTATCCATTCAGGCATGAGGAGAGTGAAACGTGCTTATCTATTCGAGCATGAGGAGAATAGAACCCGCTTATCCATTCGGGTATGAGGAGAGTGGAACATGCTTATCTATTTGAGCATGAGGAGAATAGAACCCGCATATCCATTCGGACATAAGAAGAGTGGAACCTACTTATATATTCGAGCATGAAGAGAATAAAATCTATCTATCTATTCGGTCATAAAGAGAGTGGAACCTGCTTATCTATTCGAGCATGAGGAGAATATAACCCACCGAAGAGTAAAACATGCTTATCTATTCGAGCACGAGGAGAATAAAACCCGCCTTCCATTCGGGCATAAGGAGAGTGGAACCTGCTTATTTATTCGAGTATAAGGAGAATAGAACCTACCTATCCATTCAGGTATAAGGAGAATAGAACCCTTTTGACTTTCACCGTCCAGTTTCTAGTCCAGCTAAAAAACCAGTTCAGTTTTTGTTCTTTGCTCTATTCATGTTTCACCAGAATAAGCAAAGAAGGGGCAGCTGCAGTCGCTGATTTTTTAACCCAAACCGGATATAGAGGAAAATATGGAAGGGATTAGTCCCAAAATCAGCTCCAAATCATAACCAAAAAAGGAGGAAGGGTGCCAACTTAGATATGGAAAAATCAAGGGAAAATCATTCCCAAATCATTCAAAATCGGTCAAAGAAGCAAAAGGGGAAGGCGAATAAGAGTTTTTCAAGATTTAACAAGTAAATAACCATAAACTAGGTATTTTGATTTTTATTCTCGTTGTAAATTTGGTATGAATTTCTACTATATAAACACCCTCTCATCCTTTGTAATTCACTCACGACTCACAACTCACAACACAACATTTTCATTCACCACCATTCACCACATTCCTTTGTAATCACCACGACACCACTCTTGATCCGAGAGTTATAAGAGAAGTAAGAAGTTTGTACCAACATTTTCAAGGAATACAAAGAGCAAGCTTTTTTAGGTACTTTGTTCTTCTTTTTTTATCTTGTGTTATTTTTGTTATTTCGAATTAAGTATAAAAATGGAGAAATTTTTACCCATATTTTGAGTTTTTGAAGACACTCATTTGAGCATTTTAATTGAATATAAAAGGAAGATTTTTTTCAGTGTACCATCGTCGGAGACGACGGTCGGCGTCGGTGGAAGGCGGCCGGTACGGTGGTGCACCGCCTTGTTCTTCATTCTTTATTTTTCACATGAACACTTAATGAACTTTTAAAGTGGGGTGTTTTGATCTTTGTTTTAAAACCAAAATTGAATAATAGTGTTTTTGGGCCATTTGCCTATTTCAAATAAAAGTGGGTTATTTAATTTTATAAGATTCATGTACTATTTTTTAAATCACATAAAGTTTCTTTAAATATTTTTCAAATCGGGCGTCTAATTTCATTTTTTAAACTTGGATATTAATTTCTTTTCCTTTTAAATTCTAATTTAAACTTATCAAACTTATTTTTGTCACATATTTCTAAAAAAATAATAAAGTGTAAATTAATAACCCGAATATTGTGTTGACTCATTTTAGGGAATGATACACATTCCTTAAATATAAAATTCTTCATTTCATCATTTTTTTTACTAATTTGTTTAAGATTTTGTATTTATTTGATTTTTGTAAATATAATTGTTTAACTCTAATTTCCATGTATTTTATTAATTCGATTCTTTCCTAAAATACCAAGGTATTAATGTTTTAATTATTAGGTTAAATAAAGCCCCTAGGGTTAGTTACTAAATTACCTTAGTTAGAGCCTTGTAAAAAATATAAAAAAAAAATCCTTCTTCACTTGAATTAATAAAACACACTTAATCTCACTTTAACCCTAATAGGTAAAATTCATGTAGGCTATTATTTAGGTTAATAATTACCAACTTAGAAAAATAAAGGTTTCAACACATTAATTGCTTTTGCGACTGCTTGTTTAAAAATTGAAACCTAAACAATGCGGTGTTATATCAAAAGGAGGTAACGGGTTAGCGCCAGAAGTGTTGGCGGTGATTAGAGTTTACTCTCCGGATGGTCGGGCCGTTAAAATAGAATCATATTCATAAATGGAAAATAATTTAAATTTTATACGAACTTGCAAATTCCGACATTAAAATTTTTTGTAATCGGCTAGGTACTAATTTTTTGGCGCTGTGGGGGTGTTAACCCTTCCACACGCGTAACCGGCTCCCGAACCCGTTTTTGAGTTTTCGCAGACCAAAATCGTTGTTTTAATAAAATAAAAATAATTTTATTAAAATAACCCATTTTTAGGTGATCCAATCACACTTTTAAAAAGATTGGTGGCTACTCTATTGTTTTGGTTTTAAAAAAAACTGTTGGGACCCTTTAAAAAAGATTGCGACAATTAGTAACCAAAGCACCCTCCGAAACCGCTTCCTTGCCACCCCGTACACCATGGCCATCATCACCAGCTTCACACATCATATCCACATCGCTAGGGGCAGTGCTTCTTTCCCCATCAACGCCTTGACTGTCCAAAGAAATCACCACAGTTGAACCCGACTGAAATCCCTTTCCAACAGCACTCGACTACCAGTCCACTATTGGATTAATTAAGTTTAACGGTTGAGATTAATTTTTTTTAATTAAAGATAATTTTTTTTTTACTTAAAGCTCTTATTTCTACTGTTAACATCAATCATCTATTTTAACTCATCCAACAATCTTAAAATTTATAAAACTAAAATGTTTTGCACCGTGAGATGACAATCAACCTTTTAGCCAAATATTCAAACATCAAAAGATGGTGCAAAAAGGAATGAAAAATCAAGCCTCTTATGCAGCCAGAGAGATTCGACTAATAAGCAGTTACACGTGTAATCATCCTATTAGGCAGTTACACGTGTCACCATCTCTTTGGCTACATAAGGGGCTTGATTTTTCATTCATTTTATTCCACTAATAGACAGTGACACGTGTCACCATCCTGTTAGTTTAAATAAAAATATTATAAAATAGTATATATTGCTTACGAGGATAGAGAAAAAATGACATGAAAAATTAAAAAAATAAAATTCCACGTCAGCAAAACCGTTAAGTTTTTAACAGTCGGTGACCAAAATAGGAAGGAATCATAACGCTAGTGATGTTTTTGCCAAAAAAATAGTCTGGTGACCAAAATAGGAAGAAAACATAACGTTAGTGATGTTTTTGTCAAAAAAAATAGTTCGGTGACCAAAATAGGAAAGAAACCATAGTTCGGTGACTACTGATGTAGTTTACCCTAAAAATAATTAACCAAAGCTTAGTTAAATTGATTTATATACATATATTTCTTTTAGAATGTAACATTTATTGGTTTTGAAAATTAAAATTCATACATGTTGAGTTGAAAACCTCCCACTCCTGAGTCATGAAAGGTTAAATAGACGTTTTTTTAGCATTATATATATAAAAAATAAAAGAGGATGAAGACCAATTATTGTGTTGTTATTATTGAAATGGTTGAAGAAGATTAGATATTTCACATGCATACATAGCCAAACACCATCCTCCCATTGCGTTATGACTCGTGACTTATGATGGAGATTTTCTTAAATTACGCTCCAAGTCCTTGTAATCTTTGTACGTTTAAAATTTAGGTTTCATTCATTATGTTTATTAAAATTATATTTGGGAAAAATATCACTTTTGGATCCATAAAATAGAAAAATGTGTTTGAAAAAATCTTTTTAATTCGAATGCGAAAGTTAAAATTTTAAAATTTTTGAGTTTAAAAAGTGCGTTTAGGCTCTAAATTATAGTTTAACTTTTATTTGTTATTTCATGATCTGTTTATTTTCCGATTTATATTTATAATTTTTTTTATCATGACATAATTATATGATCGACAAATTATTTGTGAGTTTGAAAATTTTATATCTCATCATGTCATTTTTTTAGTGTTGTTATTTTCCTTTCTACTATGAAATAAAAACCTTGAAACACCTATATATGTTTACATTTTGTATTTTTTTTTATTTGATGGGAATTTTTTCTATTTTTTGGTGTGATTTCATGATAGTATCGTTCATTTTCCTTATCCATTTAAAAATACATATTTTGCAGATAAATTATTGGAACCTAAATCATTTCGAGATAATAAGATTCTTTTTCTATTAAAACCACTCGGAATATTTAAAAGTTGTTTTTTCTTCGTTCTTATTTTGATACAGACAAAAATATTCTTTGGATTTCAAATCTTTAGGACATATCTGTCTGTAATAAACCGCTTGAACGAAGTTCGTGGGCTGTGTGAGTGAACTCTTGGAGTTCAAAAATTCTGATTCAATCCCTACAAATTTGAATATATTTAATTCACATAGATTTTTCTTAGAATAATTAAATTCAAATACTATAAATCTAATTGAAGTTGAAAAGTTTCGGGTAAGAAATTTTAGACATTCAAATATATTTCTTTTATTTTTTATTCGGATATGGGAGATTTATGATTTACAAATTTATAAACGGTGGTTATTCAAATTACATTGAATTTACTTTCTACTTAATTTACAATTATTTTATAACAAAAAAATATTTTATAGTTCGAATAATGGATAAAACTTAAAACATCATGCATGTATAATTATTTTTATTTATTTGTTAAAAAAGTGTATAAAAATTTATGAAAAATACATTGAAGTTTTATGTAATAAATGGAAAAAATATAAAATAAAGTTATTTATCGAAATAAATTTAAAATCCAAAATTATTATAAAAAAGTTAGAACTGAACCAAATCAAAATAAACAATTCAAAAATATAGAAACTCGAACGAATCGAACCGATCTCATCTCTAATCTCTCAATCAGAAGTTTTTGGGATTATGAAGAGTTTAGTGGCATTGCAAGAAATATTTAATAAGCTTAAATGTCTTACCAATGTTTCAATTTAATAGAACTTTTCTTTTTAAGTTACAATTATAAATTATAATCAATATATTCATATAATTATAATAGGAATTAATTAATATAATATAATGCATAAATAAGATTATAATTACTATTAATCTATATGTATAACTATAACTAGAATATTATTATAGCACTACTTAATAAAAAAATAAGTACAATGCACAAATAAATAAATTGATGGCTGAATTATATTTGGACTTCAACCAAAATAAATCTAGACAATACCTATACATGGTGGGTCCTAGGCTAGAATATATATTAACTATGGACCTGCACATAATTTTTTAAACCATGCATAGTATTCACTAGGTTTAAACTTGAACTTGAAATCTCAAAATTTTAAAATCAATAGGAAATAATGGAAAATTATGATTTAATAAAAAATAAAATTTTATGGTAATTTTATTTAAATATTTCAAATTTATTTACGAAATTAACTCTAAATTTTAATTCTTAATTTAATATTCTTTTTTGTCAAGTAAGCTAAAAGGACATTTGATAATAAATTTTTTTTTCATGACGTACTGTCTTGTCAGCATTGAAGGCAATAATTACTTATTAAAAACGTATTTTTCACCAAAAGACGTATTTAAAAAGTGCTTTTTAACAAACATACTTTTGTCTAACATGATAGAAAATAGTGTTATATTGAAAATTAATTTTTAGGGATGTTATTTTTCGTAGTAATTAATTTTTTAATCTTGATATTTGGGTAAAAATGCCCGCTTTCGTATATATTTGGTTTAACTCAAAAATATGTGCCTAAACTATTCACTTTTGTGAGATAGACGCCTATTTTTTTTGTTGAAATAGGTGCATAAAGTTTTATTTTGTTAGTGTTTTAAGTTAATACGGTTAAAAAATTCATCAGCCAATAATTTATTGACACTTGGCTTTTTTATTTCCTTTTTCAAAAATAAACTAAAAATTAAACAATTAAACAATATCCCGAAATTTTCAAAAATCACAAAATAGTCCTAAAATCTCTAAAACCCCAAAACCTTAAACTCAAAATAAGCGCCATTGTCACTGCAGATAGCCTTGTTGGACCCTACCACCATCGTCGCCGGAGACCACTGTCCATTTCTCCGAACCACCCATCATCATTAATCGGCGAGAAGAGTGTCAATTGGACGTCGAACGACGCAAAAAGCTCTAGTGGTGCAACGTCCGATTGGAACGCCTCTAGTCGATTACCAGCGATGGGTGATTGGGAGAAATGAATAGTGACCTCAGGCAACGACGACAGTAGGGTCCGATGAGGCTATCGACAACAGTATTGGCGTCAATTTTGAAATTTTTGAGGTTTGTAATTTTAAGGATTTCAATTTTTTTTATATTTTTTAATAGTTATTCTTTTTTTCAGTTTTTTATAAAACAATTAAAAAATAAAAATAAAACATGTGTTAAATTCTAATTGAGAGATGAATTTTTTTAACAGTATTATCTTAAAATACAAACAAAATAAAAATTTAAGCACATATTTTAACAAAAAATAATTAAGTACTTATCTCACAGAAAATGTATAGACACCTAATTTTGAGTTAAGACTTAAAAAAAGTACGGATTGATCGCATATATTCATCTTGCATACGTCATCTCAATTTCCATATTTTCCCAAGCCCAATTTCGTACTTTCCCAACCAAATCACACAGTTGACGTAATTTAATTTTGAGTAAATTACTCAAATAGTCATTCGACTATAGCGCACATTTTAATTACATTTCCAATTATAAAGAGATAGATGATCATATGAGTTAACAAGTCACAAATCGATTATTTTCCGTTAACAATAAAGAAAAATAACTTAAGTAAGATGTTAATTGTCCCTCTTATATCAACTTATAG
This sequence comes from Hibiscus mutabilis, assembly GCA_019671005.1. NCBI lineage: Eukaryota > Viridiplantae > Streptophyta > Magnoliopsida > Malvales > Malvaceae > Hibiscus > Hibiscus mutabilis. The sequence goes on along the minus strand of CM033720.1, from coordinate 464,093 downwards.
TAAATTTGTAAAGAATTAATCATTAATCTCGTTTTAATGAATACTTAATATGACCATAACAAAATATACATAATAGTAAATTTAACCTTTATTTTTTTATATTTAATTTAACCATAATTCTAAAAAATTGTTCTCAGCATTAATATATCAATTTAAATTTTTTAATAATCAATTTCATGTTTCTTCTCCACCATCTTCTTCCATTCAACCTTTACACTATTTCGCTTCGGAAACTTTTGCTTCCTACTATTATCACCACCACCTACCGGTGGTGCGTGTGCTGAATCAGAGGTTGAAATCTAGGGATAATAACAGGATGGGGCGCCTCAAAATTAATTTTTTTTAAATTTATCTCAAGTTTAATATATTTTATATCTGACTCAATTCTTTCTAAAACCCGCCCAAATTTAAAATTCAATAAAAATCTAAACAAAAAGAAGAGGGTGTGTTATGTCGGATTGGGTTCGGATAATTTTACCATACCGTAAAATCCTATATACTTCTAAGCCAAATTCATTCCCTCCAAAAATCCATGATCTAGTACTTCTTCCATATCTTCCAACTGGACTCAAAATCCACCTGGAAATCACCAGTGATCCTTTGGCTTCAAATCTATGCAATCATTTATACAAACACATACAGAACAATACATGAAAAATGAGATGGCACCAAATCTGTTTTATGTGTTCTGTTTACTCCAATTCTAACATCCTATATATATATATATATATATATATATTGCACAATGAGCTCAAAACCAGAATGTTGGAAAATACTCCATCGCTGCCAAGTTGCAGTATTTTTTATTTTCCTCAAGAAAATCAATATCAAGTTCATTGCAACTAGCTTTTACAATGGCATTGCTCCTAAAGAAACAACAAAGTAACTGTTTTGCTATAAGAATCTTCAACATTTCTGAACTTTGGGATCCCAAATCACACACAAATTCTCCCCATTTTAAAGGGAAGAGGAGTTCTAGATTCGACCAAGTTCAATTGGAGGTGCTTCGGCCGTTCGTTCAATAATTTTAATGGTAAAGAGATTGTTGTTGACAAGAGAAACAACATATCCCGAAATAAAGACCATAGAACAATGAAGCTAGGAGATGGGATAAGAAGTCACAAGATGTTCTAGCTAGATTCAAGGAGTTCCAAATATTTTCTGATGAAACCAAGGTCGGAAATGAATTTAAGAGTCCGAAATTATAAGAAAAATAAATTTTTTTAGATCGATAACTACCGTATCCAGTGGCTGGTAAATTGTCCGACAACGACGAGCAGCGATTAGTAGGGGTGTTCATTACCGGGTACTCAGTTTTTTCGGGTACCTATTTGCCGGCCAGTGTCTCAACCCGTTTAACTCGGGTACCCGATAATTTTTTTTATTTTTTTTAATTTTAAAATTTAAAAAAAAATCACATATTAAACAAATAAAATTTAAAAGTTTATAATACATAGACCAAACACAAAAATTAGTGATTTAAAGTTAGATTTAGAATATTTGGATATATATAAATATTAAAGTTTATCGTCAAAAAGACATTAAAAATATTAATCTCGTTTTTTTCTTTCGGTATTAATAAATTAATAAGGATATAGTTGAAAAATGTAAAATTTAAAAGTATATAATACAAACATAGAACTAATTTAGAGATTTAAATTTAATTTTAGGTACAAATATTAAGGAATCTAAAATAAAAATACAATTTAAAACTAATATATATATATATATTAAAAGTTGTTGGGTCGGGTAATTAAGAAAAATCGGCCCAGACCCGGCCTAATTATTCTCGGGTTGGGTACCTGACCCGGTCGGGTAATTTTTTTTCCAGAAATTACTAATATTTTTCTTTCGGGTCGTCGGGTCGGGTCAGTCAAGTTGAGTAATTTTGAACCCCCTTGTGACTAGTGCAATACTTTTTTTTTATTTAATTTTACTTGAAGAGAGAATGTAGAGAGAAAGAAGAGAGTAGGTAAAAATGAACAAAAAAAGTTGGTTATTTTACCCAGATATTTTATGTTTTTAATATTAATTACGTTTTTAACACTCAATTAAAATTATTTCATGATCTAACACTCATTTGTAGAACTCATGGCTGATATGATGAGTTCCGTTAAAAAATAAAAATTTATAAAACTCATCATACTAGCACGACGAGTTCCATGAATTTTTATTTTTTAATAAAACTCACCATACCAGTCATGCAATTTCCTGAAAATAGTACTAGATTCAAAATAATTTTGTTTGAGTATCTGAAACATAAATAGTGTTAAAAAATAAAATATTTGAATAAAAACGCCAAAAAAAGTTTAAGTAATTTTCTAGAACTTGTACAAAACTAAAATAAAGTGTAATAGATGGTTAAATCGGGCATCATGTCAGTTTTATTAATTGTTATGTCATTCCTTCTTGCTTTTATGCAAAAAAGAAAGATAAATTCGTAATTTTTAGTTAACCCGGTGACTGTTTTGTAAGTTTTCATAGTCGAAGGAAACCACTAAAATACGCAGTGTAGTCGGGTGATTATTTACCGTATAATTTTCGAAAAGGGGTAATTTGGTAATTGGAATATAATTTTGTTACTAAAGGATATTTGCGAGACCATCTATCTTCATTTCTTTCTCAAAACAAAACACACGCACTCTTCCCTGATGTGATTCTCCTTTTATTCTCTCCAAAAACTTCCATGGAATCTTTTTTTCCGTACTAATTCACGGATTTATATCTGATTTTCTAACAAGCTTTGCTCTGATCTATATTTATTCTTTTTTTAAGATATTTGGAGCAAAAATTGTTGAAGTAATGCAAGAAATCCACTCGATCGAAGGTGGCTGTATATTCAGAAGCAAAGGCGGCGCCGGCGGTGGTGGTGGTGAAGGAGGAGGAGGAGGAGATAGAAGGCTACGACCGCACCACAACCACCAAGCACACAAGTGTCCACGTTGCGATTCTCTCAACACAAAATTCTGTTACTACAACAACTACAACCTCTCTCAGCCACGTCATTTCTGCAAGAGCTGCCGTCGTTACTGGACAAAAGGTGGCATCCTCCGTAACGTCCCAGTCGGCGGTGGTTGCCGCAAAGCCAAGCGCACGAAAGCCAAAGCTTCATCCGAAACCGCCGCGGCTGCAGCTTCCGCTATGCCGCGCCCGGAGCAGCAACAACAACAGCGCGATCAAGCTAAAGCGAATTCTCATTCCAGCAGCGAGAGTTCGAGTCTCACTGCAACAAATTCTAACATTGCTGCGACTAACAACAACAGCAACAGTTATGCCGGTGGCACAGCGGAGTCGGTGTCGGCGGTAACCTCTCACGCTAACTTGATAAATGTGAGCGAGCCGAAGTTTTATGGAAGCCCTAATAATTTAGGGTTCGAGCCAGGATTGATGGAACAAGGATCGGACTGTGGGATATTTTCAGGAATCGGGAGTTTTACAGGCTTGATTACATCATCAAACAATGAAACGATGTCGTTCGGTTTCGACAAGGTATTAAATGATGGACAGTGGCAGCAGGAGCAAAAGATGATGAGTATGGGAGGGGAGGAAATCAGCGGGGGATTGCTTGATCAGACGGTGCAGGTTGAGCTATCAAATATGGCTAGTAGATCGGAGAATGGATTTGGAGCGTTGGATTGGCAAGGGAATGGAGATCAAGGGTTGTTTGATCTTCCTAACGACGTTGATAAGACATATTGGAGTCAAGCTCAGTGGAACGATCAAGATCATCCAACCCTCTATATCCCGTAAATTATCTGACCCCTTTTTCCTTTTCCCCCTTAAATTATTTGTTTTAACTACAAATTTGAAGAGTAAAAACAAAGAAAGAAAGCCTCCAGGGTTAAGGCAGGATTAAACCTTTTTCGTTGTTAATTGTGATAATATATCGTCAAGGTGTGTAATTTACAGAGATATATGGGTATATGAATGTTACTTATTTTCTCTATTTGATTACTATGTTTTTCTTATTATCTGAAAAAATTTGAGTGTTTGTTGTTTTTTTACTGATAGTTTTAGTTGTAGCTTTGTGCATGGTACTAGTGGTAATAATTATCATCATCAGTTTTAATTATGAATTAATTAAGATTATTTAGATGGAGAGGAAGGGATAGGATAAGATTGGAAACTGTTGAGGGCGTACGACTACTTCTATAGTCCTTACATTTGAATGATAGAATTGGTTAGGAAGAAGTTGTTTTTGGTGGGTCCTGGGAGTCATGCGTGATTATGACTCCACCATTGGTGGTGATGAGACAACGGAAACGTCCTTAATGTGTAGGGCCGAGTGGTCGGCTGCCCGCTTTGGCCCCTGGCCGAGCAGAGGGTCGGTTTGTCCTTCCCTCACCTTGGTACGGTGATTAAGAATTTAGAGTCGTGATATTATGGTCGTTATTTTGTGATTCAATACATTCATGATGAGGGTGGTTATTGGGTGAAGGTTTGATGGATGGATGGGGCCAGGGCATGTGAAGAAGTGGTCTCAAGTCTCACTCCGCCCACCACCATAACCATATGATATGAGTCATGAAAATCAGTTTTGGTTTCTCAACTGTGATGAGTGATCCCACACACCATTTTTTGCAAGCCCTCTGATTTTTGAGTAGAGACTATTATGGGAAAGTGACCTTCCCATGTCACAATGTCACATTGCATCTTAATTATAATTAGATGTGTGGTTTGGAACCATTGGACTTTAGGGTAAGGTAGTGGGGGTGTTAAATTAGGTGAGGGTTTCTGGCGCGGTCCCAAATTGACATCTTTGAGGGGTTGAGTTTTGGGCTGCTATCCCTTTGCTAAAATAATGATAAGGAAATTGCCTTTGCTACAAAGTCTAAACCTAGGGAGGGTATCATTCATCAACTTGGCTACAAGGAGTTAGGCTGGACCACCCCTGGTCCTGGACCTGCTCCTCTGCTGTCCTTCTAGTTTGGCCAAATGTTGCCTGCTCATGGGTCCTGTGCTCTGTCAAATTTCACAGCTGAAAATCACCTATGCTTAATCCAAACTAGATTTGTTCAAGGATCAGTCTATCTGTCTAAGCTCCAAGGACCATATTCAATCAACCAAATCCTTGGACATAAATTTTCATTCTCGTACTCGATTCGATCCGATCGTTGAACCAGTTTAACTTTAATATTTGTAATGAATAAGTTTTCATTATACGTTGTCCTTTGATGTAGTACAATACTACATTAAGGTACCATCAACCTCAGGGTTGTGCAAATTTACTTTTAGAAACTTTTAGAAAAAGGCCAACAAATTAACAATGTTGGCCTTTGTTATGAAACTCCCTGATAGGGAAACATGGCCGGTTTAGGCTTGATAGTTCATAACTTGTGGAGCAACAAAAGTCTACTATCAAGTGATAAGAGGCAGAGATTTTCCTGTTTGAGTTCGGACCTGGTTCGACTTGAGAATAGTCAGAATCCAGGGTCTCTCTCTTTGAAATCATTGATTTTTCACAGGGTCAAAGAGCCAAGTTGCTCCATTTTTGTTGATGGATATTGTTTGGGTCATGCTATTATTGGTGAAGTAGTAAGGGTGAAATATCTAAGTAAGCAGTGAATTTGATAGCCAAATGGAAGGATCATTTAAGGATTTAACTGGCAATGGACCATGTTGTGTCCATAGATGGAGACTGAAAACTAGGACCTCTAAAGTTTGGCACATGGAGGTGGTCCTCCTCCTTCACCCAATCACTACTGCCTATGTGGTCTTAGCCACCCTCAACTTGGTACTGTTTTTGATGTACCATAAATTAGTAAGCATCCCCACTTGATGGATCATTGTGAATGTACTGACCCCATGTCTCCTGATTCAATTTCTTACAGATAGCCTAAACTTGAATTGGTTTGATTTTCTTGCCATCAAATTTGAACATCAACATGTTGATGTTACAGATTTGCGACTGAGGCAAGTTGGAGACGTGATTTTTTTTCTTTTGAAAATCGGGTTTTAAGGTTTTTTATTAAAAAATTTAGAGTCAGGTCGAGTCCATTCCTCCTAGATGAATTTATTAATTTTTTTAAAAATTAATATAATATAAAACATTGTTTAAAATTTCGGATGAGATTGAAAATCATGTTGGAGTTTCGGATTAGTGCAAATGCAAAACCGTCCTTCCCGGTTGCCATCCTTGTTCAGATAAGTGAGAGAAGCCAATGTGTACAAAGGTCTGAAAGTGAAGAGCCGGCATTGATTTGCTTATCAAAGGCTACAAGAATTGGCACATCTTAGCTGGACATGTGAGAGGAAAGCATGGTTATGGCACGAAAATGAAAGGAAGCAGAGACAATAAACGCTGGCATATGTAATGCCGTAAGCAGCAAGAGACTTTCAGCTTTGGCTATGAACGTCTCTGTCTATGTCCATTTCCGTCATAATCAAACATGGCTGCCGGTTTTCTTAAGCCACCTGTTGACTCAAGAGCACCATTGATGAAAACCTGATTACCTAATGCATGAGTGTCGGTGTCCGATACGTATTCGGACATGAGTATGAATATGATGGAGTATGATTCTCCTAATACCTACATATCCGTCACTCGGATGAATCGGGTCTTCAAACCCTTGGCAAAAATCAATGAATTTCTTGATTCTCAGGTATAACTTGGCAAAACATAGCAAATCTGGAACAGCAGATTGAGAAACGGAAAACTAATGAAAATGACAAAATACAGAACTGAATTGTATAAATTTTAGCTTTTGTATCAGTCATTGACAGTATAAAGAGACAAATGACAATCTTTGTCTTATTTGTTTTTTGCATCCAACAGACTTCCCAACTTGCAGAATGGTAATGTTGGAAGGTAAAAGAACACTTTGTATGACAATTGAAAAGCATCATTCACACCATTGTTGAAAAGCATGATGTTTTTGGAATCCTGCATAGTATACACAAGAAAACTGAATCAGATGGGAGGCATTAGAGTTACTGTTTTTACAAAAGAAGCAAGGGAAGGGTCACATACAGCAGAGAAAACAGGTTCTCCAACTTTGGTGCTTCCTTGGCCGTCTCGGGTCAGCTTCTGCCATTCTTACTGGACTGCCGTTCCATTCCGACGGCAATCTGTTTCATAAAACACCAAACAATGAGCCATTGATGTTTTTCAGGATAGCTGAGAAAAGCACAATGAAAAAACATGGAGTGGGAGCAAGTTGCATGGGGAAAGCAAACGAATGAGAGTTGGCAGTGCTACTACTTGATCGCAGAGAAACGCTACCGGAACATGGTATGGGTCCTGAAAGAGGACTCGGTGAAAACGGATCACAATCGCCATGATCAATTTCGTTGACAATGCTTTGACCTGAACCTGTTAGGCTTCTTGACATCCTATCCTTGGTCCTTGATAAGCCCTCCTTGTGAAAATTCTTCAAGGCTACTCATGATATTTAAAGATGAATCAGATGAATGGTGCTTCCACTCTCGGCTTCGCCATTTGAAGAGACCTCACTTAAATGGATGTCATCAGTTGTTTTAGTCACAGATGGTTCCATTGGCTTCAATTTAATCGCATCTACTATTTGGAACTGCATATTTGTTCAATGAATCAAATTCTGAATATTTTTTATGTGAGGATCATTTCAAGAGAAGATTGAAATATCAATCACAGGAGCATGTAGCTTCTTACCTCTTTCAAGTGCCGCGTCATATTTCTGGACTTATCATGCAAGTGATCATCTCTTCCATCGGAATCTTCTTCACCATCCTTCATTAAGTCCTCGAGAGCATGTCTTTTCCTTACATAACTCTGAAAATCCTGTTCAATCTCATTGGAAATGGTGGACATTATCCCAAGAGATTTTCCGGGTTTTTCACTATCACTATTCAAATCTGTATGATACTTGGAATGGTTACCCTTATACTGAAATCGACTCCGTGAAGGAACTTCCCTGTCTATGAAGATATCCTTGATAGACTGATAATCACTCTCTTGAATAAATACAACCAGCTCCGGCGCATCAGATGTAGGAAAGGTCTCACTCATGTCGTGAACTATGTTTTCTTCTGTTGTTCCTGCTTTACTAGGATTTGCAGTATATGATGCCCCCTGTATCGGATTCTTCCGAGCCGTGAAATCATTAACTCCACGGTTCTTTCCTCCCCCATCTTCCTTTTGGCTGCTAACTTCTGTATTGGTCTTTACCTTATATGTTCTCATCCCTGCAGAGATTTCAGAGCCAGAAGAAATCATCATCAATCCATCAACGAGGATCATCCATTGTTGTAATGATTATCCAAGTATTCAAGAACACGAATTGGTTCTAGGAAGAGTTTACCGACAATCAAACAAGATAAAAGAATGCAGGACATGACATCTATGTACCATTGTTAACTTACCAAGTCAATATACTTCTGGTACTAATTTATAGCTAAAACAAAATTGTTCACTTAAATATCTGCAGTTGCCTGAAATCCAAGAAGCCAAAATGAACCAAATGTCAATATACATCCACTGTGATAAAGACCATGAGAAAGAGGGAACTCAGTTCCTTGTAGCAGCAATCGAATATAATCTCCGGGTTAAATCGAGGATCGCCTGTGGTTTATATATTCAAGTTAGGCCACTACACCAATTTCAAAGAGATTACAAGTTACATAAAGAGCACACAAACAAAGTAAGGAAAGATCTCTAAATAGGGTTTGATTTCTTTAGCTCCATTTTGAACCAAAAATGGCCAAACTCGTCATTGGAAAAGGAAAAAAAATGTCACCTTTAAGTTGCTTTACACAAGAATCAAAGACAAAAAGGATCAACAATCATATGAGAATGAAAATGGGGGGAGTAGCTGAACTTGGGTATTCACTGGAAAGGAATGAATTAGAAAATTGACAATCCAATGGAGAGAAAGGCACATAGATGACAATAAAAAACACACAGCACATGAAAATTCTGCAAAATAAAAAAAAATGATTAAGGATTTAGCAAATGCATATGGACTAAATGAGTAAATGTAACAGTCTCTTGGGAGATTAATCAAACAGTTTGTCCTACATGAAGAAAAGAACACTAGCTTGAATCAGACAAGGAAAAAACCAGACAAGTTTTCTGCATTTTCTTCTGCAAATATTCATGAAAACAAATCATTAATTAAAAAATGTATGAACATTAAGAGAGAGATGTGAAAGAGTAATAACATACAATTGAACCAATGGATGTTTAAAGGAAAGAGGTAGTTCCAAAAAGAGAAGAAAAAGCAAAAAGGTTAAGAAATAAATGGACAGCTCAGAACATTAAATACCAGTAAAACCATAAACTCAAACTCAGTAACCATAAACTTCCAATTTGTAAACATAAACGTTTTGTCATTTTTTCTTAATATGAACAACGTTATAAAGGGTATGATGGTGACCTTTCCATATATGAAAAACAAAACCTTGAAGAAAACTTTGGTTATATCGAATAATCACTCTAATTTGTCTAACTTTGTCTAACTTTGTTACATTCACAACGTCAATATTAGAATTTTAGACGTTGTTTAAAGGATTCAACTTCTCATCTAACTAGACTAACTGATAGTTGATTTTGCAACATTATTCTGATGGGACGATCTTAATTTGTGGCACTAATTTATAGTCGATAATTTTAAATTGTTATTTATTTTACTATTGTGCAATAAATATTATGATTTACATGTATAAGGAAACTAAATCTGGTTAGAATGTTAGTATTATAATCTCTTTCCTTATTGGATATATGTGATTAGTTGGCTTGAAGGTAAAAGAGGGTTTTAAAAGATTTGGACTCTTCACTATCAGGAGGAGTATTCTGCAAAATATCCTTTTTGTTATTGTGGAGATATGCTAGCTGGTTCGACTTACCTATATAAAAAGACTATCACGTCTTCCGTGTTTCATAAGAATGTAGAGTATAAACTTGTCCAATAGAAAGGGGATAAATATTAAAACTATGCTTGAAATTTAATCAAATGTGTAATGTGGTACATAAATTTGATTTTGTGTATTGTATATGAACATTCAAAAATTTTGTGTAATTATATATGAGCCAATTGCACCACACGTTCCCAAACTATGACTTTCATTTTAAATTAGTCCTCAAACTTTTAAACATTTTAATTTCATCCTCAAACTGTGACTTTTATTCTAAATTGGTTCTCAAACTTTCCAGTTTCATCCTCAAACTTTGACTCTCATTCTAAATTGGTCATCAAACTTTTTGAACATTCTAATTTCATCCCCAAATAATCAGTATATGATAATCATATCATATGTTAATAAATTCGTTATAAAAATGGTTAATTTTCATGAAACAACGATGCGTATTATTTAATAATATGATGTGGTATAAATGATAATTTGAGCATGAAATTGGAACATTTAAAAAGTTTGGGGACCAATTTAGAATGAGGGGTAAAAATGTAGGGATGAAATTGGAATGCTCAAAAGTTTAGTGACCAATTTAGAATGAAATTAGAATATTTAAAAGTTTGGGACCAATTTAAAATGAGGATCATGGTTTAGAGATGTATGGTACAATTAACTCATTATATATATGAAGCTTGATTTTTTTATTCAATTATTATAAATTACATATTGTATGCACAAAAAATGTTATAGACTGCTAAATTATTTAAAAATAATTATTTTTGTCATTAAACTTTCAAAAGTTACAAAATAAACATTGAACTTTGAATTTTGTTACAAAATAGGCATCAAGTCGTTAGACGTCCTTAAAAGCCTGATAATTGGCTAATTAGGCAATTAAAGTAATATGTTGGTTGTTACAAAATGGCCATTGAACTTTGTAATATTACATAATAGTTATTGAACTATTTAATTATTACAAAAATAATTATTGAACTATTTAATTATTCTAAAATAGTTTGTTATTCCTTGTTATACTGCACTTGTTTTTGCCTTTGATTTAAAAGACTTTATTTTCAAACCCAGCAAGTGGTCTCACCGAAAAAAAAATGATATTCATCTTAAGAAATTCAGATTCAAATTGTTTCGTCTCTAAAGTCTGTACATTAACAAAATGTTAAAAATATCTATAAACAGATATTACCTTATAATCACTTTAAAGACTATTAAAAAAAACTTATTTTCCGAAACGTTACTAATTGATAAACAGGTAGTAGGGCCAGACAGAGAGAAGCATCAATGGCTGGTACAGTGCCAAGGCAAAACATTTCACTAACAATGACAAATATTAAAACCCAAGAAAGAAAATGAATGAGTGATGTTCCAAATTTGTAAAACATTGTTAGATTATTACATCAAACATAAGGCCCCAAACCATGAAACCAGAAACTAGTTGCCAAATACCAACCCAGAATCAAGCAGCTTCTCAGCCGTGATTGCATTCAAGCGTTCTATCATCTCTGCTGTTAAGTAGTTCTTCCCATCTCCAACTTCTCCCTTTCTGAAAAAATGGCGATTATCAACTACAATATCTCTACTGAACTTCTGTACACTCGTCTTGTTCACTTCCAAGTTGCTCGAATTCTCAAAACTACACAGCTTTACTATTTCTTGAACCACACCTCTCCTCTCTTCCTCAAGTGAAAAAGCGTGACCAGTGAACTCACCCAATCTCTTAACAACAGCAAATGGATCCTTCTTCAAATCTTCATACTTCAAAAACAGTATCTTTTCTGGGTTTTCTAAGCTTGCTTTCCAATACCCTAAAACATGTTCCCAATACGGTCCGTAATGGGATATCCCTTGGCAAAACAACTCGAACGCTTCCTCAAGTGCAATGGGTGGCAATTGTTAGGCCTCACCTTGTTCATGAACAACCATTTCGAAACAAGAACATCTTTGGGGTCCCTGCAGATGTAAACGAACCTGCAGCTTTGGTTATCTGTCATTGAAATCGGTAACAAAGTGAAAGGAATATGAGTTGAGAAGAGACGCGGTGGAGGAAGCCTGTGAAGGTCGTGAAAAGATCGGTCGTTCTCGTATACGTAAGCATCCAAGAACGGGAAGCAGTCGTGAGGGCCGGTGGTGAGGAGAGGGTGGTAGAAGAAACTGTAGCGGGTGCGGTTGACGGTGGCGAAAATAAGTGCCTTGAGCCAAGTGGTGCCGGTTTTCGGGAACGTGGCTAAGAGAATATCGGTAGGTCGAGATTTGAAGTGGTCTTGAATCAGCATTAGACCTTTGAGGGCTGCTTTAGGGGTTAGCCATACCCCTTGGTAATGGACCAGATGTTCAGTCATCCAGCCCTTGGCTTTGGGGAGTTTGGGGAGTGTTTCTTTGTACCTTTCACTGGTTTTCTCCATCAGATTTGAACATTTCTGCTCATTGTGGGTGATGGAGATGTTGTTACACTGTGGAGGGGCAGCCATGGAGGAAGAAGTAAAGGATGAATAAAACACTATAGGTTAAGTTTTTGTGTTATTGGCGAGAGATACCGCCTCACCCATTTATAGAATTACGCCATCTCATTAGCTATAATATTTTCTTAATCATTAATATTCCAGTCATTAGTCGACTAATCCAGCTTGGATTTTGTAGAGACTTAATATGGGGTGACATTCTCAACCCAATTTTTTCTATTCACAAGTCATGATCCAAACTCTTGATCTTGCTTAAGTGACCTAACGGCTAACACATCATCCCGCTAAACCAACTTGTTGTTGGTAGGCTATAGTATTTTTAACCAATAATAACAGTTAGTTTTATCGAAAAAATAGAATAAAATTATAAATAAAATATATATTAAATTAAATTAATTATATTAATGAGTATAATCACTTAGTGCACAAACGAGTCACTAAGATAAAATAAGATCATACAAGAAAATAGTGAAAACTCAATCAAATAACTATAAAAATATAGATACAAACAAACATTCTTGTTATAAACAAAAGATAAACATCATCAACACTAACATATAAATATATGTAGCAATGATTATTAGTCGACGAATTGACTTTAACTTAACTCAACCACGGTTATCTTTGATGGTTGAGAGCCCCTATCAATATTAATACTAGTGGAGCCATATTATGAATTGAGTTGTCAGTTGACACTAATTTTCTTTTTAATTTTTTAATATAAATTTTATATAAAAATATTTAAAAACTAAATATAATATACTTTAAAAGAACATTTATACCATATTTTAAATTTTAACATCATAATTTAAATTTAACGGTACTCTTTTTTAATTTCAACACCATAATTTAAATTTTTTTATCTTTCCGGCTAACGTTACTGTAATTTAAACAAGTACAACGGTGTTCATGAGTCACACCATAACAGTATAACAAAATATATCTAAAACATAAAAATGCAATAAATGAGTCGTACATATATAGAGAGAGACCAACGGTCAAGCACATGAATATAATGAATTGAATATTTCTTTTATATATCACACATATTTTTTTTTTACAAATCTTAATTTTAATCTTACGTAAAAGAGAGGAAAAAGAGAGGCTCTAAAGAAAAAAAGGAAAATATTTTTAGTGGATCTAAAACCTATAATTTAAGAAAATATGAAAAAAAATAAAGATAAGCAGCTCGAAACTCAAATATTAAAATATTAAGAATTTTATTGACTTTTGGTGGCTTAATTTTTTTTTACTTTTAACATTTATTATTGACAAAATTTTAAAACTTTGAATCAAATAATTTTTAAATATATATTTTATAAATTTTAATTATTTAAAATACTCAAGTAAGATTTTAAAGTATATAATAGAAACGACCGCACATAGACATAAATTAAAATGCCATTAACATATACTTTATATTTTAAATTCTTGATTAGAAGATGGTAAGATTTTTGTTCTATATAATCATTTGATATATTACTTGTGGATTTTTATTTTTTTCTAAATGATCTTAATTTATTTTATACGCTTTAATTTTTAAATAAATAAAGTATTCAACAAAATATTAAAATCAATTACAAAATTAAAAAAATTACCGTTAATGTGTTAAATAAAAATTGTTATAAATAAAAAGAATTTTTTAAGCATAAGAGTGATCTCAAAGTATTATCTGTTATTTTTTTAATTATTTGATAAGCTATTCGGACTCGAATTTCTTAAGAATGATAACATTATATTTTCAATTAGAACAACTTAGGATTCATAAGTAAAAGAAATTTAAATAAACTATATTTTATTATTTAAATTTATCGATGTATTTAAGGTTGCCTCGGGTTCATAGCAGAGAAAACAAGTACATTGAACATAAGATGCACCGAAATAATATCATGAAATCAAGAAAGTTTGAGATCCCAAACTCCACATTGATTCCTTTTCATCCTATACGATATGCTAAACTCTAATATTTTATCTTTGGTCAAAAAAATCTAATATTTTATGAGTTTATTTTTTTAAATTATAATATTTTAGTTTAATATTTGAGAAATTTACTTAATATTAACTAAACTTTAGTTTACACAAATATGTCTATTTTAAGATTTATAGGTTTAGTTTTAGTGTTTAGAATTTATATATTTTTTTGGTTGCCCTCCCGATTCCAGAAGTTTGTTCTTACTAATCCGGAACGATCTGTGTCGCACACTTAGCTTTGGTGGGTGAGTCTCTCTATATACACAAGGCCTCGACTCGAAACCTGCTTACCATTTGGACTAACCTCGTCAATAAAATTAGTATATTTTCTAAGCAACTAAACTCTAGACTCATCCATTTTTGAAACCTAATAATTATATCTAAAAATTCTTAAATTTCAAACAGATCTTTGAATTTGAATAAATAATCTAATCTTTGAATGGTCATGGTCAACTGCCCTTCGCGGATGAGCGTTATGGAGGAATCAAATCCATTATCTTTAGAATGAAAGGATATGTAATCTAAAGTTTGTTTGATCCGATTCAATTATGAAGATACGAAATTAATATTAAATTAATAACTTTTGGAGATAAAACCATTACATGTAAAATATTATGATCAAACTCTGCCTATAAAGTTATTCAAAGTTTATTTGTAATTTTTATTCGTCCAAATCAAACGACTTTCTATAACCATATACAATATAAATATATTTCTTTATATTTTTTATGTGATATACATATATCAGGCAGAGTTTAGAGACTCAACTAGAACTTAAAAATTGATTCATTAATTATTAAAAATTTAATTTATTCGGAGTCTCATTTTATAATTCAAACTTTATTTGAAAATTTTCGAGTCGAGTTAAATTTATGAAATTACGTTTCGAGTCAAATTGAGTTGATTTTTTCGCGTCGAGTCAAAAAATTCGGTTTTTTTCGAGTCGAGTTTTGTTCACCTTAATCAACATGCTCTAATAGTCAATACAAACTATCTCCTCTTCAAACTCTAGACGACAAAATAGTTCTAACATGAATTATTTGCTCCAGATAATTTCATAGACTATAAACTCGTTTAGATTACCAACTAACATAAAAAAAAATTATGTTACAAACAATCTTATAACATATATAATGCGACTGACCTCTTTTTCTGGGTTTAGCTTCGAGAGTTGAGTTAACCACCACCATAACTTTATTTCCACCGTCTACTCGGTTTTAGCGGCCTCGTTGTTGATGGTAAAGTTGGCATCCTCTGATTAATTACCAAAGAACTCAACTTCCTAATCGTTTCCGATACAACACAACTCGAGGCTAATTTTCCGGTGAGGTGACACGAACTCGAGCCACTGACCGGCCAAGGTTGATTGTTGGTGATCTTGAATTTGATCGACCCACTGTGATGATTAGCCTTTGTTTAATACATTGCTCAATCATCCAGATTCAATCTTTATTTTATTATTATTTACGGTTTGTATATGTTTGTTCTCTTTCTTAATAATATCGTTTCCAAGATTCTAACATAAATTTTCTCCTTAATAGTATCCGACATAAATAATTTATTGCAACAATTTAAATCTGAAGCACTACTGTAATTTTACACCAAATGGAGCTGAATTCATGTATTACACTATATTATCATTTCATGTATGGACACAACGCTCCTTAATAACTACATTCACTGTATTACATACAGAGACAAGTCGCACATCAGTCTGTGTGCCATGCATGCATGTATAATAAACATATACATTCATACATATATATATATATATATATATTATATGCATTAGATTTGCATACAAAAGAAGGTGTTTTTACTTGGTTTGAGTAATTCAAGACGGGCGAATCATCCATGGTGGCAATAGCACATTGGGGTTGCGATGTGCTGGACTAGGAGTACCTTCCTCTTCTCTTCCATACGTGCCTCTGCACGCATGACTTGCCTTAGTACCCCCAATGAAAATCAGATTTGATTAGTCTCTATTCAACTATATAAGTTGAATCGAGATTTTATTGTAATCACAGCGGCTTTCCGTTTGAGCAAAGAGAGAGAGAGAAGAGAAACCTGGTGTTCAAGGACTGCATTGGTTGTGGCAGAAGCATGGAGGAAGAATCTTGGCAGTTGTTTTGTTGTGCCAGCTGGACAATCTCCTTCTCCCTCTCCTTCACCTATATTTGGCACAATATCAGAAACAAGTTCACCAAATTAAAACATTTTTGGATACTGAATTTAACTTTTACCTTCTTGGCAAGGATATTATTCTGCTCTTGCAATGCTTTATCCTGCATACGAAAGATGTCAAACAATCTCTATCCGGAAATCAATCAATTCAGTTGATTCATGCAACCACCTTAACACCATTACTTATAAATCAATCAATTCAGTTGATTCATGCATTGGTTTAATCATATTTTTTATATGGTAAATGGAAACTAAATATTTTTCCCTTTCTCTACTTTTACACATAAAGTAATAATAAAAAAAGGAAAAGACTTTAATTGTAACACCCTCGACCCGGATGTCACATTTGGGCCTAAGCCCAAACTAAAATCATAAAATTTCTCAACTGGGTTTAGCCCAAATAAAATAATTTCCAAAAACATTTAAAACCCACAAATCAAAATAAATATATATATATGATTAAAATGTTACAAGGAGCTCCAATTAAATAAAATATTTAAACATTTAACTTGATTAATACAAATTTAAAATAAAGATTACAGACTTATACACGTAAGGTTCTATGAATTCACAGCCCACTAAATACAAGTATCATACTCTGACAACGCCGCTTGCTGCAATCCCATACAGACAATGCTCCTTGATCCCGCAATCAACCTACGCACAGAAACAACAATTTTGAGCGCTGAGCTTACTAAGCTCATTTTTACACATCTACTCTACTATACTTCATGCTAATCATAAACATAAGCATGCAAGCTAGTACGAGCAATAAGAAGAAATAAATAAACATGTGGCGTTACCGCTAGCCGCCTAAACACATAGCATTATGAATGTATGATCACGCACACAGCTCATACCAGTACCTCATATGTTTACATGGATCACACAGATAACACCAACAACATTAAATGAGGTCCGCATCCACAAAGCATCATAATCATACACTTAAGTTTGGCTCGCGTCCATACAGTATCGGGATCCTACACTACGAGTAAGGCCCGCGTGCACATAGCATCGGGATCCTATACTCTGAGCAAGGCCCGCGTTCACATAGCATTGGGATACTTACTATATGGGATGAGGCTTGCGTCCACATGGCATCATACATCCATGCTCGGAATCTCACATCAAGCATCTTTGACTGAGGCCTGCGTCCACAAAGCATCAGGATCCAACATTCAAGAATTTTTAAGGTGTTGCAACACACTTAGGGTATCCAAATCCAAACAATCAGGGATGACTCGACTATCTAGGCATCTCTCGACACACAACAAGGACCCTAATTACCATACAGCCTCGATTGATCCATCTAGGATCCCTATGGGTTACTACCTCACACGGTTTACCCAATATTTACCAAGTCATTAGCCATTTATTTCTCATACGGGGTTAAAATCTCTTATTCTCAGTTTTAGTATTCATTTTACACCTTAAAAGACCCTTAGGTCCCTTTGACTCGAATTATAGAACCCCCAAATGAAAACTCAAAATTCTTGGACAGAATGCCCAGCGAGTACCGATATTCCTATATGGGTATCAGTACTCCCCTCTTGGTACTGATACTCATCCATGAGTACCGATACTCATTATAGGTTCGAAAGAACTAGACCCTCAAGTAGTACCGATACGCTCTACCTCGTATTGATACGCAATATCGGTACTCGGATCGCCCCATATCGATTCTAACTCGTACCGATACTCATACCTTCGTATACCGGTACGCTTAAGCCTCTCACAGGCAATGTAACAATGGGTACCGATACGCCCCGAGCGTACCGATACGCAAAAGCGTCACTAGAATTCTTATCATGCAAGGGGTACCGATACACAGGGAGGCGTACCGGTACTCTCCTCACAACCCATCTCTCTTTATTACTAAGGCGCAAAAAAATTATTAATATTCTTTATTCACTTCTATCTCTAACTGGTATTTTCGATTATTTAGATCAACGAGTAACGATATTCGAGTACGCTTATCCGATCCCTAAAGCTTATGAAATTTATTTAAGTATGTTGCTAGCATACTTAATTAATTATCACCCCTTATCGACTTTTTATCCATTTAATCAAATATTTATTAGTATTGTCTCTAACCAAAATTTAATCGAATATATTAATTTATTCCGCTAGCACACAAGGCATCATCATATAACAATCAGTCACCCAATCATACAATCAGATAATCATATCGATATTCAAACAATCATATACGGTCTCTAAAGCTCATAACAGACTCGAACATTCTCAAGCTCATCAAGTATCCCAATAATTATCAAGCCTCAAACTACTAGTATCAACACATGCGTATTACTCATCTTCTAATTTGCAACCACTAACATGCAAGACAATTACACCTATGATGCTCATGAAGCATTTAGGAGTTCGAGGTGTACTGACCTTATGTTGACATTGCTAAAATCCTCTTCCTAGCTTCCCGAATATTCCACTTTATCCGATATTCGACCCCGATTAATCCTCGCATATCAACAAACACGAACATACATTATTTCTATATATCTCATATACTATTTACTAGGTCAGGCGCGTAAAAATAGCTTATCAAGTTTGAATTTGGAAAAACGGACTGCGCCAATAGAACCGGAACGATGAGAAACCCCCGAGTAGGTCCCTCAAAAAAGTCAACAGTCGGTCAACGTCTGTCAAAGGTGGTCAAGGGTGCTGGTCGATCTGGTGCAACGCATGTGCACAGCAGCTATAGTGCACCTACCGGCGTGACCCTGTGTGATGCGGGATAGGGAAGCTTCAGTGCACCCGCGAGCAATTATCCTGTGTGGCGCAGTTGCAGGGTAGCATGTGTGCACCCGCCTCAGCTACTGGGCAACGCCCACTCGCAGCTGCTGGAGAAAGGGGCACGTGCGGACGCTTCTAGTGGCCAGACGGCGGTGAAAAACTTCAATCCGACATATTTTCGGTCGGGGAATCCAATGGTGGCCTCCGTTTTTTTACTTTGAACACTCGCACATGGCTAACTTGTAAAACTCAAACTTTTTTTCTTCACCCCCTCCAACGACAACTCCGACGGTGATTTCGAGACCATCAGTCGACTCGTCTCGACGAGATAAACGCGATGGTGTAAGAGGTGTCGACAACGAACGACCCGATCACTGTAGATTGGAGATTAAAACTTTATCTCACTCTTTTTTCCATTTTCTCTCCCTTTTTTACTTTTTCTCTCCCCCTCATAATCTCTTCCACTTTTCCTCATATCCTCATCTTTTTAAAATTCAAACCTCTCCCACCAATGTAATGGGCCCAACTTTAACTAGGCTTCCAAAATTAAGGGACCAATACCCAAGTTCGAGACCCGATTCATTAATCCGAAAATTCAGGTCGCTACATTAATAAAAACTCATTCTTATAATTTAATTTCTTATTAATATAATTTTTTAATTCTCGGGAAATACAAAATATTTTGAAAATTTAAAACCAAAATTTTATGGGTAAATTACCTAGTAATTTACTAAATTTTTCTAGAGTTTTCACCTAGTATTTAAACTTCTTGGAACAATTTTTTAATGTAGCCACCAAAAAATCATAAAAAAAGTTTATAAAAAATTAACGCGATGCTCACGAACTTATTGAGTTAAGTTGAGCCTTGCTCGATTTGACTCACTAAGATCTCCAGTCGAGCTCGATTCTGAGTCAAGTCAACTCAAGTTAAGATCAAGTTGTTTGCAAGCTGCTCAACTCAATAAGCATCCATACTTGTTTTAAAACAACAGACCGAATGGAAAATAAATCAAGTCTTGCTTCTTACATTTGATCTTTTCCTTTTGTCCTCCGCATGTTTAAAGCTATGGGCTATTCAACAATTGGTGTCAGAGCCTCGATGAAGGTTATTTTGGTTGCTTGGTTGTTGCAAAGTAGTGTGGTAGTGTCACAATGCATGTTTAGGAATGTTATAGCTATGAAAGACTTGGTATCTGAGTGATACAAGTGATCCACCTCATTTTCCTATGAGCTTACCTGGTTTACGTTACACATACTTTCACTGTTACATTTAGTTTGGTGAGAATCATTTGTCGATACAATGACAGACCTATACGATATCGACAGAATGATGAAGCTTAACAATGACAACTACAATACATGATCAACTTACATGATTTCATATATGCAAGGACGAGACCTATGGGAAATTGTCAATGATAGTGAAAATGAGCAACCAGAAGTAGAGAATGCAAATGACATGTTAAGAAAATAGAAGATAAAAGCAGGCAAGGCAATGTATGCATTGAAGACAACAGTGGATGAAGATATGTTAGAGGACATACGGGATGTCAAAACCCCAACTAAAGTTGGGAAACATTCACCAAATTATTTTTTAAGAACAATACGAAGCTCCAACTTCTGAAGAGTGAGTTGTTGTCTATGAAGCACGACAACATTACGATCAAACAATACTTCACAAAGTAAAGTTGTTATGTTGGTAGATTTTGAGTTGGATCCAGCGGCTCTTATTGGTGATACCAGGATGAAACGAATCATTATCCATGGTCTAAAGCCAGAGTTTAGGAGCTTTGTTGTTGTTGTACAAGGATGACAAACTCAACCATCATTTGTAGAATTCAAAAATTTGTTAGCTAGTCAAGAAGCTTTAGCTAAACAAATGGGATGAGTCTCATTGAAAAATGAAGAAGAAGCACTCTACCTCAGTAAAGGTAAGCAGAACTTCAAGCAGCGTGACAATGGTGGGTTCAATAAAAATCAAAGAGAATGAAGCCCTCATGAAGGAGAAGGTTCCAAAAATCACGACAATAATAAAAGATTTGAAGGAAAGTGTTACAACTGCGAGAATAAGGGTCACATGACTAAAGCTTGTTGGTAAAAAACAATGTGAAGAGCAATGTTGTTACTTTCAACAACAAAATGAATGGGATGCAAAAGTATTCATTGCACTAGATGATCTTACAACGACTATGTTAGGCAAAATTGATTATGAGAATGATTGGATCATTGACTCAGATTATGAGATGTTAGGCACAATAGATTATGAGAATGATTGGATCATTGACTCAGATTATGAGAATAATTGGATCATTGACTTAGATTATGAGAATGATTGGATCGTTAACTTCGATTATAAGAACGATTGAATCGTTGACTTAGAAGAACCAACACTACTTAGAAGATCAACAAGAAAAATCCCAAATATGCTAACGCTGCAAAAAAAACGATGCAAAAGAGCCAGAAACTTTTGAAGAAGCTTCTCAAAAAGAAAAGTGGACTAAAGCACTGAGAGATGAGATTGTTGCACTTGATCGAAATCAAACTTGGAAGCTCGTACAAAAGCTAATAGATGTGAAGCTCAGTTTTTGTAAATGGATCTACAAGATAAAGAGTTGCACAGATGGATCGAGCGAGAGGTATAAGGCTCGATTGATAGCTCGAAAATTCTCTCAACAATATGGACTAGATTAAGTATAGAGGCATTACATTCTAGTAAATGTCTGGATTCGAAGCCGCACAAAATAGGGACAACATGAACATTTTTAATTATACGATCAATTATTTTTAAAAAAAGCTAACACGTGAAAGAGTGTCAGGATAAATTTTGTCTAAATTTTATATTAGATACTTGTTTTTTTATCGAGATAAAAAATTTGTATATATACACTATTAATAATAATGACAATTTCAATTTTATGCATCAATGAAAGTCATGAAAAAAGTACTTGTAACCACCTTTAGATATTCAAAAAAAAGTACTCGTCATGATATTCATTTTAGGAGATACGCTTTCAAACCACTTTTGTCTATAAGGTGTATGTGTATTACCAAATGATTAAAAATATGTATACAAATATTATCTTGTAATCACCTGTAAACTATTCGAAAAAATTACTTGTCATGATTATAATACAGATTATGAAAAATAATGATATGATAATAAATTGGGAAATCAATTTTGTTTTTGTTTATATTATTATTATTTCAACCCAACTAGCAAGTTTCATATACAGGTTGGTATGAGGTGGCCTGGGCCTTGGTACTGTATCAGCTTTAAGCCCATTTTATCATTCCAATTCTCTGCACATTGTTTTATACCAACAAAAGTGCACTTTGAAGTGATTTCCACGATTCATAGTCTTACACTTGTTTCTATTACAATCATGTTTTACATTTGTACACTTTTATAAATTCGGATATGCTCATAATTAGTATTTAAAATGTTATAAAATATTTAATATTTATTAATTTTTCTGGTTAATTTATAACTATATATATTATTTAATATTTTTATTAATTATTTTCAAGATGAGTCAGATATAGTCGGTTTTTTATTAAAATTTCTGAGTTAAGTATTTTTATTATGTCGGATTAGGGTCAAATCAAAGACAAAATATATTAAACTTGGACGGGGTGAGGTTGTAATTTTAAAATTTTCATTCAGGGTCGGACAGCCAAAAGCCCACTCCGACCTACCGGTTGCCATCCCTATTACTAGCTGAGTCATTATATTTATAATATATGTTACGTATCTTATGTATCCTTTTTATTATTAATGAATGTGGTTTTAATTCATATATATTAAACATATTTTTTATTAAATAAAGAGGTATTACATTTTTAAGGCAAATATCAAAATTTAAATTTCTTTAATATAGGATAATATGAATATCTTTATTACTCGGTCAATTGGTAGATCTTTGTATTAAAGATATCTTTGTGAAACTAATGTATGTAAAATTTATTAACAAAGCAATCTAATAATTTTTAACTTTATTATTTCAAAAGTTAAAAGCATATTTTTCTTAAAAAAATACTCAGTATATTAAAAGTTAAAAGCAATTCGCAAAACATTTTTGCGTGTAAAAAACATAAATATTTAACTAGAAATCATAAAATTTAAGAATTATGTATTTTTAATTTATTTTAAAAATAATTTATTTTTTTAATTTATTCTCATTTTTTGAAAATTGAAAGAATGATCTTGAACAACTTGATAAATCCCCAAAATTTTGGAAAGTTAACATTTAGTCTCTCAAGTTTTCTAGGAATTTTAATTTGGGCCATTAAATTTTAAAAAAATTCTCATTAAATTTCAAAAAAATGAATATTTTTAATTGATTTATTCTCAAAATCCGTAAAAATTTATATTAAGTCTTAACTTTTTAAAAAAATGTCAGTTAGAACTGTATTTTTTAAAAAAATAATTAAACTCTTCAAAATTTATAAAAACTTTAATGTAAACTCTAAAATTAAAAAATAAACAGATATATAAGCATGATTTTATTGCGCCTCATAAAGCTTGCATGCAACTTGTAGTAGCGATTAAACGCGCTCATGAATGCGACTTAATTCCCTAGGTTAAAATATGTTATAGGTCCCTCTACTCTTCAAATATATATAATTTAGTTTTCTACTTTTATTTTCAAGAATTTAATCACTCTATTTTATTTATTTAAAAATCCAAGTCTAATTTTTAACACTATTAAAATTCTTCAATTAAATTCAGGTCCGTGTAATGCCAATCAGTTTTATCTAATCTAATAAGTCTTGGCTTTGGAAGAAGATCATCTCCCCTCTTTCAGATGCTGACAACACTTTCACTCGTAATATTAAGGTGAACATCGGTGATAATTCTCGGGACTTTTTTTAGTCGGATTGTTGGGCTATCCGAGAATATTTGCTTTGGCTTCTAAAATTAACTTACCACAAATCATGGTTGATTTTTTTAGTATAACCATCGATTAATCCGGATCATGTACTATAAAGGTTCACTATGATCGAATTTTCTAACCCAGTTTGGTCCATTCATAATGTTAAAATTCAAACTCATATTTTTTTAAGGGATCTGATATTTCGTCCCACTAAATCAATTAATAATCTATATTTTTAAGTATTTATAGGAAAACATAAACTCCAAACCATTGATTAAACTCCTAAGCTAGTAGCGAATTAATTGGCATTCATTAAATCTTTTAGTGGGGGAGATTGAGATTTTGTCTTTGTTGGAAGTTAGGAAACCAGAATCCGAGAGACATGGAATTCGTTGACACTTATCATTGCATGTGAAACCTGCATCATATTATACAAGTTGTACCCAAAATTATTATGGATTAATATTTGACGGTATGTAATTTTATGTATTATTATTAAATCAGATAATGACAAGTTATCGTAAAATTTCACAAATAATTTCTTTAAAATTTATTCTTAATAATGTCTCATCGTCTAATTCGTTGATGGTACATAAAATTATACACTGTTGGTGCATCACTTACTCACCCAATCATTATAATAAAATTGTGATTTACTGAGAGTGTAAGATCAGTTTAACAAGGTATTAGGCTCGAATGTTTAGTCTCTGTGATCCCACTGAGTTCGACAAGATTAGTCTTTGTTTAGATCGCTAAATCAAGTCATTAATATTTTAATTTTAAAAATATTAGAAAATCTTATTTTTTTTAAAAAAAAAATAAACTCTAAAAAGCGTACTGAAAATACATTCTTTATTTTTAGAGTTTATTTTTAAAAATATATATTCTTTATTTTTTCAGTAAGTTTTTTAGAGTTTACTTTTAAAAAATGAAGACTTTCTAATATTTTTAAAAAACTGAGGAAAAAATGAATTTTGCTAGAGATTGGGTTGACCTTAAGAAAGACTTAACGTGTATTAATCACTAAATTAAATTGAATTTAATAATTTTGGACCCACAATTCTTAAGAACAAAACTAAATTAATTCTTCCCCAATCTAAAACTATTTTAAATTATCAAGCGAGTAAAAAATGTGATTTATTTTAATAATTTACAAGGATTTCAAATGATTAATTCATTAAACTTTTAATGTATTAATAAGAAACATCATTTTAGTTTTTTTATTCCGACATCGATATAATACTAATTCTCTCCTTACTTTATTACTCCCTCTGTCCCACGAATTTTGTCCAATATTAACTTTTAAAAAGTCAAAAAAATTTAACTTTGACACAATTATTTTAAATATTTGAATTAATTAAATTTTATAAAATATATATTTTTAAACTACTTGATATAAGGTTTTTAAAACATATTTTTTCATATTTTTACCAATAATACATTTAAAGTAATAAATAGTCAAAGTTTAAAAAAATTAACTTAAAAAAAGTTAATATTGGACATTTTTAGTGGGACGGAGGTAGTATGTCATAACTTTGACCATTGTTTTGATTGGAGAAAAAAACAGCAAAAAGCCAACAATTGTGGTGAAGTTTAAAAAATTTATTTTCCACAAATGTCTGATTTTTAAGGTTTTGAGATTAGAATTTAATATAAAATTAAATAAATAGTATACATTATAAAGTTTATGTATGTTAAATTTTAAGTAAATTGAATATATCAAATTATTTATTTTATGAAAAAATCATCCGTTTAATATATATTAAAAAATTCCCAATTCAATCGATATAATAGAGATATCAAAATGATTTGAAAATTTATGAGCATAATAAATACAATAATGTTGATAAATTCAACTGTTATACATATAAATTTTCAAATCATATACAGATTTCACTGTTACAATATTAGTTACATAAAAACTTACAAAATTACATAAAATTTATTTAATTTTACACTAATATATGTGAAACCCTCCTATAACGAAGATTCAATTACTTGCAATTTTTTAAATCGTTGGGTTTTTTTATATTAATAATGTTTTTTTTATTTCATAAGAGGGATTAAAAAATATATATTGTGTATTAGTTTTTTTTTATAAAAATATATCGTTTATGCTTAGCCCCAAAAGTCAACAATTGTGGCAAAGTTTGATAGTCTTATATTAAAAAACCCATTTTATGGTAAGGAATTGTGGCTATGGGTCAACCTATTGGATTAAAGCGCTATAAATATGATTTCGATTTTATATATTTGATGGTAAAAGATTTTCAATTTCACAAGTGAAATTACTAAAATTTTATAGGTATTATTATTTATTTTATTTTTGTTCAATAATTTTACACATAATTAAATTCTAAATTCTATATCTTAGATATGACAAACCACATTCAAATAGATAGAATTATGTAAAACAATTTTACACAATTTGTGTACTAATAAAATTAACGGGAAATTTAATATCCTTTGAAATATATGTTCAATATTTAACAATAATGTTGATTTTTTATAAAAAAAAATTCCCACTCACACAGTAACATATCCAAAAATAATATGCATTGGGGCATTTTTATCTGTTAGATAGTGAGGCAATTTTAACTGTTAAAAGTAAAGTCTTTGTAAAAAGAAATTAAGACAAAAAGAATAAATTTTTGATATTTTTTATTAAATAGAGAGGTATTATATTTTCGTGTCGAGATTCGAACTCATACAATATAAAATAAAATCAACATCCTTAACTACTAAATCAATTAATAAATCTCAGATTCTTAATATTTTTTTATTAAACGGTTGCGCGCAGGGACACATCTATGATTTGTTTTGGGCCATTACCCATTTTTTATTGTTAAAAAATATATATGAATATTTATATATTTAAACTTCTTAATTTTATTTTGATTTTGATTTTTTTCCTTCCCATTTTTATTATTAATTGCACTTTACCCTCTTGAGTCGGATTTTGATTTCGTCCCTGATTACTTGTACTCTCACTTCTATAAGTGTAAATATGCCACTGCACCCAATGATGGACACGAGATTTTATGGCGAATTTGTAAAATTTTAGGGGGCGAAAATAGATTTTTAATAGATAATGTATAAAAAAATTTAAATCATATACGAAATTCAAATTTTAAAGGGGCGACCGTTCCCCCAGCCCCTCCCGGTCCATGTTGACTACACCACAACATGGGTATCACTAAGTCTAACATATTTTGTTTTGGAAATTTTCATTTGGAAGTTGTAATTTTTTTTGTTAATTTATGATATTTTACTTTCAATAGTAAATTTGTCGACAAACATGGAGCACGGAGTGAAAAAAAGAAAGAAAAGAGTAAATATAAGATGCATAAAATTTTGAGATTGAAGAGTAGGGGACCATATGACCCCATCACTAGTTGTTCTAAGGGTGCTTTCATGACTATCTTCATCATCAAAGAAAGGGCTCACCTAAATAGCAAAGTAGGTTTGGCCATTCTCCCAACTTTCTAGCCATCTTTTAAGTCTATCATGTCTCTTTCATTAGTGAAAAAAGAAGAAGAAAAAAAAGTCATTCACTTTTTTTGGTAAATACTTGAATTGAAACACTAAATCTCTACTATCATACTCCTTTTATTTATACCTAAGTCATCTATTACAAGTATATAACCCACAAATAAAGACTTTATTTCTCCCATGGTCTAGAAAATGGAACATTTTATTCATGATAAGAAGTAACATTCAACATGTTTGAGGTTTAAATCCTAAAATCTAAGGCTTTGTTTCTTTATATATATAACATAAGGAAGAAGAAATTAACTATCAATTGGTCTAGTAGAATAAGGCGTTAAGTTTCTTAAATAAAGTTAGAGATTCTAGTTCTAACATTGTGAATGAAGCAAACTGAGCATGGAGAGTTGTCTCACAATTGACTTCTACAGTACAACCGATAGATTAAATATCAACAGTTATATAAAATAATTTATATTTAAAGGCATCCCTTTTAAATTTTAACCCGAAATGACCAATTTTCTAATAAAAATTTGATAATGAAGATAAATATGCAAAATATTCGTAGACAACAAATCTATTCCTTGAATTAACTTTAGCCAATTTTTTATTTCAAAATATCTTTATTCTTGTAGTATGTGGTTCAAAGAGCATGGGTTTCACCAATATATTCATTTCAATGCTTCATACTTTACAAAAATAAATGCCTTCAACATATTGTTTGTTCAAATATATATAGATAGATAGATAGAGAGTACAATTAATTGGTTGGTTGTGATAGATATTAGTTAAAATTTATCTTATTATTCTCTAAAATTTCCATAATATACTATTTTATTAAGTTTAATATATATATATATATATTAAGTACATTTTTTTATAAAACTATCACCTACGTTTATCATATATTATTTTATAAATAACCTATTATGATTCGGATACAATAAAAAAAAGCATGTATATTATACTATCGGCGGTGGATACCTTGGCTCAAACCAACAAATAATCTGTTAATTTGTGTATTTATATACTTTGAAAAATTATAATTTTATTAAATAGTATATTATATAAATTCTAATCCGATAATAATTTAATGGTACATAAATTTTAAGAAATTAAACATAATTATATTTGTCAAACAAATTTTAATTCAAAAAAATAATTCTGTTTTTTTTTATTTTTATACTTTTAAAATTTTTAATTTTTTTACTATCTTTACACGTTGTAGCGCCTCATTGG
Source organism: Hibiscus mutabilis (assembly GCA_019671005.1). Taxonomy (NCBI): domain Eukaryota; kingdom Viridiplantae; phylum Streptophyta; class Magnoliopsida; order Malvales; family Malvaceae; genus Hibiscus; species Hibiscus mutabilis. Next base: position 435,283 of record CM033720.1, on the reverse strand, counting down.
GCCACACCATATTTTTTAAACTAAAAAAATGATGCAAGTATAAACGTGATCAACACAATGAAAATAGAAAAGTCAAAGTCACCAAGAAATCGTAAAATAATTTAAGTAAGAACTTCACTATAATATAGGGACCAAAGTAAGTATTAAACCATTATAATTATATCAAAATATTACAATTATTTTAAAAAAATATGAACAGGTACTACTTTATATTTACTAAAGATTATTAAAAAGATATTTTGACGTTATATACATTTGTATATTTATTTATTTTGTTATAATTTTATATGTTATATTTTGATACACAAATTGTGTAAAAAATTTATATAACCTTTTATATTTAAGCTATAAAATCTAAAACATAAATCTCTAGCTCTAACCCTTAAAACCTAAACCATATGCCCTAAGCTTTAAATTATAACCATAAACCTTAAATTATACACCCTACATGCTAAATTCCTAAACTTTAAACCACAACCTAAAACCCTAAACCTTAAAATTAAAAAATTTGTATAAATTAATATTTTTTAATTTTATATAGTTATTAACTTTATTTTATGCGTGTCGACTTTTGACAGCAGAGAAAGACCAAGAGGAGTAGGTGGGAATGGAGGGGGCTGTCTTGTAAATCCCAGCATTCTTATTTTTTTACGCTTCATCCTCTCTGAATTATTTCCTCCTATTTGTTTATATATTTATCTCGTTGATTAATTCGAATTGTGTACTACTCTCTCTGTCCCATTCAATATGTTTTTTTTTTGTATTTTAAAATTGTTCCACTTAAAATGTCTCATTGAAAAAATCAGCAACTTTTATAAGGCACATTTTCCTTTATACCCTTTTTTAGTTTCTCAACAAAACAAAATTTAACTTTTTAAGGATAAAATTGTCGTTTTAATTATTTTACATCATCTTTCTTACACTTTCTTACACAAACTTTTTCTTCCTAAAACTGTGTGAAAAGTCAACAATGGACAAAATAAATAGGACGGAATGAGTATAAAAATTTATTATGGAGTGACGCTCTCAATCCAACTTACTCTTTTCACACCACAAACCTCTAGTTTTACTTAAAATATAATATCTTATACTTGACTCGGTCATAATTACCTTCTTTTTAACTCATTTAATAATAATAATAATAAAGCCTATTAGCTTAAAGTTGTGATTTCATATAACACCCCTCGACTAGGGTGTCACATTTGAGCCTCAAGCTCAAACTAAAAACTATAATATTTTTTAAACTGGATTTAGCCTAATAAGGTATTTCTAAAAAATATTTAAAGCCAACAGTTGAAAATATAGTTAAATAATCAAAACAATACAAAGGAGCTCCAATTTAAATTTAAAACATTTAAACATTCAATTTAATTAATACAATTTCAAAATAAGGATTACAAACTCCACCATGTAAGGTCATGTGAATACATAGCCAACTAAACACAAGTATCGTACGCTGGATATCACCACATGTTGGAATCCTGTACAGATAGTGATCCTCGATCCCACGATCCAACGATCAACCTACGCACAGAAACAACGATTCCGAGCGCTAAGCTTACAAAGCTCAGTGGTACACATCTACTATGCTATACTTCATGATAATCATAAACATAAGCATGTGAGCTAGTACGAGCAATAAGGAGAGATAAATAAACACATGGCGCTACCATTAGTCGCCTAAACACATACTCTCATCAAGTAAACCATCATACATGGCACACAAGGCCCAACCATACTCCTGATCTCACCAGATCATTCGAGCAAAGATACACAAAGTCATAACTATAAACCTAGAGTAAGGCTCGGTGTCACACAGCCTCAGGAACGTACACTTTGAGTGAGACCTGGTGTCACACAGCATCGAAAACATACAACCATACTTGGCATCTCTCCTCGAGTATCATCGAATGAAGCCTACTATCACACAACGTCAGGAACGTACATCCGTCATCTTTAACCATGGCGTTGCAACACTCTTTCTCTCGGTATCTGGATCCCATCAATCAAAGATGACTTAACCAACCAAGTGTCCAAACAGCACACAACATTTTCATGATTACCAAACTCTAAGGTTTCTATCAATTATCAAGCCACCCATACGGCCCCCAATTGTGTATCGGTATGGCCAAAGCTCGTACCGATACCCTATTTACGGGTTCGCACCATTACCTTAAACCATGATATTATCACGCTTTATTCGATTCTTAAAGCTTATGGAAGTCATTAGGGTTTGTTTACTAACGCATTTAATTAATTAATATCAATTACCAGCTTCATTATCATTTATATGAATATTACCAATTATTAGTCTATTTAGTATAATTTCCATCGAACATGCTAGTTCATATTTCAAGCACTCAAGCAACGTGTAAATCAACCAATAAGCTAATTATACAAATATTCAAACAACCATACACGGTCTCTAAAGCTCATAATAGACTTGAACATTCTCAAGCTCATCAGGCATCTCAATATTTACCAAGTTTCGTAATACTGGTCTTAACACATGCTTATTCATCGTCTACCAATTTTGCAGATACTAACATGCAAAGCAATCGCATTTTTTATGCTCATGAAGCAATATAAATTTGAGGTGTACTAACCTCAAGCGGTAACTAATGATTTATTATTCGAGCTTCCCCAGTACTCTACTAGTTCCAATATCTGATCTTGAATAATCCTCATATAAAAACAAATACGAAAATACATTAATTTCATGCATCCCCTAATCAATTCACAAGGTCAAACGCGTAAAAATAGCTTATCGGGTTCGAATTTGGCAAAAATAGACTCAGAACGTCGAGAAACCCCTAGATAGGGTTCTCCCTAAAAAAATTAATGATCGGTCAACGCCAGTCAACTCTGGTCAACGGCCCGGCGATATGGTACGAAGTGATGCTGGGTAACTAGGGTACACCCGCAGACAATGATCTAGTACGACAAGGAGCAGGTGCACCAAGACGAGCGAGATCTAGTGCGGTGCACTGGATCATGGTGCACCTATTTGGGCAGACGTACGCCCACTCTTAGGGGCAGCGCGTGTGAGGTACTCCGGTGATCAAACAATATTGGCGAGCTCTAGTCCCGTTATCTCGACTCCGGTAAACACGTTGGTGGCCTCTATTTTAATTTTAGCCGTAAAAATGCTTCATTTCAAGCTTGACCGATCTCTTACCCTTTTTTATGACAGTTTTGGATGGTACCAGCCTACTTATCTTAGCGAGATTAACACGATGGCATAAAAGGTTCGAACACGAACACTTCGATGGTGATAGATCGAACATGGAATCTTGATGGAAGAAGGGAGAAAAAAAAGAAAATAGAGAAGAAATAGAAAAGAACAAATAATTTTATCCCTTCCCACCTCACTATCTTTCAAATAACCTTTCAAAAATAATTATTTTATTCTTTAATGCCCACTTTAAAGATCCAAAATCTGAAAACGAGACTCGATTACTAATCTAAAAAATTGGGTCATTACAACTCTCTCATCCTTAAAAGAAATTTCGTCCTAAAAATTTGTACCCGCAAAACAAGGAAGATGCAAAAACTTACAAACTCTTCAAGGTCTCCAATTATATCCCAATGCGCTACTCTAATATCAACACTTATCAAAAGTAAACTTTATCTTCTAACGGTACAAACATAATCTTAATTGATTCTGATCTTAGAAAAAATTCATCCTCGCTCGATACATTACAGACGACAAGCTAAACTTAATGATACCCCGTCAAAAGCGTCACACAAATATGTCATCAGAGAAACTTAACTTATATTAAAAGGTGTTTGCACACAAAATCCTTCTACTACTCCGTATAGTCCAAAAGAATAGAAGGTTAAACAACCATTGCAACAAACAAAACGATTCTTCTCGTGGTGACTCTCTGAAGGAGACTCTAACTTTGATAGCATTCCTTATAAATATCATTGATTTCCCGATGCAAGACTTCTAAAAACGAACTATGTCTTCACTCGTCTCAAGCACTTACCTTAAACTAGGCATGCTAACCCATATTGACAACTAAAACAGCTCTCATAAATTGGTTCACACAAGAGTCTTAGACTCTAAACTATAACGCATCTGGAAAACATTTTATCTATACCATCATTCGGATCTATCATCGCATAAAATCCTACTAAGGGATAATTGTCTATTACAAACCTCGAATCTCGTGTTAGAGGGTAGCATGTACACACCACAATATCGTACAATCCAACCCCCAACTAGTTCAAAAAGATTTTCTATCTGGATCATGCCTTTGTTGAAAATAACGAATATTACTTACCAAGGAAAATACCATTACTCAAAGAAATCCCATCAAAATAATGCACTCACAATCCTTTACAAGATCCACGACCATATATTTAATTTCAACTAAGGAATATTGAAGCATCACAAAAACTCTTACAAACTAAATGTTAGACTCCTAATTGATGGCAAGTCAACCACTTATCACTATCTCAAACACACGACTCTATATTGTTTTCCAAAACACGTGGCAAAAGTTTGGTACAAACTATCGCTCTCAAAATTCACCATTTATTGACCACTATACTGTATAAGAAAAATATCTTGCCTTGATACATCTTTATCTAAAACTCCCACAACAAGATCTCAAAGCCCATTAGAACTCGTCGTACCCAATTTCAATCAAACTATTGTATCCTCTTAATTAAAATCAGATGATACTTCTTACAGCTTCTAGAGTTACTTATCATCACTCAGAGCTTAACTAACAAAACATATGGTTACCAGTACTGACCGATAAATATTGACACTAGATAAATCAAGTACTGGTGTTGTATGGAGCTAGTATCGTTACTCTATTTCATAACCATCACTTGCGATTCCTAATCGCCCCACCTGGGCAGCATGATACTCTAATCCGAACTAACTATGTACAATCCATTACTTATCAAGTTTACTTTACTTAGGTGGTGATTGATCACACGATCAATAGTTCTCAATTACTTTGACCTACGTCATTGTCTGAATCTTAAATTTATGAAAGATCAAGTACCTAAAACTCACACTGTTAGGGTGAACACAACCTTCCCTCTTCTAATACAAAAATACAGCATTGACAATACAATAAAACAGCCTCGAAGATCTTAAAATCTTAATTGACTTTAATCGAGTCAGCACCACTGTCACAATAAAATAGTTTCTTGCAGCTCGAATCTCCACCAATGTTCCTTGAATCGTTCTAAGAAACTGTGATACAAATCAAAAGTATTTACGAAGTTTCAAGCCCTTGCTTACTTAACTGATTACATGGTAACTAACTTTTCCTATACACAAGGTCATTATCTCATCAACACTCATATTTCCTTATTCTTATACATTCACACGTGTCACACAAAACATCAACTTACATTTGAGAGACAATACGGTGCCCCTCGCCTTATCATTGCTGAAACACCTTAAACATCACCGCATATATTGAACGTTATTACGATACACTTTAAAGAGATAAATCCTTATTCTAAAATTTATTTTAAAACTACAAACCTCTAACACTTTAACCGCATCCATCTTATTCTCGAACCAAATCCTAAAAAAATATATGAGTACTTTATAATCGGTTAAACGAGTCATCCACTTTAGGAGACACGTATCAATCCTTCATTGTCACTTAACAAGCTATCAACGATTTAAGCATCATCTCAACGAACCAACTTCTTATAAGCAAACATGTTTGATTCTCTTTTGGGCGAAACACTCAGACAAAAAAAACCTCGTTCAAGTTGCACCTTCGCAACTGAATCTCTAACTCTCTTAATTGGGTTGGTAACCTCTAATAAGGGCGACGACACTAACGTCTAACTTAGCCTTACCTCAACATTAACTCACGTTCTTGACATAAAGAAAGTCCTAACGATTCTTCCAAAAAGCACAAACAAACACTATGACGGTCTAAAAGCTCTCAAGAATCAAACTACACACATTAGCATCTACCAAATGGTCAAACATGCCCTACAACCCCATTGTGCTATCCTCAAAATGACCACTACAGAAATCATGGTAGATAGGCAATGACTCAATATTCTCATTACTAAAGGTTGGGTTTCCTCGAGGTCCCAAAGCCTCGAGCAAAACTCTCGACATTACAGGTTAGCATCGCACGTGATTAACTAAATCAATTTCTAAGGTGCAATAACTCACAAAAAAATAGCTCTATCAAACCTATAGAAAGTAAAACTTCGGTCACATTCTAACGAACTAGTGAATCCCAAATCTACCATATCTGAAAAATGTTATTGAGAAGGATGATGATACTTTCCAAGTATCAACAAGACTTATTTTAAGCACACAAAGGGTCTTTTAACCAATGTACATTCTCTGATCGATTTTGAGAGTTGTTTATCCATACTTGCTACACAAACGTTATTCACGCTTAACGATAAAGATCATTTGTCACAACTCTCTTAATATATCTAAAGCTTCGAAACAACTATAACAGGCAATAAAGACACCATTCAAGTGGCGGGAAGAGAACACATCCTCGACTCTAGCATCATTCAACTAACTCGCATCTTAACAATCTAGGGCGACCACGCCTCTGGTATCATTCCCATAAGAAGCTCAACACTTAACTCGGCCCTCTCAGCCACGATTGTAACTATCTTAACATCGCAACATTGGACGTACCCTCAGGATTCTAGTCTTAAGGAGTACGAACTTAATTTAAGGGTTGTATTCACTAGACATTTACTAAAACACCTATACCACCATGAGGTTTCCTAGAACATGTTAAACCTAAGATCTATTACCTCTATTGTAACACCCTTGACTCGGATATCACATTTGGGCCTTAGGCCCAAACCAATAACTATAAAATTTCTTAAACTGGGTTTAGCCCAATAAGGTATTTCTCAAAAACATTTAAAGCCAACAGTTAAAAATATAGTTAAATAATCAAAATGATACAAAGAACCTCTAATTTGAATTTAAAATATTTAAACATTTGATTTGATAAATATAATTTCAAAATAAGGATTACATACTCCAGCACGTAAGGTCCTATGAATATATAGCCCACTAAACACAAGTACCGTACTCTGAAGGTCACCACATGCTGGAATCCTATACCGATGTGCTCCTCGGTCCCACGATCAACCTATACACGAAAATAATAATTTCGAGCACTGAGCTTATAAAGCTCAGTGGTACACATCTACTCTACTATAATTTATGGTAATCATAAACATAAGCACGTGAGCTAGTACAAGCAATAAAGAGAGATAAATAAACACATGAAGCTACCACTAATCACCTAAACATATGCTCACATCAAGTAAACCGTCAGACATGGCATGTAAGGCCTAATTATACTCAGAAACTCACCAGATCATCCGAGTAAAGGCACAAAAGGTCATAACCATAAACCTAGAGTGAGGCCCGGTGTCACACAACCTCATAAACTTACACTTTGAGTGAGGCTCGGTGCCACACAGCCTTGGGAACATACACTCTTTCTAGGTGAGGCCCGGTGTCACACAACCTTAGGAACGTACACCCATACTCGATATCTATCCTCGAGTATCATCAAATGAGGCTCGGTATTACATAGTTTTGGGAACGTACATTCGGTATCTCTAACTATGGTGTAGTAACACTCTTTCTTTGGGTAACCAGATCCCATCAATCAAGGGTGACTCAACCAACTAAGTGTCCAAACAACACACAGTAGTTACATGATTACCAAACTCTAAGGTTTCTATCAATTATCAAGCCACCCATTTTGGTTTACCAACTTGTTAATATATTATGTAAGTGTATATTAATCATCCTTATTTATTATCTTCATTAACCCATATCATCTAATTATCATCCCACGTAAATTTTCATCTTTTATTAGCATTATAAATTATTTCATTCAGTGTGTATCGGTACTTGAACACGAGTATCGATACAGTACCCTTGGGGACCAGTACTCATATGCGTACCGATACATATATTGCTTACTAGAAATCCTAGATTTTCACAAGTACTAATACGGGTTGACCCGTATCGATACAGCCCCTAATCGCGTACCGTTACGGCCAAATCTCGTACGATACCTTATTTACGAGTTTACACCATTTCCTTGAACTATGATATTATCACGTTTTATTTGATCCTTAAACCTTATGAAAGTCATTAGGGTTTGTTTACTAATGCATTTAATTAATTAATATCAATTACTGGCTTCATGATCATTTATTAGAGTATTACCAATTATCAGTCCATTTAGTATAATTTCTATAGACCATGCCATTTCATATTTCAAGCACACAAGTAACACAACGTGTAAATCAACCAATCAGATAATTATGCGAATATTCAAATGATCTTACACGGTCTCTAAAGCTCATAATGGTCTCGAATATTCTCAAGCTCATCAGGCATCTTAATATTTACCAAGTCTCATAATACCAGTCTCAACACATGCTTATTCATCAGACTCGTAATACCAATTTTGCATATACTAACACGCAAAGCAATCTCATTTGTGATACTCATGAAACAATAGGAGTTCGAGGTATACTAACCTCAAGTGGTAACTAATGATTCCTTATTCAAGTTTCCCGAATACTCCACTGGTTCCAATATCCGATCCAAAATAATTCTTATATAAAAACGAATACAAAAATATATTAATTTCATGATCTCGTAATCAATTCACAAGGTTAAATGCATAATAATAGCTTACCGGGTTTGAATTTGGCAAAACAGAATGTGTCAATAGACTCAGAACATCGAGAAACCCCCGGGTAAGGTCTCTTGGAAAAAAAGTCAACAGTCAGTCAACAGGCCGACGATCTGGTGCGGCGTAGTACAGGGTAACCAGGGTGCACTCGTGGGCAATGATCTGATACAGCAATGAGCAGGTGTATCCGGCCGAATGGGATCTAATGCTGCGCGATGCACTGGATCAGGGTGCACCCGTCTGGGCAGACGCACGCCCACTCACAGGGGTGGCGTGTGGTGGCATCTAGGAGGTGCTTCGGTAGTCAGACGATGGCGACGAGCTCCACTCCCACTGTCCCGACGCTGGTGAACATGTCAGTGGCATCTATTTTTTATTTTTGACCGCCGAAAATGCTTTATTTTAAGCTTGATCGAACTTTTTTTCTCTCACCCCTTCGACAATAGCTCTGGTGACAACGCCGATGATATCGACCGACTCATCTCAGCGAGATGACCACGATGACATAGGAGGTGTCAAACACGGACACTCTGATGACGATATATCCAACATGTAAGCTTCATGGAAGAAATAAAAAAAAGAAAGAAAGTGGAGAAGAAAGAGAAAAGAAAAAAAGAAAGAGAGAAAATTTTGATTTTCCCTCCCTTCCCACCTCACTCTCTTTCAAATAATTTTTCTAAAATACTTATTTTATTCTTTAATGCCCACTTTAAAGATCTGAAATTCGAAACTGAGACTGGAATTCTAATTCAAAAAATTGTCCTTACATTTCATAAATTTTAAAACAACTATATTGAATTAATTTTTTTGTTTCAGATTTATTCTAATTTATTTATATAAATCTATAGGTTAGTATTCTATATACCGATAGTAGAGTCAAAAAGACTACAAGAATAATTAGACAAGTGTCATGTGTCCTTAGAAAATATGCAAAACAATTAAAAATAATCAAAACAAACGTATGTAAAAAAGAAAGGACAAATTAGATGTACAAAATAACATATTTTTTCGTCATGTTTGAGTTAATTCATAAAAAATAAAAGTTTTGAGGATAAAAAAACGCGACAAAAACTTAAGGGTTAAAATGATTGAACTAATAAAGTTGAGGACCAGAAAGGTCATTTTGTGTATTTAAATGTGTTAAAATCATGAATGAGATATTGATTTAGTGGTTAGATTGAGGTTTTTTTAAATTTTGAAGTCTCATATCACCTATTATTTTCCGACTTCTCGATATTTGTTTATTCTGATTTAAGCCTCACATATTTTAATATATTTTAATTATTACTTGAATTATATTTATAATAATTAATTTTTATAAATACTTGTTAGGAAAAATATTTTATGCACTTACGATAGAAATTTTTTATTTTCACAAGTGTCTTAATTTTAGGGTTTAGGGATTTAGGGGTAAGAGTTTAGAACTTAGTGGTTATGATTAGAATTTATGGTTTAGATGTTAGAGTTTATATTTTTAGGATAGTGTGTTAGAGATTTAAGATTTAATACATAAATCCTAAATTCTAACTTTAAACTCAAATTCTAATCACAACTCCTAAATTCTAAATCCTTACGCTTAAAATATATCTCTAAACTCTTCCACCGCAGTGCATAAAATAGTTATCCTATATATTATTTATATTTAAACTCATAAATTCTTTTAATCAACAATTCATAAGTTCGGATATTATTAATAGAAAAAACTAAGTTGGTACTCGGAATTAATAAAAAAAAAAAAAAACTCATAGTTAAAAAGAATGTGCCAAACCCATTATCTTAAATAGCAACCACAGAGTGGTATCTTGTTCAATGAGGGGGGTTTGGATGACATCAACAAATCACTTTCAGTGAGTTCCTTTCCTCTCTATCTGTCTCTCTTTCACGCACACATTGCATCATTGCCTCCCTCTTCACTCTATACCGGTATTCTATCTACGCCCCTCCCTCTATCTCTCTCATAATCATTGAGCAACTTTTATCTATGTTGTTGTAAATTGTAATAAGATATTGTGAACTCAGTAAAAAAAAAAAGTTCTTCCTTTTTCAATTTTCTGGCTTGGGTTATTGTTGTTTTTCTCATTCTATTGTTTACTTCTTTGTACTCTTGTTTTTAGCATAAGTTCTCTTGTTCCCCATCTTTCACTTGATTGCATACAAGTTAGGTTTTGTCAAGTAATTCTTTGAGCTGTTTATTGATTTCTGGGTTTGTTTGTTTTTACATTTTCTGTATGTGCATTTGGCAGTTAAGATTTGGTGCTTCAAACAGGAGATCAAAATGCTGCAGTGAAAAGGTTGAAAAAACTTTACTTTTTGTGTTCTTTTTCCCCCTTCCTGGAGTTGAACTCTTGGGGTAGTTCTATTTCTTGTAATGGAGTCCTGGAGTTATGTTTGTGGGGGGAGAGGGTTTATGTCTGATGCAGCAATTCCAGCTTCTGATTCTTATGCAAGAAATAAGAGTCCCTTTTGTTTCAGTAACAACACTTTAGTCTCAGAACAAGTTTTTGGGGGATTTGGGTATGGGGATTTGGCAGCAAAACAGTTACCAAATGATTCAATTAGTGGGGGAAGGACTGTAAATCCAGTAATGGCTAACCCGAATGTGTTTTCTGGGGATAACGATGAGTCTACTTCAAAGCTTTCAGGCTCTCTTGTGGACTCTGACAGTAAGGACTCTCCATTGATAGATTTAAAACTTGGAAGATTTATTGACCGTAAAGATGCCCGGAAGTCTAGCTTTTCGATAGCAGCCACCATTTTATCTTCATCCGAATCGTCTACACCGCCAAAGAGAGTTCGAGCAGCAGGTATGAATTCTCATACTGCTTATTGCCAAGTTTATGGTTGTAACAAGGATCTTACTTCCTCAAAAGACTACCACAAGAGGCACAAAGTTTGCGAGGTTCACTCGAAAACTGCAAAAGTTATTGTTAATGGAATTGAGCAACGTTTTTGTCAACAATGCAGCAGGTCAGTTTTGCTTATTAAGGTCCTTAAATTGCATAGAAAATAAAACTAAAGTAAGAGATATACTCATTCACAGCATGTTTCTATCCCTTTTCCCTTGACAACTCATCAGTAAAACAGGGTTTTGGAGTTTGGAATTGTTCCCATTGTATAACTTGTTTTATCTAGTATCTAGTTGATTAAAATTGGGTTTTTTGGCATGTTGCTAGTATACTTGTTTTATCTTGTATATACTTTGTGTTGGTTGGTGGGTGAATGTGCATTATGTTACATGGATTCTGAATCGGCACTTTAGGGTGTTTTATCCATGCCAACACGACAGCACACGAGTATGGACACAAAATATGAATAGGACTCATTGCTGTGCATTCAAACTCACCTTTTGGGCTATGAGATGTGGTACCGAACTGATATCGAGTGTATGGCTCTTTAGTACATAGCCGTATTGAACACTTGAACCGAACATGTGTAACATAGGGTGAGGGGAGGGGTGTCTAATGAACCCTCTCTCTTTCTTTGTGATGGATTGCCAGCATTAACGTCTTTACGTTGTTGTTTCATTTAATTATCTAGCAGATTGCTTAAACACTTTATGTTTTATAAAAGAACAAGTACTCTGGTTCCAGTGGATTTCTATTGTGCTGATTGTCTTTCAGGAAAATTATAAAAAGCTCCATTTTTTAAAGGTTGTCTGATATGGAACCTCAATAGTTCTAGTTGAAGGTCAACTTTGATATCATAGAACTTGACTCAGGTTACCATGTTTGTGCCCTCATTCATGCTATAATATGTCTTAGTTTTGACCATCCAGGTTTCATTTGCTGGCTGAATTTGATTATGGTAAGCGGAGCTGTCGTAAACGCCTTGCCGGCCACAATGAGCGGAGGAGAAAACCTCAAGTTGGTATGTACTCAGGGAGAACTGAAAGTCTGCAATATAATGGTACTAAACCCACATCATACCCAATCTCATCATTCATATAATCTGTGTGCTTAAGCCCAGGAAAGATACACCTCACCGATGCTTGACCGGATAACACAATAATGCATCTAATAGGTGTTTTACCTTCAATTTCTTACATCCATGGAACTTTGTAGCATCTTCACATAATAAAAAAGGAAGTTTTTTTTTTGCTAGGCTAAAACTCAGTAGATTATCTGGAATCTGCAATGGAGCTTGGTAAAAAAATATAATGGTTTGCTTATCTTGTTTATGGACACAAAACATCGAGTTGTTTTCAGTGGTTTAAAGTGTCGCATGGCATGTTGCTTGCCCATAATGTCAGACATGGGAATTTTCAGCTTTTTCCAAGATTTTCATGTATTTGGAGAGTTCTTGAAGGATAATATCTTTATTATACACATGTCCGGATACAGGTTGGTCAAGAATGATGAAGACTTGGAAGAACAAAGGCTTGAATTATTTTAATGTCTTAAAGTTTGACAAAGGAGTGAGCTTATGTTTTTTTACTTGTAGTCTAATAATTTGCCTTGCATGTGAAGTTTTTTATGCCAAGAATATGAAATTATTTGAAAGGACTCACTCGTTTAGATCTCATTTTTTTTTTGTTTCATGAATTATCTGTAAATCTTTTATGTTCTATAAATGGCACCAAACATTATGCAGGCTTTAGTGGTGGTAGATTTCATGGGAATATGTTGACAACTACATCCTTTATTTGCCAAGATTTACTACCTAATGGCCTTTTGTATCCTGAGAAATATGTGACAAATGAATGGGGCAAACGATTAAAAGTCGAAGATGGAACTGATTATAGCCCTCTTTCAGCCATTCCCGTGAACGGACATTTTCATTCGAGATCGCCGTATCCTCCTAGTGGTATCAACAAACTGTTTCACTCTTTTCATGATAATGGAGCAAATGCAGTCACTGGAGTTTTTTTGGGTGAGAACCATGCACGCTATCCTCATGATGTTGGTGGACCAAATTCCGTATCACATCCTTTATTGCGAGACACCTCGTTCGAAAGTGAAGATATCAATGTCTTTGATGCCGCATCAACTATCCATGGATTATCTGGGATTTTGGATTCCGGTTCTGCTCTCTCTCTTCTGTCATTGCAATCACAGAACTCGTCAAGCCACTCATCCGGAATTCCCTTTGCACATTCCCTAGTTATCCCAGGTAGTCATAACCATAACAATATGATTCAAGTCTCGGGAAAGCTCTTTGGAGTTAGCTCACTGGCTTCAACTAGTGGAGCCCTACAGATATCCGATGCTGGTGAAGCTGCCAACATCGATATCACTGATGTGATTTACCAAGGTTCGGAATTCATGAACACCAAGGATCGCCTATCATGCGAAGATGGACCAACAATCGACTTGCTTCAACTCTCGTCGCAGCTTCAGCAAGTGGAGCATCAAAGACAATCTATGCAAGTGACGCAGGAAAACGGTGCTTTCTCTTGCCTCCGAAACACTTAATAACCGATCAAATGAGGTAAGTAAAGGTGTCTAAATGTTCATTACTGTAAACCGAACGAATCTGTTTCATCATTGCTTGCACGCATCCTGAATTTCAAACCAACTGCTTCTGTTATTCATCATTCTTCTACCTTGGAACTTGGTTCAGGGCTAAAGGAACGTTGGAAAAAAGAGCGCAGCCATGCTAGAAGGTACGTAGTTTGGAAGAAACTCATACTCGATCTCGGAGCAATGAAAACAGAAGAAAAATTAGGTAGAGAAAATGATTAGAAGGGTGCAGATTCTAATCTAACATTCTCAGCTGCTTGCTAACAGCTTAAAATTTAAGTTTCAAGAATTGAATAAAAAATTGTCCCCCCAAAGTTTGAACCTTTGTTCACTATTAGTCTCCTATAATGTTTTTCTGCAATGTTTACTTCAATGGTGTTTGAATGATTTTATCAAAGTTTTACATAATGACTAGTTGTCTGCATTTACATGCACCATATTGATCATCATTACTTGCACATTGTAATCAAATCGAGAACTTAAAGTTGGTGTAAATGGAAATCGAATTGAGAACAACTCTTACCATTGAGCCAACTACATCACTTGGTTACAAGTTGACAACATGTTTTGTTAAACACATATTTTGGCCATATTTGGCAATTAGCGGATAACCGCCGATAGAATTAGCTGATTTAACTAGCGGATTGCGTTAGCTGATTGTATAAAAGTGTTTGGTAAAATTAACTGATAGCTGTTTGATTATTTAAACAAGAAAAATGACATATAAAGACATGATTCTATTCAATATTTGTTTAAATAATTTAGTAGTCATTAATATTTTGTATCTATTAATATTAATTAGATTATGAAAATTATTTTTTTAATATCATTGCTAAGCATATATGAATGATGTATATATTAATTTTTTATTTATGAAATTATCTTTTTAATATAATTTTAATAACTATTAAATTTAAATGTATATAATAATTTCTCATATATGAAATTATATTTTTAACATAATTTTATTAATTATTAAATATATATATATATTAGTTTTTTATTTGTGAAATTATTTTTTAAAATTTTATTAGTTATTAGAATTTTTGTTAGAAATTTTTTTTATAATTAACAAAGACAAGAGTGTCTTTATAAATCTTTTATTCAAACTTATAACTCAAAAAGCTTATAAAATGAGCTTTTTCAAAATGAGAGATTTAACCTTAATCCGCTATTACAATCCTTTATTTACCAAACATCTAATTTGGCGGAATTGACTGATCAAACCTCTAAAAATATTTAAAACTTTTAATTTTGGCTAAAAAAACTGTTTACCAAACAGGGCTTTTGTTTAACACATTGTTTCTATTATTTTCTATCAACCTATGTCAAACCTTTTCGAGCTCAACTTATTAGCATCCAAGAAACACTCAACAAAACTAACAAAGGGACAGAGTAGATCTGACATGTGAAAAATAGACTATTATTAAAATTTAATCTGATTATTTTTTAACTCATAAAACACAAATTATTCATTCAGTAAGTACATATTGTTAATACTATCCATAATGTTAAATATATTTCACATTAGATTAAAACCGAAGCTCAAGAACCAATTAGCAAAACCTTTGCCGTCTTTGTTGGGGCAAGGAAAAAAACAAAACTGGGAGCAAATTTCGACAGTTAAACAAAACTATGCCTACTGTCGAAATGTCCATACCAATAATATATTAGATTTTTCCATTGCAAACATCCTATCCAATTTTATATCTTTTAAATTCGAATACTTTGGATTAAGGTCGAGTATTTGATCTGAGTCAAGTGGAGGAAAAAATCGAGATATGAATATCATTTTATTATTTAAACTTTATTTAAAAATTTTAGTCAAATTATGAAATCTGAGTTAAGTTGAATCTGAGTATATTTGTTCACCCCAACCTTGAACAAGAGAAGTAAAAGCCTAGAGGGATAAAGCATTTACTCTTTCCTCTTGAGATTCAATTTCAGACCGAAGAGAAATGTCAAACATAATACGAACAAAAAGATGTGAAATAATAAAGCAACATTTAAATTAAATCAAACCGTACCTAAAACCAATTGAAATGCAATAATCTCAATCAAATACCATACTAACTCGCAAGTCCACTACAATACATAACCCATGATTTTCTTATTGTTCTCTAAGCTCGGTAAATTTCATAAAATATAATATATATATATATATATATATATCTCCCTCTCCAACCTGCAAAATAAACGTTTCAAGCTTTTATGGCAAGAGCTCGAACAATATGGAAACGATATCGGATGGTCGTGATACGAGCCTAGTGAATGATGTGCTTTACTTGGCAGCACCATTAGGCAACTCAGCAGATTTTGCGCCTGACGGGTTCAGTTCATCCCATGCTTCAATCCATGTCACCATAGCATCGGCGAGCTTGTTGAAGTAGTCATCGACCTTGCCAAGTTTCGCCTTGACTTGCTTGGAGATCTCGATGTAGCAATTCTGAACCGTGGTGCAGTCCTTTGGAAGGGTGACAGATTGGAAGAATGGGATCAACTCTTCCTGGCAGTAAATCCCTTTGTATTCTTTCTTAAGATTGACGAATGGGTTGCTCGCCTTGCTGTGCCAAATGTAAGGCAGTCCAGTCTTCACTCCCAAACCGAGGTGATCGCAGATAACCTGTGCATTTGAACAGTACAGTTTAACTAGAAAGCTTATGGATAGCAAAGAAGATCCAGGTAAACACTAGCATGATAAAAAAAAAGGGACCTTGGTACACCAGCCAGCCCACATATCATCGTATCGTCCAATCGGCTGACCATCTCCCATGAGTCCAAAGTACATTGCCGGGCCAATCAAATCCCGGTTAAATGCCAGATTCATCCCGCACATAGGGAAGAGGGTTCCCTTCGGAATCGACATAACAGCATCAACGTACCTGATAAGAATTCGGCATTAGATTTAGACATCATTTCAATGAGTAATACATATGAAGCACACAATGTGAATGGTTATATATATACACACCTGGTGTTCCTCTCAAGTGGCTTGACAAGCTGGGTCGGGGCATCATAATCTGGGATGTTGAGCCAGAGACCGTGAGACACGGCGGTGGGAACACCCTCACGGAGACTGAACGGGTAGCCACGAACGAAGTCCGCACCATCTCGGTACGGGTCATAAAGAGTGTTGAAGAAAAATGGAGTGGATGGACAAAGGAGGTTCTTTATGTGCTGCTCCAATGCATTGATATCTTTGCCGGATGGATCTTTAGCAACCTGTAAAACCAAGAACCGGCTCAAACACCCAACGACTATATGCAAACATTTCACAGTCAGATCTCATGAAAGTGCATCAAAACAGTTAAATCTAAAGAACATCCTAATCTTTCAAAAGATTTACAAATCAAACATGACAACAAAAACAAAAAGGACCATGTTTCAATACATTACTAGAAAGGCTGCTAAGGCCTACAAATACACTAGTAAATGACTAAATTTAGAACAAACCAAAGCAGAAACTGATTGTCAAAATAACATGAAACACAGATGAAAGGATGTTATGTGCTAAACTGAAGAAAATGTAATTTAAAAAGCATACACAAAAAGCAACAATTGCAGATCCAACTAGAAAATCCAAGATGGGGAAGTCCCAACAAATTACATTAAAAGAAAAATCAAGCCAAGATCTAAACTTCCATGCCCTTAAAATCAATAGGTCACATCAAGATCCAAAATTCAAAATCCGCATGCAAAATAGGATTCCAAACATTGGGTCAAACCCAGATCTCCAAGATGAAGACTTTTTCCTCTAGGAAAAAAAACACAAACCCAGGATTCAAAATTCAAAATGCAAGAGTAAAAAGAAGAGTGATAAGCATACAAAGCAGTCATCATCAATGGTGTAGATGTACTTCTTCTTGGAGACCATGTAGCCAAAGCACCTACAAGCAGAGTCCTTGAAAGAGATGCAAGAAGCCTTGGGACCCAGAATCCTGTTGATGTCGTTCCTGTTGTAGAGCTCATAATCGAAGCCTTCAGGGACCTTGATGACCTTGGAAGGATCACCGTCTTGAACAATGATGAGATGGTAGGGCTGGAAAAAGGGTCTCTACATCTCCAAAAAGTCCAAGTTCCTGATGGTCGGGATGACAATGTCGAGCTCATCTTTCAAGAGGGGAGTCGGTGACACGGTGGCCATTGGAGAACAAACTTGGACTTTTCAGAGCAAAAGTGGATGGGATTGAGAGGGCGAGTTTGAGAGAGGGGAAGGGAAAATCGAGGGGTTTGTATATGGGATGAAAGAGCATGGTAGCACGTGCCAAGGAAAATGGGCGACGTTTTAATTGGAAGCCATGGAAAAGTAAAACAGCTCCACTATTTTCATTGTCGTCATGTTTTTTTTTTTGGGGGGGGGTTGTAAGTTCATCAATGGGTAAATTTCACAAATGATCACTAAATTACTAAAATTTTTATTTTGGTCATTAAACTTTCAAAAATTAAAAAATAAGCATTAAACTTCGAATTTTGTTACAAAATGGACATAAGGCTATTAGATGCCGTTTAACAACGGGTTGAATGGGCAACTAAAATAATGATAGTTGTTACAAAATGATCATTGAACTTTGTAAATATTACATTGAACTATTTAATTGTTACAAAATGGTAAATTCATTATTTAATTGTTACAAAATGATCATTGAATTATTTATTTGTTATAAAAATGGTCATTAAATTATTTAATTATTATAAAACGGTTGGTTATTGTAGGTTATACTATAAATTTTTATTGTTGATTTCAAGAGACGTTTCCAAAAACGTTTCAAATGAATGAATGAATGAAAGGGCTTTTTGTTTCCAAAAGTATTTTTTGGGGAAAAAGTTTTAATTTCTTTTATTTGAAACGTTTCTTGGGGAAAAATCCTCTTTCATTTGAAATGTTTCTTGCGAAAAAAAACTTTTAATTCCTTTCATTTAAAAGATTTATGAAAACAAAAAACTCTTAATTCCTTTATTCAAAATATTTCTAAAAATAAAGTCTTGAAATCAATGGCAGAAAAAACTTGCAGCATAACAAGTAATAACCAACCATTTTGTAACAATTAAATAGTGAATTTACTATTTTGTAACACTTACAAAGTTTAATGATTATTTTGTAACAACTATTATATTAATCTAGTTTTTTGATCGGTCCGTCGTTAGGTTGTTAACGACATCTAACGGTTTGATACATATTTTATAACAAAATCTAAAATTTAAACGCTTTTTGTAACTTTTAAAAATTTGGTGATAACATTTTAAAATTGTTTAATGACTATTTATAAACTTTATCCTAATTAATTTTATAAAATATATTTCAAGTCATTTAGTTATGTACTCAATTATACACGAATATTTTTAAAAATATATATAACTTAGCTAGAAACAGATCATTTCATCATTTAAATTCAAACGAACGTATAATTGATTAGACTCTGTTTGTCATTGAGGAGTAGAAGCTCATTAATCGGTAACGCCTGTTTGGGCAAAAGTTAAATTTTTAGTTGGAGACAAACGCTCGTTTAAGGGTAAAATTAAGTGGGCAAACGCCCGTTTAAGAGTAAAATTAAGTGGGCAAACACTCGTTCAGCGTTAAACCTTGGTTTTTGTCATTGCTTCTCCATTCGGGGCTCCGATACTCGTTGGAGAAGCATTGACAAACGAAGCCTTAGTATAATATTTTGATCTTAATTCAACAAATTATATAATGTTGTATATTATTGATATTTTATCAACTATATTTTAACATATATGACTATTTTTTAATACGAGTAAGGTAGTTTTTTCAAAAGAGAAAAAATTTAAAATATAATAAGAGTTTACGGTTCAAATAATTAATTTAATCCGAACATATTTTTATAAGTATATATGACTCGATTCAATAGTAATGCCTCTTATCGACATCGAATGGACCTAGGTTTGGATCTCCCATCACTTATTTTTATTTTTTTATACTTTCACCTATAAGATAACATTAAATAAAAATGGTTGTAAATTCTAAACTAAAAATGAGCTTTAGCTCAATAGTTGGAGTTGCTACATGCCTCCCCCACGTCTTGAGTCTAATTCCCGTCGGAGTGTATTTTACACTAATTAATTTAAGATGTTGTTTATGTTTTGAAATAAGAAAATAATATTTGATTGGAATTAAAGAATTCAAAACATCCACTAAGTACAAGTTAAAAATATATTAATATGCTATTCAAAAAAACATATATTAATATGATTTTTTATATGTCTTAATTATGTGATCGAATATCAGTCATCTTTCTTCATATTTGAAATTCGTGGCTCTTCCTTCCAACAATATCTTTTCTAGGGCTCGAACTCGGATTTTCTCCTTAAAGAGCAATGTGTCATATCATTACACCCAACACTTGTTGGTTATACATGCACCATTTCATCCAAATTAAAGATATTTTTTACTTTAAATCAATAGTTTAAATAAGTATGACATTTAGACTATTTAAAAAAAAAAGTATGACATTTATTAGAAGCTGAACGTTTTGGGTACAAATTATTTATGATACTAAATGCCACTATTAAAATAAGTAGTACTCGATTAATGTTGCCATTTTTTTTGCCAAACCTAATTCCATAGTCCATTTTAACTCCAAAATTTAATTATTGGATGACTATAATTTTTTTTGTTATATTATATTATCAGTCATTATTCTATGCATAAGTTATAGATTCAGTCCTTGTACTTCATGTGTTAATAAATGAAATAATGCAAGGATTTTGTTTTTTTTTTTATATTGATATTTGGGTAAATTACATCATGTGTTATTAGTACGTTCACAATCGACTCAATTAATTTATTGTAATCATGTCAATATGTCATTAATCTCAAATGGACGTTGACTTTTATTTACATTTTGGTCACTCAATTATAAATAAGCTTGCAATTTGGTCAGACCGGTTTCAATTGGAAGTCAAATTTTTAGTTTTTCTTTCTTACAAGTTGGTGCAAGATCCCTTAAATTCTAAGAGAAAATCCAAAAAGGATTATTCACAACCGAAAGTTGAATGACCAAAATATAAATTTACACAAAAATTAGTGTCCTTCTGAATTTAATTGCATAGTGATCTTATTGTTACAATCGTTGGTTGAATGATTTGATTATGACTTTTTAAAATATAATGACCCAATTATAAACTTATTAATAATAAAATAGCATACGATGTAATTTACCTTTGATATTTATATTTTTATTTATTTTTAATAATATGGTGATTACAAGGTAGTATCTGTTTATATATATTACTAACCATTTGACAATGCACACACACCTTACAAATAAAGCAATTTGAACTTGAGTCTCCTAGTATGAACATCATCCTCTTTTCCGCTAGGACCACTTGTTGGGTTCCCTGCGACATTTATTAATACCATCTAAATATGGCATTGCATATTGATAGGGAATTATGAGTACATGTTGATGGATATATATATATATATATATATTGATTAAATAGAGATATATTAATTGCTATATATATATATAAATATATAGAAAAAGAGGGGATCCTCTTACACTATGCAAAACTTGAAAAGTTTTACACATTTTTTGAACCATTTGATGAAGGTAGATGGATGGTTAAGATTAACAGTAGGAAATTTGAAGATTATCACTTGGAAAAAAAAATAAGGAAATAATTTTAGCCTTTTATTACTCTCATCCAACGGTCTAAAAAAGTATAAAAGTAATTAAGTTTTACATAGTATAAAGGGACCCTAACACATATACATATATATATGTATATGGAAAATACTTTAATACATAAGCATGTGTAAACTTAGATTACACAAGCCTTTCAATTTTAGGTTTTAGAGATTTAGGTTAAAATTTAAGATTTAGTGGTTTAAGTTGTAGGGTATATAATTTAGGATTTACGATTAAAATTTAGGACTTTGGGTGTTGTGGTTAGAAATTTAGATTTTATAGTTTAAATATGAAGAGTTGTGTAAATTTTTTTACACAGTTTGTGAATTAATATATAACCCTATGTGTATATATATGTATGAATTGGTGGTGCCAAACAAGAGAATATAATAACTAAACATGGCAACTCATCCTATATAATATCAAATATGGCAGCTCATATTATTCCCCAATGAAAGTTTTGATGAAAGAATATTCTTTTCGTTTACGCTCTTTGGAGAAACATATGCTTCTTTAAAAGAAAACAAAAAACAATTATCAGATACTCTTTATACTTCTATAGTATTTTTTTAATAATTTATTTTTCATTTTAATTATCAATACTATAAAACTTATTATTGAGTTTGGTATCACAAATACACATAGACAGATCTAAGTTGGACCTGGGAAGAGCTGTTGTACCCACGCATAAGATTTTTTTTATAATTATAAATTTATACTCCACCTTTTAATATTTATGTTTTACCTCTAGCCTTTAGTCTTCTTACTCCCGCCCTATCAACACATTTATTGATCGATAGTTTAATAAGTTTAGTTCGGTTGATATTATTGTCAGCACAATACATAGGAAGATGTATGATCGTACATGCTTAAATATAGACTTCATATCAAATTGTTTATTAAAATTTATTGATTGATAAAAACTCAAAAAAATTATTAAAACATATATATTATCAAACTATTCATTTATATTTTTCCTTATATTAATAATTGGTTATTTATTTTTAAAATTAAATAAAGCAGCTCACATTTTCATTAAAAAAATTACCCACCCTTTTTCTTCATAAAAATATCAATATTTCCAATAAATTGTTGCTTTAACAAATAATTTCAAAAAAAAACATTAAACGGGCGTGTCAAAATCTAATTAAGTCAATATACTTGTGTAATCACTCATTTTTATCTAGTCTCTAAGTATCATATTAATATATTAGTGCATGATTACATATATGTGTGTGCGTGTATATGTTATTAATATTACATATATGATATATGTGTAATGTGTGAATGTATGCATGGTGCATATATTTATGTTGTGTATTACGTACCTATTAATATGTGTGTGATGTGGTTATATTTATGTTAGGGGTATCATATAATATATGTTGGTATATGTGCATTTATGAATATGTTTATATATGTTTGCATGTATATATTATTAATGTCCTTGTTATTATTGAATGTATACGAATGAGTGTTGCATGAATTGTAAGTATTATTATTAAGTGTATTTATGTGTGAATGTATTTCATTACAATCGTATGTATGTGTATGCATTTACTATTATATTAATATATATGGACAAATCTGAAAATAAAAAACCCAATTAAATTAAATGTCCAGATTATTACAAAACCCATAAAATACAAGGGCCGATCGGCCCAAACCCAAAACCCTAACAGGACCCTAATACCTATCAGATATCTAACCCTAATTATTTTGTATTTGCGCAGCCAACCAGGAGCCGTTGGATCAAAATATTGATCCAACGGCCACGATCAATGAGGGAAAAATATCCAGCTGGCCGCGTATATTACACGCTCGGACTGTTCGAATGCCACGCGCGCGTTCGATCCATGTGCTGACCCTTCGATATTCCACGCGGGCGTGAATCCCACGCGCTATAACTCCTCGACTGCTGAGCCCCACGTGTCACGATCTGGAGCCGTTCCACCGATCGAGGTTTCATCTGGACCGTGTATTCTTCAAGCTATCCCGACCGTTAGATCGAATCTAATCCAACGGTCGAGAACACCTCTGGCCGAAGACATCTCCCCCACACCGCCACCATGCCGGCCTCCAACCACCGCGTTCAGATATATCAAAAAACACAAAAAAGAGGCGATGTCGGTATCATTTCATATCTAAAAAATGTTTTATAGTACTTGCTACCAAACCAAAAAAAAAGAGGGATATATGTATGAAACAAGTAATTGTAAGGCAGTCCAGTTGTAATCGGTAAGAGAAAAATAAAAAAGAAGCACAAAGTTTCAGTGGTAACTCCCTTTTCTTTTTTCTTACTTCTTTGCATGCATACAAAAAAAAATACGAAGTAATAACAAAAAGAGAGGGATGTAGATTTGTTATCTTCATCATCAACGGATCTCCCCTCACCAGTGACAAGCCTCTTCAGCTTTCCAAAGCTGAACATGGTGAACTGAAGGGAGAGGGAGGTCCCTTTTGGTTTCATTTCGGCTAAACATAAACAAAAAACTTTTTTTTCATTTCGTATTTGCTTAGATCTAGATAAAAGGGTGAGTCTTAGTGTAAATCTAAGTTCAGATTTGGGTTCGGTTTGAAAAGATGTTGGTTTTGGGTGTTTCTTTTGGTTCGCCGGCGCCGGCTAGCGGCGGAGAGTCGCCGGTTTCTGGGTTCATCAAAGGTTTGGGAGGGTGAGTTGAGAGAAAATGAGAGAGAGAAGGTGAGAGAGAGAGGTTATTATAAAACTGGTTAAGGAAAAAAATGAGGAAAATTTGAGATCGGGCTAAAAAGGGGGATTTTATAGGCATTTTATTTTGTGAAATGGTAAAATTCTGAAATAAATCCCCCCGCATTTTCGATATTTACATTTCTGTCTTGCCGCATGGCATATTTACAACATCAGTCCCCCTTATATTCTAAAATCTTGCAATCCAACCCCTGGATTAAATTGAATCAGTTTTTAAATGGCGAAATTACCTCACCAGTCCCACCGTGTTTTTGAAATTTTCACTTCAAGCCTGCCCCTTGGTCCAATTACAGTTTTAGTCCTTTTAGGTTCTGTTCAGTTTGCAATTTCGTCCCTAAATCGCATATTATTGCCTTTTAATTTCTGTTTCTTATGTTTATTTCTTTTCATTTCAGTCATGTTCCATATTTAAATATTCATGTTCGTTTATTATGATCGTATATGTTGATGTAGCCTTTTTGCCTTCTCACATGTCTCTCGTACATGCTTTGTATTTTTATGTTTATATGTATATATGTGTTAAGTTTATGGTGATTATGTATTTTTATGCATTTGTTCGGTCATTCGTATCACACATATTAGATTGATATTTTAGTTGGCTCGTACACAACATGTTTTGTATTTTAGCATGTATTGTATGTTCTCTTTGCTTTTAGGTTACGTGTTAGTATATTTTCTTTGTCATGTATAATACCATGTTCTACATATGTTACAATGTGTTTTATTTTAATATGTATATCTTATTGTAATATGTGTTTTTGTTCCCACATGTATTTACTCATGCCTTGTTATTATGATATGTTAAGTTTGTTTTTATTTACGAGTATGAGTAATCTGTATGTATGTATGTTTTAAATTAGTATTTTATTTATGTTCGATTAGTATTCTATTATGTTAATATTTATTGTATTTAAATTATTTGCCATGTTTTATATTTTGCTCACTAAGTTTGCATAATGGAATATATAATGTCAATGCGATGCCCTTTTATCCGAGCGTAAACGGGGCCAGTATCAGGCGTAGTGATAGTGGTTGGGCGTTTACTCTCGGATAACGGGGTCTTTAAAATTTATTCGCAATTATAACCGAATTTTAAACTAATCGTCACTTTAACCCGGAAAATCCAATATTAATAAAGCGGTAATTATTAAAGTACCAATTTTGGGCGGTGTGGCGGTGCTAATCCTTCCCCATTCGTAACCGACTCTCGAACTCAAAGTTTTTTGAATCTCTGGTTTTATGGTGTCCGGCCTACCTCAGTGGCCGGTGGCGACTCCCTTTCTTTAAATAAAATACGATATTTTCAAAACCTCACGGAATAAATATTTTAATACCCGAAAAATCACAAACACCTCGAAAACACGTTTTTTAGCGAAAAGGACATCGCTACAGATGGCGACTCCGCTGGGGACAATTTTTTGTTTTTCGAAAACAAGAAGAGAGTCAAGCTTTTTAAAATAATTACCGCTTTATTAATATTAGAAATTCCGGGTTAAAGTGACTATTAAATTAACATTCAGTTATAATTGCGCGTTTATTTTAACGCATTTAAAATATGGCATATAAACCCGTTTTTTAAGTGGGGGGAAAACGCTAATGCTTTCGTGGAGATATCGTTCTCCTGTATAGGCCTAGCAAGTACCTTCGGGGCTCGAGTACCTTATGCTTTCGTAAGGATATCGTTCCTTCGTATGGGCATAAGCGAATAGATCCCCCTGAATTAAACCCGGTTGAAAGGAGCCTATAATGGGTGATGATCGGGGGCCTTGCTATTCTTAGTAGAGGACAGCAATGACAATTCGGGTACCTCCTATAACCAAGACTGCATGTAGAGAATACATAGAAACCTACCCCTTTAGAGCCATGCGAATAACCTTAGGTTTTAGACGGGATAAATAGGGTTGTTTTATGTGTTTATTCTGTTTAATTTTGTCCTTTTATTTATATATTTATTAATTTTATCTGGTACTGACTTGTTTTCTTTTTCGCTTTTGTTTTTTTCATACATCATACATTTGCATCACATAAAGGTACTAGATCAAGTGGTTTGCCCGATCAGAAAGTCTTTTTCCATGGAAAAAAGAGCTTAATTTGTCAGTCAGACATTGGTCAGAGGTCAACCAGAAAGCCCAAGGGGACAGTTCGCCGAACGAACGCGTAATAGAAGGGTACACCTATGTGAGTCTCCAACAGAACAACTTATGAGATCTTCAAAGCATTTGGGAAAGATGGGACCGAAGACTACAGGACTTGTTCTGCTATAGTTATGGCGACATTGCACAACTGTTATATGTTCGGGTTAACCAGCCCCTGCTCCGAGCTATTTTTCAGTTCTGGAATCCTGTCTTTTGCTGCTTCACCTTCAATGGGCAGGACATGATGCCTACAGTAGAAGAATACACCACTTTACTTAACTAGAAGAACATTCAGAAAGATTGGATCTACGCGTAGCCTCCGAGGAATTAGAATTACACTTCGAAGCTCAAAACCTTTGCAGGAATGAGTGACGATTGGGTTAATGGCCTGATTCAGCTCTGAGGAGACAATACAGTTTTTGCATGGGAAAGTATTTGGGATATCATACCGACACATCCAGACGAGGCAAAGAAGATGGACCTATTCGCCTTAGGAATATATGGCTGGGTGATTTTTCTGAGAGTAGTTGGGAACATTGACATAGCCATTCTGGACTTGTTTGAGCGTGTAAAACGGAGAGCGAACCCAGTACCAGCAATCTTGGCCGAGACCTTCATTTCTTTAAATGCTAGTTGGAAGCATGAAGAAGGACGTTTTCGAGGATATGCACAGCTGTTACAGGTGTGGATTTAGAGTCACATGTGGAAGATGCCGACGAGGGTCCTGCCGGGGATATCCTTCCAAGGTTTTTCGCCTTTACGGGAGTACTTAGCAAAAGAATGGCGAGAAGACTTGAAAACAAAAAAAATGGACTAGTTTCTTCAGGAACATTCAAGACGAAGACATAGCATGAAGGGTCCCATGGCTCGGCAAAGTTAATTACTTTTTATACAGTTGCCGCGATTTCAACTGGCTGATGATATTGGGATTGCACAGAGGGATTGCTTGTGCTCCGCTTTTGGTGTCTCGACAGTTCAGATAACGACAGTTCATTCCCAATACCGGCGGGTTAAGCCGAACTGAATTTCTTTTCAAATGAGAGTCCAAAGGAAAAGTTTAGACTATCATGAGGGCTTGGGACCATTGTTACCGGATCAGGGTGGAATGAGACACCGAGCACATGACCACCCCAGACTACGATCTTTGAATACGTTTGAGGGTTAATAATGTGATTCTTGAATCTAATCAAGGATCAGCGGTGTCGCTCGAGGAGCTTACAAGGGTGGTACCGTCTGAAACTGACATCTTACGGAATGAACTCGAAGAAATTAAAAGGAAAATGGACACCCAACAGACTCAACATGCGAGTGAGCTCTATAAGGCAAGCTTAGAGGTCGACGAACGAGATAGGATCATTAGGCAGTTGAAGAAATTAAATGCGGATTTGAGCGACAAGAACGCTCTTTACCAAAAGGATGCCCTTCTACTACAAGCGAAAATACAGAAGGCCGGTCGAAGTCAGTTCATAGCCGTGGAAAAAGAAAGAATGAATGATATCCATTTGGTTTAAGAAGAACGAGAAATCAGCAAGAAAGCGATCGAGAAGGAGATAGAAAGCTGCCGGTTGGCTATTGGGGAAGAAAGACAGACATCCAAGAAGGACATTGACCAAGAAAAGGAAAGAATCAGGCAAGAAATTAGCAAGGGAAAACAAGCAGTCAATCACGAGAGAGAAAATGTCACCGTATGGAAAAAAAAGTCCATGAGTAGCCGGAATAGACTGTTAGAGATGCAAAAGTTGTACGACGACACTATCCTAAGTCTAGATCAAAGCCAAAGTCAGAATGTCGAACTGAGAGAAAAGATGGCAAAAGTAGAACTCTCCTTTCAAACGTACTGCCAGAGGAATGGCTTCACTGAGCTACAAGAAAGAGAGCGCGAAGTAGGCATGTTACGAACCCGAATTAAGTCCCTTGAAGCAACTGTTGAAGATTATAAGGAAAAAATTAGTGTATTCGAAGAGGCTACAGCCGGAGGGAACACTTATTGGCAAAGGAGACTGCGTGACGCTGCCCGGATGGTACAAGATAAGGACCAATATTACGCAAACTTGATGGTGGACATACAACGAGTCACCAGGCATGTGAATAATTTGGCTGTCGAGGCTGAAACACTCCGACCTTTCGTAGTCCCAGAAATGGAAGAAGCTCCCAGGTTCATCAAGTTGCTCAGGGCAATTGGAAGATTAGGAGATAGAGCTAGGGCTTATCTATAGGGCTATGTGTTGTAATTAGTACTCTTTTGTATTAGGGATCTTCATTTTGTAATATGAACTCTGTTGTAATCTAGACCCTTTAATTCCCGTAGAAGTAGTTCAAAAGGGTGATTACCAGCGGAATCAGTACCTTATCTACATACATTCTTGCATTGCATCATGACATTCACATCATTATACATGCATTTATTTTTCTTGCAATCATATTAATGTTATGAATATTGTGGCAGTGTGTGAAAATAGGAGTTAACCCGCA
Source organism: Hibiscus mutabilis (assembly GCA_019671005.1). NCBI lineage: Eukaryota > Viridiplantae > Streptophyta > Magnoliopsida > Malvales > Malvaceae > Hibiscus > Hibiscus mutabilis. Next base: position 406,144 of record CM033720.1, on the reverse strand, counting down.
ATCATTCATCATCCATACTTTACCCGATTACAAAGCAAGCTCATGGAAGACAGGATAATCAGTCTAGAAAAGGGGCAAAGAGAGCTCGAAGCAACGTTTGAAGAGGCTCAAAGAAGCCTCAGTGACCAGATTGCTCAGTCGCAAGCATCGATAGTATCCGACATAACCGCATTATTGGCTAAAAGTCTTGGAAAGAGAGTTGAAGGAGAAACTGTTCAAGAACCAGAGGGTACCCTAATTCACAATAAGGTTCAACCAGCTGCACCAAATCTGATTAGAAGGGTGTATATTGACCCTGCAGGAATGTCAGCTAATCTTCAGGTAGGGGCATCTGAGACTCAACCCCTCGACACTGAAGCACTCTATGAAGAGGAGGTGCCGGACCTGAATTTGGTCGAAAGGATCAGGACAGAGGTAGAGAAAAAGTGAGAGGAAAGGTTTCGCCTCATGGAGGAAAAATTCAAAACTTTACAAGCTATGAAAGAGTCAGGAAATGATGCTACTGACTTAAGTCTGGTATCCGATCTTATCCTACCTCCAAAATTTAAAACGCCAGAGTTCGACAAATATGATAGAACCACGTGTCCTTCCGCGCACATAACAATGTACTGCCGGAAGATGTCGGCCTACCTTAAGGATGAGAAGCTACTGATTCACTGTTTCCAAGACAGCCTAACTGGAGCGGCGTTACGATGGTACACCCAGTTGAGCAAGGTAAATGTCAAGACATGGAAAGATCTGTTAAGAGCATTCATTGAGCAATATAAGCATGTAACAGATATGACCCCCCAATAGGATTATGCTGGAAAATATAGGATAGAAGTCCAACGAAAGTCTACGACAATATGCTCAAAGGTGGCGGGAAGTGGCCGCCCAAATTCAGCCACCCCTCCCGGAACATGAAATTATGCTATTATTCGTTAATACTTTGAAATGGGCACTTTTCGATCGCCTCATTAATAACACAACACAGAGTTTTGCTGATCTAATTAGGACTGGGGAGTCCATTGAATTGGCAATTAAGAGTGGTAGAATTGATAGCGGGGAAGGATCTCGGAAATACAGCAAGAAGAATGAAGTAAACGCCACTGGTACTTACACCGCTCCGAAGAATTTTACAGTCTCACAGCCACAAGCACCTGTGGGAAAAACGCAAAACTTGAATCAAAGAGAGGAGAGAACCTCGAGAAAAGAGAAAGAGAGGAAAACTTTTACTCCCCTACCCGTTCCGTACTCAGAGCTTTACTCCTAGTTGTATGAAGCAGACCTGGTCCGTCCATATTACGTTACTCCTTTCAAACCGCCATTCCCGTCTCGGTATAACCCGAACGCGCATTGCGACTATCACGGCGATGCCCCTGGACATCATACCGAGAACTGCCTTGCCTTCAAAAAACTTGTGCAGAACTTAATTGATTCTGGGATATTGAAGTTCGAAGAACCAAGTGTAGCTACTAACCCGTTACCTAATCATGGGAACAGAGGAGTAAATGTTATTGAAGAATACTTTACCAGGAAGATTAAGGATGATGTGTCAGAAATCAAATCTCATTTGCTGTGGGTATTTCAACAATTATGCATGGCCCATGTGATCGACAAAGACATGGTAATAAGGCAGAAGGGATGTGAAGTGTATTGCGAATTCCATCAGGACGAAGGGCATGACATCCAAAAGTGCGACGAGTTCAAGAGATTGGTACAACAATTGATGAATGAAAAGCAAATAGAATTCTTCGAAGAGCCCACGGGAAAGAAGGGGTCGAACGTACATATGACGGATAGCCCCAACGCTAAATACGGGAGGGATAGACCTTTTATCATCTCTTCCAGGTCAGGTAATGCAGGTGCCTCCCAAGAAGAAACCACTAAGATAAATCCCAAGATCATCATTTCAGCACCATCCCCGTTCTCATTCAAGGATATGCGGCAAACTCCTTGGAACTATGCTATAAATGTGTCCACACCAGAAAAACCAGAATATGGTCAGGTAAAAGAGCCTACACTAAAAGATGAACAAAGCAAGAGCGATGTGAATGTCGATGAGACGGGCCATTTCACGAGGAGCGGCAGATGTTATTCCTCTGAGACTTTGAGAGCAGCTGAAGTGGTCAAAGATAAGGGAAAGAATACAGCGGTTAGCCCCACGCAGATATTCGGTGAAGAACCTCTCCCAAAGATGAATGAGCCGGTAACTGAGGCCCAGGCCAAAGAATTTTTGAAGTTCCTGAGACATAGCGAGTACAGCGTAGTGGAACAACTACGAAAGCAACCGGCTAGGATCACAGTGCTGGAGTTGCTCTTGAGTTCAGAAAGACACCGTGAGGCACTATTAAAAGTACTGAAACAAACTTTTGTGCCCCAGGACATTTCTGTGACAAAACTGGATAGGATAGTGGGGCATATCACTGCCTATAATCATATAACATTCAGTGATGACGAGATCCCCGATGGCGAAATGGGGTCCACCAAAGCCCTTAACATCACAACCCACTGCAAAGGGTATGTAGTACCTGGGGTGCTGATTGACAACGGGTCAGCATTGAACGTGTTGCCTATGGTGACCTTGCAGAAACTACCAATAGATGGTTCTCACCTAAAGCCCTGCCATAACTCCGTAAGAGCCTTTGACGGTACACAAAGAGGAACAATAGGAAAAAATGAGGTGCCTCTATTGATCGGGCCAACTGAGTATGTGATTGATTTTGTGGTAATGGACACAAAACCATCTTACAGCTGCTTATTAGGAAGGCCATGGATCCACTTCGTAGGAGTTGTCCCCTCATCATTGCATCAGAAATTAAAATTCGTAGTCGAAGGCAAATTGGTCACAGTAGAGGCCGAACAGGAAATTGTTGCTTCAGTGACATCAGATGCCCCCTATATTCAAAATGACGAGGATGCTGCAGAATGCTCTTTTCGAGCATTAGAGCTAGTGAATGCCACATTCGTCACGGAGGGAAGTCGGATCCCCTAACTCAGGTTATCTAATTGTACCAAGATGACCGTCGCAGAAACTTTGGGCCGAGGAGCCAAAGTAGTAAGAGGGTTGGGGAAGAGATTACAAAGGAGCCTAAGAGCCAAAAGTATGATAACCAAGAATGACCATTTTGGGCTGGGTTACAAACCAAGAGTCCAACAAAGAAAAGATGAATACAAGAGAAAAGAAGAGCAAAGAAAAGCCAGATTTAAAGGAGAAGACATTTCGTGGAGACCAATGTCCTTCCCTAGTTTGAAAACCACTTTTGTCTCCGGAGGATTCTACCAACCAGGTCAAGAAGTTGAAGAGGCAATTAAGGAAAATGACATACTCAACAAGGATGAGATATTCAATAAATCACTTGAAGGGATGTACATCAACATGATAGCTGGAAAGAGCCAAGGCAGCAAAATGTTGACCAACATCCGCCCCTGCCGTCCCGGGGAAACACTTGATAACTGGAGCTGCATTGATCTACATGGGGTTTTTAGGAATAGATCAGAGTAATGCTCCGAATCAACCTTTTGTTTTTGCCCATAAACAATGGGGATCTTTTGTATAGGGCACCTATGTTAACTTTTTGTTGAAATGAAAATATCCCCCCGTTTTCTTGAGTGACAAACATTCAGTTATTTCATTCATGCATTATTCATGTTCATTCACTTCATATAAAGCCATCATCTTCCCAATACAATTCATTCTCATTTAATGCAGGTCGCTCATGATTGACTATATGAATGATACCAGATCCAATCCCGAAGTGAATTTTGAATGCCCTAAGATCTCAGAAGGAATTGAGGAAGAAGATGATGAGATAGAATGTGAGGTCCCGGTAGAGTTGAGGAGAATGGTGGCCAACGAAGAAAGGCAGATCATGCCCCACCAAGAAGAAATAGAAGTTGTAAACTTGGGGACTGAAGAAGGGAGAAAAGAAGTGAAAATAGGGACGACGTTTTCCTCGAAAACCAAGTACGAACTGATAACCCTACTTTGAGAATTTAAGGATGTTTTCGCCTGGACCTATCAAGATATGCCAGGATTGAATATTGACATAGTGGTGCACAAATTGCCAACAAAGCCGAAGTGCAAACCAATACAGCAAAAATTTCGGAGAATGAGACCAGACATGTTGTTAAAGATCAGAGAAGAGGTAAAAAAACAGTTTGACACTGGTTTCTTGGAGGTAGCCAAATACCCCGAATGGGTTGCAAACATCGTACCAGTACCAAAGAATGACGGAAAAGTTCGTATGTGTGTAGATTACATGGATATAAACCGAGCCAGCCCTAAAGACAACTTTCCCTTACCACATATTGACACGCTGATTGACAACACCGCGGTACATTCATGGTTTTCATTCATGGACGGCTTTTCAGGGTACAACCAGATAAAGATGAACTCTAACGACATGGAGAAAACTACGTTCATAACCATGTGGAGCACTTTTTGTTATCGGGTGATGCCTTTTGGGCTCAAGAATGCAGGGGCAACGTACCAAAGAGCAATGGTGACTCTTTTCCATGACATGATGCATAAAGAAATAGAAGTATACGTGGACGACATGATTGCCAAGTCCCGAATAGAGGAAGATCACCTATAGAACTTGAGAAAACTATTCCAAAGACTACGGAAATACCAGCTGAGGCTTAATCCTGCCAAGTGTACCTTCGCCGTTACTTCTGGAAAACTCCTAGGGTTCGTGGTAAGCAGAAGAGAGATTGAGATCGATCCAGATAAAGTGAAAGCCATCCAGGATCTCTCACCACCCCACACTCAGAAGGAAGTTCACGGTTTCCTGGGGAGGTTGAATTATATCTCTCATTTTATTTCCTAATTAACCGATCGATGTGACCCGGTCTTCAGACTTCTTAGAAAGAATAATCCTGGCGTGGGGAATGGGAAACCAGGGACCCGAAGTTGGTCAAATATTGTGAATTGATTCAAGATCCCACCAAGGAGTTCGAAAGGGTCAACTTCAATTACCTTTCCCGAGAAGAAAATCAGATGGCAGACGCCTTGGCGACCCTGACATCCATGTTTAAAACAAACACTAAGGCAGAAATGAATCCCATTAAGATGTAGACGTTTGAAAGGCCTGCTCATTGTTGTAATGTGCAGGAAGAGATTGATGGAAACCCATAGTACTATGACATCTTGCAATATGTCAAGCTTCGAAAGTATCCCGAAGGGGCAAATGACAATGAAGAAAAACACTCAGAAAAATGGCAACAGGATATGTCCTAGATGGGGAGATCCTATATAAGAGAAGTCATGATCAGACATTACTGAGATGTGTGGATGCCCGGGAGGCGAATGAGATTTTAGCCGAGGTACACGATGGGCTATGTGGGACGCACGCCAACGGGCTGTCTATAGCCCAGAAAATTATGAGATATGGCTATTTTTGGTTGACCATGGAGGGAGAATGTATCGATTACGCCAGGAAATGCCACAAATGCCAAATTTATGCTGACAAGATTCACGCACCCTCATCGCCTTTACGCACCATAAATTCTTCGTGGCCTTTTGCGGCGTGGGGCATGGACGTCATCGGGCAGATTCACCCGAAGGCTTCCAACGGACACCGTTTCATTTTGGTCGCTATAGATTATTTCACTAAATGGGTAGAGGCAGCATCTTACGCCAACATCACAAGGACTGTAGTATGTAAGTTCCTAAAGAAGGAGATTATTTGTCGATACGGTTTGCCAGAAAGGGTCATCACCGATAACGCTTCCAATCTGAATAACAAAATAATGACGGGCGTGTGCAATCAATTCAAGATAACACACTATAATTCCACAATCTATCGTCCTAAAATGAATGGGGCAGTGGAAGCAGCAAACAAGAACATAAAGAAGATCATAGCAAAGACGACAGATACCTATAGGGATTGGCATGAGAAGCTGCCATTTGCCCTTTTCGCCTATAGGACGTCCATTCGCACATCAACAAGGGCAACACCCTACTCCTTGGTGTATGGTACCGAAGCAGTACTCCCCATTGAGGTAGAGATCCCGTCACTCCGGGTCTTAAATGAAGTAAAATTGGAAGAATCCGAATGGGTGCAAGCCAGACTCGACCAGCTAAATCTCATTGAAGAAAAAAAACTAAAGGCCATTTGTCATGGTCAGATGTACCAAAAGCGGATGATGCGGGCATACAACAAAAAGCTGCGCCCAAGAGAGTTGAGAGAGGGGGATCTGGTGCTAAAGAAAATCCTCCCGATTCAGAAAGATTCTCGAGGAAAGTGGATGCCCAACTGGGAAGGGCCGTACGTGGTAAAAAAGGCCTTCTAAGGAGGAGCCATAATCTTAACTAAAATGGATGGAGACGAACAGAAAAGCCTTGTAAATTCTGATGCTGTTAAGAAATACTACGTTTGGAAAAAAAGAAAAGAAAAAAGAAGAAAAAAAATGGAGAGCTCAGGGCGAAAACCCGAAATAGGGCGTCTTGAAGCAAAGGGAAGACCCGAGTCGAAAACCCGTAAAGGGCGGCTCGAATAAATTGAAAGGTTGGATATCCGAAGAGAATGGTCAACCCCATGAACCCTGTGAAGATGGAGCTTCAGGCAAAAGATTCTACGCCGGTTGATAGGATCATATATCATTCATACCGAAGATAATGAGGGATCTTGTATTTCATATTTAGCTTTTCCTCTTCCTCATGTGTGTCATAACTCTCTCAAAGTATCCCAAACCCTTAATCGTAATAAAATCATGTTTTTGAGCATACATTCCTTGCCTTCTCGTTAATATCATGCAAATAAGCTAACATAGGCTTACGATAAACAAGAGATTTCTGAGCATTACTGTGATCTAATCTTAAAGATGCAGGTGATTAGAAAACGATGTTAACTTTGCCCTCTAGCTCCCTACATAATGGCCGTTGACAGGGAAGGCGGAAGGCTTCAAGCAACAGGATAGGATGACCAATGGCGCACGCCCTGCTTGTTCAAGAGAAAGCATGCGAGATAACAAGAGAGATATCCCAGGTGAAAACCCAGAAGGGCACCCTTTGGAAAAGAAAAATGAAAAAAACAACAAAAAAAAAGAAAAAATGAAAAAAATGAAAAAAAACCTCTAAAGCGAAAACCTGAAAGGGCACTTTAGAACCCCAAATTGGAAATTCAGAAAAGAAAGGTTGGAATGGTTGAACCCGACAGTGAAATGAGATAACGCCGCCAAAAAAGGGAGAAAGTGAACAACGTAAAGTCGAGATTAACTGAGGACTAAAGCAGGCCCACCAAGATATTGACACTCATGCATCTTGAATAGTTAGACATCACTAGGATTAGGAGCATGTCAATTCATTTGTCATAGCATTTTGTCTTATCTTAGACAGGTATCTATAGATTCAAAGAGACATCGGTAGCCATCGTGGTGTGAATCCCAAATATAAAGATGAAGGTTCTATATACGAAAGGCCTATGTTTCCAAGCGCCTGCAGAGAGAGGTTCTATGTAGGAAGAATCCGCCGCTCCGAGGCTTCAGGAGCTGAAAGTTTTATATAGGAAGGGCTTGCAACTCCAGGGTGAAGACTAGCAGTTCTATATAGGAAGAACTCCCAGCCGAAAGAATTCACCCATGACACATAAGGTTTTATATAGGGAAAACCTGTTGTGTTGAAAGCGAAGAGTCTTATATAGGAAGGACTCCGAGCTTTATTGTCTTAGAGTGAAAGATTCTATATAGGAAGAACCCGTAGCTCTGAGATTTCAGAAGATGAAAGTTTTATATAGTAAGGGCTTGCAGCTCTAGGGTGAAGACTAGCAGTTCTATATAGGAAGAACTCCCAGCCGGAGGAATTCACCCATGATACACAAGGTTTTATATAGGGAAAACCTATTGTGTTGAAAGCGAAGAGTCCCATATAGGAAGGGCTCTGAGCTTTACTATCTTAGAGTGAGAGGTTCTATATAGGAAGAACCCGTAGCTCTGAGATTTCAGAAGCTAAAAGTTCTATATAGGAAGGACTGACGGCTCCAGGGTTTAAAACTAGCAGTTCTATACAGGAGGAACTCCCAGTCGGGAGAATCCATCAAAAAAGGTTTTATATAGAAAAAACCAACCGCGTTGAAGGTAAAGAGTTCTATATAGGAAGGACTCCGAGCCTTACCGTCTCAAGATGAAACATTCTATATAGGAGGGACTCATAACTTGAGGCTTCACAGTGAAGGGTTCCATATAGGAAGAGCCTGTAGCTCCAAGATCGGAGGGGGAAGAAGTTATATAGGAATGACTCCGAGCCTTACGGTATCAAGATGAAACATTCTATATAGGAGGGACTCATAACTTGAGGCTCCACAGCGAAGGGTTCCATATAGGAAGAGCCTGTAGCTCCAAGATCGTAGGGGGAAGAAGTTATATAGGAAGGACTCCGAGCCTTACGGTCTCAAGATGAAACATTCTATATAGGAGGGACTCATAACTTGAGGCTTCACAGCGAAGGGTTCCATATAGGAAGAGCTTGTAGCTCCAAGATCGGAGGGGGAGAAGTTATATAGAAAGGACTTACGAGCCCGAAGATTCAGCCGAGGGAAAACGGAGAGTTCCAGAAGAGCACATGTTTCCAAAGCTACAAATAGGGAAGTCGGATAAAAATGAGTGCTTATGAATCTTTGCTTTGTTCCCATTCCATGAGAACAAGCAAAGAGGGGCAACTGTAATCACTCATTTTTATCTAGTCTCTAAGTATCATATTAATATATTAGTGCATGATTACATATATGTGTGTGCGTGTATATGTTATTAATATTACATATATGATATATGTGTAATGTGTGAATGTATGCATGGTGTATATATTTATGTTGTGTATTACGTACCTATTAATATGTGTGTGATGTGGTTATATTTATGTTAGGGGTATCATATAATATATGTTGGTATATGTGCATTTATGAATATGTTTATATATGTTTGCATGTATATATTATTAATGTCCTTGTTATTATTGAATGTATACGAATGAGTGTTGCATGAATTGTAAGTATTATTATTAAGTGTATTTATGTGTGAATGTATTTCATTACAATCATATGTATGTGTACGTAAGTATGTATGTGTATGCATTTACTATTATATTAATATATTAATATATATGGACAAATCTGAAAATAAAAAACCCAATTAAATTAAATGTCCAGATTATTACAAAACCCATAAAATACAAGGGCCGATCGGCCCAAACCCAAAACCCTAACATGACTCTAATACCTATTAGATAACTAACCCTAATTATTTTGTATTTGCGCAGCCAACCAGGAGCCGTTGGATCAAAATGTTGATCCAACGGCCACGATCAATGAGGGAAAAATATCCAGCTGGCCGCGTGTATTACACGCTCGGACTGTTCGAATGCCACGCGCGCGTTCGATCCACGCGCGGACCCTTCGATATTCCATGCGGGCGTGAATCTCACGCGCTATAACTCCTCGACTGCTGAGCCCCACGTGTCACGATCTGGAGCCGTTCCACCGATCGAGGTTTCATTTAGACCGTGCATTCTTCAAGCTATCCCAACCGTTAGATCGAATCTGATCCAACGGTCGAGAACGCCTCTGGCCGAAGATATCTCCCCCACACCGCCACCATGCTTCCACCATGCCAACCTCCAACCACCACGTTCAGATATATCAAAAAACACAAAAAAGAGGCGATGTCAGTATCATTTCATATCTAAAAAATGTTTTACAGTACTAGCTACCAAACCAAAAAAAAGGGATATATGTATGAAACAAGTAATTGTAAGGCAGTCCAGTTGTAATCAGTAAGAGAAAAATAAAAAAAGAAGCACAAAGTTTCAGTGGTAACTCCCTTTTCTTTTTTCTTACTTCTTTGCATGCATACAAAAAAATACGAAGTAATAACAAAAAGAGAGGGATGCAGATTTGTTACCTTCGTCGTCAACGGATCTCCCCTCACCAGTGACAAGCCTCTTCAGCTTTCCAAAGCTGAACATGGTGAACTGAAGGGAGATGGAGGTCCCTTTTGGCTTCATTTCGGCTAAACATAAACAAAAAACTTTTTTTTCATTTCGTATTTGCTTAGATCTAGACAAAAGGGTGAGTCTTAGTGTAAATCTAAGTTCAGATTTGGGTTCGGTTTGAAAAGAGGTTGTTTTTGGGTGTTTCTTTTGGTTCGGCGGCGGCGGAGAGTCGCCGGTTTCTGGGTTCATCAAAGGTTTGGGAGGGTGAGTTGAGAGAAAATGAGAGAGAGAGAGGTTATTATAAAACTGGTTAAGGAAAAAATGAGGAAAATTTGAGATCGGGCTAAAAAATGGGATTTTATAGGCATTTTATTTTGTGAAATGGTAAAATTCTGAAATAAATCCCCCCACGTTTTCGATATTTACATTTTTGTCTTGCCGCATGGGATATTTACAACCACAGTCCCCCTTATATTCTAAAATCTTGCAATCCAACCCCTGGATTAAATTGAATCAGTCTTTAAATGGCGAAATTACCTCACCAGTCCCACCGTGTTTTTGAAATTTTCACTTTAAGCCTGCCCCTTGGTCCAATTATAGTTTTAGTCCTTTTAGGTTCTGTTCAGTTTGCAATTTCGTCCCTAAATCGCATATTATTGCCTTTTAATTTCTGTTTCTTATGTTTATTTCTTTTCATTTCAGTCATGTTCCATATTTAAATATTCATGTTCGTTTATTATGATCGTATATGTTGATGTAGCCTTTTTGCCTTCTCACATGTCTCTCGTACATGCTTTGTATTTTTATGTTTATATGTATATATGTGTTAAGTTTATGGTGATTATGTATTTTTATGCATTTGTTCGGTCATTCGTATCACACATATTAGATTGATATTTTAGTTGGCTCGTACACAAAATGTTTTGTATTTTAGCATGTATTGTATGTTCTCTTTGCTTTTAGGTTACGTGTTAGTATATTTTCTTTGTCATGTATAATACCATGTTCTACATATGTTACAATGTGTTTTATTTTAATATGTATACCTTCTTGTAATATGTGTTTTTGTTCTCACATGTATTTACTCATGCCTTGTTATTGTGATATGTTAAGTTTGTTTTTATTTACGAGTAGGAGTAATCTGTATGTATGTTTTAGATTAGTATTTTATTTATGTTTGATTAGTATTCTATTATGTTAATATTTTTTGTATTTAAATTATTTGCCATGTTTTATATTTTGCTCACTAAGTTTGCATAATGGAATATATAATGTCAATGCGGTGCCCTTTTATCCGAGCGTAAACGGGGCGATGTCGAGCGTAGTGATAGTGGTTGGCCGTTTACTCTCGGATAACGGGGCCTTTAAAATTTATTCGCAATTATAACCGAATTTTAAACTAATCGTCACTTTAACCCGGAAAATCCAATATTAATAAAGCGGTAATTATTAAAGTACCAATTTTGGGCGGTGTGGGGTGCTAATCCTTCCTCATCCGTAACCGACTCCCGAACTAATTTTTTTTTGAATCTCTGGTTTTATGGTGTCCGGCCTACCTCAGTGGCCGGTGGCGACTCCCTTTCTTTAAATAAAATACGATATTTTCAAAACCCCACGGAATAAATATTTTAATACCCGAAAAATCACAAACACCTCGAAAACACGTTTTTTTAGCGAAAAGGACATCGCTACAACTTGATTACATGACATCAAAATTAATCATTTTTAATTCATACTTTTGAAATAAAATACATTTTAAACTTAAATTCATGAAATATTATACATATTTTTAAATATTTTCCGTACTAATAATATACTATGAGAAAGAGATGGAGCTATGTGTAACGTGAGAGGTGCTATGGCCCTTCCAAAATTTTGGATTTAATCGTTTTATAGGTCCCTTGTAGTTTTTAAATTGAAAAAAGTAAGTGCTATTTTTTATTTTTGGAATCAATTGTTTTTCATGCTTCTTAGTTTTGAAATTAGGTGAATTAGATAGATCATAGCTTACATTTTTAAGTACAATTGTTTTTCAGGTCCTTTTAGTTTTCTAACTAGACAAATTCAGTTTTGGCATTTTAGTTTAAATACTTTTTATGTTCCTTTCAATTTTAAAATTAAACAAATTAGATTTTAATTTCTCAAATTTTAATTTAAATTGACGACTTAACAATTAGACTTTTACCATCATTTCCCCATATTTATATTTACTCCTTAAAATTTAATATAGGATTCGTCTATGACAAGAAGTCATCATTAATAAACTAAGGGTTAAAATATATTTTTGAACATTCTTAATGTAGTCTCATGATACTTTATGTTTTATTTATCGCCCTTTGATAAAACTTGCATATACTGATATACATTATAAATAAAACTGCTCAAATTCTAGTTTTCTAAAAGAATAATACCAAAAAATACCCTAACGTTTGACTAAATAGTTATTTTGGCCTATATTATTTTTTAAAGTAATTTAACTCTTAACATTTTATTTTGGGTCAAAATGACCCCTCTGCAGACGAAAATTGTTAGTCACGTGACAAACCTACATGGAAGTACTTGTCGCGATAGCAATGTCATATAGGAAAATATGTTGACTTTACATAATGACACAACAGTCAAAAAATAATCTTATAAAATTGTATAGAATATAAAAAAAATATTCTAACGTGTCATTTTGCCAAGTCATTTCAAGTTGTTTATCGTCGGTTGACTAACAATTTTCATTCATAGAGGGGTCATTTTGACCTAAAATGAAACATTGAGGACTAAAATTGCTTTAAAAAAGAATAAGGGTCAAAGTGATTATTTAGTCAAACGTTGCAGACATTTTTTGGCTTTTTTTTAATCAATTCAACCACCAACATTTTATTGTTGGGATCAAAATAGACCCTCTGTGAATGAAACTGTTAGTCAACTGACGATAAGCAACTTAAAATGTCTTAATAGAGTGACACGTCAGAAGAAAAATATTTTAAATTTTATAAAAATTGTTTTTAGACTGGTGTATCATTATGTAAAGTCAGCATATTTCACTATATGACAGTGCTATCGCAGCATGCACTGCCATGTAGGTTTATCACGTTATTTCAAGTCATTTATTGTCAGTTGACTAATATTTTTTATCCGTAGAGGGGCCACTTTGACCAAAAATAAAACATCAAAGGTTAAATTGCTTAAAAAAAGAATAAGTATCAAAATAATTAGTCAATCAAATGTTAGAGACAATATCTCTTTTGCAAAAGTTGAAATATTTAAATTTTACAATAAAAAATATTTAAACTTCAAATTTAATAAAAATTTACTTTTTAAAAAATTTATTAATATTTAATAATTAAAAATTCTCAATTAACATCTTTATTCTTTCATATATTGTGTATTTTATTATTAATAGGAATAAATTTTTACTTTTTCTCTTTTAAGTAGTAATTGTTCAAAAAGAAAATTTCAAGGGGAGCGGCCGGTACGAGAAAATCGGAGAAAGGACAGTGATGTGTCTGAAAGATCGGTGTGTAATAAACGCGCGGTGGGGACAGTGGAGGTGGCTTTGATAATTGTACCGACGTGTGTCAATGCACCAAAGAACAAGGTTATGCCAGCGAAGCCCACGTGGTAATATCTATTTTATACATATTAATTTATGTATTTAGCCAGTCATTGCTGTCGGTTGCTTTCGTATTCTTGAAAAAGAAAATTAATTTTTTAACAATTTAATTATAAGGTAATATTTATTTTATACATATTTTTAATTTTTTAATAATAAATATATATTTTATAAGTAAATCAATTCAAACTCATATCTTTTAGTATGAATATTATTCACTTTTCACTCAGACACTTGTTAGATTCTAAAAAAATCAAACTAAAATATCATAACTCAAAAGAAATTAATGTAATTGTTATTTTACCTATCATTTCATGGAAATATTAGAAAAATATTTTTTTTAAATCACTATTTTTTAATTTACTAACTGATTACTCTAAATTAAATATTGTTAAATTTATTATAAGTTGACACTTTTAATTTAATTTATTCTATTTATAAGATTAAAATTTAAATATTTTTTTTATTTACGAAGAGTTAATTGTTATTTTCTTCCTTCCACTTTTATAAAAGAATTTGTACAAACCAAATTTAATACAAATTTCATAGATATAAACGAATAGTTTTAGTTTTTTTTTCTTTGTAAATTCTGAGAGATATATATATAATTATTAGTATTGTTTTGCTTTTTTTGCCCTATTTTATTACTCAATAGCATATTTCTACTCCTTTAAATACTAAAATTCACTATTTATCCATAAAAATATTATAAAATATAAGAAATATAAAAATATAGAAATAACATAATAAATACAACATCATACTACATTTTATATTTATTTACATTTTTTGAGTAGTCTAAAGGTGATTACAAGGTAGTATATGTTTATACATATTCTTAACCATTTGACAATGTGTATACACCTCATAAACAGAATGATTTAAACCCGTATTTCTTAAAATGAACATCATCCATTTTTTTACTGGAATATTTGTTGAGTTCAAATTTATTTATATTTCTATCTAAGCTCTTTTTTTAAATGAGTGATTAAGAGGCATTCGCGTATTTTTTTTAGGATCTCAATTATTATGGATTAGTGGATTCATATTTAAATATCTAAATACATTATCTACTCCATATTTAAGTACTTTATTTTTGTTTTTTAAATTCAATTATTTAAGTGAATTGGATATATAATATACAATTTAATTAATTTTAATTTACATAACAATATTTGAATTTAATGTGAATCAACAACGAATTCGAAATTAGTGCATATCGACACTTTCCCTTGTATCGAACCTTTCATCTCAAATAATAATAAAAATATGGTAAATAATTATGAAATTATTTTAATTATTATCAAATTAAATTGTAAATTATATCATGTTATTTTTTATTTTAGGATGGTATTTTAGGATGGAAACCAATTCTTTTCAAGTCAGGTCTTATTTATTGTATGGTTTATTATAGTCATATTTGACAATTAGCGAATAAGAGATTACATTAGCTGATAGTGGATAAAGGATAACATTAGCTGATTTTACTAGACGATTACATTAGCTGATTGTATAAAAGTGTTTAGTAAAATTAACTGATAGTTGATAGTTGTTTGATTAGTTGAACAAGCAAAATGACATATAAAGACATAATTATGTTTGATACTTGTTTGAATAATTTATTAGTTATTACCCTTTTGTATATATTAATATTAATTAGATTATAAAAATTATTTTTTATTATCATTACCGAGCATATATGAGGATGTACATATTAATTTTTCATTTGTGAAATTATCTTTTAATATAATTTTAATAATTATTAAATTTAAATGTATATATTAATTTTTTATCTATGAAATTATATTTTGAATATAATTTTATTAATTATTAAAGTTATATGTATTTATTCTTTAACTGAAATTTATATGTATTTATTAATTTATATATTTACAATTTTAATTTTATTAGTTAATTAAATTTATGTTATTTAAAAAAATAATTATCAAGGAAAAAATAGTCTTTACAAGTTTTTTATCCAAACCTTTAACTCAAAAACTCCTAAAATGAGCTTTTTAAAAGTGAGAGGTTTCACCTCAATCCGCTATTACAATACTCTATTTACCAAATATCCAAATTAGCGGGTTTTTTTGAAAGCTAAGAGTTGTACGATTAAATAAGGGAAAATTCGTACAAAATTGTGCAAAGACATGTGCCTCATTAAAAAAAAACCCCTAAACCGAGATAGAGGAGAAAGAATACAACAGATAATATGCAATCATGATCAACGGCAGCTGCCAGAAAAACATATCAACCAGAGAAACTATCAAAAAGCAACAGGGGTCAAACACGATCGATCAATCCAATTTACTGACATTAGGCTATCCATCTCAATGATCAAAGGGTAACCTCGTACTTCGAACATTTGGAGAACATAATACAAGCTTTAAGAATTGTTGTAATCCATTTTTTGTCCGGGTTAGACCCAAAATAAGCCCAATATCCTTACTTATTATGCCCAATTAAAAAGCCTTTTATCCAGTCTAAGATGTCGCATTTGCAGACTCGAAAAGCATGAAAGAAGACGTTATCACCCGAAATTTTGTGATCTGTAAAATCAATATATTTAGTTTTTCTTAAGTATTTAATATCTCAAAATTTTTGTATAAAATAACTTTTATCAAATAAAATAAAAAAGAATAAAAACTGCGTAGCTCATATTGAGCCACGTCTCACCCCACCGCCCATTTGCCTATAAATAGGCATGGGGGCATGAGGCAAAGACACAATTTGAAAGCCAAAAGCAAATTGGCCAATTGAAGCCAAATTGGAAAAGCAAATTGGCCAATTGGTCGAGCAAATCGGCACCCCAATATTAAGGGAGCCATGGCCGGCCGAGAGGCTGGCTAAGGGTAGGGGTAGTGCCCTCGGCCCCAGTTGATTCGATTTAACATTTGATCGGGGTTCTTTTCGTGGTTTGATCTGATTAAATTTTTAGGCCATGTCGAGGTGGCATCGAGATCTTGGTGGGGGCGGGTCAAGTTTTTCATTCAAGCTCTTAGTGGGGTAAAATTCGGTCCTTATCTTTGTATTTATTTATATAATAATATATAATTCTATTGATTATGTTTTCATATTGGTATGTTTTTTTTACTTTTAATTTTTGTATCGTTTTTTTTTATTTTTTTAATTTCAGTTCTTTTTTGTATTCGATTTATTTTATTTTATTTGTGTATTTTTTATATGGTATTGTTATGTATATTATATGTAATGTGTAATATATTATATTTATAATACATATATAGTATAATATTTACTTTATATAGTATTTGTATAATATATATTTATATATAAGATATGTATAAAATATTATTTATGTATTTATGTTTATTAAGATATATTATATAGTATTTTATTTGTTTTTATTTTATTACTTTACATTATTTATATTAACTTTATATTATTTATAATTTTACATAAATATCGTATATAGTATTTTGCCCCATTGTTCTGATATTTCTATTAGGAGTGTCATCCCGGCCATCCGGGTGTCATCTCCTTTGAATGTCGTGAATATCAAGACAGATTTAAATTGTTGTGCATGCATGCATCTTGAAAATTAATTATTAAATTAAATCAAAATTTTATTTTCCTTAATAAAAATAATGCGAACCTTTATGTACCAATTTTGGGCGTAGTGGGGGTGTTAATCCTTCCCCACTCGTAACCAACTCCCGAACCCATCTCTGGTTGACATTTCAGTGTCCGGTCTACCTTATCTAAATGACCGATGGCGACTCTATTTTTTACCATTTTTTATAACACGTGGCTTCCCACCTGAGAACGAGCTTCCAAGAAAAGTCCCAGACGAAAAAGGTAGCTACAGCATGGCGACTCCGCTGGGGACTTATTTTGTTTTCAAAAACAAAAGAGGAGTTAGGCCTTAGTTAGGGTTCGCATTGTAATTATTAAGGAAAATTTAAATTTAAATTCAATTCAATTTAATTTAATTTTTAATTTTCTTTTTTTGTTTGATATGAACTGTCATCATACATTAGTGATAGAACCCTTAAGTAGGAGAGATTACTTCGCTGTGTGGGGTTTTCACCCCCTATAGTGTTGTAATGTACTCGTGGAATTTGGTCCTTATATTCTGTGGGGTTTTCACCTCCGTATAATATAAGGGTTTTATTTCTCCGAATCGATGTCCCAGCGACAGTTCGGGTACCCTTACTTTAGATCCCAAACCGCATATAATGAGCCGTAGTATCATTACCCTTTGATTACCCCGGTACTCTGCCCATTTAGGAATGACCCTTTTTTTTAGGTTTTGCTTTGTTTGTTTATATTCCTTGTATATTTTAACCGTTTATTTTCTTTATTTTTCATCATTTAATTCATTTTATCATTCGATTATTCTATTACACTAACTCATTTTCTATGTTGTTTTTTTTCTTTTTTTCTGCATGCGCATTGCACATCATATCATACCATAAATGTTGATTTGAGAATAATCTAATTTGGAGGGTATACCCAGATAGGAGAGAAGTCAGTGATACAAGAGCGATAATGCAAACAGTATCAGGTTAGGGTGAATAAAGACCAACGAAAAAAATAACTTGACTGCGAGATACGAAGCAAACAAGAGACGATACAACTTAGGCACGATATTCGAAACCCGACTCATTGGCATCCAGGTCTACCAAAGAAGAAACATTTGCCTGCATTCTCCATGCATATGCTAACCATCTGTCAAAAAAAACTAAAGTGTGTAGATTACGCTGCCATAAGACTTTTGAACAGTGGAAGAAGAAAATGACGAGACTGTCTCGCAAACCGAGGACGATGCTAAGACGTAGAGTGCGAATCTTACTTTACAAAATCAAGTTATCAAGATAAGAAGCTACCCATTATCTGTAATTCATTTCAGCTTCTTAACTGTCATCTTCTCCTAGCGGAAGCCTTTCTAAGGATTATTTGCGAATCAATACTGCATTTGCATTCATTTTTGCATTACATACATGCAAACACATTTATTGGGACCCAATGGAGTAATTCGGGAATCAACCAAAGTTTTGTCTAGATAAAGAATAAAAATCAAAGGTTGAGACCCGAGCAAGTATTACAATAGTTGAAGTATTGAAGGGATAACAATATATGATTTCTACTCGTGACAGACTAAAGTTCCGCTTTTTGTCTTATCCATGTTTTGACCACGGCTTGAAGTAATGCATCGAATCAACTTTGCTATCCTTGGCCCGAGTGTAGCAAAGATCTTTTTGTAAAGGGCATATGTCATATTTGGTAATTTTCATTCCAATGAAGAATGTATTTTGCTTAACATACAATGGCCTTGAAAGTATGCATATGTATATCTCTTCTCGCCTTTGTAGGTCCCTAGATATCAATTGTAAAATGTGACATTGAGATCAATTGAATATTGTGATAACGATATGGTCTAATTTCTCTCCTAATAGACTCTAGTTAGCAAAGCAAGATTACTACCCCTTTGATGAAGTTCGATGATGAAAAAGCTCCAAAATTAACCATACAGAGTTGCTTGAAATTGAAATTCTAAGCGTAGTCTTCAATGCACTAATGGATTAAAATATGAAGGAAAAAATAAAATATTAAAAGAAAAAACCACTTCTTTACTCGAAAGCCTGGTAATAGGCATAATTAAAGCCTGGTAATAGGCGTGTTCATAAAGAAAATACAGGAAAGCACACACATGCATATAGAATTCTATTCTTAGAATGATATTCCTGCACTCTAATGGTTAAACAAGTCCATTTTCTTGGATGGAGCAAAAATGAGAATTGAGAATGAGTGGTCTTCTATAGCAACACGATAATCATGAGGATGAACCGAGTCATTAAAGGGAATTTTGAGACTTAGAATCGCCATAATATTCAAAGTCTTCACAAACACAAGCTATGCTTGGAATGATCACCGGAAGGTTAAATCTGGGACGCTTTTGCACTTGATATTCAGAGCTCCTATTCTATTTTTTATATATATATTTTGATTTTGGTTTCAAGGTCTTGTATGTTGATCCAAAAGAACATACTTCATTGGGATGACAATCAGCAAAATTGACATTTTAAGCAAAAAGATTTCCTTGCATTACTTCGGGAGTAAGCTTCAGGATACAAGGTTGTAGATACAAATGATCGGCCTAACATAGAGAAATAGCTCACCAAGGATTACAACGAGAATGATGACAAGAGTACATATGCCATACAGTTTGGAGATTTAAATCAAATTTCTATCATTCAGAGAAAATAAGAATAAACCATTGACGAGAATAATATCTCCGAACACAACGAAAGTTTATGAATCTGAGGCATTCGCTCGCCAGAAAGGTCGAAGATAGAAGAAGACTCTTGTGATAGGCCAATGCTAACAGATCAATTGCTCCCAAGACTGAAAGAGAGAAGTACCAGAGCAGTAATAAGAGTGCATGACAAGAAAATAGTTGAGTCCATGACCGAATGGGGCAATGATGAACAAAAGAATGGTACGAGTACCTACAGTAGTACATGGACTAAAGGAGAATGTTCACAGAAATAAGAAGTGACTCTGGATTAAAAGCATGTTGATAGGGCATAATTGAGATAAATACCCAACTCATAAGATGGAGATTGAAGAGCATGCAGCAAGAAAATAAAGTGAAGAAGAAATTCGAGGATGACCTTTCAAGGACCAAGAGTTTCAAAAAATGAAAACGTTTCATATCATTCATCATATAGATAGGCATCCCTAAGATTAGGAGCACGCTAACTCGCATTATTCAAGTTTTTTGTCTATTTTTCTTGATATATGTTCAAGAATTAGAGGAATATCAGATTTTTATGCTTCACAGCGGAAGAAACAACTTTCAACAAAGACTCAAGAATTTTTCATACTCAAACATTTGTGATTTGATGCCTATGGCGGTCAAAAACTGGGGCATCCTTTAAGGTTTTTCAGTCTTCACCTTTCATGAAAGCTGTTGCGCGTAATAAGTGCTCCACAATTGTGCAAGTGTACACGTTGCAAGTTATAGTATAAAAGATATCGTCTCCACAGGGATTGGTGCCACTTCAAGAATCTAGTCTCTTGCAACGTAGAAAGTAAAAGAACACAAGTAGAAGACTGTAGGAGTTTTAACTAACAACTAAACTAGAAATCAATAAAGTAAAATAATAGATGAAATCAAGTAAGAGAGAGTATAGGCCAGGTTATCGTGAGTTGAGGAGTGATAGCCAATTGGATCGTCTTGGTAAAAGAGTGCAAGGGAAACTCAATTACCGTGGCAACTTGCGCAGCGGGGTTGCCTTGGCAACTAATCGACGGTTGCCTGGGCAATTGTTTGGGCGGCTGGGCAGCAACTTCAAGGTTCGGCAGAGCGTTCTTCAATGGTTTCTTCTTATTTCTAAGTCAAAACTCTAGCTAATTGTGCATGGCTTGACAATACATCATTGCGTGAATCAAGGGTAAACAACAACCAATCTTGCGCTCCTCTTAGCTGTTGAAATCCTTAACTTATTCCTAAGCCGGATTAATCTTCACCATCAATAGATTGAATAAAGACCATACTCATTTGTTTCTTAAATCTAACTCTCCCGATATTAGATAAATAGATAGAGTTACGAGATCCCCTCACAATTCACTCGCAAACAAGAATAAAAACCAAGAATGAGTAAACTTTGAATTGAAAGTGCAAACTCTTATTACCTAAACAAATTCCAATTGTTTCTCACAACCACAAAACACAATAACCTTAGCCAAATAGATTTAGTTCATGGCTAGGTTCCAAAGAAACATAAAACAAAGAATCCCTAACATAAACCTAATCGAACAAGAAAGAAAAAGATGAAGAATGGTTGAAGCCTCTTGTCAAAATTTCTCCCCTTTTGCTCTCTTTGGAGTTGACGGCTTGGTCTCCTTTAAATAGGAGATGGCTAGGTCAAAGCCTCTCTTGAGGAAGAAGTTAAGTTGGAATTAAATACTTTTAAAAGAATATAATTCTTTATTATATTTAAATTCCTTCTAGATCTTCTCATATTTTCTTGGGATTTAATTTCTCTTTGACCTCTTTATGGAAATCAAACTCCTTTGGGATTTAACTTTGCTCCACGTCATCTTGGGCTTATCTAGTCATCAATTTCGACTGCCATATCATCTTATCCCTTATCGACAATTGCCCTAGCAACTAGCTCGGCATCTCCTTCATGCATTGCCCTGGCAACTGCGTCGGCATCTCCTTCATGCACTGCCCTGGCAACTGGTTCCAGCCTTGTTTAGGCAAGTGATTCTGCACACACACAAAAACAACTATCGGCAGCACCCTTTTCCCACAAAATTAAGCAAAATATGAAATCAAGCTTGTCCACCAAGGAAACAATGCAAACCTGCATGAATGGATAATAATGCAACTAATATGAGCCTAAGTCTAGCAATAATATGAATAAAAATGGTGAATAAAATAGTACTTTTAGACACTTAACACACCTCAAACTCGAACTATTGCTTGTCCTCAAGCAATGCAAACTAATAATTACCCACTAAGACTTCAATTTTTACAAACTTAGCTTTGAACTTGATTTCAATTCTCAGAACCGTGGCACAAAGTATGATTGGCTTTTCATTTTTCGGAAAACTTAGGAGTTTCTCAGAATCAAACTATAATGCTTGTGAGTGTGTGCGGAGTTGTGTGCAAGTTGATTTTTCGGATTCTATGCAAATAAAAGGTTTTCAAATTACTTCCTTGGGTTCTTTTAACATGTTTTAACTAGAGCCAGTTTCGGGCACCTCTAGTGTTTTTTAGTTTTATTAAGTTAATTAACTTATTCGATTAGAGCCGGTTTTGGGCACCTCTAGCGATCAATTTTTAGCATATACTAGAGCCAATTTCGGGCACCTCTAGCATTCATCCAATTTTTATTCTAATCCCCCAATTTTTTAACTATCAACCTAAGTTCGCTAGAATCCTTAAATCAATCAAGTCACAACAGTGTTTCATCAAGTTTAGCATCATAGTAATATTCTAAGTGTTTCCACGGTTATCCTAGAATAAAAAGTTATATCAATTAAGTACATTGGCAAAGTCAATATCAGATATTCATCAAATCTAGGCAATTCTTGTTCCAACTAAAGGCATGACAAGCAATTTATGTATCCTAAATGCAATACTTAAGATGAATACAACTAAACATGGTAACTAACTAATAACAATCCCCCCCAAACTCGAGTGAGGCATTGTCCTCAATACATGCAACAAAGAAAAATAAAAATAAAGAAAAGTAAAATACAAACGATGACTTACTCTGAGAGTTCGTCGTCGTGGATGATTAGTTTCCTTTTGGCCGGTGTCTTGATTCTTTTGCTTGAACGCGGTGGTTGCTTTCTTGTTGCCGATGGTGGAATCGATCATCGTACGAGGTTGTCCTCATCGTCATTTTCATCAATGTCATTGGATTTTCGCTTGGGCTTGGAGGATTCGATTGGTGCGGTCTTTGTTGGTGCAGTAGAGGACTCGTCCGAATCTAAAAAAATCAGACAATGATTCAGTACGAGTTGATTCAAGCATATGTGTTTTACCTTTGGCTTTTGTAGTGGTTGCCGGGGCGTCTTTAGCTTTGGTTGCCACGACATCTTCTGTTGCGGTTGTCGTGGCAACTACTTGGGCAGGTGCAGTGTAGGTTGTCGCGACATCATCTGTTGCGGTTTCCGTGGCAAGGATTTCAGCAGGAAAGATGGGGAATGACACGCGACTGTCCGGGTACTTTTCTAGGATGACTTGGGTGATGGCATTGTTGTGATCCTTCATGTACCGCATGAACATTAGTTGCCAGTCTTCAATTTTTCTAAGGCGATTCTCCAACGGTTGTAAGAGTGCTTCAAGTTGTCTCGGGGTTGCTGTCCGAGTTGCCCGGGCATCAGTTGCTTGGGCGTTAGGAGTTGCCGAGGCGGCAAGAGTTGTCGTGGCAATTGAAGGCATTGGGGATTTTACTGGTGCTTCTCCCATTAGCTTTCGGATTTGTGCTCGATTCCAACCGGACTTTGGTTGGGCCTTTTCATCAATGGACTCATTTGGGACATGCATATCCTTGCAAAGATTGGAAATTAAGCAATGGAAGAAAAGAGAACTATTGTCTTTTGTGCTACATACAAAAATCTCATCACAAATAATTTTTCCAATGTTAATGATGCGATTATGCAAGATAGAATGTATGAGCAAAAGACGAGGTGTATCAACGGTGGTATTGTGTGTTGTGGGCATTAAAGAGGTTTTAACAAACTTATTCCATAATTTTGCCTCGGGTTTAAGCCGAAAGCGATTTACCGTGCCCTTGTATTTACCGTCGTTCCAATGAGTTCCCAGTAGAGTGAGTTCTTGAAGCACCTTGTCGAGTTGCTTGGGCATGAGTTGATCAACAAAGGCTTGATGCTCGTCTTTCTCAACGTAGATCCCGTAAAAGGTGTTGATATTTTTGGGGCTTATGAGTATAGCATTGTCACGAACAAAAACATAAGGATTATCTGGGTTAGGTGAGTGAGCATAGAATTCTCTTACCCATGAGATGTTACCGGTTCCGATTGATGGCAAAAAATTTGCCACTTTTTATGTGCAATCCTTTCGAAGATGAATGGTTCAAGGCCGAAATCTTGATAGAGTTAGAGTATTCGAAGCCTTGTTCTTCGCAAATCTTCTGGCTTTCAAACTTGGAGTGAAATCTTTCTTGAACCACCGGTGTAACAAACTTCTTGTATCTTAGTTCTCTTGAGGAACTTGGATGAACCAAAAATTCGATTTTGGATGCCATGAATGATCTTGGTTTTGAGTTTGGTAGGAACTTGGATGCCATGTACTATTAGTTTGCATTGCTTGAGGACAAGCAATAGTTCGAGTTTGGGGTGTGTTAAGTGTCTAAAAGTACTATTTTATTCACTATTTTTATTTATATTATTGCTAGACTTAGGCTCATATTAGTTGCATTATTAGCCATTCATGCATGTTTGCATTGTTTCCTTGGTGGACAAGCTTGATTTCATATTTTGCTTAATTTTGTGGAAAAAGGGTGCTGCCGATAGTTGTTTTTTGTGTGTGTGCAGAATCACTTGCCTAAACAAGGCTGGAACCAGTTGCCAAGGTAATGCATGAAAGAGATGTCGAGCTAGTTGCCATAGCAATTGTCGATAAGGAATAAGATGATATGGCAGTCGGAACTGATGACTAGATAAGCCCAAGATGACGTGGAGCAAAGTTAAATCCCAAAGGAGTTTGATTTTCATGAAGAGATCAAAGAGAAATTAAATCCCAAGAAGATAGGAGAATATCTAGAAGGAATTTATATATAATAAAGAATTATATTCTTTTAAAATTATTTAATTCCAACTTAACTTCTTCCTCAATAGAGACTTTGACCTAGCCAACTCCTATTTAAAATATACCAAGCCGTCAACTCCAAAGAGAGCAAAAGGGGAGAGATTTCGACAAGAGGCTTCAACCATTCTTTATCCTTTTCTTTCTTGTTTGATTATGTTTATGTTAGGGATTCTTTGTTTTGTGTTTCTTTGGAACCTAGCCAAGAACTAAATCTATTTGGCTAAGGTTATTATGTTTTGTGGTTGTGAGAAACAATTGGATTTTGTTTAGGTAATAAAAGCTTGCACTTTCAATTCAAGGTTTACTCATTCTTGGTTTTTATTCTTGTTTGCGAGTGAATTGGGAGAGAATCTCGTAACTATATCTATTTATCTAATATCGGAAGAGTTAGATTCAAGAAACGAATGAGTATGATATTTATTCAATCTATTGATGATGAAGATTAATCCGGCTTAGGAATAAGTTAAGGATTTCAACGGCTAAGAGAAGCGCAAGATTGGTTGTTGTTCACCCTTGATTCACGCAGGGATGTATTGTCAAGGCATGCACAATTAGCTAGAGTTTCGACTTAGGGATAAGAAGAAACCATTGAAAAACGCTCTGCCGAACCTTGAAGTTGTTGCCCAGCCGCCCAAACAGTTGCCCAGCTAGTTGCCCAGGTAACTGTCGATTAGTTGCCAAGGCAACCCCGCTGCGCAAGTTGCCACGACAACTGAGTTGCCCTTGCTCTCTTTTACCAAGACGATCCAATTGGCTATCACTCCTCAACTCACGATAACCTGGCCTATACTCTCTGTTATTTGATTTCATCTATTCTTTTAATTTATTGCTTTTTAGTTTAGTTGTTAGTTAAAACTCCTACAATCTTCTACTTGTGTTCTTTTACTTTTTACAGTGCAAGAGACTAGATTCTTGAAGTGGCACCAATCCATGTGGAGACACTATCTTTTATACTATAACTTGTGACGTGTACACTTGCACAATTGTGGAGCACTTATTACGCGCAACAAGTTTTTGGCGCCGTTGCCGAGGATTGGCAATAGCAACTTTGTTTTTATTTTCTTGCACTTTTTTTTGTTTAAAGATTTGAAGGGCTAACAAACTTTGGTTTTGCATTGGTATATGACCAGGGCGAGACCAACTACACCAGAATATCCATTTGATCCAGAAATCGAACGAACCTTGCAAAGACTCAGACAAAGGTTAAGAGTAGCAATTGCTAATCAAGACGAAAATATGAATCATGATGTTCCAGCAGGAGGAGGAGTGATTCTTGTCTTGAAGAAGATCTTGAAGGACTTAATCCAGGAGTTGTCACACCTGAAGATGCACGACAACATCTTAAACATGTCATCGAGATTTACAGCTCGTTCAAAATACAATGAGTCACCCCCGATGTTTTACGATTAAGATTATTCCCCTATTCACTGAGGGATAGGGCGAAAGCATGGTTGAATAGCATTCCTGTCAGATCAATAGGATCTTAGACCGATCTTTGTCATGATTTCCTTGCTTGATTTAATCCTACAAATTTGACTGATAAGCTTCGTAACGAAATTACTTCTTTTCGGCAGGCAGATGATGAATCTATGTACGAGGCTTGGGAGCGATATAAAGAACTTCTACACAAATGCCCCTACACGGATTCCCAGTGTGGACACAAGTAACAATGTTTTACAACACTGTGAATACACCAACAAGGATGATGCTAGATGCATCGGCAAACGGAATACTCCTAGATAAGTCGTCGGAGGAAGCAATGCAAATTCTAAACAGGCTTGCCAAGAATGATTATCAGTTCTCATCTGCTAGAAGAGGAGGAGTTAGATGCCAAGCCACAATACATGAACTGGGATCATCTGACTCAATTTCGACACAATTGACTACTCTAACCAAGATGGTCCAGAATATGCAGAAACCAAACAACACACAGGAGGTCAAGGTAATGGATTCATTTTGTGAGTTATGTTGTGGTAACCATGATTCTTCTGAATGTATGCAGAATCCGGAATCCAGCTTTTATATGAGGAATTACAACCGGAACAACAATGTGATGTCCACCACATATAATCCAGCTTGGAAGAAGCACCCAAATTTTTCATGGAGTAATCCCAACAATGCTCTAAACCAAAACAATCAGAATGCACAAGCATCGGGATTCCAGCAGAATATGCCACGGCAACAGTTGTCGCAGCAACAACCGACAACATCTAGTTCTTTGGAAAATTCTCTCAATGTTTTTATGTTGAAAACTGAATCTTATATGGCTGAGAATAGTAACTTCATAAAAAAACTGATGCTTTTATTAACAAGACCGATATGAGATTACAAAACCAAGAGGGGGCAATTAAATCATTGGAAAATCAAGTCAGACAATTTGCTCAAAACCTGAATACTAGACCGCAAGGAGGTTTACCTAGCGATACTGAAGTCGCAAGAGGAACTGGCCATGAGCAATGTAAGGCGATCACCACTAGAAGTGGCCAATAACTTAAAGAGGCTCAAGCTCGCTCATCAAACAAAACTCCACAAAAAGAACAAGACGAACTCAACGGCAAAGCCTCATATGCTAAACCAGGAATTGCCGTGGCAACCAGCGATAAACATGCCTCGGCAACCAATGATAGGCACACCACGACAACCCCAGTTGATGATGCCTCAACAACTCCAGTTGCCCCGGCAATGCCATCAATTAGGTTCCAGACCAATGAAAGGATCGAAGATATCCGACTTCCACCACCATTCCCATAAAGGTTGAAGCGACAAAAGCAAGAATATCAATTCAAGAAGTTTCTTGATATCCTAAAGCAAGTCCACATCAACTTGCCATTGGTTGGAGCAATTGAACAAATGTCGAACTGTGCCAAGTTTCTTAAAGATATTGTGTCCAAGAGATCAAGGCTAAGAGAGTTTGAAACTATTGCCACAACAGAGGGATCCATGGCCATGTTGCACAATCGCATGCCACCCAAGTTGAAGGATCTCGAAAGTTTCACAATACCTTGTTCCATCGGAAACCACTATATCGGGAAAGCATTACGTGACCTTGGAGCAAGCATAAACTTGATGCCTAAATCGGTTTTCCAAAAACTAGGAATCGTGAAAGCAAGACCTACAACAGTTATGCTACAGCTAGCCGACAGTTCCTATGTGCATCTAGAGGGAAAAATTGAAGACATACTAGTAAAAGTTGATAAATTTATTTTTCTCGCTGACTTTATTGTTTTGGATTGTGAAGCAGATGAACATGCACCTATCATTCTCGGGAAACCCTTCCTAGCGACAAGGAGAACCTTGATCGATGTTGAAAATGAAGAACTCACAATGAGGGTGAATGACCAGCAAGTTAAACTAAATGTGTTCCAAACACTAAGGCATGTCGGTGATCCGGAAGAATGCCAACTTCTTCATGCCACGACAGAGTTTAACTTCGACGAGAAATTTAGTTGTCTCAGCAACTACATTGCCGATTTGGAGAAACTTGGGGAGTATGAAGAACCGATCGATGAAGAACAACAAGAAGATGCAAATTGGTTAGTCAATCGACCATGTACATACTTTGAACCACTGGATTACGCAGGTAAGGAAGGTAAACTCGAAAAGCCCTCCATTGAACAACCACCGATTCTTGAGTTGAAACAGTTGCAAGGGCAACTAAAATATGCTTGCTTGTAAACCAATAATACATTGCCTGTAATTATTTCCTCTAAGTTACAGTCTGAGCAGGAAAAAAAGTTGATCAAAATGTTGATGCTATACAAGAAGGCAATAGGGTGGACAATTGCCGACTTGAAGGGAATTAGCCCGGCAGTGTGCATGCACAAGATTTTGTTAGAAGATGATCACAAACCTTCGATTGAGGCCTAGATAAGACTGAATCATGCCATGAAAGGGGTTATAATGAAATAAATCATCAAGTTGCTTCACGCCGACATCATATACCCTATCTCTGATAGTACATGGGTAAGTCCGGTACAATGTGTACCAAAAAATCTTCTAATCGTCTTGCAACAATATACCATTTCATACCTATGACGATCAGAAATCGGGGTATGATCTTTCAATTTTCCTGTCTTTAGCTTTCATCGGAAGCAGCAAAAACCTTCCGGTAATCTTGTAGCAAGATACCCTTTCATGCTTATGACGATCAGAAATCAGGGCACGATCTTGTAATTTTCTAGTCCTTAGTATTCTGGGAAATAGTGAAGATCTTTCGGCAGCGAGATATCATACCTATCACGATCAGAAATCGGGATATGATCTTTAATTTTTTTTTGTCTTCAGCAGCAGAGAAGACTCGTGGAGGGCTCTCAACTCTAGGATTTTGTCTTCTCAGCAGAACATTCCATTTTGAATCATTCAAGGGCAATCGAGCAGATCGATGTAGAAGATCAAGAGATCGGGCGGTACCCTCAACCTACCTGGACCAAAATGGTTACTATTTTGTCTTTGCTCTATCCCTATTACACATCGATGAGCAAAGAGGGGCAGCTGTTGTAACCCATTTTTGTTCGGGTTAGACCCAAAATAAGCCCAATATCCCTACCTATTATGCCCAATTAAAAAGCCCTTTATCTAGTCCAAGATGCCGCATTTGCAGACTCGAAAAGTAGGAAAGAAGACGTTATCACCTGAAAATTTTCGATATGTAAAATCAATGTATTCACTTTTTCTTAGGTATTTAATACCCCAAAATTTTTGTATAGGAGAGCTTTTATCGAATAAAATTAAAAAAGTAAAAAGTAAAAAATGATAAAAATTGCGTGGCTCATATTGAGCCACGTCTCACCCCACCACCCCATTTGCCTATAAATAAGCATGGGGGCATGCGACAAAGACACAATTTGAAAGCCAAAAGCAAATTGGCCAATTAAAGCCAAATTGGCCGAAGCAAATCGGCACCCCAATATTAGGGGAGCCATGGCCGGCCGAGAGGCGGGCCAGGGGTAGGGGCAGTGCCCTCAGTCCCAGTTGGATCGATTCAACATTCGATCGGGGTCCCTTTCGTGGTCCGATCTAATTAAATTTTTAGGTCATGTCGAGGTGGCATCGAGATCTTGGTGGGGGCGGGTCAAGTTTTTCATTCAAGCTCTTAGTGGGGTAAAATTCGGTCCTTATCCTTTTATTTATTTATATAATAATATATAATTCTGTTGATTATGTTTTCATATTGGTATGTTTTTTTTACTTTTAATTTTTGCATCGTTTTTTTATTTTCTTTAATTTCAGTTCTTTTTTCGTATTCGATGCATTTTATTTTATCTGTGTATTTTTTATATGGTATTGTTATGTATATTATATGTAATGTTTAGTATATTATATTTATAATATGTATATAGTATAATATTTACTTTATATAGTATTTGTATAATATATATATTTATATATAAGATATGTATAAAATATTATTTATGTATTTATGTTTATTAAGATATATTATATAGTATTTTATTTGTTTTTATTTTATTACTTTACATTATTTATACTAACTTTATTTTATTTATAATTTTACATAAATATCATGCATAGTATTTTGCCCCATTGTTCCGATATTTCTATTAGGAGTGTCATCCCGGCCATCCGAGTGTCATCTCCTTTGAATGTCATGAATATCAAGGCAGATTTAAACTAATGTGCATGCATGCATCTTTGAAATTAATTATTAAATTAAATTGAATTTTTATTTTCCTTAATAAAAATAATGCGAACCTTTAGGTACCAATTTTGGGCGTAGTGGGGGTGCTAATCCTTCCCCACTCGTAACCAACTCCCGAAACCCATCTCTGGTTGACATTTCGGTGTCCGGTTTACCTTCTCCAAATGACCGGTGGCGACTCTATTTTTTATAACACGTGGCTTCCCACCTGAGAACGAGCTTCCAATAAAAGACCCTGACGAAAAAGGTCGCTACAAGAATAACAGCTAATTCCGCTCCCATTAGATCTGAAAAACCAATTGATTTAAAAAATATGAGAGTGAGAAGTTATTCTAAAAATGCTTCAAACATCTAATTTTAACTCAAAAAACTATTTATCAAACATGACTGACGTAATATTAAGCCAAATCTTATTAAAGAGTGATTAATGTGGCATTAAAAAAGCACTTTAAAGTTTGAGAACTTTTCCTAATACGAAAAAACTTTCACATGGAAAATAATTACAATTAAAGGTAAAATAAAAGATACTTTGAACAAATTTGTTTTTTTTTTGGAAAATTTTCTAAACTTTACAAAGCGATTTATTGTTATAGTTAATTGAGGAAATTTTAATTAATGTTTACACTGGTATTATAATATGAATATAAAAGTATATTAAATCGCTTATGTTTTAAAAATTAATTAAAAATAAAAGTACTTAAAATTGTGCTTAATAAAAATAAAAAATTATAGTGTATTTTTTAAAACAATATCTTTGGAATCATTCAATGGAAGATAATCAATAAAAAAATATCGTTTAGTTACTTGCTGTATTAAGTTGAATAATATTTTTATATTATATTTAATTTGTATAATTGTATCAATAAATTCTTAATATATTAAATTTTATATAAATATATGTAACATCATAACACGATCAATAATACGAAACCGATTATCAAACCTATTAAATGCTAATTAATAATTTTTTAACATTATTAGAAAACACAATAAATGTTAAAGAATGCGTATTTTAGATCACATTTTTCCCATAAACACATATAGAAAGTAAATAAATCCTCTAAAAAGGAAGTGTCTCAGTTACAGATAAGGGAGTAAATAATAATAATAAGGCTTAAATGAAAAATCAACCCTTAAATTATGTTTTTTATTTGTTTTTGACCCTTAAACTATTTTTTAGTCAAAATAAGTTCATAAATTATCATTTCTGATCATTTTAAGTCCTTGAACTATTTTTTTGGTCAAAATAAGTACCTAAACTATGTAATTTTTTCTTTTAGTCCCTAAATTATCTCTTGGTCAAAAAATCTCTGTGATGTGTCAACATCTCATTGGCCGAAATAACTTTTTTTATTCAGATAACTATCGGAATTAAAGTGACAAAAATGATAGTGTAGAGACTTATTTTGACCAAACAATAATTTAAGGGCTAAAAGCAAATAAAAGATATAATTTAAGGGTTGGTTTTTTATTTAAGCCTAATAATAATAATTTGTTTTACATCAGAGGTAATTATAATCTTTAAAAACTTTAGAATTAACATATTCATTTGAACAACGAACAAATTAATTAGAAAACCATAAGATTTTCTAAGTTATATCGGCTATGAATGTCAAAACCCACCGCTTTGCATCACGTAAAAAGGAACGATGCTTGGCTCCATATCCAAATGTCGCCCATATCAGATACTAAGTTATATCGCTACCATGAAATCAAATTAGGGAGATACATCTTTTGTTCACCGTTCAAACAAATATGTTAATCCTAACGATTTTAATAGATTATAATTAATTATTTTATTTTTGTCTCTTTTAATTTATGTGTTAAACTTTTAGGGGTTATTTTTTTATTTTAAGGATTTTATTCATTAATCTATTGGAATTAATATATGAGGTACGATGAAGAAGAAGATGATTTGAAAATTTTAATTTATAAGAAAATATTATATGAAAAATAAAGATGATGTGATTTTATTTAATTGGGTAAGACTATTGATGAGGTGCTAAGAATGATTCATGAAATAATTTTTTCTAATTTTATTTTAAAATATAATTAATTGCATGTCGAGTCTTTATAATTTTTAATAATTATTAAAAAATTAATTGTGTTCAGCGGTGTATTACATTAAGGTTCGTCACCAATTCTAGACCATTGTTTCTTTATTTTAGTAGAGGTGTTTATCTACATAATCAAAGAAGGAAGATGGGTCATTTCTTCAAAATTTCTAGTTTAATGATAATTTAGGTCCTCATGAAATTAAATATTAAATAAATTATATATTATTTTCGTACTTTCTTTAAATTTAGATATCTAATAAATTTTTATTTTTTTAACCTTAATAAATTGACTTATGATATTCAATTTTGAGTTTGTACCGTGTAATTTCACCCATGTATATTACATGAAACGAAATTTATTGCATCTTTAAATATAAATACGTGGTTTTGGAGTTTTGGTTAATTTCACCGATAATAGTCTAAATGTGATTATAAGATAGCATCTTTTCATACATATTTTTAACCCTTCGACAATACACACACCTTGTAGACAGAGCGATTGAATTCGGATCTCCTAAGATGAACACCATCCGCTTTTTCACTGAGACTACTTGTTGGATTCAATATTGTTTTTGAAATAACCAATCCAATACTTAATAGTTAGGCCCCGTTTTTTGTTGCTGTGAGAAAATCAAGGTTTTGGGTAAATTAATATTTTACAAAAGCTGAAAAATTTAGCTTTTGGCAAATCAAAGTCCAGGGGCTTAAATGGTGAATAAACCCATGTTTGAAGACTAAATTTTTAAATATTTTTAATTATTTTTAATGTGAGATTGGACCTTCACCATATATACGTGTACATATTGATATATAATATTTAAAGTATTAGGAGACAGAGAAAAAGCCTGTGAACTAAATAATAAAAATGAGTTATTCCTGTCGGTACATATTCCAAAACACGAGTCTTGGATTGAAGGTTATATGTTTATATTTGTATATTAGAAGCTTATGAAGCTAATTGGTTTACTGCAGACATGACAACTGATGCTTGTTGAATAATGATATACTTTAAAGTAAGTATATTCTTTGAATCAAATAATAAAATAATAAAATAGAGTGTTGAACTTACGAGAACTGGATCAATAACTACGAAGTTATCGAACTTAAGAATGTGTTGCAAGTATGGGATGGTGTTGAGATATCAAACTAAAAACAATTAAAGTAAAATAGCTGAAATTAAAGGCGAACGGATGTTGCAACAAATAACAGATAATTATGGAAGTTGAAATTATTGCTAAGGATATATGTCTGATTACCTATTTCAATGCTGTAGCAACTGGCAATACATGTATGCGTAAACCATTAAAATCTTTATCTACTCGACATGATTTTCTAATAAACTTCTGACTCTCTCGATGCCTAAAAGTTAATAACATTGAAGCTAAGGGGATACATGTCTGCGTTAACCCTAATAACTCTATTCTTTGTTTAAGAACTCACTTTTAGTCGTTGAAACATTAAACTTATGTCTAAGCCAGAATAGAACTAAATTAACAGCTTAGCCCTACTGTTCACGTTTGTATAACTTAACTCTCTTGATATTAAGCCACAAATCAATAGTTAAAAGGTCTCTCTCGATAGCTCTTACAATAACTACGTATGAAGAACGATGAGCATAATAGATACATGAAAAACAACTATAGCATTAAAATAGAATAATCAAAACATAAAGTCCTGCAATAATCCCAACTAGGGATGGCAAATGGGCGGGGCGGGTGCGGATACCCCCTCCCCCATCCCCATGCCCACCTAAAATTTTCATATCCACCACCTACCCACCACCTACGACGGGTACAATTTTTAAATCTACACCCGCCCACGTGGGTACTGTTGCGTGTGATAAGTGCTACGCAAATGTGCAAGTATACACGTCGCAAGTAATAAAGTGATATGAGTATCGAGTATCGTCTCCACAGGGATTGGTTTGGGCCACTTTGCTTAAGTTACTGCACTGTGAAAATAAAAACACAATTGATAATAGATGTTTTAATTAACGAGAAAAGTAAAAGCAATAAACTAAAAGAATAGATGAAAGAAAAAGATAGAGATAGGCCAGGTTATCGTGAGTTGAAGTGTGATAGCCGATTGGATCGTTTTGGTAAAAGAGTGCACGGGCAACTCAGTTGCCGTGGCAACTTGCACAACGGGGTTGCCGTGGCAACTAATCGATGGTTGCCTGGGCAACTAGTTGGGCAACTACTTGGGCGTCGGGCAGCAACTTCAATCGGTTCGGCAGAGCGTTCTTCAATGGTTTCTTCTTATCCCTAAGTCGAAACTCTAGCTACTTGTGCATGCCTTGATAATACATCCTGCGTGAATCAAGGGTGAACAACAACCAATCTTTGCGCTCCTCTTAGCCGTTGAAATCCTTAACTTATTCCTAAGCCGGATTAATCTTCACCATCAATAGATTGAATAAAGACCATACTCATTCGTTTCTTGAATCTAACTCTCCCGATATTAGATAAATAGATGAAGTTACGAGATCCTCTCCCAATTCACTCGCAAACAAGAATAAAAGCCAAGAATGAGTAAACCTTGAATAGAAAAGTGCAAACTCTTATTACCTAAACAAAATCCAATTGTTTCTCACAACAACAAAACACAATAACCCCAACCAATCAAGTTAGTTCATGGTTGGGTTCAAAAGATATACAAAGAATAATCCCCAAACCATGAATCTAATGGAAGCAAAGAAGAAGAAGAAGTCGAAATTTCCCCTAATGCTCTCTATGGAGTTGTCGAAATTCCCCTTTTTTTTCTATCTGGATTGTCGAAATCTCCTTGCTATTTATAGGGCTAGGCCAAAGTCCTTCTTTGAGGAGGAGTTTAAGTTGGAATTAAATTATCTTTAAAGAATATAATTCTTTATTATAATTGTATTCCTACTAGAACTTCTCATATCTTCTTGGAATTTAATTCTTCTTTAATCTCTGCATGGAAATCAAATTCCTTTGGGTTTGGGCTTTGCTCCACGTCATCTTGGGCTTGTCTAGTCATAAATTTCGACATCCCTATTGCATTTTCTCTTTGTCGACAATTGCCATGGCAACTGGCTCGGCGTCTTCTTCATGCATTGCCCTAACAACTAGCTCGGCGTCTCCTTCATGCATTGCCCTGGCAACTAGCACTAGCCTTGCTTTGGCAAGTGATCCTGCACACACACAAAAATACACCAAAGCAGCATCCTTTCCCACAAAAATCACCAAGTTATGTAATCAAGCTCAACGGTGGAAATAAACATGAATTAATGCATGAATAACTAATTATGCAACTAATATGAGCTTAAGTCTAACAATAATATGAGTAAAAAGGGTAATAAAAATAGTACTTTTGAACACTTATCACACCCCCAAACTCGAACTATTGCTTGTCCTCAAGCAATGCAAACTAACAATTACCTGCCAAGACTTTAATAATCAAAGACATGCTTCAAACTTGAATTCAAACCTCGGAACCGTGGCACAAAGTATGATCTCCTTTTAAATTTTTCGGATAGCACAAAAATTTACCGGAACAAAACTATAATGCTCGTGACAATGTGTGTGCGTAGTTGTGTACAAGTTGATTTTCAAGATTCTATGTGAACAATAGGATTTTATCAATTTAATTACTGGGGCATTTATTTTAATTTTCACTAGAGCCAATTTCGGGCACCTCTAGTAAAGTAAGCAATTTCTCATTTTATTTTAGTCGACTAGAGCCAATTTCGGGCACCTCTAGCGATTCTTTAATGTGCATTAACTACTAGAGCCAGTTTCGGGCACCTCTAGCAAGAAAGTGCATTTACTACTAGAGCCAGTTTTGGGCACCTCTAGTAAGAAATTAACTTTTAATTTTCAATTTTAAATTTACCCAAATTTTAAGCAACCTAAGTTCACTAAGTTTCTTTCAATCAACAACCCACAACCGTGTAAAAAAAATTCAGCATCATAGTAAAATTCTAAGTTCTTTTCATGCAATCCTAAAATTAAAGGTTCTTTCAATTAAGTGCAGTGGCGAAAATTCATCATTGGGTATTCAACAAGTCTTAAGCAATTAAATCCAATTAAAGGAATGGCAAGTAACATATGCAACCTATATGTGATTGCTAAAAATGAATGCAACTAAACATGAAGCTAACTAGAAACCAACACCCCCCCCAAACTCGAGAGAAGCATTGTCCTCAATACACGTAAAAGTGAAACAAAATTTAAAAGAAACTAAATGAAATGAGTTAGTCAGAGAGGTCGTCACCTCGAGTGATGAGTTTCCTTCGTGCCGTTTGCTTGATTCAATTTCCGGTCAGTGGATGAATGCTTATGGCTGGTACCGCGTGAATAGAATTGCCTTGATTTGGTCCATGTTTGCCGATACAGGTTTACTTGCATGTGCATCAGTAGTTGCCGAAGCCATTGTTGTTGCCTGGGCATCGCTGAGCCATTGTGGTTCTTTGTGGCGAGTAGTCGTGATAAATTTCCTTATTATGGTGGTTGTGAGTCTTGTTTGAAAAAGAAAACACGAGACTAAAGATAATGAAGAAAAATAAAATATATCCTAAAAAATAAAGAGAAAAAAATAACCAAAAATAATAGAACAAAATAGTTCAAAAAATAAAAATAAAAATAAATGTATCGGTAGTTGCCGTGGCGTCGGGGGTTGCCGAGGCATGCACATCCATGGTTGCCGAGGTGTCGGGGTTGCCGAGGCGGCTTGGCGTCCATGGTTGCCGAGGGCGTCTTGGCGTCCATGGTTGCCGAGGCGCGTGTCGGGAGTTCTTTGCGGTGTTGAAGGTTGCCGTTTTGGATACTTCTTATAGTCCATCCGCACCCTCCATCGGGTGATAATATTGCCCAAAAAGAGTTTGGCCAATGTGCTTGCCACTACTCCCTTTTTGCGTTACCATGGTGGAGGTGTTTTTCTTCTTTGTTCGCTTGTAGTCCATGTATACTCTCCACCTTGCTACTATTCCGAAGGCACAAATATATTAATAGGAAAAATTATATCCATTCTCAACCATTCAATTACCTCATTCTTGTCGACTTCTATCATGGTTGGATGTAGCCTTTGTTGTCGTGGCAATTCTTTGCTCAAGCCAATTGCCGTGACAATCAATTGTCAAATTTTGCTTTAAGTCAAGGGAAGAATCAATTTTTTCTCAAGAGCTTTATGAATCCAAACACCTTTTTCTTTTGGCCTCTCAAACATCTCCATCGGTAGAGATTTGATGGCTTCAAATCTACCAACCTCGGTTCCTCAAGACATATACCGCAATGGACGAGGTGAGTTTTTAAAGAATTCAAAAGGTTCAACTATTACCTGCTCATATTCCATTGGCAAAGTATTATCATCTCGTTGATCTTGCATGTGGTCGAGTAATTGCCGTGGCAATTGTAGATGAGAGCAATCTACACATTCCTGCTTCAACATCAACGTTATAACTTTCCGGGCATCAGGTTCCTCAGAATTTGCTGTAGTATTGTTGTTCTCAGCTTCACCGAGTGTTGTCGCGGCATTGCTTTGTTCAGGCTCCTCAATCATTGCCGAGGCAATTTGTTGTTCAAGCTCATCATGTGTTGGGCAGTCTCTCTCATTGGCATCCTCTTGACTTTGAGGTTCTAGTTGTTCTTCACACATCAGAGATATTTCTTTGTATTGCTCCTTATCCTCTCGCCTTGGGACGTCAGTATCCCTAGGAATGAATTTTTGGTGCATGTTATCCATGACATATGTGGATCTCCCCAATTGATCTTCTGAATCCCCTAAGGTTGCATCCCACTGAGCTATCCTCGTATCCATAGATTTTGATAGTTCTCGAATCTCTTCAATTGATCTGTCAAGTCTAGCCAAGGAAGCTAGTAACGTTTCCTCCAAGGAATTGGAATGCTCTTGAAAAGGACTACATTGCCATAGCATATCTGTTGCTGCGGCAAAATTGTTATGGTAAAAAAAAAATTGAGCTTGTTGACCATACCATGATGAATTTTGCTGCTGGTTCCCTCTATGGTCGTCCTCCATGTAGTTATATGCACCGAAAATGTGAGGGCAATTTTCAAACACATGATGTTCTCCACACATAGCACAAGATTTTTCCACGGTATAAGTTCTTTGGGCTTTTCTCGATTGGTATAGGTAATCATCAAAGGGTGCAAGAAACTCTTGATTGGATTGATTCATATCTTCCAACATCATCTCTCGAATAGATTTGCTTTTATTTCCCGACATGTTGGCGTCTCTTAACTTGTAGCGCACCTAATTTTTTTTTGATAAAACAAACAAAAAGAAAAGTTAGTAAAACTAAGAGAAAAAAAATGCAATAACAAAAACAACTAACACCAATTGCCAATCCCCGGCAACGGCGCCAAAAACTTGTTGCGTGTGATAAGTGCTACGCAAATGTGCAAGTATACACGTCGCAAGTAATAAAGTGATATGAGTATCGAGTATCGTCTCCACAGGGATTGGTTTGGGCCACTTTGCTTAAGTTACTGCATTGTGAAAATAAAAACACAATTGATAATAGATGTTTTAATTAACGAGAAAAGTAAAAGCAATAAACTAAAAGAATAGATGAAAGAAAAAGATAGAGATAGGCCAGGTTATCGTGAGTTGAAGTGTGATAGCCGATTGGATCGTTTTGGTAAAAGAGTGCACGGGCAACTCAGTTGCCGTGGCAACTTGCACAACGGGGTTGCCGTGGCAACTAATCGATGGTTGCCTGGGCAACTAGTTGGGCAACTACTTGGGCGTCTGGGCAGCAACTTCAAGGTTCGGCAGAGCGTTCTTCAATGGTTTCTTCTTATCCCTAAGTCGAAACTCTAGCTACTTGTGCATGCCTTGATAATACATCCCTGCGTGAATCAAGGGTGAACAACAACCAATCTTGCGCTCCTCTTAGCCGTTGAAATCCTTAACTTATTCCTAAGCCGGATTAATCTTCACCATCAATAGATTGAATAAAGACCATACTCATTCGTTTCTTGAATCTAACTTTCCCGATATTAGATAAATAGATAAAGTTACGAGATCCTCTCCCAATTCACTCGCAAACAAGAATAAAAGCCAAGAATGAGTAAACCTTGAATAGAAAAGTGCAAACTCTTATTACCTAAACAAAATCCAATTGTTTCTCACAACAACAAAACACAATAACCCCAACCAATCAAGTTAGTTCATGGTTGGGTTCAAAAGATATACAAAGAATAATCCCCAAACCATGAATCTAATGGAAGCAAAGAAGAAGAAGAAGTCGAAATTTCCCCTAATGCTCTCTATGGAGTTGTCGAAATTCCCCTTTTTTTTCTATCTGGATTGTCGAAATCTCCTTGCTATTTACAGGGCTAGGCCAAAGTCCTTCTTTGAGGAGGAATTTAAGTTGGAATTAAATTATCTTTAAAGAATATAATTCTTTATTATAATTGTATTCCTACTAGAACTTCTCATATCTTCTTGGAATTTAATTCTTCTTTAATCTTTGCATGGAAATCAAATTCCTTTGGGTTTGGGCTTTGCTCCGAGTTATTTTGGGCTTGTCTAGTCATAAATTTCGACATCCCTATTGCATTTTCTCTTTGTCGACAATTGCCATGGCAACTGGCTCGGCGTCTTCTTCATGCATTGCCCTAGCAACTAGCTCGGCGTCTCCTTCATGCATTGCCCTGGCAACTAGCACTAGCCTTGCTTTGGCAAGTGATCCTGCACACACACAAAAATACACCAAAGCAGCATCATTTCCCACAAAAATCACCAAGTTATGTAATCAAGCTCAACGGTGGAAAGAAACATGAATTAATGCATGAATAACTAATTATGTAACTAATATGAGCTTAAGTCCAACAATAATATGAGTAAAAAGGGTAATAAAAATAGTACTTTTGAACACTTATCAGGTACATTCTCAAATCCATCCCCACACCCACTACCCAACCAGACATCCACCACTCAACCCGTATTCGCCTACAAGCAACCACTAATATCAAATTATGTAAAAATAAACCATTTACTTTTGTAAAGAAGAGTACAACTTCGCATACTTTATTGATTGATCAGGTGTATATATATAATACATTGACACCGGTATAAATTTAACTACAACTAACTAACTAACGATCACTAATTTAACTAAAGCGAATTTTTATCGGTATAAATTCTACTTAACTACAGCTAACTAATTAATTATAGCTAACTTAACTAAAGCATATTTACACTTGTATTAATTCTACTTTAACCACACATTACAAAATTACAACATGATTAATTCAAGCTCGATCTTAAACAATAAATACAAGCTCGATTATAAACCATTATTTTTTTAACTAAATTAATTGAGTTCAAAGTCTACAAACTTAAGGATTAACGTATATCTTTAAACAAACCAATATCTTAGTACATAAAATACCATAATAGGCATAATAAAAGTTTACAAACATAAATGGTCCAAAATTCATATTGGTGGGTAATTAGCGGGTGGGTGGATGCAGGCGGATACGGTGCGGGTAAGGTCTCAAACCCATCACCTACCCACTACCCACGATGAGTATAACTTTTTACATCCACACCCGCCCACTACCCACCAAACTCATACCCATCCCCACCCCAATTGGGGCGGGTGCGGTGCGAAATCCGCAAAACTATACCCGTTTGCCATCCCTAATCCCAACTAAGTATTTAGCTAATGTCTGAGCCTAAAATATTCATAATAAAAATACTAAAGTACGACGGTTTATCAAGCAAGGGATAGAAAAGATCCGAGAGTCCTCGACGATCTTTCTCTGTGCTATCCAACTATTCTTGCAGGTCTCTCACTCCGTCGGTCGTTCTCGATGGCGTTTGTTGATCGTGAAAAGAGTTCTCTAGCTTCTACCTCAATGGTTCTCCGAAAGCTTTACACTAGGACTGTTGTCTAAAATTGCGCTCCCTTGAATTGGCGTTCGAGTCTCATTTATATAGGCGATGAAACTAGAATTTTTAAGGACCCTAAAGTGCGTCCGACTTCATTAAAAACGACCATTTATTACCCGCTATATTTAATGTTTTGTATCAGGGAGAAAGTCCACGTGGGTAAAAACAAATTCATCTCCAACTCTTTATGCCTCGTCAGCTCCAGTCATGAGATCTGCTACTAATCCGCTCCAACGATCCTCCAGCATCTTCAAACATCCTGCACATGCACCACACAACACCACATTTCTCATAAAACGCACCAAAATATATAACATTTAAGCACATGCAGTGTAACTCTATATCTACATGCAAATTATATACAATCTAACTTAAATGCAACTAAATAAACTAGAAAGCACGCAAAAAAACAAGTAAAAATGTATACAAAATAGGTCATTTACACACTCATTAACAACAACATGATGTTTAAATTATAGAAGCTTCCTTTATTACACTCAGATCCCATAATGCTACTATAACTCAACACATAACTCTATGTATCCATATGGATATATTCAATTTATATCACGCATCTTGTTTGAAATTGTTTCAATTCAAATCGAATGTTGAATTGATTTGAGCTCAAATTTTAGATCTATTTGCGTAGATTAAATGATTTAATATATTTTTTAATTTTTAATGCTTAAATACTTTTAAAAGTTCATTAATGTAAAATAAATAGTAAAAAATAGTTAATAATTATATTTTTATATTTAACTTGATGCTAATATATAATTATAATTAGAATAAAATACACCACTAATCACTAACTTTTAGGGCAGTTTTATTTTAGTCAATGAACTTTTGTAAAATTTACATTACACTTACTATACTTTTAATCTGCTTTCATTTCGGTCATTGTGTTGGCTGTCGTGGCACGTTAAATTCTCCTTCCCCAAAAGATTTTCAGGTTTTCCAAATTTACAATCTCCGTCAACCCTAAATTTTACGATGAGCCTAGTAGTTGTTTATCAATCTCAAAGGTGAGAAGAATTTAAATTGATCCAATGATTGACATTGACGATTTAAAAAGTTTAACTTTTTAGTTTCGATTAAAATTAAGATATTTCTAACGGATTGAAAGGAAGACAGGCAATAATAATAAGAAGAGTAGTTTGGTGATATTTCGATCGAATAAATTATTGAATGAAGACAATAAAAAGGAGGAACGTCCAATAGAAATTAAAAGTTAATTTTTTTTTCGACCAATCACCGTTAATAATAGGAAGAGATTTGTTTATTTTATTTGGTATTTAAAATTTGGAAAAAAACTTTGATACACAAGCCGTGTAAACTTTAGTTTACACGTGCCTTTTAGTTTTAGGGGTTGTGGTTTTAGTTTAAGATTTAAGGTTTAGGTGTTTAGGTTGTAGGGTTTAGAATTTAATGTTAGTGTTTAAAATTTAGTGTGTAGAATTTAAGGTTTTTAGGGTTAGGGTTGGAAATTTAGGATTCTTAAAATTTCTCAATTCGAATCTAATCCAAGATTAATTTTTTCTCGTTCAAACTTGACTCACTACATATTCAAATTATCTGAACCGAACAGGTAACTCAACTCTTATAAGTGGGTCATGGCTAACATGGTCCATTACCGTGATATGATGTTGGGCTGCCCAACCCCAATCATCGCGAATCTAAAAGCTAAATGGAAAATAGCAATGGCGGCACGCAACGCTTACTTCACCTTCCACTCCTCAACTCAAAACTGTTGTTTCGAAAAAGTTTCCGATCCGCTTAACTTCGATTAAGCAAAGAATTAAGGGTTCAAGGAAAGATATTAACAATGGAAGGTAATAACTTGGAGAAAACATCCCAAGAAGGGAACCTTTACCGGCAACTCAATTGCCTTATCGTTGCTCATCTTCGCCATCACAATCTCACCCAGGTAATTCTTCAAATTTTCTGCATACTTTTATTTATTTATTTACTTATTTTTGTCTCTATTGTTTTTCTAAGGCTGCGAGAGCAGTTGCTTCAGCAACAATGACACCTTTAGACGTTGAAGTCCCTCCCAATAAGCTTCTCGAGCTTGTTGCCAAGGTGGGTTCTTTGTGTTTTTCGTTTCTCTTTTTTGGTTTGTTGGGTTTGAAGGAATGCAAACAATAGAAAACATATGGAGAACAAGTGTTTTTTTAGTTCTAAAGTGATAACAGGGTCTTGCAGTGAAGAAAGACGAGACATTACGAGGGGTTCCTTCTGCTACATTGTTTGATTTGGGGACAGCTTTGGGTTATGGCTCAAATCCGAATCCTCGGGTTTCTTCTGTTGATTTCAGGCAATACTCTTTTGCTAATTTCCTTTGCTTTTCAATAATTAGTTTGCTATGGATTTACTCTCTTTTTTTTTGGTACAATGGACTAGATTTATCATATATTATTCGGATTTCGGTATGTATCTGATATGGGTATTTTTAGATTTTTAAAGTTTTTCTAATGTATTTGGAGGTGATATCCTCGTATCCATTTGGGGACACATACTTCATGGAAAATGAGGAGTCTGATACTAATATGTGGCTAAGAATTTGAGCTTTTTAAAGTT
This sequence comes from Hibiscus mutabilis, assembly GCA_019671005.1. NCBI lineage: Eukaryota > Viridiplantae > Streptophyta > Magnoliopsida > Malvales > Malvaceae > Hibiscus > Hibiscus mutabilis. The sequence continues at coordinate 362,146 of CM033720.1, read as the reverse complement.
AAATTCCTTGCTATTAATTGACATGAACTCATGGTGAATGTCTATTGTGAAACCAGTGCAGCAGAGGATACAAAAGGCTCAACAAAGAGTTCTCCAAAGCATGAGACAAGGCATCTTTTGGAGCACAAGGTTGGTTAGCTTATGTGTGCAACACTCTTGTGAAAGTGAATATCGAACTGAACTGGCCATTCAAATCCTCTTTAGAATATTGCCAGGTGCGCAAGGTTTAGTCCCAATGGCAGGTTTGTTGCTACCGGAAGTGCCGACACATCAATTAAATTCTTTGAAGTATGATTCTTGTATTTGTATGTTTCAGTTTTCTTCACTACAGATCATATCTGACTCCTGTTTTAATTGGCACAGATATCAAAAATAAAGCAAATGATGCTGCCAGATTCAAAAGATGGTTCGGTGCGACCTGTCATAAGGACATTTTATGATCATGAGCAGGTATTGTTTATCGTTAGTCCTGCAGTATGCTTAAGTTAATGGCTACGAGTCCCATAATTATGGATTTTTTATGTTTTGTTTAATTTAGTTTCGAACCCGAATATTTTTGGTATTATATCCCCTCCTTTCTGTACATTTCAACCTTGTTTCTGCATATCTTCTCAATAACTCT